>CM033470.1:128783317-129383317 GCA_019447015.1 Hymenochirus boettgeri
GAGAGAGAGACAGACAGAGAGAGAGACAGACAGGACAGAGAGGAGAGACAAACAGAGAGAACAGACAGACACAGACAGACACAGAGAGAGACAGACACAGAGAGAGACACACAGAGAGAGACAGACAGAGAGAGACACACAGAGAGAGACAGACAGAGACACAGAGTGAGAGGACAGACACAGAGAGAGACAGATAGACAAAGAGACAAACAGAGAGAGAGAGACACACACACAGAGAGAGTGTTCACTAAAGCAAAAAACTAATAACATTTAGACACTTACCAGCCTTCAGGGGAAGTCTTCAGTCAAGCAGTGTCGTTTGGCCACGCCCACCCACTCCCACTACACATTGCATCAGGATGTGAAGTTCTCCCTACAGCTAGATATCATCTACACTTAGTGGGAAAGCTAACTGTCTTTTGATTGGCCATTAACTCGCACATGCTCAGTAAGTCTCTACCACAATGCAAAGCATGTTACTGTAAAGCAAAGCAGATACAAGAAGCACACCTATTGGATAATAAGGACAATAAGGAAATGACAGCCAAACTTCCATGCAGAATTTATACATTTGAGAGGGTGTCTTATAGCTCCATTTTGACCAGTCCATTCTTTACTGTTTTTCAATGCAACAGTAATGATAAACATAGCAGTTAATGTAATTTAAGGGTAATGTTTTTTTCCACATGCAAACATATGCAACGTGATAGGAAAAATTAATATTCTGCCAGGTAAAACAAGGTTTCTAATCTTTTTCAAATCACCTTTTTACTATGCTAGAGAAATAAGTAGACAGCAGAATATGCAATTGCAATTGAATTGTTGTAAATCCTATATCTTATTTAACTTTATGCAGTCATGTATTTATTGTGAAAACAATATTCATTATAGAATAGTGATCTGAATAAGTCACATGATCAGCTGGTGGCCCTTAATGTTTTTTTGAATCAGTCATCAATCTTGTAAAATATATTTAACATCATGTTTAATCAAGTGCACTTATAGCACTCTATAGCATTGCATTTTTATGATGGAAAAAACAGGTGTATTTAAAAAGTGTTTTATTTCTCTGTTGTTCAAAGCACAGTAATGATAAACATAGCTGTAAATCTAAATTGGGAGTAATGATTTTTTTCTATCACAGAATGATAGGCAATGAATTATTCTGCCAGGAAAACAAGGTTTCTAATACTTTTACCAGTCATCTAAAAGGATGCTCGAGAGACGCTACGTAAAACAAGCAGATCGCAGAAAATGAATTGTTGTAAATCGGACATCTTAACTCTATGCTGTCCTATATTATTTATGAGAAAGAAATAATTATTAAAGAACAGGGATCTGGGTAAGTCACATGTATTGTTATCATGAAAAAATAACAGGACTATTCAAAAGTGCATAGTTCTCTGGTTTTCAAAGCACAGTAATGATAAACATAGCGGTTAATGTAATTTGGGGGGAAAGTTTTTTGACTACATGCAAAATACACAGCATGATAGGAAATGATTATCTGTCAGAAAAAACAGAGGGTCGCACTCCAAGAAATTAGAACAATTTTATTGTGATCCACATGTCACAACGTTTCGGGGGAATACCCCCTTCTTCGGGTGATAAAGTGCAACTGTGCTCAGGGAAAATTTAAAGACTGTGACTCCATTTGGTCCCACCCACCAATCTGGGGGAACCAATAGCAGGTGTCTGTACAATCAATACATTTTGTGTCATAAATAATTTGTAATTAAAACCATACATTATGCATCTCTAGTGTCACATTGTGTACAATAAAAAACAATCCTTCAGTATACACTCTATATAAGTGCTATATGACTAAATAAATAAATAAATATAATACTTATATATATAAAATCCCTTGGGTAACACTGTGTATAAAGTGCTTAACAAGTGCATATAAAGTGCTGATTCAGAACCCTGTCTTCCATCCTGATCTATAAAATAATCTGTGATATAAAAATATGTGAAAGAAGAATAAAAAGAGTAAAATAATCTGTGATATAAAAATATGTGAAAGAAGAATAAAAAGAGTAAGTCATAATAAAATATGGGCCTGGCTATACGATAATATTCACAAAATAGTATTTTCTTATCTATATATCGAGGAAACACGTATTTCAATCAATCCTCAAGATGGCGCCAGTGTCCACAGAATCTTCAATCTAAAAGAAATTATCATATGTCTAAGATGAGAATAGAAGAAGCTTTAGTTGCTAGTGAAAAGGCTATACTTAGTTATTAATCATTACAAGAAGCAGGACAAATTAAACTCTTCATTAATGTATGGTTTTAATTACAAATTATTTATGACACAAAATGTATTGATTGTACAGACACCTGCTATTGGTTCCCCCAGATTGGTGGGTGGGACCAAATGGAGTCACAGTCTTTAAATTTTCCCTGAGCACAGTTGCACTTTATCACCTGAAGAAGGGGGCATTCCCCCGAAACGTTGTGACGTGTGATGTGTGGATCACAATAAAAGTATTCTAATTTCTTGGAGTGCGACCCTCAATTGTCTTTTTTCAATAAATGTACGGCCACTTTTACGGTCACTGCCATACATTACCGTAACACATGGTATCGCAATTTAGTTATTAAATATGGCCCTGAGCTCCATCACAGTGGAGTCGATATAAATAGGAACTGAATCAGTCTGTCTCAGCGATCCCCTTAGGCAGCTGCAGGGTTAATGTTGATTCAGTTCTCTATGCTGCTGTCAATCACAGGGCAGACTGGAAACATTTTTGAAGCAAAAAAAATCTGCTTCTCACTCACAGCTCAATTACAATGTAACATTCTATGTATCATTATTTATAACAGTCTATGGACACCCAGAGAAGTGGAACAGCAGACTGCTCTAAGCAGGCAGAAAGTGGGGATTCCAGGCACCAGAAATCCCCCCCCTAAACACGCCCCTGGTCCAAGTAATCAAAAACAGAAATATCAGTTGGTAGGCCTGATTTATCTGCTTGTGCACAGCTATCCTAAGATAATGTTAGTATAGTAGACCCCCCCAGACCTTTCAAATAAGTTCAGCTCTAGGGCCTTTAGCAAGAGTAAAACCCAAAACAGAATAATTATTAAATAAGCCCAAGTATATCTGTTGAGCTGCAATGCCAATTTATTGTTTTACTGGCATCAGTTTCACTGCTGACATTGTACATGTGTCAAAGAACAGATTGCACCTCCAAAATACACAAGGTTCCCCTTTTATACCAATGTAACCTATTATATTAGCCACAGAACTTTTTTTCATTTGTCAATGGTCTTTTTTTGCTTACAAGGTTTAGTACATTCCCCATAGATGTCTGCTTAGCCTTGGACACAGTTTGAATTGAATTTGTATTCTGAGTAAAATCTAAATGTGGAGATAACCTAAGGCCTATTTTATATTGCAGGCTTGTAAGAGTCTAAAATTGCACAGGCTCAGCACTTGACAGTGATGCAACCAAAACATGGGCATATTTAAAGAAAAGGATTGCAACTTAGCACTTTAAAGAAAGATCTGTACACTAAAAGAATTTATTTAACTTATACCTCCAGAAACTTCAGATTAAAATCTCTATTACTACTCTAACTATGGACGAGTCAAACCCATAAGTATGTTTCTGAAACACAAGAAGCCCCCACTGCTCCTATCTTAATGCTCCTATCTTAATGTGATGCTAAAACTATAGCTACTATCTGTAAATGAGCGATTCCGCTGCGTTTGCGCATGCGATTTCTTCTTTTGTGAGAAAATGGCGATCGCATGTGTTGCCGCGATTGCAGTGTTAAAAAAAAATCACATGCGCAAATGCATGCGCAATCACAAGAAAAGCGTTATAGTGTGGCCTAGCCCTTAAACTGTTTTGTTAATGCAATAGTAGAGGATTCTGATGGCAGCAGCCACTAAACTACAAGTTCCATCAAGCTTCAAGAGATGTCAGTTTCAATAATGAATAAATACACATTACAAGAGAACCAAAGCTAAAGTATAAATTACCCATCATAAAGGTAATTAACAGCCCCACTACAATGCATTAAATCGCGAGCGCAATTTCTGTGCGTTGTGCCGCTTTTGCCCATGCGTTTTTGTCACTTATACCTATAAAAACACATGCATTTGCATAAAAAATAGTGCGTGCAAACGGCAGCGCATTGGAAATCGCAGGAATTTTTGCATTCCCATGATTTCCAATCGTGTGCACAACCGCGAGCAAAAACATGTGCGCAAACGTGCGAAAAACGCGCCTAGCCCTAAGTTTAGTTCTACAGTCCTGTAGTTGCACTGCTTCCCCTTCTGACCACACCTCCGACACACACCTTGATTTTAGATGTAGACCGAACAGCTATACAGCCCAACGGATAGTCGTCCAAAACGGCAGTTCATCTCCAAGTTGTGCATCTCAGGTCGTGGCCTGTGATTGCATGTCTGTACAAAGCTTTAAAGTGTAACATTAGCACTTACCTAACAAAAAGGCTTACAGCATCCGTAATGGTGGGAACAGTCTCCAAAACAGATTCGGCCGGCGCTCCTATTTCACCTCCGTCAGACACACCGTCTCCCTCCCGGTCGGACTATACATGTACAAAAAACGAAGCCCAAAGGCATGACATCCAAAGGGACAATAAGGAGGCGGGCAGCCGGTCTTGAGTAAAATTCTTAAATCTTTTATTTCGGAATCTTAAAATCAAAAGCCATCGCTGTGCAGAAGTAACAAACAACGGACAAACAGCATGTGGACACTGCAGGCTCCGCCCAACGCAATCATAATATGCCAGCAAAGAAGAGGGGAAAAAAGGGGATTCCTGTAGAATTAATTGAATGTCACGGGATCGGTTTGCAGGTTGGGCACCTTAATCTTATATGGCTTTAAGGTATCACCCACTAAATAATGGTTTATGGTCTTTTTCATCCCCCTTTATAATGTAGTACTTTGTTTGTGCTGTGTAGACCAGGGTTTCTCAGAGGGTGTGCCAGGCACATTGGTGTGACTAAAGAGCCAGAGGTGTGCCCCAGAGCCAGAGAGTGTGCACCAGAGCCAGAGGTGTGCCCCAGAACTTTGGTAGTGGAAATATTTTCACCAGAATAACTTATATTTTTGTTGTTTTGTACTCAAGATTAATATTATGATAAGATTTAACACAATCAATATAGTGTAATGTTACAGGGTATATTTTATTCTAATCAATGTAGTGTAAAGTGCATAAATTATAGGTAATTACAACTAAGTCCAACATTAAGAACACAGATGTGCCTCAAAAAAAAATTGCATTGTCAAATGTGCCACTGCTGGAAAAAGTTTGAGAACCACTGGTGTTGACGCACACATTTTTGCGATACTACTGAAAATTCTGCAAACTGTCTCTTAAACCCCTGCTGACCCATGGTGCATTGCTGGAAACGGGTTAGCAAGGGGGGTTCTGCGTTCCCCCTATAGCAGTGAATTCCCCATCCTCTCCTTCCGTGGGAGGTGGTGGGGGTGCTAGCGAGTTCATGGAGCCATCACATAACCACTGTGTGCCTCTCTCGAGGCTTTGTTATGAAGATCGGGCAGCAAGAAAACCAATTGTTACCATTGATGTCATAGGAGGTGACAGTAGTTATCTTCCAGTTAGAAATCATTTACATTTTAGTTTTAGATCTCCTTAACCACACACAAAAGGACACTATATAAGTAAAATGATGGGCTTCCAATGGAAGTCTTCCATAGTCTATTGCTTAGGCACTGGGAATGTCACAGATACAATGGGGCCTTATCGCAATGTCACCAGTCAACATTGGACACTATCGCGAATTTGTATGTCACGATGACACATGGGACCTTCTTTCCCGATGTTGTCACCAGATACACATGGGACCCTCTATCACGATGTTGTCACCAGTTTACACATGGGACCTCTATCACATGTTGTCCCAGTACAGTACACATGCAAAAAATCAATTGGCTGGGGACAATAACAATAAGCCCTAATGGCCTATGTTTTCCCTTCTATAAAACTGAAATATAAAATACCACACATACTTTTGGCGAAAGGCAGGGCCTTAGTTTATTTTAAATATATTACAACAAAAGTAAAAACAAAGTTTTATGGCAAGAAGTCCCCTCTCGGTCCCAGGAATGCGCTTTAACCACAGTTTGCCGTTCTTCCGTGACGGCCCACGAGAGGAAGCGGAGGGAGTGACCGGGACCCCACCCGGCCACACCCGGGTTCTCTCTCCAAACTGCGCGCCCCTGGTAAGGTGATTGAACCCCGAGCCTCCAAGGGCTGACTGTACAATCATAGCTCCTCGGCACGGGTGCCCAGCCTTCCCCCTGGCGCTCCTCCTCCTTGCGCATTCCCTGCCTGCTGCTTTCTGTACTTGTTGGGTATACTGTATTTACCTTGATGACCTGAAACGATATGCGTTAAAACGAAATGTAATGGGTGGGAGGGAGGGAAAAGTGAAAGGTACAGTTTAATATTATACATCATGCTTGTTTTGCCTGTTTTATGCTCCACTTGTCCTTTTTTCCCTAGCCCCTCCTACTTTTCCTTGACTACAGCCTATGAGGGCCCTAGGTGTTACATGCCCCTCCTCCTCGCCTTCCCCTCCCTCTCCCCGCTGGCCGTTTGATAGGAGTGAAAGAAAGGGAAGGGGAGCAGGGAGGAGAAAAGGGGGAAGGGAGAGCACTGCTGCCATTAGGCCTTATGTGCCTCCATTTTGAATTTGGCTAACTTAAGCCCTAAATGGCTCCTAACGTTTTCCCTTCTATTAAAACTGAAATAAAATACACCCACACCATACTTTGTGGCGAAAGGCAGGGCCCCAACGATAGGGCCCTTGCGTTTATTTTCAATATATTAACAACAAAGTAAAAACAAGTTTTAAGTTAGCCGAAATGTTTAAAATGGAGGCACATAAGGCCTAATGGCTGCAGTGCTCTCCCTTCCCCCCAACCTTCCCCCCCACAACAGGGCCTAAGCGCTAGACAAAGGGAGGGGGAAGGATTAACAAAAAGGCAACCGAACTCCAATAAGAAAGAAAGCGGCCAAAAGGGGGTGGGGTTAAAAGAAACAAAGGGCAAGGCAAGCTTAAAACAGGCAACACAGGTAGAGGAAATTATTACTAACCTGTATTTTTTTGTCTTTTATAGGATCTGCTGGATAATCCCAAGATGGACAGAAGGAGGACAACCAAAAAGGAAGGCCGGGAAGCCTGCCAGGTTCATGGAACAGACAGGGACGTCAGAGGAAGGAGAGAAATGAGGGAGACAAACAGCAAATTGCAGTTACACCAGCAAACCAGGAAGCCATAGAGAATCCAGGAATGGTTGGCTACAAGGATTCAGGACATCCACAGAGATCGAGGTCCCCTGTGAAACAGCCATGGTCAACAGCTGGGGTAAGTAATAACCAATATAACGTTTCTCCCGATCCCCTTCCTTACTATTTAGGTCCTCATCCAGAGAGATCTGGTTGTATCAGCACACCCCTTCTGCTCTCCAACCGCGTGGCCGGAATCTCCAGGCAGCAGAGTATCAGGTAGGCCGCAGACAATACCCACGGAACGGTGATGTCTAGTGCGTGAGACTCGCGAGAGGCGGATAGTTCCCGCGGTCACATTGTCCCCAATGGCGGCGCACAAAAGACCACGTCACCGGCGCGCCACGGCTAGTTCCCAAGCCACGTGTCGGAAGTAATGGCCGGACATTACAGAAGTAGTCGCGCGGACTCGCCGAGACCAATCAGCACACAGGCCAAGGGTTAGAAACGGAAGTGAGTTCGGCAACGCGAGAATTGGAGCTATTCTCGCGGGAACTCGCCTATGAGGGACACCAATGTGGATTTTAACAGGGAAGATTGGCGGGCACAATCTGGAGCATATGAGAAGCCAGAGTGGTAGGAGGGATACAAGAAGGACGGAGGTATTCTTATTCACCCGAATTGATTACCGGTTATTGCTCAGAAACAGCAGCATAACAGGTCTCCAGGTAAGAGGCTTTGGGGATAGAAGAAGGGGAAGGGACCATGGGAGAGGAACTACACGGTAGGGAAGATATGGAACTATCAATAGCACTAAACAAGATAGATCAAAGGTGTAATGAGCTAACTGTTCATGATGGGGCCCTGGGTCCAGTAGATGCAATATAATTGCAGGTGCAACGAGAACCAATACAAACGGGGGCAAGTGGGAGGATACAGAGCGGATTCACGGGAAAGCCACATGCAGAATCAACAAGAAAGGAAAGAAGCAGGAATGGAAAGCCGGTCAGCAGACGCAGGTGGCGCAAAGAGGAGACACTCAACAAACGTGAGTACAATGCTTTCAATGCAATAGTAATGAATCTGAATCTAGCTCTCTGGAGTCTGACAGTGAGATGGAGGAAGGTGATGCGGATGCTGCATGTTTTAAAAGATGGGTAAGTCTTTGTGTAATAAAAAAAAAAGGAAAGGAGAAAGAGAGGAGAAGAAAGGAAAAGGGGAGAGAGTTAAAGGAGATTAAGATAGCAATGCAGGGTGAACATATGCTTGTGCAGCTCTAGCCTGCATAAAACACCTCCAAAAAAGACGGTTAGAAAATGTTAAAAGGCCAATTATATGATAGTTCGGTATAACCAAAGAAGGACAAAGAGCAGCTGAAAGAAAGGGGAAGGAATAGTACGCCATGAGTCTATAGTAGAATGGATGAAGGATTCATGAATTTATACAGCATGCATAACATTCAGGAATACCCTGAGCAAGCGTAAACAATGGCTAAGTATGCGTACTCAATATTAGAGACAATTCACAACATATGGGGGCACGGCGTGGGGAGGAATACGAAAAAGAGTTCAGGGAAAAAAATGGTGGTAATCCAGCCTTATCTTTGTGCCAGAAAGACGATATGGAAACTGGATGCAGAGGTTGGGGCAGGAAAAGAGAGAAAAAGGGCCCCAAAATATACAGGAGGGTTATAACCATAACATTAAATCATAAGGTAGGAAGAGCTGGGGCTTTTAATGAAAAGCAATGTTGAGACGTTGTGGTAACAGTGCAAATTTAAGCATACGTGACGAATTGCGGAGCCAACCACCAGCACATCAATTGTGTAAAAGCGGAAGGACACAATAGGTGGTCATTCCTTCGGCCCCAAAATACAAATGGGAAAAAAAAACGCCAATAAAGTAAGCAGATGTCAGAACTGGTTGAGATTAACTACCCCAATATAAGTAATAGCATCTTTCATTAAAGCAAGGTTTTTCAGAGGGTTTTTTCAATTCCGTGTCAGGGGAGGTGTTAGCTGGTAAAAGTAAAAAGAACTTAAAATAGCCTACCAATTCCAGAAATAATCAAAGAAAAAATTAATAAAGAAATAGCGCTAGGCAGAATGTCAGGCCCATACCCTTTCCCCACCGCTTGGAAGGGACTTATAGTCATCACAATAGGCATAGTCCCAAAAAAGAGCCAGGCAAATTTCGTTTGATTCAACATTTATCCACCCACAGGGTACACTCCGGTGAATGATGCAATCAGCAGTGAAGCTTTGTTCTGACAGTTATCAGTCATTGATTCGGTGCTTCAATATGGTACGGAGGTTGGGGAAAGGGGCGCTGATGGCCAAACTGGACATTGAGTCAGCCTTTCGCCTGCTTCCGTCCCATAGAGACAGCTTGAAATACACAGGTTTTTCTTCAATAAAGGGGTATTACATAGACAAATGCTTGCCTATGGGTTTTGCGGCCATAGCATGTTCTTACTTTGAACAATTGTAGACTTTTGCACTGGTGTGTATTCAAGAAAAATCAGGCAACGATAACATTGCACATTACCTGGATGATTTCTGTTAGCCAGGCCCCAAAAAATTCAAACACATGCGGTAATTTACCTAAACGATTTTGGAATGCATTCTGTCAGAATTTGGTTTGTCCCGATAGCCGAAGAAAAAAACCCATGAGCCCAATGCACTAAGATCTCGTTCTAGGCATAGAATAGACACCGTTGCAGAACAAGCAGGTTGCCAAAGGATAAGGTCGAAAAAGCCAGGGCCATAGGTTATGAAAGTAAAGGAAGCCAAAAAAGTGACCCTCGGCGAAATGCAATCATATTGGGCTTATTAAACTGAATGTAAGGTATACCAATGGGTAGTAGAGCATTCAATAGAGTATGGAGGGCAGCCACAGCTAGGATAAAAAGAAACAAACAATAGGATCAGGATAACAGGGCCATTAGAGAAGATTTGATAGTATTGGGAGAAATTCCAGATACATTTAACGGCATAAGAATCTGGACGCAGCCAGCCCTATCACCTCCAACCCACAACTTAGGTTATGACACAGATGCTGCAGGGAGCACAGGTTTCGGAGCATATTTAGACGGGCAGTGGTGCGCCGAAAACATGGCCCAAACGAATGGTTAACCTCTGTCTAACAAGTAATTTAACATTCCTGGAACTGTTCCCAAATTATTGTCAGCAATAGAAATATGGGGGGGTAAGAACTGGAAAATAGGGAGAGGGTTTTCTGGTCCGACAATCAAAGCGTAGTTAAGTAATTAATAACTGTCAGCAGATTCCCCCCCAGTGGTACTTAATGAGACAACTAGTGCTCGGTTGCATGAGAAATAAACATCACCATTCAAAGCCGCACACATACCAGGGACATGCAAACGTGTTAGCAGACGCATTTCAAGGTTTGATTTCAGTAGGTTTTTTATGGCAGCTTCTAACGCACAGAGACAGGGTGTTGTTTCCGCAGCATTCTGTGCGGCAACTGGGAACCCAGAAGCATCCGGCTAATCACAGGGATCAGTCGACCAAAAGACTGACAACATATAAAAAAAAGCATGGAACAAATGGGAAGTATTTCAAACAGATGTATTAGTAACAGGGAATCACGGATGATTAATTCATCATAACGGAAAAGGGCAAGGTGTATCTAGGGCAAACTATGTTATCATGGCTAGCAGGAATATCCTCATGTCAAATGTATTAACCAAAGAACCCCAACACAATATTTTCACGTAAAAACAATCATGAAGGGTTGGGGGTAGAGAAAAGGCCAGCACATAAAGACAAAAGGGAAACCATCACGGTGATAGACTTCAATTGATTTTTAAATAGCGTCAGACTAGTCACCAGTTCGGAGTACGAAGGAAACTAATCAAAGCAGCATCACAGCTGCCTTCTTGGGGGGCATTTGGCAGGCGAGTTAGTAGCAGTGTCCAATTACCAAAGTCCTCAGGGATGCAAATCGAAGATGTGTCTATAAAGGATAACGTGATCATGTCCTATTAAAAAAATCAAAAAAAACAGGACATGTCTGGGAAGGGTAAGTGGGGTAATCATCAAGAGAGAATGGTTTAGACAATGCCCATGGGCATTTATATCACAATACGCCAAAGTAAGGGGTGATAGGATCGGGCCAGGCTTAAGCACCAAGATGATACACCTCTAACCAGATTCCAATTCAATGCACTCCTCAAGAAGCCTGTAATAAAGCAGGTTTAAACCCAAAATGCATAGGTACCCACTCGTTTTAGGATAGGGGCTGCAAACACATCGCAGCAGTTAAAGGGAGCATCGTGAACAATAAAAAAAACCCGTAGGCAGGTGGGATTCCCAATGCATATAAAAGATTACCTCAGGGCCGATTCAAGGTAAACTGCAAAAGATGTGATCAAGTACATTTAAATCAATTGTTGTTTTGGGTGTGTTTTTGTAATTTAATTATAGGAACAGAGACAGATCATGGATCCTAGGCCACTCATCATTACATGGGCATCCAAGAGGGCTGCGGAAAGGCCAGGCGGACACACAGCTGGGTTTGCCAAGAAAGTAGCGTCAGGTTCGGTGGTGGGGTTAAAAGAGGATTGAGGTGGCAGAAATACAACCTCTAGTTAATCAAGCGGCGGCTCTAAATGGGGCAACCTCACGTAATCCTGTTCACGCAGGGTGGGAATGATCTGACATCAACGAAAGCCCTAAATCTAATCTTGATATTCAAGCAGAAAGGCTAGATGGAAGGCCAACTGGCCTGGGGTCGAAATAATATGGTCAAGATCATTCCCAGAAGGGCGTGGAGGGGAGCCGTTCGCAAATTGCAGTGAATAACATAAGGAGAAAGATACGTAAATCGGGCCATGGCAAAATATGCGGAAGCTCATCAGGAAGTAAAAATCATCAATCACAACGACATCGTTATGGCTGCCCTGGATTGTACAGAGCGGATGGGGTTTACCTCTCGGATATAGGAATAGTATATTTCAAACTAAATATTCAATCGGCACTGGAAAAATCAGGAATTTCTGGCGGCAAAAAGAGAGTAAGTAGACAGGTTAAGGGCGGGGAGTCCCCTCTCTCTTTTTGGTTGGAGGGAATGCGCAAGGAGGAGGAGCGCCAGGGTTGGCAGGCTGTGCCCCGGCCGAGGAGCTATGATTCGTTACGGTCGGCCGTCTGGAGGGTCGGGGTACAGTCCTTCCATATGGGGGCCCACGGTTTTTTTTTGAGAGAGCAGCCGGGGTGTGGAGGGTGGGGTCCGACCATTCCTCCGCTGACTCTCCGGGCCGTCATGGAGGACGGCAAAAATGGAAAAATGGATGAAAAGCGATTCATGGTGCAGAGAGGGGACCTTTCGTCTCTGCCTTAAGCCTGTCGTTTAATTTTCTTATTTTATGTTTGTGTGATAAATAAACGCAGGGTCCAGGCTAGGGGCCCTGCCTTTTGCCAAAGAAAGAAAGGTCAAGTGTCCTCATTCTTATCATAGCGGGATTGGGAAAACGGTAAAGCCATTTAGGGCTTAAGTTAGCCGAAATGGTTTAAAATGGAGGCACATAAGGCCTAATGGCTGCAGTGCTCTCCCTCCCCCCAACCTTCCCCCTCCACAACAGGGCATAAGCGCTAGACAAATGGAGAGGGGGACAGGTATAAACAAAAAGCCAAAACCGAAACTCCATAAGGAAGCGGCAAAAGGGGGTGGGGTTAACAAGAACAAAGGGCAACAAGGCAAGCTTTTTAAAACAGGCAACACAGGTAGGGAAATTATTACTAACCTGTATTTTTTGTTTATCCCTCCCCCCACCCTTCTGGTTTTGTCGTTCCTTGGTGTTTTCGCTTGAAGCAATGTTTCCACAGGCGGCACGAGCAGCAATCTCACAGAAAAAGAGACCGCAAAGAACGGGGAATGGGGGAATGCGGCAAGGAGGAGGAGCAGCCAGGGTTGGAAGGCTGTGCCCCGGCGAGGAGCTATGATCGTCACGGTCGGTCACTTGGAGGTCGGCGTACAGTCCTTCCTATGGGGGCGCACGGTTTTTTTGAGGAGAGCAGCGGGGTGTGGACGGGTGGGGTTCCCGACCCACACTCCTCCGTGACTCTCCCGGGCCGTCTCATGGTAGGGGCGGCAAAAATGGAAAATGGATGAAAAGCGCATTCCTGGTGCAGAAGAGGGGACTTTCGTCTGCCTAAAGCCTGTCGTTAATTTTCTTTCTTATTTTTTTGATAAATAAACGCAGGGTCCTAGGTCTAGGGGCCCTGCCTTTTGCACAAAAGAAAGTGTCAAGTGTCCTCATTCTTATCATAGCGGGATTGGGAAAACGGTAAGCCATTTAGGGCTTATGGCAAGAAGTCCCCTCTCGGTCCCAGGAATGCGCTTTAACCACAGTTGCCGTTCTTCCGTGAAGGCCCACGAGAGTAAGCGGAGGAGTGACCGGGACCCCACCGGCCCACACCCCGGGGCTTCTCTCCTCCAAAATGCGAGCCCCGGTAAGGTCTGAACCCGAGCCTCCAAGGGCCTGACTGTACGATCATGCTCCTCGGCCGGGGCCCAGCATTTTCCCCCTGGTTGCTCCTTGCAGCATTCCCCGCCACCACCAAAAAGAGAGAGGGGACTCCTCACGCCCACAACTTGCTACTCACTCTCTTTTTGCTGCCATGCTTCCACTATTTCCTCTAAGGCCATTTGTATGCTTAGGTTGAATATGTCAATACCGATGTCGGAGAGGTGCACACCGTCCGCCCTGTACAGCCATACGTAATGTCGTTGTGCTTGACAACTGTAATTCCTGCTGATGTTGGTATTTTACCATAGCACCTGTTCAATTTTTCCATATGTTATTAACCGCATTGCTGAACAGGCTCCTCCATGCTTTTCTAGGCACAATCTGTGACCATATTATTTTAACCTCTGGCCACTTCACCCGCCATCTCAGCCTGGATGTCGTATTTAAGTTTAGGGCTTTAGTTGTTGTGAGATGTTGCTCCCGCGTGTATGCGATGATTGGGGCATCCCCATTTCTCTGCTGCTTGGTTGATCAAACTGATTGTATCTCTAGCCACCTTAATCCTTCTCCTCCGACCGTCGCAGTTTCTTTGGGTTATCTCTAATTGTTCACCGCTGGCCTATTCTTGCTCTCCTGGTGGCCCAATACACGAATGGATGGCCAAAATCCATATTTCTTTCTTTGCCTGAAAACGATTAGTTGATTAGAAAACAACACAACGAAAAGAGGAGAAGGAAGAAAAAACTGCCTCATTTATTAAACACCCCTTTCCTTGCTTTCCCCGCTATTTTATTTTGTCGGCACTGATGATGTTTATAACACTTCGATGCCCATCTGCCCAGCATCTATCTGTCGTCTGAGGCTCCCTTGCTGCCGCTGATGTTGCAGCTCCTATTCTAAAGAAAGAATGTGTACCTGTTTTCGGGTTTTTATTCCTGCTTTACTACATGCTTTTTTGAGAAGGGCGTTTGAAATTGATACTTCCTGTGTGTTTTAGGCCAAGGCCATCTAGTCCCACTCTCACTTTGGCATATTCTGACATTATCTTCCATGAGCAACACTTGACACCGTTCCATTAATGATTAACCATTTCCCTTTTTCCTGACGTATCTGTTTTTGATTTCTTATAAGCACATAACCACCTTGTCTCTTAGTACTCCACATCCGTCTTCTCTGTATCCCTGACTGGCATTTTGGTTTTGGAAATTGCTACCAAACTAGCCCACCTCATGCTCCCCAGAAGGCTATAGAAAAAGCTGCCTGACTAAACTTCCCTTCATACGCTGAATTTGTGATGCTATCGGTTGTTTTTAGGATTAAGCTTAATCTATCCTCTGTAATAGGGTTCCCTCTTGCCCTTTACTTGCCGGCCTATCTCTGCCCCAACCTTTCATTATTTGCCCCTGATCATTAAGGAGTGTGGGTTATTTTTCCACGCTGGTGATTGTGATTGCACAGAAATGGGATATCCCCGACTACCTAAGCGATAACATAGTTGCTCTTGAAAAACACCTTCCTTACTTTTTGTTATGATAAAAACCGACCATCTGAGCCTCTGTGTTACATGGAGCAACCCATTTTGTGAAATTCCTTCCACTACTCCAGGCTCTTTGGTATGTTACCAGGTTTCGGTGCAACTGGCCCCTGTATAAGCCGAGAGTGCTTCCGCGTTCCCAAACTGCCATAGCCACTGTGGAAAAAAGCACACCCTGTCTTGTGTGGTAGCGGAGCTGCTGTGAAAAACCTAACTAAAATCAAACCTTTGATAATGCATCCCAGCCAATACGTTGTTGTCCCTGGGCTAGTGTACTGCTTTAAATGAAATGTTGTCTTTCATGCAACCTTAGTACCCAATTGCCTAAGCAGTGTAACTATGGGGGAGAAAGAAGCCGACAAGTTGTTAATTACATTTCACAACTCTTATGTTGTCTGTCCAAAAATTACTTCTGTTTGCTCAGTATTTCTGCCCCGCGATTTCTATCGCCCATCTTGATGGGGAATAACTAAGAATACGTTAAGTTGGACTGTTAAACCTTATCCTCTGTCTCATTCCTAGGCCATTTCTCTGCGCACCATGGGCGTATTAGGATGACCCCAAACCTGTACCCCTGCTGCGTCTGTGTATACCGTAGTTTTGATTTGATTAAGCGGTTGGGGCCATATAAATCCTTATCCCCATTGAAATTCTCTTGAAGAATTATCCAAACGTCAAGTCTTCCTTTAAGACTCTGTGATTCTGTATTCATTGGTAATTCTTTTGTATACCTGCTGTGCGACGATTCCATGACGTCTATTAAAGGCTCTACCATAGGGATAACCGCATGACAAAGTTCAATAAACCAAACAATGAATGCCAGTTTCCCTGAGTGTACACCTTCTAGGTTCCTTTCGTTGTTTTTAACTTGTTCTTAATCTTTACCACTTGTCCCTAGGCAACCTTGCCAACTGTTCCGATTCACATATCTATTTCTAGCCTAGACATGATTATCCTAGTTACAGGACTCTGAGGTTTTTTTTTGCTGCTAAGGGACCCCGAATCTGCCTTATATACACTTTAATTAGTTTAGCAGTTCTCGACGTGTCTGAGTTTTTGGATCCCATGCCAATAAGAATATATCCAGTTAGTGGAGCTATGTGATTTTGCCTGTTTTGATGGGTATCACCAATGTAAGAATGTATCCTGAACTATCTCAAAATTAAGATGCTCATTGCTATAGCCACATAAATACCATGGGTACGCAGTGATCGATGTAAAAACCATATCAAAGAAGAGAACCCTGTATACTTAAGACTGTCTTTATGGAGAGGAAGCAGACGGAAAGGTGATTCTATGTCTAATTTGCCATTAGGGCCCCTTTCCCTAAAACTTCCTTACATGCTCAAGGCCATGTGAATCACTTGGCTTACTATTAGACATCTTG
The DNA here is from genome assembly GCA_019447015.1 of Hymenochirus boettgeri. Lineage (NCBI taxonomy): Eukaryota > Metazoa > Chordata > Amphibia > Anura > Pipidae > Hymenochirus > Hymenochirus boettgeri. The sequence continues at coordinate 128,799,970 of CM033470.1, forward strand.
CTATCCAATTTACGGCGCTTCCTATTGGATGTTTGAAGTGTTGGGTATTCAAACGGAATTTCCCAAATTTCCTTTCTTGGAATCATCCTGATGGCTGGACACATACTACCCTTCCACTGGTGATTGAACAGTAATGTGGACTCCCACATGGTACTCATCTTACTAAATCACTTATTCTCTTTTTAAATTTTTCTCGTTTATCTTTAACTTCCTGGGTACTGATCAAGCCGATTTCAAAATTTCTCTTTATTTTTACTGCATACACTGCCTCCGTTGTTCTGTGTATTGTAAATACCCTCGGTGAATACCTCTCAAGCCTTGATAAATGAGGCCAGCTTCTATATCAGGGTATTTGTCTAACCCACTCACAGCATATATCCAGCTTAATTGGTGATTTCCATTTGTATTTGTGGGTACGAAAGGAATGGACGGTCCCTGTTTCTTTTTTCTATTACATTTAGAGCAAGGTGTCTGCTGAACTTACAAGGTTGCCCCTTTTGCATTCGCTATATTAAAGCCCAGCATTCCTTGTCTTATCTTTGGATTGGTGTTGGAACGTTGATACCCATTGAGTTTTTTTTCCCCTCTTCTCTTTTTTCTGTATATGCACTGCATCCATATTCTGACCGAAGGATTAGGTTTTGGATTACCCAATTTTTTCCCTAAAATCCCTATCTAGTATCGTTCCATTGCAGCACTCGGTATTGTAGTGAAGGGTGGTCACTATGGAATAGGCATACTTGCATAATCCACACATTGCTCAGGGGGATTCTGATGTAAATACACAGCTTGTGTATATCATGAAACCATTTACATCCACAACACACATTGATTCGTTAACGTGAACCAGCCTCCCTCCTTTCTCTGCTGGTCTTTGGCCCTTCTTTAGTTATCTAAAACATGTCAAAACAAATTTACCTTTAGATTGCTCTTACAGTTCTTTGTAGGCACAAATGTTTAGTGGGTTGAAATCTAGGCGCATGCATAGTGTATCGCCTGTGCTGTTGCTACGTTAATCTACTTCATGCTCTTTCTCGCTACCGAAGTCTTACACGTTTCTTAAAAACAAGTTCGTCATCGTATCACGTCGTCATCCCCTTCATCTATCTGATTCAAGATGAACTAGAATTGACAAATTATTCGATATGAACATTTTGTGAACTCACGTTTTTTTTTTGTTTGATCTTTATGTGTTCCTTTCTGTTCTTGTGATGCTGACCGCGTTTGTTTTGCACCGCACCATACAGTCTTGTGTCTGTTGCTGTCCGTAAAAGTTCCTGGATTGTGTCTGTATCCCTATCCCCTGCACTTGCTTGGTGCTGCTTCCATTGCACCTGCCTTATATTCACACCTCTTGGGCCAAAAGCCCTATCATGAAGCAGAGCATATTGTCCCTTGACCCTAACCTATTTGGAGGTTCATTGAGGACGACTAGCCATCCCCTCCCCATTCCCCTGACCCTTTCACCTTACCACCTTGCCCCAGCTCAATCCTTGACTGGAGGGGCTAGAGTGCTGCTGGTCAGAATCTGCGGTTAGAAATGAGTCACTGGGAACACTATCTTCCTGCTGGATGAAGATGAAAACCTCATGAGCCTATATCTTCATGCATCCCTCTCGATGTTTCGTAGCTTAAACACAATGCTCCGGCCATAAGAACGTTTTGCCGCTATTTTACGCGATTCGGGGCAATGGTACTGTCTTAATTTGCTGATTGGGCAAACGCTTCCGCTTTCTCGAGAGCGGTCGATAGCTCACCGCGTTTTGGTTCGGCGCACTGTCCGGGTTGCTGGTGTATTCCATTTGGGCTACGCACCGAGAATACCGCGACGACACTAATCCTGCTTGTAGACGTTCTCCCCCGGGTATTCTGCCACCCATAGCCAGCAAGCACCGACGGTCCCGGGCACGCGATCTACACATAGACCTGCTGAGATGTTTGTTGTAGTTGTAGTGATGGCGCTGCGGCGATTCAAGAGAAATTAGAGGAAAATATGCAGTGGGAATAACGGCTTTGTTGACATAGAGGGAACGGACCATTCCTATTGAAACAAGCGGTTTTCCGGGGGCGGGGGGGGGAGGGGGGGGAGTATGCACATAGGCGTGGTGATACTTATCTGGACCGGCATGATCCTCAGACCTGCTCTACTGTATCTTGGCGGTCCTTGTGTTGTGTGCCTCCTGTTCGTTTGTGCCACGATCCAGCGTTGCTTTTGATGTTTGTTGGCTAGCTGTTGATGGTTAGTCCCCCTTGTGTTCTGCCTGCTGCCAGCGATTGCTCATTGGATGGTCAGGAACCATCTCTTCCTATTTAAACCTTTCTGCTCTCTGTATTTTGGTAGGTTTCCCTGCTTTCCTTCTGGCTGCTTTGCCATCTCCCATTCGTTCCTTTGATGTCTCCTGCAAAAGAGAAGCTCAAGTCTAATATTAGAAACTTCATGCTTGTTTTTCCTCGTTTATGCTATTCCACTTGTACCTTTGTTCACTAGCCCCTTCATACTTTATTGCTAAAGTCTATGAGGCCCATGGTTGTTATCATTGCCCTCCTCATGCCCTTCCCTACCCTCTTTCAGCTTGACCCTTGATAGGAGTGTAAAGACAAGGGAGGTTGTTGGGCAGCAGGAGAGGACCAAAAGGGCGTGATGGGAATAAGGGGAAGGGAGAGCAGCTCATGCTCGATTTATGGGGCCTTTAGTCTAATGAAACCACCAACAATATTCAGCACGCTGCACAGAATCCACACATTTCCCATTCGTCCTTGAAGGAGTCTCGCTCCCTCCAGGGGTTGTGGTTTCCCAGTTAAATGGGCAGTGGTGCAGTGGTTCCCGCGGTGATAAATGAGTGGGAGGACACCGTGCGCGTGGGGCGAGGTTCCATACTGCCCACTAGTAATTAACAACTGGGCAGGGAAGAAGGATGTCGCCCGTTGTGGTAACGTGGGACAGAGATTTATGGGGGCGGACCGCTGCACAGTCTGTTACACTAGGGATCACGTCGGTTATCATCAGTCTCTGTGTATATGGGAAAACGGGGCGGGGCAATGATAGTACTATAGTACTGGGGGGGTGTGGGGGATACTCCTGGGGGACTCGGCATCTTACGGTTTTTATTCCACGGGTATCATTGGAACAAGCAAGTGTTGAGAGAGTTTCTGTTTTAGCCTCCATGCATGTGTGTGTGTAGGTAGGTGACTTCATTGTTCTAACATTGGCATCCCAGTAGATTTGCCCAGTACTGGTTGACTTGGTCTGTACGATTCACTCCGCACGTATATGGAGGGTTTTCCTGCTGCTTGATGCTAATTAACATGGTCGGGAATGGAGTATTGACTGGGTGGTTCGGGTGTTTGGTCAGGTTGAACCTCCAGCTCCATGTGATTAATGTGGCAAATGTCCGGGAGTCGTAGCTGGTTATGGTAACCCTGACCATCCTATTAAATCTCCTGCTATCTGTGTCCCTGGTGACATAAACACTCACAATATAGTCTTCCCTTTAGGGGGTCCAAAACATAGGATATGTTTTGATCCATGAGTACAAAACTGCCGTAAACACCATGATGGCAACATTCGGTTACTAGAAAGTGGCATCACCGTGTTTCCTCAAATTGCCTATTATAGACCGGGTTAACGGTAAATACCTTTTTTTTATTTCTAAGCAAAGCAGACATCATAAAAAAAAAAAAAAAAAGCTAAAACTTTGACCAGTTGTTGGCCTTGGATTAATATAACTGCAATCCAATCTATCCACAAAGAGGACTACATGATGGAAACGGCAATATATCCTGCCGTTATTCCAGTGTTTGGAGAGGGGAAAGAAAAGAAGAACCGAAGAAAGCGACAGAAAACCCAGAGTGAAGGGACCCAGAGTGTAGTAAATTGAGAAAACAACATAAACAGATGTTTTTTAAACACAATTTGTTGGGGTTTTTTTCAAGCCCAGCACGACTCACCCAGTGGCGAAGGGAGGGTTTTTTATTTTCACACAGGCTGCTCTGTGGGACCGCGAACTGAGAGATTAAAACTCACAGTTTTCATTAAGCCAAACAAATCCTATTTTCTTTTAACTGTGTGGAAATTCAAGCCCTCCAAACCACATAATAAAACGTTTAAAATAGTTTTTTGTAACGTTTGAGTGGAATCTTGGACTAACCACTGATATGAAAACAAGGTTTCTAATACTTTTACCAGTCATCTAAGAGGATGTTAGAGAGACGCTGCATAAATAAGTAGAATGCAGAAATTGCATTATTAAAATTATGTTTGTTTTATATGTCTGTTGTTCATGGCACAGTAATGATCAACATAACAGTTAATGTAAATTGGGAGTAATGATAGGCAATGAAATATTCTGCCTGAAAAACAAGGTTTCTAATACTTTTTACCAGTCATCTAAGAGGATACTAGAGAGATGCTAAATAAATAAATAAATAGACTGCAGGAATTGCAATAGCAAATATTTGGTTGTAATTCCTGTATCTTATTTAACTTTATGCAGGCATGCATTGTTTATTGGGATTGCAATATTAATTTCAGAACAGTGATCTGAATCAGTCACGTGACAACTGGGATGGCTCTTAATGATTTTGATTCAGTTAATAATCTAGTAAAATGTATGTACTATTATATACTTATTATTTCCCATCAATATTATTATGATGGGAAAAACAGGTGTATAGAAAAGGGCTATTTCTCCGTTGTTTTAATGCACACTAATAATAAACATAAGCGGTCAATGTAAATTGGTGGTTACGTTTTTTTCTACATGCAAACAAAAAACAAAAAAGACAGTCATTTTTTTACTATGCTAGATAAATAGGTAGACAGCAGAAATTGCAATTGCAATTGAATTGTTGTAAATCCTATAGGTTAAAAATATATTTTTAAATTAATATCTGGAAAATACATATGATATTTCTTTATACAATTCAAATACTGTAATTTACATAGGTTGGTAGTGTTACTAAAATAAAATTCAATAAAACCATCGTATGTTTCTGTTTTTTTATTATACAGTATATAGGAATTTTTTATTATACAGTATATAGGAATGGGGGGGTGGAGGAAGGGGATAGTTATGGTTAGTAGGTTAAGTAATCAAAGTCCGTACCAAAGGTGTAGCTCCGAATAGGAGCAGATATAGTGAGACAAAAATGACATCAGTATGCCTGTCGTCACAGATTCAAGTAAGATAGCACAGGTGTCCACAGCCATGGGTTCCTAGCGTTGTACGGTGTGGCACAACACTTGGTTATATTATTCATATGATTCTTATTGCTACTATTTAATTCAGGTGACATTGGCTGGCCAATGTGACCAGATCTTGTTGAACTTTAGATGGACAGCCTCTATGCACATATATTAGCCTAAGATATGGCAGTATGTGGGTCACCCTTGTTTTCGAGTGTAGGGAGGGTAGGTGCTATCCAGGAGGTGCTATCCAATGGCCCTTCGGGCGTAGAATAATATTTCGAGTTCATATCTGTTCCAAATTTCCTCGTCCGAGATGCCCAGTAGACAAAGTTTTGGCTCTTGGGGTATAGGGTAGGGTAGAAGTGTTGATAGATGCTGATTCACTTTATACCAGAATCTGGTAATACGCGGGCAGTCCCAACACTTCGGGCACTTAGGGGGAGTGAGATGCCGACATGCGAGACAGTGTTTGAGGGGAAAGGTAAGCCTGGTGAAGTATAAAGTATTGTATTTGTCTATTTGGGGCAAAGGGGCATACTAGCAAATGCGACTGCTAAATCTTCCCAGTCTTCATTTGGTGATCTTAGGGATTCGTTTTTTCCATTTATTCAGAATTGTCGATGTTATCCTCCTGCATTTATAGTATAGACGCATAGAGTCGAGACAACCAGGCGCCTCTCCCCTCCAGTTGGGAGGATTGTAAGTATGGGGTTCGCTGAGACAGGAATTTCATCACATTAAAATTCAGTTAGTAGGCTGTATCTGATCTGGCTAGTGAAGGGGTTGTGCAAAAGAGGTGTTTCTTCAGGTATGTCAGTGTATCCAAGGATTTGAATGGCCTTTTCCCATATTCTGAATCGCTGTATGGGCAGTGAAGTTTCACCCAGTGTAATGTTATTAAGTTAGAGCGGTTGGGAGGGGAGCTATGCGTGTAGCAGACTTTCGGTATCGTATATGGATGCAGCTGTTCTTGTGGACCCATGTGAAAATATTTTTGTTGCCCAGCTATATAATATCTGGCATCGCAAGGCCGAGGCAAAATGTTTAGGCCTCTGGAGTGATTTGAGTCTAACCCGATTTCTACCTGAACCCCATAGAAAGAGTCTGGGATAATATGTCAAGGGTGTTCTGCAGCACATATAGCAATTTGGGTAACAGTATGATTTTGGTCAGGTCTATCAGACCCATTAAATTTAGCTGGAGATTCTTTCAAATTTTAGTTTTAATAGTTTTAATAGGATCTATCCGGTGATCGAGTTATCTGGATCCCTAGGTAGCGTAAATTTTGTACTATTGGCACTAGGCTTTTGAGATGCGGGGGAATCACGAGCAATGGGGAAGAGGATAGACTTATTCCAATTGACATGAAGGCCAGACAAGGGGCTAAATTGGTTTATCATATTATGTACAGTGGAGAGTGAATCGTGCATGTCTGCCAGGTACAGAATCATGTCATCAGCGTATAAGCTTAATAGGGAACGTATGAGCTCCCAACTGCAGGCCAGTTATATACGGACAACTGCAGGCCAGTTAATACGAGGCTGGATTGCGAGGGCAAAAAGGTAAGAAGACCTGCCTGGTGCCTCTTGCTAGAGGAAAAATGGGAGAAGTTCCTCCGTTGACTCGGATATTAGCAGTGGGTTGAGCATTTACTAAATATCGGTCCGATGCCAAACTTTCTGAGACAGGTTTGCAGGTAAGGCCACTCAACAGAATCAAATGCCTTCTGCATATCTAGTGTCATGACCCATGTACCCGCATTGTCGTGATCTATTTGTGTATGGATTTGTGTTTTATGAATGTTAATGGGTGTTGACTTTCCTGGTTATAAAGCCAGTTTGATCGGAATGTATGATTGTGGTAATAATCTTTTTAAGTCTATTGGCCAAAACCTTGGCCAACAGTTTATAATCGGTGTTTAGAAGAGAGATCGGCCTATATGAGCCCATGCTCCAGGGGATTCTTGCCTTCTTTAAGGAGTAGGGTAATGTGCGCTTCATACATGGAGGGGGGAAGAAAGCTTCCCTGGAAGGTTGCATTTAAAGTTTTTAATGAGAAAGGGAGTAGTTGGCCTGCATATTATTTGTATACTTGTAGGGGTAGACCATCGGACCCATAGCGGATTGAATTTCACCAAGGGCATTGTCTAACATACTGGAGTCCATAGCAGATAATAAAGGAAATGGTATAGAGTCACGGATTTTGGTACAATGTAGTCTGCGGTGTATGGAATTGTGTCTGATAAGAGTGTAGTGTAATAGTCAGAGAGATTAATAGATCCGGTGTAGTTGTCAGTAAGTCCTTTGTTGGGGTCTTGTAGTTGTATAATCATGGACTGATGTCCATTTTCAAAATAGTTTTGCTTATTAAAGAATTCCTTTCTCAAGTTTTTTTTCCACAAGTATGTAGGGAGGGAGGGAGTGTGTATGTAATTTGTTTCCGCTGTTTGGAGGGCCTGTGCTGATTGGGATTCATCTTGCACCGCTGTCCGTTCTATGTGTGTGATGGAGGTGCCCCCTTTAGTTTTCAATGCGTCCCATTCAATTCCTACTGGTGTCGGGTCATGGTTTAAGTTGAGGAATATATCAATATGTTCAGGGATGAGGTCCTGTTCTGGGACTAAGGTCAACCAGAACGGGTGAAATCGCCAGGGTCGACATTTTTGAGACTGTGTGAGAGGTTGGAGTGAGAGATACTTCTTGGGAGGTGTGTTACATTTTTAACTAGGTGCTTCTATTCACAAAGAATAGAATCTTGATAAAGTTAGCCGAAATGTTTAAAATGGAGGCACATAAGGCCTAATGGCTGCAGTGCTCTCCCTTCCCCCCAACCTTCCCCCTCCACAACAGGGCCTAAGCGCTAGACAAAGGGAGGGGGAAGGATTAACAAAAAGGCAACCGAACTCCCAATAAGAAAGCGGCAAAAGGGGGTGGGGTTAACAAGAACAAAGGGCAAGGCAAGCTTAAAACAGGCAACACAGGTAGGGAAATTATTACTAACCTGTATTTTTTGTCTTTTATCCCTCCCACCCACCCTTCGTGTTTTGTCGTTCCTTGTGTTTTCTCTTAAGCAATGTTTCCACAGGCGGCACAGAGCAGCAATCTCACAGAAAAGAGACCGCAAGAAGGGAATGCGGGGAATGCGCAAGGAGGAGGAGCGCCAGGGTTGGAAGGCTGTGCCCCGAAGCACTCCGGCTAATCCAGGGATCAGTCGCTCCAAAGACATGGACTACATATAAAAAAGCATGGAACAAATGGGAACTATTCCAAACAGATTGTTATAGTAACAGGGAATCACGGATGATTAATTTCATCATAACGGAAAAAGGGCAAGGCGTATCTAGGGCAACTATGTTATCATGGCTAGCAGGAATATCCTTCATGTCAAAATTATATAACCAAAAGAACCCCACACAATATTTTCACGTAAAACAAATCATGAAGGGTTGGGGTAGAGAAAGGCCAGCACATAAAGACAAAAGGGAACCCATCACGGATGATAGACTTCAATTGATTTTAAATAGCGTCAGACTAGTCACCAGTTCGGAGTACGAAGAGAAACTAATCAAAGCAGCATTCACAGCTGCCTTCTGGGGGGCATTTAGGGCAGGCGAGTTAGTAGCAGTGTCCAAATTACAAAGTCACTCAGGGATGCAAATCGAAGATGTGTCTATAAAGGATAACGTGATCATGTTCCTATTAAAAAAATCAAAAACAGACATGTCTGGGAAGGGTAAGTGGGTAATCATCAAGAGAAATGGTTTAGAACAATGCCCATGGGCTATTATATCAGAATACGCCAAAGTAAGGGGTGATAGGATCGGGCCATGGCTTAAGCACCAAGATGATACACCTCTAACCAGATTCCAATTCAATGCACTCCTCAAGAAAGCATGTAATAAAGCAGGTTTAAACCCAAAATGCATAGGTACCCACTCGTTTAGGATAGGGGCTGCAACATCAGCAGCAGTAAAGGGAGCATCTGTAGAACAAATAAAAACCGTAGGCAGGTGGACTTCCCAATGCTATAAAAGATACATCAGGCCGATTCCAAAGTAAACTGCAAAAGATTGATCAAGTACATTAAATCAATTCGTTGTTTTGCTGTGTGTTGTTTTTGTATTATTAATATAGGAACAGAGACAGATATGGATCCTAGGCCACTCATTCATACACTGGGCATCCAAGAGGGCTGCGGCAAGGCCAGGCGGCACACAGCTGGGTTTGCCAAGGAAAGTAGCGTCGGTTCGGTGGTGGGGTAAAAGAGGATTGAGGTGGCCAGAAATACAACCTCTAGTTAATCAAGCGGCGGCTAAATGGGGCAACCCTCACGTAATCCTAGTTCACGCAGGGGGGAATGATCTGACATCAACGAAAGCCCTAAATCTAATCTTTGATATTCAAGCAGAAATGGCTAGATGGAAGGCCAACTGGCCTGGGGTCGAAATAATATGGTCACAGATCATTCCCAGAAGGGCGTGGAGGGGAGCCCGTTCGCAAATTGCAGTGAATAACATAAGGAAGAACGTAAATCGGGCCATGGCAAAATATGCGGAAGCATCAGGAGTAAAAATCATCAATCACAACGACATCGTGTATGGCTGCCCTGGATTGTACAGAGCGGATGGGGTTCACCTCTCGGATATAGGAATAGATATATTCAACTTAAATATTCAATCGGCACTGGAAAAAATCACGGAATTCTGGCGGCAAAAAGAGAGTAAGTAGACAGGTTAAGGGCGGGGAGTCCCCTCTCTCTTTTTTTTGGTGGCGGGGAATGCGCAAGGAGGAGGAGCCCAGGTGGAAGGCTGTGCCCCGGCCGAGGAGCTATGATCGTACGGTCGGGCTTGGAGGTCGGGGTACAGTCTTCCGATGGGAGCGCACGGTTTTTTGAGGAGAGCAGCCCGGGTGTGGGACGGGTGGGGTCCCGACCACTCCTCCGCTGACTCTCCCGGGCCGTCATGGAGGGACGGCAAAAATGGAAAATGGATGAAAAGCGCATTCCTGGTCAGAGAGGGGACTTTCGTCTGCCTAAAGCCTGTCGTTAATTTCTTATTCTTATTTTGTTGTGATAAATAAACGCAGGGTCTAGGTCTAGGGGCCCTGCCTTTTTGCCAAAGAAAGTGTCAAGTGTCCTCATTCTTATCATAGCGGGATGGGAAAACGGTAAGCCATTTAGGGCTTAAGTTAGCGAAATGTTTAAAATGGAAGCACATAAGGCCTAATGGCTGCAGTGTTCTCCTTCCCCCCAACCTTCCCCCTCCACAACAGGGCCTAAGCGCTAGACAAAGGGGGGGGAAGGATTAACAAAAAGGCAACCGAACTCCCAATAAGAAAGCGGCAAAAGGGGTGGGGTTAACAAGAACAAAGGGCAAGGCAAGCTTAAAACAGGCAACACAGGTAGGGAAATTATTACTAACCTGTATTTTGTTTTTTATCCCTCCCACCCACCCTTCGTGTTTTGTCGTTCCTTGTGTTTTCTCTTAAGCAATGTTCCACAGGCGGCACAGAGCAGCAATCTCACAGAAAAGAGACCGCAAGGAGGGGAATGCGGGGAATGCGCAAGGAGGAGGAGCGCCAGGGTTGGAAGGCTGTGCCCCGGCCGAGGAGCTATGATCGTACGGTCGGTCCTTGGAGGTCGGGGTACAGTCCTTCCTATGGGGGCGCACGGTTTTTTGAGGAGAGCAGCCCGGGGTGTGGACGGGTGGGGTCCCGACCACTCCTCCGCTGACTCTCCCGGGCCGTCATGGAGGGACGGCAAAAATGGAAAATGGATGAAAAGCGCATTCCTGGTGCAGAGAGGGGACTTTCGTCTGCCTAAAGCCTGTCGTTTAATTTTCTTATTCTTATTTTGTTGTGATAAATAAACGCAGGGTCCTAGGTCTAGGGGCCCTGCCTTTTTGCCAAAGAAAGTGTCAAGTGTCCTCATTCTTATCATAGCGGGATTGGGAAAACGGTAAGCCATTTAGGGCTTATGAGTTTTGGAATGAAACGTGAAATGAAATGTCTGAGGTGTGGATTCCGAAATCTCCTGGGATCATTCCACGTTACTAATTTAAGTGTAGAACCCATGGCTGTGGTGTAACAGTTTTAAATAGCATTTCACATCATTAGTTTTTGGGTACGGATATAAACCTATAAACAATAACTTAAATAAACAATATAACATTGGTCCTCTAACTGGACCTTTTAAAAACAATCAACTTTTAGAGTAGAAAGAGATAGATAAACCACTAGGATACGTGGATACTTCAGGGGATGCGCAAAGTGCGTTTTCCAGTTCCACAAGCATCCAGTACCATACGAAATTTAGCGTTCCAGTGGGATATGTATGTCACACAGCGTAAGTGTCCTTGATCGGGCGGCCGAGACAGTTGTATAGTAGCCGGGTGAATATATCTAAATTACCATCTGTTATACTTTTCTAGAGGATAGAGGGACAAGGAAAGAGGGACTAGGTATACAGCTTGTCCTCCATTTCTCACAATTCTACCAATATAAAATTTCCCGTTTCTTGTTTTAAGAAGTTTAGTGTTAGGGGGTGGGAGGGACTATAACAAGGTTGGGGCACTATATATATAAATGGTTTGCATTGATCACATATTTATCACATAAACATTATACCATTTCTAGTCTGTAGGGGGCACTGCGACCACATCTAGTGAAGATATCCATAGCGTACTACCTATAATCGTATCTCAGCGACCGACCTTTACAGTTTTATTTAACAGGGATATACCCAATTTCCAACTGGGAATATCTAAATGCAGAGACGATGAGGTCCCAATGCATGCTAGTGTAATACCGGGGAATTAGAACATATCACAATTTCCACCCATCTGTACACGTAACTCCCCCCCTGTGTTCCAGTGCCTCCCATGTCCACAGCTTACATCTGTTCAAAGGCTATTGCATTTTTAAATGAAGCGCCCATATAGTTGCAGCCCAAACAACATGGCGTATTTATCACTTTCCCTTCAGATTATGTCCCACATTAGAGGCAGTGTTGGAGGGTCTCAGGGCAGCTAGTATGGGGAAATGGATAGAAGAAGTGACATAGAGGATTATATAAATGAGTTGCACAAAGCTTTTGGCGATGTTGCCTTGCACCATGTGTACCAAGGATGATGCGGCAGCAAATGGATAGATAGAAAGACAAGCGGAGAGTAAAGACTCTTGTAGGGGAAGAAGGGGGGGGGGGAATTTGCAGAATTGTGGAGCATCTTACACATGTAATTAATAGTTTACAGTTCAGCACAAATGTTCCAGTTATCGTTATATACATTACAGTTATATTATTATACCAAACCTATCACTAGAGGACACTAGTATCTCCCGGTGACAATGCCTATATTATCATACAGGCGGTAGTACCGCAATATCTGTTACAAAACAGGTCTAACATGAATTGGTAGTTGAGGATTGGTACACAATAGTTGAAATGAGAAGATAGATATGAGGGGCGGAAGGGTGGGGTATGTGGGGAAATTACCTGGGCTTGAGGGCATTTAGGAATTATCCTTAGTCTGATCCACATAAGCCTGTTTACCTTTTTGTACACGCCATTTTCCCTTTGGCCTTAAGTGGGGTCTAGTGCAACATAGCATGCTTTGGTGTAGTACAGTTTATGAGAATTGTACTCGACTACTCCACAACATACCATCCTCATACACTTGAATGGTGGAATGTCCTTCCACTTCTCGTGTGAGACCTTTGGGCAGGGCCGTTTTTAGGCATAGGCCACCTAGGCAAAGAACTAGGGTGCCTATGTTGATCCAGGGTGTTCTCCCTAGCATCTCCCTGTCAGCTTTTACTTGCTGTGTTAGAACTGTTCTCCTTTTTCAGCTGTAACCTGCAACATTGTATCTAGTACAGAGCCTGAACGCCACACACTCTACATAGCAACAAATGTTGCTATTTGCAAATAAACCGAAGGTGAAGGAAGGAGGGGGGAGGATGAGCTCAGCTAATATTACTGAGGAGAACAGTTCTAAAATGCCAGGTAAAAAGCTGTTGAAGACTTTATAACAGTGGCCCCTGTGACTAGCAGCCATGAGATCCCTATCCCTGCCTCTTTCTTCCTTCCACCCAACTCTCCAATTAGAACTTAGAGTGGGCGACGAGTGAACAATTCAATGGACAAGACATAAGCAGGTTACATACTGTATATCATGTATTTTTTTTTTTTGGAAGTGGGAAGGCACTGAGGGCACTAAAATGGCTAGAAACTGCCCTGCATTTGGGTACAGGGTTAATGTAGACTCAATACATTTAAGTGTGAGACTGAGAAATAATACACCCTGCTGCTTCCCACAGCCATATGCGTCATGCTCGTGCTCTCTATGTCTTCGGTTGTGATCTGTGGTAATTAAGGGCCACAATAGCATACTAAAAGTGGCTACCTGTCCAGATTAGGCCTATGGACGCGTTTGTTATTTTACCCATAATGCACACCTCACATTTAGCACAGACTATGGGAGTGCAGGACAACATTAACGGTGTCATTAAACACATTACAGTAATATTATTACCAGCCTGATTAGTGGAAAACACTGTGGCAGCTCACATTGGATGCTCCCATGCAGTCGTACACACCCCTGCCAGAGTAGATGTCGTAAATGAGGGTTAATTCCAGGAGACTGTTGTCCTGAGAGCTCATAATAGTCAGTGATAGAGGATAGATATAAGAGGCAGGAAAGGGAGTCATAGGAGAGAAACGCACAGACATATAAGGTATTTAGGCAGTATTGGTAATTCACATATCACAAATACACTCCACTGCCTGCACCCGGCTTTTGTACTTTGATATAAGGTAATGGGTGGCGATCATGATGAAGTCAGATTCAGATAGTTAGATTCCAAAATGTTTCACCCCAGAATATGATAACTGAAAATCCTGTCATAGTTACCGAGATTTTCTTTTCCTGGTCCGTAACATGGCCGTGGTTACTGCTGGGTAATCTTCCCCTGACTGCTGAGTGACAGGAATCCCTCTCACCAACCTTATAAAAGGAGGATTCGTCTGTCCAGTCCCTTGACTTTGATATGGATGTTTGAGTGAGATAAATTCTGTAGTAAAAGAATTTATCTCACTCAGACATCCCAGGAAAAGAAAATCTCGGTAAGTATAATAGGATTTTCAGTTTTCCCTGGTCCTACACAGCAGTGGTTACCGCTGGGACTTAAAAAGCCAAGAGAGAAGGGAGGGAAACAAGTTGATGCTAGAATAAGGTAGTTTATTTAGTTGCCTTGTGAGGAGGCTGCAATAAGGACCTTTTTGCCAAAGCATGGTTGGTCTGCAGAAGCAAGGTCAATATCATAAAGTTTTATAAAGTGTAATAAATGGCCGGGAGGCCAGGGTACTTACAAGTACGCTTTTAGGAGGAGGCGGATAGTCCGGAACATGCAGGACACAGAGGCTGCTGAGAACAGAGGGTTGGATTCTGGAACAAGGTGCTGCTGGGAACTGTAGGCGGAATGCTGGAACAAGGTGCTGAAGAACTGGAACCAGCAAGGTAAGTCACAGGTGTCAGGAACTTACCTTTCCTCGGGCCTGGGATCCTCCTCCGGCGGTCGCGAGTGGGAGCACGCCGATGACGCGATCTGCCCGCGCACGCTCGCACGCCCGCGCGTCCTCAGTGACGCGAGGACGTGGGCGGCGCAGGCTTTTACCCTGCTGGCGCCCATCTTCTTCCGGGGCACGGCCAGCAGGGATGAGGTCACAGGGGCCTATTTAGGCTCCTCCTGGCAGTTGGCCTCTTGCTGCCAGTTCAGAGTCTGTTGCTCTGAACTCCTAGCTCCTGGTTAGCGTTAGTGTTGGTATCCAGTTGTTCCCTGTCTCCTGTGTCCAGTCTGCCTGCATTGTTTCCCCCGCTCCTACCTCCTGTTACCTCCAGTCAGCATAACTACCACTGCTCCTACCTCCGGTCTGCATCTCCACTTCAGCTCCTACCTCCTGTTACCTCCGGTCAGCATAACTACCACTGCTCCTATCTTCGGTCCGCATCTCCACTCCAGCTTCTAGCTCCTGGTCTGCATAACTACCACTGCTCCTACCTCCGGTCTGCCTATCTACTACAGTTCCTACCTCCAGTTACCTCCGGCCTGTATATCTACCACAGCTTCTAGCTCCGGTCTGCATCTCCACATTGTGGGATTGGTCTTTGTGATTCTCTCTTCTGGAGCCGCGACATGGTGCCTGTCCGCCGCAAAACATCCTCACCATTAGAGGCTCTGGTGAAGACCGGCAGGTACTTAGATTCCGCGTCCAGAGGGGGTCTCATAGAGGCCTTATCCTAAAGTACTCTTAACAACAGGAGCAGGCAAGGTAGGTAGTCTCAGGAACCGGAAAGGTAAGTATCAGGAGCAGGATCCAAAGCAGGAAGTGCAGTGCGGCGCGGGACCGGAGCGGCAGGTAAGTTCGTGACAGTACCCCCCCCCCCCTTACGGGGGGCCACAGGACCCAACTTCTGGAAAACTTCCCTGAAAAACTTCTGTGAAAAGCTCTGACTAGACAAAGGAGCATGCAAATCTGAATGTTTAATCCAAGCTCTTTCTTCCGGACCAAAACCTTTCCAATGGACCAAATACTGAAGAGATCTCCTCACGAATCTAGAGTCCAAGATTTTCTCAACCTCGAAGTCCTGCTGACTATCACCGGAAATTGGAACAGGAGGTAGTAAAGATGTGGAATACTGATTAGAGCACACTGGTTTGATGAGAGAAATGGCGAACAGCCACTGGACCGACTAATTCCAGGATAGGAAAAGGACCAATAAATTTGGGTCCCAGTTTGGAGGAAGGAACCCGTAGATTAATATGAGCAGAGGAGAGCCACGCTTTATCTCCAACCGAATAAGCTGGGGGTTCTCTACGTCTTCTATCTGCTGCAGTTTTTTGTACCAGGGCAGATTTCTGAAGGGTGATTTCCGTAGCATGCCAGATAGCGGCCATCTGGGCCGCAGAGTCATTGGCAGCGGGTACATGTGTGACAAGAAAATCTTGAGGAAAACATCTAGGATTCGCCCCAAGACACATAAAAAAGGAGATTTCCCAGTAGAAGCATGAGGTGAATTGTTATGGGCAAACTCAGCCCAAGGCAGAAGGTCCGCCCAATCATCCTGAGTATAGGAAATGTAACAACAAAGATATTGTTCCAAAGACTGGTTAGTGCGTTCAGTAGCCCTGTTGGACTGTGGGTGGTAAGCCGAGGAAAATTGTAACTTGATGTTCATGGACTTACAAAGTGCTCTCCAAAATTTGGAAACAAATTGATTACCTCTGTCAGATACAATTTCAGAAGGTCCATGAAAGCGGAAGATATGTGAAATAAATAGTTGAGCTAACTCCGTCGAAGATGGTAGTTTGGGTACAAAATGGGCCATTTTGCTAAAGCGGTCTACTGTCACCCATATAACCGTGTTTTTCTTGGAAGGCGGAAGTTCAACAATAAAGTCCATGGATAGATGGGTCCAAGGTCTGGACGGAATGGGGAGGGGTTGAAGAAGACCACAGGGGAGGGTTCTAGAAGATTTGGATTGAGCACAGCTGGTACACACTTGAATAAAGTCTTTAAAATCTTTTCTCATTTTGGGCCACCAAAGGGAACGGGAGGGAACGGGCAAGAATATTAAAAGTTTTGTTAACACCGGGATGCCCGGCTTGCTTGGAACAGTGAGTATGAAGAAGAATAGTTTTCCGAAGTGAAACAGGAACAAAGATTTTGCCAGAGGGTGTGTCTGGAGGAGCTGAATCTTTAGTGGCTTGGATCTTGGAACAAAGTTGAGGAGATATAGAGGCCAAGATTTAAGTGGTTGGAATAATGGAGCCCTTATCTTCATTAATACAGTCGGAAGCAACAAATGATCTGGAAAGGGCATCAGCTTTCTTATTTTTGGAACCAGGTTGGTAAGTGATAACAAAGTTGAATCGGGAAAAGAATAAGGACCACCGTGCTTGACGGGGATTTAACCTTTTAAGATTCTGGATGTATTCAAGGTTTTTATGGTCAGTAAGGATAGTGATAGGTACAGAGGTGCCTTCCAATAGATGACACCACTCCTCGAGGGCCAGCTTGAAGTTCCCTATTTCCAACATCATAGTTTCGCTCGTTGGGTAGAAACTTCTTAGAGAAATAAACACAGGGATGGAGTTTACTTTTAGGGCCTTGTCTTTGGGAAAGGACGGCTCCAGCTCCCAAGTCCAAGACATCAACTTCGATGTAGAAGGGAAGACTAGGATCTGGATGTACTAGAACAGGAGCATCAGCAAAGGCCTCCTTGAGTCGTTTGAAGGCTTCGAGGGCTGCAGGGGTCCATGAATGAGGCTTACCACCTTTACTGATAAGGGCTAATATCGGAGAAATTATTGAAGAGAACCCTTGAATGAATTGTCTGTAATAATTGGCAAACCCAATGAACCTTTGAATAGCTTTGGTTCCCATAGGGAGAGACCAATCTTGGATGGCCGAAACTTTAACAGGATCCATCTGGAACCCTTGCGCAGATACGATGTAGCCCAGGAAGGGTACTTGCGAACACTCAAACAGACACTTTTCCAGTTTGGCATATAGGCTATTCTCTCTCAGACGTAGTAACACCTGTTTAACATGGATGTGGTGAGAGGGCAGATCAGAGATGAGAGGAAGAGGATACCGATTCTTTATTGTGATTTTATTTAACCCACGGTAGTTGATGCAGGGTCGTAACCCTCCGTCTTTTTTTTCAACAAAAAAGAACCCAGCACCAGCAGGGGAAGTGGAAGGTTGTATGAAAGCCCTGGACAAATGTTCAGTAATGTACTCTTTCATGGCTAGAGTTTCCGAGGGAGACAATAGGGAATGTGCGTCCCTGAGGAGGCATAGTACCTGAGAGAAGATCGATGGGGCAATTGTAGGATCGGTGCGGTGGTAGCTTCTCAGCTCGTTTTTTACAAAACACATCAGAGAAATTATGATAACATTCAGGGAGGTTTTTCTCAGATTTATTTTCACAGGTAATGGTAGTGCAATGAGTAGAAAGGTAATTTTTGAAACAGAAAGGACTCCAAGACTTGAGTTCATTGTCAGACCAATCTATAACAGGGTTGTGTAATCTGAGCCATGGAAGTCCGAGAATTAGGGGAGTAGAAGGGCTTGGGATGACAAGAAAAGATAAACATTCTTGGTGAAATATACCAATGCGGAATAGGACTTCGTATGTAGATTTGGAGATGAATTCAGAAGCCAACGGGTGATTGTCAATAGCCAGAACTCGAAGAGGTTGCTGTAAGGGAAGGAGAGGAAGCCCTAATTGTGCTGCATAGGTAGAATCAATGAAATTTCCAGCTGCACCAGAATCGACAAAGGCCTGGGAGGAAAAAGTTTTACCATTACAAGTGATAGTAGCGGGTAGAAAGAGTTTCAGTGGTTCAAATTTGGTGGGAGACTTAACGTTACCTAGAAGGAGCTCCTCCTTAACTTCTATGTCCTGGAGTCACCCGACTTCTGGGGACAATTCCTTACAAAGTGTCCTTGCCCAGCACAATAGAGACAAAGTCCATTGGTACGTAGGCGTGATTTTTCCTCGGGAGATAGATGAGTGCCGCCAATTTGCATCGGCTCTTCACCCGAATATATGGGTTGCGGAAAGGTCGGAGCAGGACTAGGATAGGTCTTAGGGAGGCTGGAATGAGCTGCAGACCTTTCTGCCTGCCGTTCACAAAAGCGGGTATCAATCTGGATGCATAGTGTAATCAAGTCTTCCAATTGGACAGGTAATTCTCTAGATAACAACTCGTCCTTGAGGCGATCAGAGAGTCCCTGCCAAAAGGCTGCAGTAAGTGCCTCATTGTTCCAAGAAGTCTCTGCAGCAAGGGTACGAAATTCAATAGCATATTGACCCACTGAACGAGACCCTTGGCGGAGCTGCATCAAACGGGAGGAGGCAGCAGAGGTTCTTCCTGGAGCAACCTTGCGAAACATACTCAGGAAGTCAGTAACATTATTGACTAGAGGATCGTCTTTTTCCCATAAAGGAAAAGCCCAGGCCAGAGCATTGCCCTCCAACAAGGCGATGATGTAACCAACCTTTGCACGATCCGATGCAAAATGAGATGGTTGAAGTTCAAATTGGATTCGGCACTGATGAATCCACGGCAGGCTTGGGCATCACCATCAAACCGCGAGGGCGGAGGTATGTGGGGCTCTCTCCGCAGAGAAGGATCACCAGATCCGGACGTAGAAGGAGGTGGCGTAGAACCCAGAGCAGAGGCAGAAGCTGGGGGTAGCCAGACAGCAAGGGTATCCATAAACTGAGCCAACTGGCCCTGATGGTGTTCAAACATGTCCATGCGTTTGGACAAAGCTTGCAGAGTTTTACTCAACTCTGCCATAGCCCCGTCAGGCGCTTCCATGGCCCGATAGTACTGTTAAGGAGACATATATCCCATACATCTATCGCTTTAAGCTTTAGTTTTAATTACATGAAAAGAAAATGTTATTTTACTGTCTCATTACTATATTTTAGTTGTTTTATTCTTCTAACCTTGATGATTCAATATTATATGATATGCTCAGCTCTTGTTTTCCTACTCAACTGATAAACATAGATATCATACGCTTAGCTCTGCTAGATGAATGTACAAGAGGAATCTCTCCACAAGGACGCTCTGCATATGACTCCTGGAGAATAATCTACAATCGCCTAAATAAGCAAATATAATGACCTTTGCCACACTTACTGTTCTAATCAACACCCCCTCGCTCACCCATATAACCCATTGCAACTAACAATAAAGCAGAAGAAGCATTTTTTCAATACTGAACAGCTCGTGTCAGTGTGGTTCTTTAAAGTTTCTTCCCAGTCTAGACTGTTATATCAATTGATAACTAATTTGGAAGGGAACAGATAATTCCTGGACTTAGTTTAGTCCTTAACAGTACTGTAATAAATGGCCGGGGGGCCGGGGTACTTACAAGTACGCTTTTAGGAGGAGGCGGATAGTCCGGAACATGCAGGACACAGAGGCTGCTGAGAACAGAGGGTTGGATTCTGGAACAAGGTGCTGCTGGGAACTGTAGGCGGAATGCTGGAACAAGGTGCTGAAGAACTAGAACCAGCAAGGTAGGTCACAGAAGCAGGCAAGGTAGGTAGTCTCAGGAACGGGAAAGGTAAGTATCAGGAGCAGGTTACAAAGCAGGTAAGTACAGGGAGCCAGGGTGGTAGCTAACGCTACTATCGGGCACAGGGTCCTGGAGGACGCCGTTTTTTAAATCCTTGTGCCGCCCAGCGTGTCGGCGTCGTGACGTCATGACGTCTACGACGACGCCCACCCGGAAGTGTAGTGCGGCGCAGGACCGGAGCGGCAGGTAAGTTTGTGACATAAAGGTGGACATGGAGGACCATGTTGCTGCATTGCAAATTTCCTCTGGAGATGTCTGAGCTTGGAATGCCCAGGATGCTGCCAGGGACCTTGTGGAATGCGCTGTTACCCTAGAAGGTAAAACCTCTGCCTAACTAGTGTAAGCCATTTTGATGCATGACGTAATCCATGATGCCAGCGTCATTTTTGCAGGTTGGAGGCCCCTAGTTGACCCGCATAGATTATGAACAGAGAATCAGTTTTACGGATGCTTTGAGTCTTTTCCAAGTACATCTTGATGGTTCTGCCAATGTCAAGGGTGTGGGGAACAGAATCCTGCTCATCTTGGGATTGAGGAAAAGTGGGCAGGACAATGTCTTGATTTAAATGATAGGGTACGAAAGAAGGGGCCTTAATATCACTTTGTTAGGAAAGAAAGTGAGGAATGGTTCAGATGCCCTGAGGGATGTGACTGTTTTGAGTGTTTTGAGTGTGATATTCTTGAGTTCATATGATTCAATAGGTTTAAACGGATCTTCTTGTAGGGATTGAAGGACCATTGAAAGATCCCAAGGGGGAACTTTAGGTCGGATCTGTGGTCTTATTCGTTTTACACCTTGGAAGCATCGTGTCATTAAAGGGTCTAGAGCCCATCTTGTGTTAGTTATGGCCGAGATTGCAGTAACTTGAGTTTTTAAAGTTGATAAACTAAGATCTTTGTTTAGGCCCTCTTGAAGGAATTCTATGATGGACTCCACATTGGTCGAAAGTGGAATGATGTTTTTGTTATCGCACCATGAACAGAAAACTTCCCAAGTTTTGTAGTAACTTTTAAATGTACATTGTTTACGGGATGCTAGCCAGTGTATTGATTGTAAGATCCGAAAGTCCTCTACTCGCTTAGGGTATCGGTTTCAACTTGCAGGCTTCAGGGTTGACAAGTCTGGGTGACTGATGGGCCCCTGTTGAAGAAGGTCACGCCTCAGTGGAAGTCTGATTCGGGGAGCCTAACTGAACCATGGCCTCCTCGGCCACCATGGCAGGACTGCTATGATTGATGTGTTGTCGTCTTGAATCTTCTTGAGGACTCTTGGAATCATGTAAAACAGGTGGTGACTCCATTTGAATGAGAATGCGTCTACTGCGGTCGCTTTCGGGTTGTAGAACCTGGAGCAAAACCTCTTCATTTGGGTGTTCGACTGGGTTGCCATGTGGGGAACTCCCCATCTCTTGGTTATTGAGGCAAAGACTTGTGGGTGGAGTTGCCATTCATTTGTGCATATTCCCCTCCTGCTGAGGAAGTCTGCTTTGCTGTTTAGTACCCCTGGAATGTGATGAGCGCTGATCTGAAGGTGAGGATCTTTTTTGTCTTGAGCCGTAGTTGGATACTCCTGGTGCCCCTGCTTTTGTTCAGATATGCCACTACTGTGGCGTTGTCCGTTCCGACCTGGACTGCTTGTCCTACTATATGGTTTTTGAAATGTCTGAGGGCTTGGAGTACTGCTGACATTTCCCTCATATTCTGGGATGTGGAATATGATGTTGCTGACCATTTCCCTTGGGCCGACAGATTCAGACATGTTGCGCCCCACCCGAAGGGGCTTGCATCTGTTGTTATAACTAGCCATTGAGAGGACGAAAGATATATCAGTTTGAAATTTTCTTTGATTGTCCACCATCTCAGATTCAGAAGAATAGAGGTGCGTGTGTGTGTGTGTATGTGTGTGTGTGTGGGGGGGGGCTATAGCCTGAATTTTGGCCTGCATGAGGGCAAAATTGACTTAAAAAACATATCTGGACGTCTCTGGTATGGAGCATTGCCCATTTTACAGAGTCCATGATGTCAATTTCCCCTGTATGTGTTGGCATTTCCATGTTGGTGATACTGGAAATTGTATGAAGTTTTTGATCTCTTTGACAATCTCCTCCTTCCTTGCTTCTGGAAATGACAGTGAAAGGTTTCATGGAGTCCATGTTTACTCCCAGGAATTGAATTATCTGTACTGGAGCCAGTACCGATTTTTCTTCGTTGATCAGCCAACCATGATGATGAACGCAAGCCATAGTTATTCTTAGGTTTTCCAAGAGTGTTTTCCCGATTGGCTGCCATTAGAAGCATATCATCCAGGTAAATCTGAATTCCCATCAGTCTTAAATGAGCTATTATTGGGATACGAATTTTCGAAAATACCCTTGGGGCTGATGACAGGCTTTGTACTGAAAGTGTTGGTTGTAGATGCAGAAACGGAGGAACTTTCTGTGACCAGGAAATATTGGAATATGAAGATAAGCATCTTGTATATCTAGTTTTATCATCTGGATTGATTTGGGCCGAAATTGATTTTAGTGTCTACATCTTGAACCTTTACGTCTGCAGGTAGGTATTTAGATATTTCAGATTCAGAATTGGCCGAAATTCCCCCGATTTTTTCTTTCTTAGAAAGATATGGGAATAAACTCCCTGTTTCTCCTGATACGATGGTACCCGTTGTATGATGTTTTTTGCTTGCAGGTCCGAGAGAGCAGAAGAGAGAGCTATTCATGCTTCTTTTGCCGAAGGCCCCGGAGAAGAGAGGAATCTGTCTGATTTGGGGAAGGTCGTGAAACTGAAGCTTGTAGCCCAAATCTAAGGTCTTTAGGACGCAACCGTCCGACGTTGTTGGAGCCCATGTCTTCCTGAATTGGGAAAGTCTTCCCCCTACAGGAAGACATTTGGCTGGCTGACCTTCATAATTGCCTCTGTTTTGTCTTGCCCACCACGTCCTCGAAAGGATTAATGGGAAGAAGGTCTCCTTCAAGATTCTTGTTGGAGAAGAAAAGGTTTGCCTGGTCTGTATTGCTTGAACTTTTGGGAGGTAGAAAATTTCCTGTCGGGATTTTGAAATTCTTTTTGGATGGTTCCCAAAAATGGTTAAATGCATTATCTGTTTGCTGCTCTTCAATTTGAGTGTCGCTGTCAGCAGCTTCCCCCGGTTCCATAGAAGTATTTTCTGGCCCAGAATGTCCCTTTGGTTGAATCATCGCAGATACTTGGCACATTATATTTTCTGAAAATTTGGAAAGGGTTGTGTCCCATCATGGACTTTACTGAGGTAATCCTGAAAAGAGGCAGTATTAGCCCAAAAAGCTAGATAATCTTCACATAGCTTTTGTCCATGGCCTGCTGGGTTGCAGCATGACACACACTCACGTCTCAGCTTTTTATGGTGGTATACATGTTCATCCTCTCTGTGATGTCTGGAGGGGGAACTGGAGAGGGAGACAGAGCATAAAATTTAAAAGCTTGAATGCACAGGGGATCAATGGGGGGAGCTGCTTGAAACCACTGGTTGTCTGTATCTTGCCACTCACGAAGACAGGAATAGAAAAGGCAAGGGACTGGACAGCTAAATCCTCCTTTTATATGGTTGGTGGGAGGGATTCCTGTCACTCAGCAGTCAGGGGAAGATTACCCAACAGTAATTACACGGCAGTGTAGGACCAGGGAAAGAACTAATGGGGCAGACATGCTCTCTTGTGCAAAGGTAAGTTTTCAAAGTTAATGTTACTCATTGTGTTTATCGAGAACATCCCTGGCTTTCCCTTGGGAGGAAAATCTCATATTAGCAGTTAGTGCACAGCACTTATTATTGGGAGTCCATCCAGGTACAAGCGTCCTATGGGCTATCAAAAAATCTTCCTCGGCCTTCTGCCACCACCCTTAAACCACAACAGGTAGGCCATTGATTAGGCAATACCAGCAAACCAATCGTGGCCCTTCTTCCGTTGAAGCTCAAGGAAGTAATCTGGGAAGGTCTTAATGCCTGTGTTCTCATACGTTAAATCCTCCGTGGTTCTCGCCTTGCGTAGGATCCTATCCCGATCCCGTGCGTTGAGGAGCCTAGCGACATGCCAAGAGTTGGCGGTTTGGCGGGAATGCGGTGGGCCCGCTCTATTCTTCGATCTGATCTAGGTCTCCAAAAATTGCACGGGTTGTTGCCCCTCAGTTCCCTCAGCAAACCCCAAAAAACGTAAATTCTGTCGGCACGACCTGTTCACCAGGTCATCCAGCTTCCTTCTAGTGGCTGCTAACTCTGTAGGTCTGACACCGTTGCAGCGATGGGTTGGATTGAGTCTTCCATTGGTGGAGATCCGCGCTTCGGCCTCGCCGATGCAGTGTCTGACCTTCTGGAGATCATGCCAGAGGAGGGATATGTCCTCTGTCTTGTCTTTTCTATCATGGCTGCCAGAGACCATCTGGAGTCCTGGATCGCTCCCAAAAGCTCAGAGTGGGCTCTGATGAGGTAGACGTTTGCATGTGTGAAAAACCTCATCTTCTATGGGAGGAGGGCTAGTGGTGGGATGTCCATTTTTAGGCGAGGGAGGCCTGGTTGGCGGTCGCGCGGCTCAACGCAAATTGGTCGAGTTTTTTACTGGCTCCAGAGGATTTTTGCCCCTTAGGCTTTAGACATCTGTTTTGATTGCTGAGTTAGCAGGTATTTGGGGAACGATGGTCCGCGTTTTGTCCTACAGCATAAAGTTAAATAAGATATAGATAGGATTTAAAACATTTCAATTGCAATTTCTGTGGTCTACTTATTTATCCAGCATAGTAAAAAGATGACTGGAAAAAGTCTTAAAAATCTTGTTTTTCTGGCAGAATAATTCATTGCCTATCATTCGGTGTATGTTTGCATGTAGAAAAAAACGTAACCACCAATTTTACATTAACCGCTTATGTTTATCATTACTGTGCATTGAACAACAGAGAAAGAAATATTCATTAGTGATCTGGGTAAGTCACATAATCAGCTGGTGGCCTTTAATGATTTTTGAATCAGTCATTAATCTCTTGTAAAATATATTTAATATTATGTTTAATCACATGCCTTTATATCTATTAACACTGCATTTGTATTATTACGATGGAAAGAACAGGTGTATTTAAAAGTGCTATTTTTCTGTTGTTCAATGCACAATAATGATAAACATAAGAGGTTAATGTAATTTGGGGTAATGTTTTTTTCTACATGCAAACATACACAGAATGATAGGCAATGAATTATTCTGCCAGAAAAACAAGATTTTTAAGACTTTTTTCAGTCATCTTTTAACTATGCTAGATAAATAAGTAGACCGCAGAAATTGCAATAGCAATTGAAATGTAAATCCTATTTATATCTTATTTAACTTCATGCTGTCCTATATTATTTATTGGGAAAGAAATATTCATTAAAGGATCTAGGTAAGTCACATGATCAGCTGGTGCCCCTTTATGATTTTTCATTCAGTTAATTTTTTTAAATTAATATCGGGAACATAGATACATTTTTGATCATATGACATATGTTTATACAGTTTAAATGCTGTAATTTACACAGGTTGGTAATGTTAATTATTACTAAAATAAAATTCAATAAAACCATCATATGTTTCCGTTTTATTTTATACAGTTATCATATAAGAATAGGGGGGGGGAGGAAGGGGATAAATTTGGTTATGGTAGTAGGTTAAGTAATCAAAGTCCGTACCAAAGGAGTAGCTCCGAATAGGAGCAGAAATAGCGAGACAAAAATTACATCAGTATGCCTGTCGTCACAGATTCAAGTAAGATAGCAACAGGCATGGATTCCTAGCGTTGTACAGTGTGGGACAACACTCAGTTATATTATTAATATTCTTTATTAAGATTCTAGTTGCTATTATTAATTCAGGAGGCATTGTCTGGCCAATGTGACGAGATCTTATTGAACTTACATGGACAGCCTCTATGCACATATATTGGCCTAAGATATGGCAGCATATGGGTCACCATTGTTTTCCTGGATGTGATTGTTAGGAGGGGTAGGTGCCATCCAGGAGAGCACAATGGCCCTTCTGGCGTAGAATAATATTTCTAGCAAAAATTCTAGTTTACATCTGTTCCAAATTTCCTCGCCCGAGATCCCCAGTAGACAAAGTTTTGTCTCTTGGGGTATAGAAGTGTTGATAGATGGTGAGTCACTTTATACCAGAATCAAAGAAGGTGATAGAAGTCTGCCGGAGTCAAATGACACTTCGGGCACTCAGGGGAGTGAGATGCTGACATGTGGGACAGTCTATGTGGGGAAAGTTAAGCCTGGTGAAGTATAAAGTATTGCTATTTGGGGGCAGAGCTTGACTTCCTGCATGGCGGTCGCATCTGGACAGAGCTCCGACAACGAGAACTGTACTTTAGCTATTTTAAGCTTTATAAACTTCTTACTTTTCCCTACTTGGAGGGATATCTTACCCCAGTGATGCCTCCGAAGAAATCGCAGCCGGAACCGAAGCACAACATACCGGGTATGTGGGGTAAACCGGAGACGCCGCGGTCCTCACAAGAAGCTGGGCCATGCGGCCTAGGTGACTCTGACCAACCCCCCAGCAGATTACCCGGGAAGACCTGGACGCCCTGTACCGGAGCCTTGAGGCAGTGATCAAGGCAGCCCACCAGGACACCTTAAAAGAGGTCAGGCAAGAACTCGCGGGCCTGGGGGACAGAGTTAACTCGTTGGAGACTTCTCAAAGCCACGTGGCCCAATTCTGCTCCCAGATCAAGTCCGATATCATAGACCTTCGGACACAGTTACTGGAGCTGAAGGACCTACAGGAAGACTCCGAGAACCGGGATCGGAGAAACAATGTCCGTCTCCGAGGGATCCCCAATATTTTGAACACCTCTTCCACACTTTGGCGCCACAATTGCCAGGGAGAGACTTACTTCTTGGCAGAGCCCACAGAGCCCTCCGTGCCCCTCCAGGCCTTAACAGACCACCGTGTGCGCTTCCACTATTTCGGCTCCAAGGAGGTGATCTTGAAGGCCTCCCGCAATAACCCATCTCTACTTCAAGATGGCCGCCAGATCCAATTTTATCACACTGGAAAGATGAAGGGAGATGCGCCCGATCCTTAAAGCTCTCACCGAGCAGGGCCTAAGGTACCAGTGGGGCTTCCCATTCCGGCTGATTGTTGAAAAAGGCGGTAAGTTACTTTCGGCTACCTCTATACCGGAGGGCCAGGACCTCCTCCAGAAACTGGGGATAGCAGTTAAAATTTCTCAGACTGACACAAAAGAGGCTACCCGAATCCCTCTACCAGCAGACGAGTGGTCAACGGCCACAAACTGACCTAACTCCTTTTGACCAGCATAGCTTTGCTGAACTTATTTCAGATGGGCACAATTACTACTACTGTACATGTACGACCCACGTACTGGCCCCCCCACCTTGACCATGCCGGATCGGGGTGAAAGGAGGATGAAGGGGAAGGAAAAAGGGATTAGGGGAAAATAAATAAATAAAAAAACACGCAAGCACGCATGTCATAGGTCAAGGTCGCCCAAATCCGTAGCATGTACATTTGCATCTCTGAGCTTCGTCCTCTGCCCCCTACCAAGCAAGGGGAAAGCCAGTCCTCTCTTTTTTCTACCTCCCTAAGGTTTACCGACCGCGTTTGAGACTAACCATAACTTTCTCTACGTCTCCTGTCTGCTGCAGTTTTTTGTACCAGAGCAGATTTCTGAAGGCTGATTTCCGTAGAATGCCAGATAGCCGACATCTGGGCCGCAGAGTCATTGGCAGCAGGTACTTGTGTGAAAAGAAAATCTTGAGGAAAACATCTAGGATTCGTCCCAAAGACACACAAAAAAGGAGATTTCCCAGTAGAAGCATGAGGTGAATTGGGCAAACTCAGCCCAAGGCAGAAGGCCAGCCCAATCATCCTGAGTGTAATGAATCGAGTCCCGAAGGGACGAAGTTCACTGTACCTTTTAGGAGGAGTTCAGACTGTAGGCCAGGTTGAGTGTAACTAGCGGGAACAAACTGGTCACTGGAGAGTAAAGATACTGGACCCAATGGAGCTGTTACTATAGAGCAGGATTCAAAAGAGCAAGAAGCAATGGCTGGAACAATGGAGTAAGACAATAATGCTGGATACAATGGCTGGATATGATGTGGCTGGAACAATGGAGTTGAAACAATGAAGCTGGATACAATGGCTGGTTACCAGATGACTGGAACAATGGAGTTCAAACAATGAAGCTGGTTACAATGGCTGGTTACCAGATGGCTGGAACAATGGATTTGAACCAATGAAGCTGGATACAATGGCTGGATACACTGAAGAAGAGGCAAAGAAGCTGGAGACAATATGGCTGGGAACACTGGCAGGAGACAACGGCTGGTAACACTGGCAGGTAAGGAGAGCTACAAACTGACAACCTGACAGTCTGGTAGCGAGGTCTACAAATAGGTACTCGCTCCCTTTTTGGTGACGCCACGACGCCGATGTCCGGTGCCGGTGCCGTCACCAGTCCCGGAACATCGAGTGAGTACGGCAGGTAAGATCCTTAGTAAGTAACTGAGTAAAGGGAATTTTTCAACGAAGATATTGTTCCAAAGACTGGTAAGTGCGTTCAGTAGCCCCGTTGGACTGTGGGTGGTAAGCCGCAGAAAATTGTAACTTGATGTTCATGGATTTACAAAGCTCTCTCCAAAATTTGGAAACAATTTGAGTACCTCTGTCAGATACTATTTCAGAAGGGAGTCCATGATAGCGGAAGATATGAGAAATAAATAGTTGAGCTAACTCCGTCGAAGATGGTAGTTTGGGAAGGGGAACAAAATGGGCCATTTTGCTGAAGCGGTCTACTGTCACCCATATAACTGTGTTTTTCTTGGAAGGTAGAAGTTCATGGATAGATGGGTCCAAGGTCTGGATGAATGGGGAAGGGTTGAAGAAGGACACAGGGGAGGTTCTAGAAGATTTGGATTGAACACAGCTGGTACACACTTGAACAAAGTCTTTAACATCTTTTCTCTATTTGGGCCACCAAAGGGGAACGGGCAAGAATATTAAAGTTTTATTAAACCGGGATGTCCGGCTTGCTTGGAACAGTGAGTACAGGAAGGATAGTTTTCCGAAGTGAAACAGGAACAAAGATTTTGCCAGAGGGTGTGTCTGGAAAGAAGAACTTTTGTGGCTTGAATCTTGGAACAGAGTTGAGAAGATATAGAGGCCAAGATTTTAGTGGTTGGGATAATGGAGTCCTTATCTTGATTATATACAGTCGGAAGCAACAAATGATCTGGAAAGGGCGTCAGCCTTTTGTTTTTGGAACCAGTGTTGGTAAGTGATAATAAAGTTGAATCGGCAAAAGAATAAGGACTCACCGTGCTTGACGGGGATTTAACCTTTTAAGATTCTGGATGTATTTGAGATTCTTATGGTCGGTAAGGATGGTGATAGGTACAGAGGTGCCTTCCAATAGATGACGCCACTCCTCAAGGGTCAGCTTGATGGCAAGAAGTTCCCTATTCCCAACATCACAGTTCCGCTCGTTGGGTAGAAACTTCTTAGAAAAATAAGCACAAGGAAAGTTTCCTTTTAGTGCCTTGTCTTTGGGAAAGGATGGCTCCTGCACCCAAGTCCGAGGCATCCACTTTTATGTAGAAGGGAAGAGATGTTTTAGAATCTGGATGAACTAAACTGGTGCATCAGCAAAGGCTTCCTTGAGTCGTTTGAAAGCTTGAAGGGCTGCAGGGGTCCATGAATGAGGCCTACCACCTTTACTAATGAGGGCTAATATCGGAGAAATTATAGAAGAGAACCCTTGAATGAATTGTCTGTAATAATTGAATAGCTTTGGTTCCCATAGGAAGAGACCAATCTTGGATGGCCAAAACTTTCACAGGATCCATCTGGAAACCTTGCACAGATACGGTGTAGCCCAGAAAGGGTACTTGCAAACACTCAAAAAGACACTTTTCCAGTTTGGCATATAGGCTATTCTCTCTCAGACGTAGTAACACCTGTTTAACATGGAGGCGGCGTGAGGGCAGATCTTGAGAAAAGATTAAAATGTCATAGAGATATACAACTTCAGAGATCCCCAACATATCCTGGAAAATGTCATTCATGAACTCTTGAAATACCGCTGGAGCATTACAAAGGCCAAAGGGCATTACGAGATATTTGTAGTGACCGTCCCTAGTGTTAAAGGCTGTTTTCCACTCGTCACCTTTGCGTATACGGATCAGGTTGTATGCCCCACGAAGATCCAGTTTGGTAAATATTTTAGCCCCTTTTATCTGGTCAAACAGTTCAGAGATGAGAGGAAGAGGACAAGGATTTTTTCCTGTGTCGATGCAGGGTCGTAAACCTCCATCTTTTTTTTCAACAAAAAAGAACCCAGCTCCAGCAGGGGAAGTGGAAGGTTGTATGAACCCCCGAGACAAATGTTCAGTAATGTACTCTTTCATGGCTAGAGTTTCAGAGGGGGACAATGGGTATGTGCGCCCCAGAGGAGGCATAGTACCTGAGAGAAGATCGATGGGGCAATCGTAGGATTGGTGCGGTGGTAGATTCTCAGCGCGCTTTTTACAAAACACATCAGAGAAATCACAATAACATTCAGGGAGATTTTTCTCAGATTTATTTTCACAGATAATGGTGGTGCAATGAGTTGAAAGAAGTCCGAGAATCAGGGGAGCGGAAGAACTTTGTATGACAAGAAAAGACAAATGTTCTTGGTGAAATATGCCAATGCGAAATAGGACTTCGTATGTACATTTGGAGATGAATTCAGAAGCCAAGGGGTTATTGTCAATAGCCAGAACTTGAAGAGGTTGCTGCAAGTGAAGGAGAGGAAGCCCCAATTGTGCTGCATAGGTAGAGTCAATGAAGTTTCCAGCTGCACCGGAATCAACAAAGGCCTGGGAGGAAAAAGTTTTACCATTAAAGGTGATAGTTGCTGGTAGAAAGAGTTTCAGTGGTTCAAATTTGGTAGGAGACTTAACATTACCTAGAAGGAGCTTCTCCTTAACTTCTAGGTCATGGAGTTTCCCGACTTCTGGGGACAATTTCTTACAGTGTCATTGCCCAGCACAATAGAGACAAAGTCCATTAGTATGTCGGTGTGAATTTTCCTCAGGAGACAGATGAGTGCCACCAATTTGCATAGGCTCTTCAACCAAAGATATTGCTTGCGGAAAGGTCTGAGCAGGCCTAGGAAAGGTCTTAGGGAAGCTGGAACGAGCTGCAGACCTTTCTGCCTGCAGTTCACAAAAGCGGATATCAATCTGGATGCATAGAGTAATCAAGGCTTCCAACGGGACAGGTTATTCTCTAGATACTAATTCATACTTGAGGCGGTCAGAGAGTCCCTGCCAAAAGGCTGCTGTAAGTGCCTCATTGTTCCAAGGAGTCTCCGCAGCAAGGGTACGAAATTCAATAGCGTATTGTCCCACGGAACGAGACCCTTGGCGGAGCTGCATGAAACGGGAGGAGGCAGCAGAGGTTCTTCCTGGAGCATCGAAGACCTTACGAAACATACTCAGGAAATCGGTAGCATTATTGACTAGAGGATCGTCTTTTTCCCATAGGGGAGAAGCCCAGGCCAGAGTATTGCCCTCCAACAAGGCGATGATGTAACCAACCTTTGCACGATCCGATGCAAAATGAGATGGTTGAAGTTCAAATTGGAATAATTAATGAATCCACGGCAAGCTTGAGCATCACCATCAAACCGTGAAGGCGGAAGGTATGCGGGGCTCTCTCTGAAGAGAAAGATCACCGGATCCGGACGTTGAAGGTGGCGGCGTAGAACCCGGAGCAGAGGCAGAAGCTGGGGGTAGCCGGACAGCGAGGGTATCCATGAATTGAGCCAACTGGCCCTGATGGTGTTCAAAAATGTCCATGCGTTTGGACAAAGTTTGGAGAGTTTTACTCAACTCTGCCATAGCCCCCTCAGGCATTTCCATGGCCTGATAGTACTGTAATAATCGGCCAGGAGGCCGGGGTACTTACGATGCTTTAGGGGGAGGCGCTCCGATGGCTGGTGGGATTGCAGAACTGGATACAAGAGACTGCTGGGAACTGTAGGCTGAGGAATGGTGGCTAGGTGCTGCTGGAGAGAAGGCAGGATACTGGAACTGGCAAGGAATCTCAGGAAAAGGCAAGGTAAGCCACTGATGCTGGTATGGCAAGGTAAGCCTCTGGAGCAGGCTAGGTAAGTAACTGGTGCTAGTATGGCAAGGTAAGCCTCTGGAGCAGGCTAGGTAAGTAATTGGTGCTGGTATGGCAAGGAGTCTCTGGAACAGGCAAGGTAAGTCACTGGTGCTGGAGAGGAACAGATCTAGGGCAGGTAAGTAGAAGGAGCCGGGGAGGTAGCAAACGTACACTCAATACATCTATCTCTCAGACACTTGACCGATCAAAACCTTCCTCCTGATCCAAACCCGTTCTTTCTTCTATGCCCCTTTCATCATTCCTCCACACATTTAACTTATGGGACGCCTGGAGACTGAGACATCCTATGGAAAAACGATACACATTCTATTCACACCCTCACAAAATTTACACGAGAATCGATTACATTTTCGTATCAGCCCAATTTGTACCGTTACTAAGTGACTCGGATAGTCACAAGCAAACGCTACTATCAGGCACCGGGTCCAGGAGGAATTCTCGCGCCGCCCGGCGTGTCAGTGTTGTGATGTCATGACGTCTATGATGCCGCCCACCCGGAAGTGCAGCGTGGCGTGGGACCGGAGCGGCAGGTAAGTTTGTGACAGTAAACCCCCCCAGCTTACAGGGCGACACAGGACCCAACGGGCCAGGTTTTCCTGAAAAACTCCTGTGAAAAGCTTTGACTAGACAAGGAGCATGCAAATCTGAATGTTTAATCCAAGCTCTTTCTTCCAGACCAAAACCTTTCCAGTGGACCAAATACTGAAGAGACCTTCTCTCGCGCTGCCCGGCGTGTCGGCATTGTGACAGCATGACGTCTACGATGCTGCCCACCCAGAAGTGCAGCACAGCGCGGGACCGGAGCGGCACTTAGCCTTACAACATCTATGTATAATGGTACTGTCTAGGGGGATAAAAGAAATTGGTTGCTACCCGAGTGTATTGTCTTAAAGACATAACAATGTGTTGCGGGGAAGGACTTGCCCAATCCACCTGGAAAGCATAGATATGTATAACAATGCAATTTGCTTTCTCTCCCTTCCCTTCCCATCCCCCCTCCCCTTTCCCCCCCCCCCCTCTTATCTGTAGCTATCCCTTAATGTTTGAAATGGTTATTCTTCTATGTGGTTGCGCATGCTTCCAACAACACGCCCCTCTGGGACTACAAATCCTATAAACTAATTGGGAACCTTTGGAACGGGAGCTCCTTGACCACCCGACTGAGGCGGCCATCCCATCCCTTCATCCCCATCCCCCCTAGTGATCCTCTCTCCACCCTAAATTATAATTCTATGGGATATTTATAAAGAGGGTCTCGCAGATGATAGATTTCTGTGCCATTCACCCACTGAGCCGTTAACATTTACCCCTCCAATTACTGCTCATCTCTTCCCCACAAACAGTCCTACTGCCAATAGGGTCAAAGGACCTGATGGAACCCCCCATGATGGCTAAGTTTAGTTTTATTTGGTTTGAATTGAGGGATGGTACCTCCATCTCTCCCTGTTGTTTATGTTTTATTTATTTCTCTTTATGTGTTTTACTCTACTCTAGAAGTGCACAGACTTATTTTTACTCTAGGTGACACTCCACTGCTCGGCTCGCTGCTCGCTGCCCGCTCTCCATTAGAATCTAAACTACACTCGATTTTGCTGATCCTGATCCTCCCTCTGGCGATACCCCACAACCTGCTGATTCAACCAGGTATGAGATTGAACCTCGCTATGTTACCATCATGACAAAGTCTCTGCCCCCCCTTTCAATCTTAACACACAATGTAAAAGGTCTCAATAGCCAATTCAAACTCCGTACCGCCATCCGTCAATATGAGAAATAACCTTATCATATTGTATGCTTACAAGAGACACACTTTCTGAGGGGACAGGAGCCTAAATACTGGGGTAAACACTACACTTATTATTTTGCCTCAAGCACAGAAAAAAGGGAGGAAATCGCCATCTTAATTCACAGATCCACACCCTTTACACTAGAATCTTGCGAGAGAGACCCACAAGGTGCTTATTTTTTTATTTTACTACAGACTAGAATAACCTTAGTAAATATATACGCCCCATCTCAAGGCCAAAAACCCTTCTACAATAATTTAGAAAACCGACTCCTCACGGCTGACTTAGGACGACTAATTGTAACAGGTGACTTCAATACATCTATCTCTCAGACACTTGACCGATCAAAACCTTCCTCCTGATCCAAACCCGTTCTTTCTTCTAAGCCCCTTTCATCATTCCTCCACACATTTAACTTATGGGACGCCTGGAGACTGAGACATCCTATGGAAAAACGATACACATTCTATTCACACCCTCACAAAATTTACACGAGAATCGATTACATTTTCGTATCAGCCCAATTTGTACCGTTACTAAGTGACTCGGATATCTCTGAGATCACGTGGTCCGACCACACATCAGTCTCCACTCACCTGACAGGCATTCTCTCCGTGAAACCAAACTTTAGATGGAAACTTAATGAATCCCTGCTCACCAGCCCTCTGGCCCTAGATCAACTTAAAACATGTATCTCCGAATACTTTCAATTGAACGTTACAGATGAGCTTACACAAACAACACTATGGGTGGCCCATAAAATGGTGGTTAGGGGTCATCTAATAGCCTTGGCCTCATCTAACAAATAAGCAGTTAGATCCAAGTTGGACGGACTGCTTAAGAGGCTGAGAGACAAAGAGATTCTTCACTCCTCATCTCACTCAAACTCCACTCTCCAAGAAATTTCCAATTTACGGGGTGAAATTAATCTTCTTCTCTCCTCACACACTGAGGAGGAAATTAGAATCACCCAACATAATTTTTTTAATAAAAGAGATAAGGCCAACACAAATTGTGCTGGCACACAAATTAAATAATAAAATGTCACAGTCGCCTTCTCCCCCTCAAAACCCCGGGAGGCGAAATTATCCATGATCCAATTTCTTTTTTTTTTTTCCAATAGATTTTTATTGAGCGATAACTGCATGGTAAATAAGATACAGACTGTTGTTCATTTTAAGCATTTTGTTTACATACATATTAGGAATATCAGTTAATTGGAGGAATTAACAGAGTATGTTATCGCTTATTATTTTTTCTTTTTTCTTTCTCTTTCTGTTTAACTTTGTAACAAGAGTGTGTATAATAAACATGAATATAAAAAATTTAACAGCGGTGGTGGTGCAATCCCTCCTCCCCCCCACCCCACCCCCCCACCACTCCATCCCCCACTCCATCCATTTTAGTTTGATCTATTTTTTATTGTAAGTATAGTTGTTCGTTGTCACCTGTATGAGGTGGATTAGGTGGCAGTAGATCTCATAGAGATGAGTTTGTATATTGAATGGTGGTGTGTGATTGAGGTTGTAGCCAGAGTTTCTTTAATGATTATTGTGAGTTAGCTGTTTTGCGTGGGTGGTAGGAGGAGATGAGAAGAAGAGACGGAGAGAAGAGAAAAGAGGGAAAGCAAACAAAAAATAGATAAATAATAATTAAAAAAGGGGGGGGAGGGGGTTTAGGTAAGTGTGGGGGGGAAGATATTGGGTGGGGGTTTTGGTTTTATTTCCTAATTTTTTAATTAGGGAGTGGATGGATCATCCATTTTCAGTATCCATGGGGTCCAGATTTTCTCAAACAATTTGGTTGTGCCTTTGAGTGAATGGGTAGTTCCAGGATATTCTGTCGAATGCCTTTTCGGCGTCTAAAGAAAGTAAAAAGAAAGGGGATTGAGTGTTGTTTGGCATAGAATAGCTGCTGAAGGATGCGTCTGATATTGTCTGTTGTCTGACGGTGGGTGTTAGAATAAATATCCTCACTAGTCCCCCGGACTCTGATTGATGCCTGTCAGACGCACTAAGAGACCTTTTTACAGCGCCGGGAGATAGAGTTGAACTACACATCTTTGTAGCAAAAATCTAACTCACTTTATTTAGTTATTACATTGAGTTTTCACAAAGAGAAAAAGTGGGCGTGGCCAGACACAGTGTCTGCCGATGACGTACTAAAACCTTGGAATATAGGAGGCAAAAGACCTTGAGATAACGTATTATCTATGGCCATGAGAAACAGCTTGGGCTTGAGTACCTTTTGAGAAAAACAGACTAAGTAATATGGGCACAAAATGGCGTCGAAAAACAAAATGGCTGCTATTAGGCTAAGTGATTATACAGAATATATAAAAACCTAACAGTTCCACCCTTTTATCCCGAAGGGATAACTAAACGGAAATTATATGTAATTTATAGCAACATTATCAGTGGAAATAGTATTCAGAGAAAACATATTCATCTACTTTGATGTGATTGCTAAGTTGTTGCAAATTACTGATCTGATATCGTTTGGTCGGTGAGATTACACTTCATGTCATTGTTCACAGAAACACATTTTACATTAGGGGAACAAATAAAAATAAAACAAACTTCAGCAACAGTAACATTTTGAGTCCGAATCATAACTATATCTACAGTTCGTTCACGGGAGGTCTGTTGAGGTATTCTGGAAAAATTAAGCGGGTTACATCATCTTCTCGGATAATTGGGATCGAATATCTTATAGTGCTGATCAGTCAGATAATATTGGAGACATATTGGAACTGAAACTGGAATAGCGATTAAACAAGTACTTATAATGTCCTGAACACTTTTACATTTCCTAAACAAAAGTCAATTATATTTATGAGCTTCTTTGAAATATACTCCCAAATATTACCTAGGGGCAATGGAACACGGGGAGCAATATAGCGGGAAGCTCTGTTCATTATAATAAATTCAAAATAGAAAAACCACAGAATAAGATGAAAAATGAACAGGTCAGGAAAATATATTTCATCTGGATTTCACAATTCATCACTGGTTTGGAATCTGGGCTCATCTTAATCCTCCTCCTCCTTGAGGGTGGGTGTGTTGTCATCTCTGAAGTCATCTGGGTGGTCCCTGAAGTCATCTGGGTGGTCTCTGAAGCCATCTCGTTCTCCAATCAACAGATTCGGTGCGCGCTTTACTCTGGAAGCATGTATCCACGATGGATTGCCTTCAACCAAGATAGCTGTGCGAGTCATAACGCCTTCATCAAGACCACATCACCTGATTTAAACGGGTGCGTCGGAGCACTAGAAAATAAAGAAAAAAACAAAGAAACATCACCACAGATGCCATTCAATTTTTCAATCAGTTTTACTACATAAACTTCCTGGATAAATTCCAGGGCACCTGTAATTAATATCCCTGTCTTAACTGCCCAAAGCGTAGGAAATGGTTTAACCATTAAAATTTCGAAAGGAGACAACTTGTATGTAGAATTGGGGCCATACGAATCTCTGCTAATACAGCTGGTAAATAAATATCCCATTTACTGAAAAAAACTGCAGTAGCCTTCCTAAACTTCTCTTTTATTGTGCGGTTCATTCGCTCTACAACTCTGGGGATATGAAACTTCTATTCAATAAACATCAATTACACAATCTGCTGTAATAGAAATAAAAGCTGTCCCTTTATCTGAATCTATCCTAACAGGACAACCTCATTTAGGAATAATAATTTTAGCAAGTTTTCAAATCTTCTTTTTAAACATATATACATTTGGGCAATAAACATAGTGGCTAAGACTTTTATGAGCCATAACATTACTATAACTATCCCCTCTTTAATAAAGACCCAAAGGTCTAAAAACAATACTTGAGAGAAAAAAAATCTTTGAAAAAAAATGAATCGGGAGAAAACAAAAACTCAAACCGAAATAATAACATTCTCATGGAAAAGTATGAATGCAGGAAAGAAACAAAAGAAACGGAGAAAAGAATAGCAACTTATACACATATTATACACATATATGAGATCCCTTAAACATGAAAAGAACTCACAATCATTCCATTCAAACAACTAAAACATAAGGAAGATAATAATCCACAAATTAAATTAATGTAAAGTCAGCTCACCATTCTCATTTATAAACTATCTACCACCAAATTCTACCAAAACCAACTACATTAAAATCATACCTGGAAACAATGTACTAACAGCTTAAACCTTAAACAAAACACCGGTACGGGTTAAAGAAAAGATTAAGCTAAATAAACAAAACACGGTAACGAACTAAATTCCAAACAGAATCTGGGAATTGAAGATCTATATACATTATACACAAACACAACCATAACAGCTCTAATTGGTAGAGAATCAAATCGGACTGAGGAGAGATTTACACCTATATTTAAATATTAATTACTTGGGTATTAATTTAACCTGTAAGCTTAATACAGTAAATAAAAGGAATATACTATGGGTAAGACCTGAATATATCTAACTTCTAAGACCATGGTGGATCTAAAATAACCTCATACTCTGTGAGACATCAGATAGTTCATATTCTATTCTTTAGCATTTATAAACATGATTAGATGTTAATTAAACATTCTCCGTGCCCAGTATAATAAAATTGGAGGCCTCAACAGCCATTGCACAAGCTGCAGAGATGCATTCTCTGAACAGTGATTGCCAATGACTTAGAGAGAAAAAAAAAAATAAGTGACTAGTTTCAAGGTGTCTCTGGGATATTGTGATAAAACTGCCACCATGATTTTACAATGTTCTCTTATAATACAAATGAAAAGATTTATCATAATTCACAAAGCTCAGAGCAGGGGCAGAGGTAAATGTTATTACAATTATTTAAACATTCTTTGTCATTTGCAGTGTCCATAGAATGATGTTTGGACAGTCTTTAATGGTGCATTTTGGAGCATTTGGTCCCAGTGGGAGCTGGCTGGGATTCATTGTTGGTTAAAGTTCATGAAGCCGACCAATTCAGCTTTATTACAGGGTGTTTGAAACGCAAAAATGTCTTTATCTCTGGCGGGGCTGACCAGATGTTCACCCTTATTATACAACCAAGATATTGAACTGAGTCTTTGCAATATTGTATTTTCTGGAAGCTTTTGATGCAAGACAATTGAGGAGAGAGAAACATTTCACATACCTCCATGCTCTGGATACACAATAACCACATTAACATATTTGATAATTAACATATTTCAATAATCCTAGAACCATGTGGCTGAACCCATTATTATTTTAACACTTCACAGAGAGCCATAGAGTCTGTCACTGGCAAGTCCACCAAATCTCTATGTCAAACAGTGACACATAAATTGTGACTTTTCAAAAAATGAATACAAAAAAGACTGAGCCGTAGCACCAGCCGACATGCAGAAAAAAGGCATATCTCAAAATCAACAACTGTATTACATTGGGTATCGGCAGAAATGCTAATAAGGGCCTAAATATCCAAAACTATAGGAACTATCTGTATTATGAGCTATAATAGGGGTATAAACTAGGAAGATAGTCTTTATAATTACTCATTGCTTTACAAAGGTACAAACCATTAGCAGAATACTATTAATTATATCTTGTTAAAAGGGTTAGGGGCATAAAAAAAATAATCCGTACATCAACTTTTACTTCCAACAAGTTATGCCACTAAAGAAAATTAAGATACACAATTTACTTACTAAATCCGGTATTATCAAATTAATGGGGTAATCTGGTAATAATTCAAAGGAAAAATAAGACAATAACAATAAGCCATCATCCCTATGAGTGACATATATTTTATATTCTTAGTCTCAGCAAGTATCCCAAAAAATCTCTACAAAAGACTTGCAATCAGCTGAGGGACCATTAATATAAGGAAACTTTGATAGAGAAGCACATAGTCCCTGTATCATCAAAAAAAATTAAACAGCTTACCTCGTATATGAAGAACACAAATAGGATTACACATTCTGTCCATGAGCTGTACCAAAGCGAGGGAATCACTTGTGGGAAAATCCATCACAACTGCCATCATAGGGGATATCTATCTGTGACTGTATTTTCACATCCTACTTAGCTATATAGATATAACGGGTCTCACCAATGATCTAATTTATTACAAATAAACATTTGCTATTATGAAGCTGATTTCTCTTTAACACCAACAGAAACTCTACCAGATCCTTGCCCTTCACTTTCTAAATCTTCACTTTCTCAAAAAAAAACCTCTATAATATAAGAAAAAAACTTCCGTAGACATTCCTACCTCCATTCGCAATTATAAAAATCCCATTTACAACTAGTTAATAACATGCGAGCGAAAGAAGAGAAGGAGGCGGGGGAAGAGGGGGGTTAGGAATGTAGGCAGAGATAACGGTTCACACATAATTTTACGAAACTTGAAAAAAAAAATCCAGGATGGAAAATACATTTATAATAGAAAACATAGAGTCCAAACATTCTAAGTGAAACCAGCATTAACCAAATTTAAACTTTACTTATTAATATAATCAGATTTATAATAAAATTCACTAAGAGAGCTCACAATAAGAATATACATCTTTTATCCAACCCAATATATTATCAAACCATGGATTTCTATAAATTGTACCACCAATACGGATCACCTAATCCTCCAGAAAATTTTTTTTCGGAACTTCTTTACCAGTCTTGTTATCAGTATTTTCCCACACATTGGAAACCTGTAAACTTAGAATTAAAACACTTTAATATACTTTAAATGACTTATCATGTTTGGGTCAGACACCTTACTGTGAAACTTTCCATCCTGTAAGCAAGAAGGTTAACAATAAGCGCAAAGCAAGCAAGCTCAGCAAATTAACAAATTTGACAGACAAAACTGTTACACATAAAACACACAAGACATACAAAGGTAAGGTCTCTTAATGTTCCGTATAATGCTAGCTAGCAAAGAAACACAACTCAGAAGTTCGAACTTCAAATGAACCGGACCACACTGTCCGTTCTATAAATGGTTAAGCTTAACTCTTTCGGTCCCCGATCCCAAAACTCCCGTGTTTTACACTTCACTTAACGCTGAAGAAACTCTTATTTAAAGAGAAAACATTAACTCTCTATGTGCAGGTCGCCGCCTGCGGGAGTATTATCTCGTAGTCCAACTACGAGTTGCGAGTCCAACCCGCATAGGGATCCTATCAATCAAGGGGAAAATATATCTCTTGTACGGCTCCCAGTTACCTCTTCCAAAGAGAAACTAAAAATGCAGATCGCCACCTGCGGGAGTCTACCTTGTCCATAGAATGATGTTTGGACAGTCTTTAATGGTGCATTTTGGAGCATTTGGTCCCAGTGGGAGCTGGCTGGGATTCATTGTTGGTTAAAGTTCATGAAGCCGACCAATTCAGCTTTATTACAGGGTGTTTGAAACGCAAAAATGTCTTTATCTCTGGCGGGGCTGACCAGATGTTCACCCTTATTATACAACCAAGATATTGAACTGAGTCTTTGCAATATTGTATTTTCTGGAAGCTTTTGATGCAAGACAATTGAGGAGAGAGAAACATTTCACATACCTCCATGCTCTGGATACACAATAACCACATTAACATATTTGATAATTAACATATTTCAATAATTTCATTAATCCTAGAACCATGTGGCTGAAACCATTATTATTTTAACACTTCACAGAGAGCCATAGAGTCTGTCACTGGCAAGTCCACCAAATCTCTATGTCAAACAGTGACACATAAATTGTGACTTTTCAAAAAATGAATACAAAAAAGACTGAGCCGTAGCACCAGCCGACATGCAGAAAAAAGGCATATCTCAAAATCAACAACTGTATTACATTGGGTATCGGCAGAAATGCTAATAAGGGCCTAAATATCCAAAACTATAGGAACTATCTGTATTATGAGCTATAATAGGGGTATAAACTAGGAAGATAGTCTTTATAATTACTCATTGCTTTACAAA
This sequence comes from Hymenochirus boettgeri, assembly GCA_019447015.1. Classification (NCBI taxonomy): domain Eukaryota; kingdom Metazoa; phylum Chordata; class Amphibia; order Anura; family Pipidae; genus Hymenochirus; species Hymenochirus boettgeri. Next base: position 128,842,241 of record CM033470.1, read on the forward strand.
GGTACAAACCATTGGCAGAATACTATTAATTATATCCTGTAAAAGGGTTAGGGGCATAAAAAAAATAATCCGTACATCAACTTTTACTTCCAACAAGTTATGCCACTAAAGAAAATTAAGATACACAATATACTTACTAAATCCGGTATTATCAAATTAATGGGGTAATCTGGTAATAATTCAAAGGAAAAATAAGACAATAACAATAAGCCATCATCCCTATGAGTGACATATATTTTATATTCTTAGTCTCAGCAAGTATCCCAAAAAATCTCTACAAAAGACTTGCAATCAGCTGAGGGACCATTAATATAAGGAAACTTTGATAGAGAAGCACATAGTCCCTGTATCATCAAAAAAAATTAAACAGCTTACCTCGTATATGAAGAACACAAATAGGATTACACATTCTGTCCATGAGCTGTACCAAAGCGAGGGAATCACTTGTGGGAAAATCCATCACAACTGCCATCATAGGGGATATCTATCTGTGACTGTATTTTCACATCCTACTTAGCTATATAGATATAACGGGTCTCACCAATGATCTAATTTATTACAAATAAACATTTGCTATTATGAAGCTGATTTCTCTTTAACACCAACAGAAACTCTACCAGATCCTTGCCCTTCACTTTCTAAATCTTCACTTTCTCAAAAAAAAACCTCTATAATATAAGAAAAAAACTTCCGTAGACATTCCTACCTCCATTCGCAATTATAAAAATCCCATTTACAACTAGTTAATAACATGCGAGCGAAAGAAGAGAAGGAGGCGGGGGAAGAGGGGGGTTAGGAATGTAGGCAGAGATAACGGTTCACACATAATTTTACGAAACTTGAAAAAAAAAATCCAGGATGGAAAATACATTTATAATAGAAAACATAGAGTCCAAACATTCTAAGTGAAACCAGCATTAACCAAATTTAAACTTTACTTATTAATATAATCAGATTTATAATAAAATTCACTAAGAGAGCTCACAATAAGAATATACATCTTTTATCCAACCCAATATATTATCAAACCATGGATTTCTATAAATTGTACCACCAATACGGATCACCTAATCCTCCAGAAAATTTTTTTTCGGAACTTCTTTACCAGTCTTGTTATCAGTATTTTCCCACACATTGGAAACCTGTAAACTTAGAATTAAAACACTTTAATATACTTTAAATGACTTATCATGTTTGGGTCAGACACCTTACTGTGAAACTTTCCATCCTGTAAGCAAGAAGGTTAACAATAAGCGCAAAGCAAGCAAGCTCAGCAAATTAACAAATTTGACAGACAAAACTGTTACACATAAAACACACAAGACATACAAAGGTAAGGTCTCTTAATGTTCCGTATAATGCTAGCTAGCAAAGAAACACAACTCAGAAGTTCGAACTTCAAATGAACCGGACCACACTGTCCGTTCTATAAATGGTTAAGCTTAACTCTTTCGGTCCCCGATCCCAAAACTCCCGTGTTTTACACTTCACTTAACGCTGAAGAAACTCTTATTTAAAGAGAAAACATTAACTCTCTATGTGCAGGTCGCCGCCTGCGGGAGTATTATCTCGTAGTCCAACTACGAGTTGCGAGTCCAACCCGCATAGGGATCCTATCAATCAAGGGGAAAATATATCTCTTGTACGGCTCCCAGTTACCTCTTCCAAAGAGAAACTAAAAATGCAGATCGCCACCTGCGGGAGTCTACCTTAACTCTCTAGAACACCCAGCACCAAGTTTTTACATTCCACTCAGGGAATAAAACTCTTTCAGAATTTAACACTCCACCCACGAAGCAACTTCCTTAAGAGAACTCGATCACAGGTCCCAGCCTGCGGGCATTCTACTTACAGACACTCTACTTACAGACCCATCTGTAAGACGTGGGGCATGCGTCCGCCCTTCCAGACCCACGTTTTAAAATCTATAACAATGTGCTGATACAAGTTACAGAACAAGCAAGACAGAACCTAAAATTAATAAGTTCAATACTCACTATCCTGTAGGTTGTATCCCACTTCTGACACCAATTGTTAGAATAAATATCCTCACTAGTCCCCCGGACTCTGAATTGATCGCCTGTCAAACGCACAGAGACCTTTTAACAGCGCCGGAGATAGAGTTGAACTACACATCTTTGTAGCAAAAATCTAACTCACTTTATTTAGTTATTACATTGAGTTTTCACAAAGAGAAAAAGTGGGCGTGGCCAGACACAGTGTCTGCCGATGACGTACTAAAACCTTGGAATATAGGAGGCAAAAGACCTTGAGATAACGTATTATCTATGGCCATGAGAAACAGCTTGGGCTTGGTACATTTTGAGAAAAACAGACTAAGTAATATGGGCACAAAATGGTGTCGAAAAACAAAATGGCTGCTATTAGGCTAAGTGATTATACAGAATATATAAAAACCTAACAGTGGGGTATAAATCTGGTTTGGTCACCATGAATTAGAGAGGGAAGTATATTGTTTAGGCGGGTGGCTAGTATCTTTGCAAAGATTTTAATGTCAGTGTTAATGAGAGATATAGGACACTCTTCAGGGTTTTTCCCTGGTTTGGGTATCACTATTATGTTAGCTTGTAACATGTCTATATGAAAGGTGTCTTCTCCTCTTAAGATTTTGTTAAATAGAAGGTGTAAGTGAGGTGTTAGATATGTCTGGAATTTTTTGTAGTATGCAGCCGTGGTACCGTCTGGGCCTGGAGCTTTTCCGTTATGGAGTTGTTTGATTATTTCTGTAATCTCGAATGTGGTTATAGGGGCATTAAGGAGTGTTCTTTGGGTTTCATTGATAGTGGGGAGGGGTGTTGTCTTTAGGTAGTTCTTAATGAGGTGTTGTAGTGGTTGTCCTGTTTTTTGGGTTGTAGTACCATTGTATAATGTGCTGTAATAATCCGCAAATAGGTTTGCTATTTTAGTTGGATTGTAGATGAGGTTATGATTGCGGTCCTTCAGGGGGTGTAGTTTGTTTTGTGATAGTCTTGCGTTCAGTTTTCTAGCTAGGAGGGTGTCTGCCTTGTTCGCTTTTTCATAGAATTTTCTGTTTGTCAATTGTAGGGCTTTGTCTGCTGACTTGTCAAGAATAAGGGCTAACTTACCTCTGAGGTTGGTTAGTGAGTGTAGTGTTTCTGGTGATTTTGTTGTTGCGTGTTGTCGTTCTAGGTTTCTAATGCGTGCTGTGATATCTGATATGTGGGCAGAGATGGTCCTTTTTCTCTTGGAGGCTTGTGGATGACTGCTTTGTGTGAAGCCCATAGTCAAGAAGTGGAAGTGTCTGGTAGAGCGTTTTCTGTGAAGTAGTGTTTTAGGTCCTGTTCTATCTGTTGTGTGATAGATTGATCAGTAAGAAGAGATTTGTTTAGTCTCCATGTGTATGAGGGGGAAGTGGTTAGTAGGTTGGTTAATTTTATTGTTACTGATGCATGGTCAGACCATGTGATGGCTGAGATTTCGTTTTTTGTGAGTTGGGGGAGTAGAGTTGGTGTTAAAAAAAAGGAAGTCGATTCTGGAGTATGTATTGTGTGGGTTAGAGTAGAAGGTGTATTCTTTAGTGGAGTTGTGTTGTACCCTCCATGTGTCCCAGAGATTTAGGGTTTTTATAAATTGTAAGAGAGGTTTTGTGGATGTTGTTGGGTTGGATGTTGAGGAGGGTTGGGATCTGTCTAGTCTAATATCGTATTCATGTCTCCTCCCACAATAAGGTGTCCTGTGTCTTGAGCAAGAAGAATTTCTTCTAATTTCTCTGTAGAAGCTGTTTTGGGATTTATCTGGTGCATAGAGGTTTACCAGAGTGAGTTTTGTTTTATTGATATGGCCTGTGATAATAAGGTAGCGGCCGTTGGGGTCTCTTATACGTTTTTGTTCCTGAAATGCTATTCGTCTATGAAAGAGGACAGCCACACCATTTGTTTTTGTGGTGTTAGATGCCACAAAGCAGTTTGTATATTTTTTGCTCAGAAATTTTGGTTCCTTCTTTTGTAAGAAGTGGGTTTCCTGTAGGAAAGCGATGTCTGTTTGGGTGGATTCTAGATATTTGATAGCAATTTTTCGTTTTTTGGGGTGATTAAGTCCCTTAGCGTTTTGGGTTAGTATTTTGAGGTGGGGCGGAGAAGGCGGGGAAGTGGAAGTCAGGGGTGGTAGCATTTTGGGTAAAAAAAGAAAAAAAAGGAAGGGGGGGGGGTTTAGGGGGTGAGACTTATGAGTCTCAAATGGGTTATTTGTGCAGTGTGGTTCTCACTGCAATTCTAGTGAGGCGTGTTCACCCTGGTGGTTGTTGGGTTGATTGTGTTAATAAGGGTAAGGTTTGGGGAGTTAGTAGGGTTGTGTTGTGTGTCTGCTGAGAGAGTTTATGGGGTCCAATCTTGGTATATTTTTTTCGGATGTTTTTCTTTTCCTTTTCTTTCCCTTTCCTTCTTCCTCCCCCTCTTCTTTCTCCCTTTCCTTTTCTCCCTTCTCTCTTTTTTCCCCCTGTATTATAGTATGGACATTGCCTGTAACTCAGTCTGTTAACTATTTCTGTGTTATACCATTGACATTGATTGTTCATCAGCTTATTGATTATTTTTATGTTATAGCATTGACATTACCTGTATATCAACATATAAGCTATTTCTATATTATGGCATTAACATTGCCTGTATATCATCATATAAACTATTTCTGTATTATAGCATTAACATTGCCTGTATATCAACATATAAACTATTTCTATATTATAGCATTGACATTGCCTGTACATCAACATATAAACTATTTCTATATTATAGCATTGACATTGTCTGTATTTTAATGTATAGACTGTTTATATATTATAGTATTGACATTGCCTGTATATCATCATATAAACTATTCCTATGTTATAGCATTAACATTGCCTGTATATCATCATATAAACTATTTCTATATTATAGCATTAACATTGCCTGTGTATCAACATATAAACTATTTCTATATCAAAGTATTGACATTGCCTGTAATTCAGTCTGTTAACTATTTCTGTGTTAATACTTTGATATTGATTGTACATCTGCTTATTAGTTATTTTTATATTATAGCTTTAACATTGGCTGTATATCAACATATAAACTATCTCTATATTACAGTGTTGGCATTGTCTGTCAGTCTATTAGCTATTTCTCTATTATAGCGTTGACATTGGCTGGCTGTCAGCATGTTACCTATTTCTATATAATAGCTTTGGCATTGATTAAATGTCAGCATATTAACTGTTTCTGTATTGTAGAGTTGACATTGCTTGTAATACATTCTCTTAACTATTTTTGTGTTGTAGTATTGACATTGACTGTATATCAGTAAATAACTGTCAATTGATTCTTTATATAAACATTTCCATTGTTTTAACTATGTCAGCATATTAACTATTTGTATGGTAACTATTCAACTTATTGACTGTTTTTGTATAGTGGTAGTGATATAGTTTTTACTGCATTATCAGGTTAACTCTTTCTGTATGATGGTTTTGTTAATTTGTTCATCACAGTTTTGTAGCTGTATTTGTTAGTTAGTCGAGCTTATTTGTTAGTAAGTCGAGCTTTTTGGAACTGTAAATTAATTGTTGTTATAGGTTTACCACTTTGTAGTAGTTACTGTAAGTCAGAGATCCGTAGTTGTGGGGTCTTGGTTGCTTTGTCAGTTCTTAGGTAGTAGAGGGTGGTATTCCCCTTCGTCTGCTGGTGTTGGGCGAATTTACATCGGATGGTTAGTAGGTTATAGTTCCTTGGAGTTAGTTCTTCCTAATGAGTAGGTTATGTTCCAAAGGGAGAGAAAAAGTTGAGTCCGTCTTGACTCAAGGGGGTGCTTTGGCATATTCTCCCAAAGATGTGGGTTGTTTTGTAATCCCGGTTTCAGATAGGTGATTTTTAGTGCATTTCTGGGGGTGGAATTCTGGACGAAGTTTGGGGTTCTCGTGGAGGTTGGTCCGAAGTTAGGCTTAGGTTGTACAGTGTATGGTATCCTTCCTCTGTTGAGGTGATTATGTGGGTCTTTCCATTATGTGGTACCATAAGGCGAAAGGGAAATCCCCATCTGTATCGAATCTTGTGTCATTGTAATATTTCCAGTATAGGTTTGAGTTCCCTGCGGCGTGTCAGTGTCCTGGGGGAGATGTCCTGGAAGATAGACAATCTGTGGCCTTCCATTTCTATTTGGGTGAGGTTCCTGGAGGCTTTCAGAATTTCTTCTTTGCTTGTGTAATAATGTAGGTGTGTAATTACGTCCCTTGCAGGCTCTCCTTCCCTGCCTGGTGCTCGGAGGGCTTGGTGAGCTCTGTCCATGTGGAGTTGTTCGTTTGTGAGGGATGGGGCTAGTTTTTTTTTTTTTTTTCTATTAAAATGTTTCCCTTTGATACAATATATATTGGTGCTTTTATTTCCTTCTTGAAATAGCTGTGTTTATTTTAAGAGTGTATGGTGCCTATATTATAAAGTGTTATTTGATCAATATAAAGTGCTATTATAAAGTGCTACTGTGTTAAATGCTTGAATAGTTAAATAGTTAAAACCACCTTTGGATTTTTAATATGTGCTAATCTTGTTATTAGGTACTTAAGGGTCTATTCTGTTATCTTATGTTTGTTCTTATTTTGTCCTTTAGTGGTGTTCCTCTACTCTATTATATATCGACCGAATAAATAAGTTAAAATTAATAGCAGAATTGTTTGGTTCTATTCTTTGCTTTTTCTTTATCTTTAGTGAAATAATTTCTTGGCTTTATTTATTTTGTCTATAAGAAGCAACTGAAGTTCATCTCCTCATTTAACCCTTTTGGGTGCATGGTGTTGAGGTGGTGGATCCAGTATATTTCTCAATAAAAAATGGCACTAGACAGGGTTGCCCACTCTCCCCCTTGTTGTTTTCTCTGAGTATGGAACCCCTGGCCACACATATTCGCAATGACTCGGAAATTTCAGGAATACAAGTAGGGCAGTCAGAATACAAAATTTCCCTTTTTAGCTGATGATGCTTTATTCACTCTAACTCGCCCTCTCTTCCACATCTACGCTCTCATCTCACCAAATTCGGTACACTCTCAGGCTATAAAATCAACAACACCAAATCGGTAATCCTTCCAATCCATTTGCCGCCACCCACCATGAAACTATTAAAACTGAATTTTGATTTCTCCTGGGTCCCTTCCTACTTTAGATATCTCGGTATCAAGATCTGTACAGACCTCATCTCCCTCTAATTATTATACCCCATTGATTAAATTATTAACACTGCAGTTAAAAGCCTGGACCCATTATAATCTTTCTCTATTTGGAAAAATCAACAGTGTTAAAATGATAGTACTGCCTAGACTACTATATCTTTTCATTCTCTCCCCTTTGACTTTTAAACAAATTTTATACAATCACAAATCTCCAAACTCATATGGCACCCTAGAATAAGTAGCAAAACCCTACAATGTCTTAGAGACATGAGAGGAGCCGCTTTACCCAGTCTACAACATTATTTTTTGGCCGCCAGACTCGCCTAAACCCTACAATGGGGCCAACACTCAAATAAACCACGATGGATAGAACTGGAACAAGCGTTAGCCCCCTGCCATCCCGCTGAGAGACTTGACACAGAAAAACTGTGGCAATAACCCATATATAGTCCACTCCATAAAACTTTGGTATTACACCTGTAAAGCATATAAACTTTGCAACTCACCCTCTACTCTGATGCCAATTCTCCACAACCCCGACTTTCCTCCCGGACTCAGCCCAAAGGGGTGGCAGGCCTGGACAGACAAACAGATTTACGCAATGGGTTAACTTATCCTTGGGGGGCAACTCTAATCTTGGGACACAACTAAAGTACAATTAAAACTCCCGACCTCTGATTTTTTTTTACCAACAAATATCACACTTTATACAACAGAACTTTACAAAGACTCCTTTTCCGGATCCAACCAAATTTGAAATACTGGCTAGCAGCCCTAACTGCACCCCTCATACTGTTTCCCATATTTGCTCACTTTTAAATAGATTTAGACACTCTCACAAATTAAAATTTATGGTCAAATGGGAGTCGTGGTTGGGCTCTATATTGGAGGACTCACAGTGGACCAACATATTCTGCTCCCTCCACAAATGCTCATCCAGTATCATACTCTGAGGTACCTCTACCCTCAGAAAATCTCTTAGATTTATCCAAATACCTCTCCCCTTTGTTATCGTAATTGTCAGATGGCAGCGGATCTATTCCATTGTTGGTGGAGCTGCTCCGAGACTAAAAAATGGAGCTGCTCCGAGACTAAAAAATTATGAGCAGTATGCGAGAGTTTAATCCATGAAACACTGCATTCCCAATAACCTTGGATCCCTGGACAGCTCTATTCAATAGAGATATACCCCACCTTTCACAACCAAGCAATAAACTTATACATAGCTTTTGCACAGCTACCCGTAGCCTTCTGGAGGCATCATGGAAACAACCTGCCCCCTCAGCAACCCATTTAATCTCAATCTGTGTGTGTAGAAGACTTTCGGTATCATATATGGATGGCTGGTTCTATTCTTGTGGATCCATGTGATCTGACGAGCACCAAGATTTAAAATATTTTAGTTTCCCAGCTATATAATACAGGCAGAAATCTGGCATAGCAAGGCCAGCAGAATGTTTAGGTCTCTGGAGTGATTTGAGTCTAACCCGATTTCTACCTGAACCCCATAGAAAGGATCATAACAAACTGTCCAAAGTTGTAAAGAAAGAGTCTGGGATAAATGTCAGGGCGTGCTGCAGCACGTATAGCAATTTGGGTAACAGTATGATTTTGGTCAGGTCTATCTCACCCATTAAATTTATCGGGAGATATTACTTCGATATTTTAGTTTTAAACCGAAACTGTTTCAAGAAGGGGTTCTACATTGAGTGCATAGGATCTATTTGGTGATTGAGTTATCTGGATCCCTAGGTAGCGGAAATTTTGTACTATTGGTACTAGAATTTTGTGATGCAGGGGAATCGCGGGCAGTGGATCAATGGGGAAGAGACTTATGAATAAGAGACTTATTCCAATTGACATGAAAGCCAGACAAGGGACTAAATTGGTTTATCAAATTGTGTACAGTGGAGAGTGAATTGTGCAGGTCTGCCAGGTACAGAATCATGTCATCAGCGTATAAGCTTATTATGGATGTATGAGCCCCCAACTGCAGGCCAGTTATATACGGTGATGTATGGAGCTTAATTGCAAGAGGCTCAATTGTGAGGGCAAAAAGGTAACTTTCTGAGACAGGTTTGCAGGTAAGGCCACTCAACAGAATCAAATGCCTTCTGCATATCTGGTGATAACATGACCCATTTATGAATGTTAATGGAAGTTGACTTTCCTGGTATAAAGCCAATTTGATCGGAATGTATAATCGTGGTAATAATCTTTTTAAGTCTATTGGCCAAAAGAGAATATAGAAGAGATATTGGCCTATATGAGCCATGCTCCAGGGGATTTTTGCCTTCTTTGAGGAGTAGGGTAATGTGTGCTTCATACATGGAGGGGGGAAAAATGCTTCCCTGGAAGTTTGCATTTAAAGTTTTTAATAAGAAAGGGAGTAGTTGACCTGCATATTTCTTGTATACTTCTAGGGGTAGACCATCCAGTCCGGGTGATTTATGTGTTGCCACATTGCGGATTGAATTTCACCAAGGGTGATAGCATTGTCTAACATACTGGAGTCCATAGCAGATAATGTGGGAAATGGTATAGAGTCACGGTTATTGGTCCAATGTAAGTCTGCGGTGTATGGGATTGTGTCTTATAGAGTGTAGTGTAATGGTCAGAGAGATTAATAGTTCCGGTGAAGTTGTCAGTAAGTCCTTTGTAGGGCTCTTGTAGTTGTATAATCATGGACTGATGTCCATTTTCAAAATAGTTTTGCTTATTAAAGAATTCCTTTCTCGAGTTTTTTCCACAAGTATGTTATCGTAATGGGATTTGAGCTGCCTGCCAGCTGGGCTTATTCTGCAGGGAGGGAGTGTGTATGTAATTTGCTTCCGCTGTTTGGAGGGCCTGTGCTGATTGGGATTCATCTTGCACCGCTGTCCGTTTTATGTGTGTTATGGAGGTGCCCCCCTAAGTGTTGCCTTCAATGCGTCCCATTCAATTCCTACTGGTGTCGGGTCATGGTTTAAGTTGAGGAATATATCAATATTTTTAGGGATGGAGTCCTGTTCTGGGAACAAGGTCAACCAGAACAGGTGAAATCGCCAGGGTCAACATTTTTGAGACTGTATGAGAGGTTGGAGTGTGAGGAGCACTGGCGAATGAACAGAGATACTTCTATTCACAAAGATGTAGTCTAATCTTGATAATGAGTTAGGGGTTTTGGAATGACACGTGTAGATGTCTCAGTTGAGGAGGCGCCTGGTGCCCAGAGCCGCAATACCTGTCAATCAGGGGGTTCATCAATAAGTCAAAATCACCAAGACAAATAAAATGTGCATGTGGGTATTTAGATAAGAAGGGGAGTGGCTCCTGTATATGGACTGTATGGGGGGGATTGTATATCCCAAGTAGGACATACTGTGTACTATCGATGGTTAAGGCCACACACAGGTAGCCTCCCCGATTTAACCTTGTGTATATTGAATCTGAGGTGTTTGCAGAATGGAATGGAAACAGAATGGAGAATCTGCTAGAGTAAGAAGTGCGCTGTTGATAGTAAATATTCTGATTGACAGTAAATATTCTGGTTGCAATGGCCACCCGGCTGTTGATAGTAAATATTCTGGTTGCCATAGCAACCGGTCAGTTATTATGGTTGCTATGGCAACCGTTCGTTCAGTAATTAGTAAATATTCTGGTTGCTATGGCAACTGTACTGTTTATTAGTAAATATTCTGGTTGCCATGGCAACTGTTCATTTATTAGTAAATATTCTGGTTGCCATGGCAACCGTGCAGTTATTAGTAAATATTCTGGTGTCCATGGGATCTGTGCAGTTATTGGGAAATATTCTGGTTGCCGTGGCAACCGGGTAGTTGATAGTAAATATTCTGGTTGCCATGGCATCCGGGCAGTTCATATTAAATATACTGGTTACTATGGTAACCGGGCAGTTGATAGTAAATATTCTGGTTTTCATGGCAATCGGGAGGTTATTAGTAAATATTCTGGTTACAATGGCAACCAGGCAGTTGATAGTAAATAGCCATGGCACCTGGGCAGTTGCTATTCTGGTTGCTATGGCAACTGTGCAGTTATTAGTAAATATACTGGTTGCCATGGCAACTGCAAGCAATGAAACTTTCTGTAGATAATACTGTATCACTTATTTTTTTTATAAAGTATTTGTAAAATACTTTATTATTATTATTATTTTACCAGAATAATCATCGGTAAAAGCTATGGTACCTAAAAACATATTTTCCTACTGGTTCTATGGGGCCTGCTAAATCAGTGCGTGATTTTGTCAGACTCTCTGTTTCTGCTCTGCACATATTTACCTTGAGTACAAATTTCACAATTTAGTTTGGAAATATCAACCTTACCCTTAATATTCATCCCATCTACTAACCCTTGTAGTTTTATAACATCATTATAATTACAATGACCAAGGATTTCATGCCATGTTTGAATATCTATTACAACTGTCTTAATTTTCATCTAAAGAATTCAGGTAGTAAAGTCTGTTGTATTGATTAAGTATAAACTTGGTACCATTCTTATGGATTAGTTCACTCTCCCTTTGCCAAAATTTTACACTTGCGACATTATTGCTTGTCGCTGCTTCAACAGAGAAAATGTCCTGCAGATATGTGGTTCCCCGCAGTAAGGGAAATAAAGTAAAGACAATGTTACGAAATGCATTGTATAATTTAATAATTTTTCCCCTTACTGCGGTCACCTCTTCTAATAATTAGTTAATACACAGGTGTAAATTAAGGTTGGTTCCTGGACTGGGCACATCAGTAGAATATGAACAATAGGTTAGCCAGTTTTCATTTGCATACATTTGTATCACAGAGACGTTTTGTCTGTGGGAATCAGGAAGAGAGACACCTGTCTATTGTTGGCAGGACAAGATTGATCAGGGAAAATTGGGGGAGGCATAGATAGAAATGGGATAAAAAGCCGGAGAAGAAGCCAGTAGAGGATGCATTCTTGGACTAGGGAAAAGAAAGCTCGCCGGTTGGACTGCTGAGAGACTAAGGACACAGACTGGAAATTGGACAGGGTGGATGCCATGCCAGAAGGATGTCATGTGGGATCTGATGGATACAGGCCAGGATAACAGCAAGGCTAATATTGATGTATACTTTCTGTGGTAGTCTACATGTAAAAGGGTTCAGACATTGATGAAAACATTCCACTAGTGATTTGGTCAAGATGACACTGAAGGCTTTACACGTAGTGTGTCTCTTAATTTTCCTACAGCCATAGTTCCATCACCTGACACCCATACGTAAACTGAGGAGCAAATCCCAGCCAGGGAGCATAACACAAGGTGCCACATACAACATCACTTTACCCAAGGAGCAAATAATAAAAATATTTTCCCTTTGTGGTCTCAATATGGTGAAACCAGTGTTAAAGAATGCGTGGTTGGTGTAGCAAACACCAGAGTATTTTAGGGTTAAGAGAGACTGGCCCCTGCAAGGGTTTGCAACAGGGTTAAGTGTCAATCTTCAAATTTCTGGAAATCTTCAAACCTCCATCAATCTTCGAATTTCTGGCAATTTTCCAATGTCGGAGATCCTCAGATTTTCGAAAACGGATGCACACACGGTGTCCGTGTAAAAGAAGAAAAGTGATTTCAGGAGAATTGAGCCTTCACATTGATTTTTTTTTTCGATTTCAGGACAACATTTACATTTTAAATCCCTGTGCACAAAGATGTGTTAGACAAAGAATGGTGAAAACATCTGCTATACATTTTCCCTCCATTTCCAATGATATGGAAGGTCCTCAGAAAAATTAAAAAAATTAAAAAGGAAAGAAGTACATTAATAGCATTTCTTCCATATTGGCCCTGGTGACCTTGGTTACCACTAATGAACTCCCTGTCTGTTGCAAAACAAATCAAAATTTCACCATTCCCAGGATGGTTTAGAAAGGGGCCCAGAGGACTATCAAATTCAAAACAATTTAAACCTGATGGCATAGAATTAGAGAGCAAGATCAGTTGGTGATCCAGTCAATCTACAAAGTATGAGCACAAGTTGACAATTTCTATGAAGAATTTTTTTCACATTTGTCAGTACAATTACTTTCATTCTAGTTATCAACCGGGTCTTGGTAACAGCACGTTAAGCGGTCAAACATAGGAAATGTTGGCATTAACAGATATATCGTGGGCTTCAAATTCTTTAGTAATACAAATTCTGTAATGCTGTGACCAGACTAAGACCTCAAATAAAACCATCCTGCCCATCACTGTTCAGCAAATTTAAAAAATCAGCAAGATGGTTGTCTTGGAAGACTTTTACTAACACTATAGTCTAGATATGGCTTCAAGTTAAAAAGACAAAATTTGGCCACAGAGTATTAGATGCATTGTTACAATACATTATTACAATGGTAATAACATTTTATTTGGTTCAGCATCTATACTTTTGTCCTGTCCTCTTTTTTTTCTTTTGCTTATAGAAATCCCAGTCTGGTGATTGTCTGGCACTGGAGTCACTGAGAAAACAGGAAATTATTTCACCTTACAGTAATTTTCGGTTTCATGCTGCCAAGAAACAGAAATTACTGTAAGTTGTACCAGTTTTTGTACAAAATGTTTTATTTGCTTTTTCCTTTTGAATAAGTTAATGCAAGATTATATTTTTTACATAGGCAAACTGTAAAGTGCATATTTTTTTTAGATTTTTTTATAGTCTGCCATTTTATTATAGTTAAAGTATCTATTGCCTTATCATATGTACGATAAGTATAAAAATATATACCATGGAATGTCAAGGGACATTTCACAAAATAAGAACAGATTCTCAGAAAAGCTTCAACTTAACCCTTTCAGTGCCAGCTAGTTTTGCACGTTGTCTACACTTTTTTGCCAGAAGAATTTTCAGGATTTTGCACTCATATGGTTTAATGAAATGTTTTATGAAAACTCTCAAGAATCAGGGGAAATTAAATATCCTTTTTTTCGGCACAAAAACTTCAACAAGATAACAGACTTTTGCAACTAATCTGGAGATTTGACAAAATTTTGGGGTGAAAACGGTCGAAAAAACTAAAATTAGACTTTTCTTACCATTTCTATTTGAAAAAATAAAAAATATTTTTACGTTTTCACAATAGTTGAGGGTTGTACCATGTTAACCATAAGTAATAGAATAAAAGTAGAGTTCTGATACCTTTTGTTGGCTGACTAGACAACAAAAATAGCAAGCTTTCGGGAGTCCTAAGCCCCCTTTATCAGGCTGGATGTTACAAAAGAAATTGAGAAATCACAAACTTATATAACACATAGGAACAGTAAACATCAAACACCAATGATAAGCTGAACAGATGACCAGGTACAGATACAGACTAAGAGGGGGGTGGTGTGAAGTGGGCACAAGTAGATAGCTGTAATAATGTGAGAACATTGTCCTTTGAAATAGAAAGTGTCTGTTAAGAATACTTCAGGATAAGGCCTCTATGAGACCCCCTCTGGACGCGGAATCTAAGTACCTGCCGGTCTTCACCAGAGCCTCTAATGGTGAGGATGTTTTGCGGCGGACAGGCACCAGGTCGCGGCTCCAGAAGAGAGAATCACAAAGACCAATCCCACAATGTGGAGATGTGGACCGGAGGTAGAAGCTGTGGTAGTTATGCAGACCGGAGGTAACTGGAGGTAGGAGCTGGAGTGGAGATGCGGACCGGAGGTAGGAGCAGTGGTAGTTATGCTGACAGGAGGTAACAGGAGGTAGGAGCTAAAGTGGAGATGCAGACCGGAGGTAGGAGCAGTGGTAGTTATAACAACTGGATACCAACACTAACGCTAACCAGGAGCTAGGAGTTCAGAGCAACAGACTCTGAACTGGCAGCAAGAGGCCAACTGCCAGGAGGAGCCTAAATAGGCCCCTGTGACAAAAAAAAAACTGGCCGTGCCCCGGAAGAAGATGGCCGCCAGCAGGGTAAAAGCCTGCGCCGCCCACGTCCTCGTGTCTCTGAGGACGCGCGGGCGTGCGCGCGAGCGGGAAGATCGCGTCATCGGCGCGCTCCCGCTCGCGACCGACAGAATTCTGGAAAACTTAGTTTTCATACATCCTGGAATAAAGACATTTTCCTGACTTACAGACATTAAAAGCCCATGGTCATGCTTTAGCGCTTCCTACCCAAGGGTTTGAACATGCAAGTGATTCATCTGCCCTTCCCTTACATCCAGTTGGCCCTACAACATAAATGTCCTAGATTGTTATGAGCAATCCGATCAAACAACTTACCAGCAAGAGACCATATACTAATGCCTGTACATGGCTGGGTTCGAAGCTGGTTTTGCAATACAGCTACCATAACTTGTCACTTGATAATCTTGTTGAATAGCTTAACAATAAGAAATTATGTTCTAATGTCTATACAATACTAACACCATGGTTGGCCCTACAACATAATTGTCCTAGCTTGATACTTAGCAATCCGGTTAAACAACTTACCAGCTAGAGACCATATACTTATCCCTGTACATAACTGAACTCGAAACTGGTGGTGTAATACAGCTGCTATAAATTTCTATTTGATAATCTTATTGAATAGCTTAACAATAGGAAATTGTGTTTCAATGTTATACAATACTAACACCATGCTCGGCCCTACAACATAGTTATCCTAGCTTAATACTTAGCAATCCGGTTTAAACAGCCACCAGCTAGAGACTATTACTAATGCCTGTACATAACTGAATTCGAAAATGGTGCTGTAATACAGCTGCTATAAACTGTTACTTGATAACTGTTGAATAGCTTAACAATAGGAAATTATGTCCGGGGCCTATATAATACTAACACCGTGGTTGGCCCAACAACACAAATGCCCTAGTTTGACTGTCAATAATAGCTGAACAGCCTGCCAATAAAAGAGACATATTCTGATACCCACATCTGGCTGGCCTCGGGATTGGCCTAGCAACACGGATATCCTAGGTTGATGTTTGATAACCCCACTGAATAACTTAACATTAGCAGCCTATAATCAATTGCCTCCACACGGCCGGTTCCGGGGCTAGCCCTAGAACACAAATGTCTCAGGTTGACACTAATGGTCCTGTTGGATGGCTTGACAACAGGAGACACTATTCTAATGCCTACATGTGCTCCATACTGGGGTTGGCCCTATAACACAAATGACTCAGTCTGATACTTAACAATCCTGTCAAACATCTCAACAACAACAAACTATACTCAAACACTTGCACACGGCCGACCCGAGAGTGGCTTTGTAACACTAAAGATTCACTCTGATGCTCAACAATCCATTGAACACTCAGCAATGAGAAACTATACTTTAAATCCTACACACAACTAGGAACTCTGTTAAATAGACAAACGACAAATGTGGGCTTACCCCCCCCTTTTTTTTTTTCCAGATCCCCCAGGGGTTGTATTATATCCCCACCTAACAGAAAGTAGTATACAAACCTTATAATCACCTAAAGTAAAACAGCCGGGAGTCTCCTCCCAAACGTTACGGAACGTTTAAGTTTAGAAATACTCAGCTCCCCCACATCTGAGTCAGACAAGGAGTATTGGACCCCCAACCTGATCAGTAATGTTAGGATCCTTGGATCCACAATTGTGTTAATGAAAAGTTATATTTATCTGTTTATGTATTGTAACGAGCTATTGAACAACCTTTTCTCTGTACCAATTTTGCCTATGTCTTTCAAGGTGTCGCCCTGCCGCCCTCCGCCGCCCCGAGGCCTGCGCCTGGGATGAACATTCCCCACCCGTACTAGATAATGGGTGACTCAGCAAAATCCCTCAAACTAATCTCTGGAATGTCAGAGGCTTGAACCGAGCAGACAAACGTACGCAAGTATTCAATGTACTAACTAGACATTCACCTGACGTAGTGTGCCTGCAGGAGACCACCTGCTGTAACCCACCACCAAATACCTTCAAAAGCCCTGGGGGGTTGGTCGGCCCACAGCGCCTGCTCCACATATTCACGAGAGGTATCATCCTCTTCAGGAAAAACCTAAAATAAACATTCAATTAGTGAAAACTGACCCATTTGGAAGGTTTGTTTTTGTCGCAGCGGAGAAAGATACCAACACACTAATCATTATAGGCCTCTAAACCCTCCAACTGCTGGGCTCCACATATGAAAACAATTGCACCCCTAATTATACGTTACCCAGACTCTCATATCTTATTTGTATGGGGGACTTTAATATGGTGCTATGCCCAAAGATGGACCGCCTCGAGTCCCAGACACACACTCCACCCACAGCACCATCTCCCACTCCCCCCTAGCTTCACTGGCCCAAACATGGTCATGGATTGACGCATGGAGACTCCGACACCCCAACACCCACGAATACTCCTGCCACTCCCACCCATAACTCCCTTCAAGAATCGATATGTCTTTCTCTCTAAGAAAACCGCCCCTCTGCTATCAACCATAAAATCACCTCCCCCGCGGAATATCTGATCATTCACCTATACGGCCCAATTTAACCTCCCTAACACAACAAACACAACAAAGCCATGGAAATTCAATCCATTTTGGCTGTCCCAATTTCCGAACCCGACCTAATCCCCGAGCAACTGGAGGAATTCCTCATATACAACACATCAACCGAAACCCTAAACTTCTCTGGGAGACCCTTAAGGCGTACCTCAGGGGCCACCTACACTCCACCATCTCCTACATAAAGCGCTCTACCAATACAACGAAGACATGTTGGCCAAACAGCTTATACCGGCTGAAAAAAACTATATCACCCACCCCACTAACTCCACCCAGACTAAGTGGCTACAACAACAGGACTATATAACAACCTACAGATTGAGAAGGCCAACCGAAAGCAATTCTTTATAAAACAACAACTTTGTAAACGGAGGCCAATCCGCTAAATTACTGACCTTTCTGTAAAAGACCACACTCAATCTAACACAGTGGTCAGCGTCCTTACTCCACAAAACACACTGGTACACACCCACCCCCCAGATACTCTCCACCTTTCACGAATACTACAGATCTCTATACACCTCCCGTCTGTCTCACCCAAGAAATAAATCAGCCAATTCCTAGACCCACTGCAATTCCCCACCCTAACCAGAACACAACGGAACAAACTAGATGCCCCTCTGAGCCGCGAATAACTAATTCGGCCATGGAGAGATGCCCAACGGGAAGACCCTGGCCCAGACGGCCTTCCAATAGAGCTATATAAAAGATATGCACAAACAACTCCTCCCGCAGCTGCGTGAATGTATAATCAATCTTACAACTCCAACTCCCTACCTGCCTCATTATGCAATGCTACGATTGTATGATACCTAAGCCTGATAAAAACCCACAAGACTGTAACTCAACAGACCAATTATCTCTACTCACGACAGTATAAAATCCTTGCAAAAGTCCTGGCACAAAGACTTAAACAAGTAATAACAGAAATTATCCATCCTGACCTCCAAATCCACAACCGTAAACATTCGCCGCACCCTTACTCAAATTCAAACAAACCACGACAATACAGGAGAACGAATAATACTTTCACTGGACGCCCGTAAGGCCTTCGACTCCCTGGAATGGCCTTTTCTAGGGAGGTACTTGGGAGGTTTGGAATAGGACAGGGCTTTATCAATGGATACAACTCTATACAACAACCCAATAGCACAAATCCTTGTCAACGGAACTCTGTCAGAGAGCTTCCCACTGCCGAGGGGCACGAGACAGGGCTGCCCGCTCTCCCCATACCTTTCGCCCTTGCGATGAGCCCCTGGCCATCGCCCTAAGATCCAACATGGAAAAACAAGGTTTCGAGTGGGACCCTATGAGGAATGCCTCAGCCTCTATGCTGATGATTAATTGTACCTAGGAAAAACCCACCTCATCCTCACGACAGCTTTCACCCTATTAATGAATTCGGTCTCCAGATCAACTGGGACAAATCCGCTTGTATCCCCTAGATACTTTCCCTACCAGCAGACTTCCAGCTCCATCCCTATCCCTATAGCACAAAACTTTAAATACTTGGGCATTGAAATCACAAATCCCCTCAACAATTTTACTCCTGAACATCTCCAGTCTTTTGGCCCCACACGGAGAAAGGTGCATGCATGGAGGGAAGTCCCATTAAATTTATGGGGTAGGGTTAGATGATAAAAATCTTTTTGCTGCCCAAGATCCTCTACACAGTTCAACACAGCTTAGCCTACATCCCCAAAACATTTTCCACGAAAATCAATAGTATGGTCACTTCCTTTATCTGGAACAGTAAAAAGCCAAGAATTAAGACTTCTAAACTACAGGCCCCCAGGCACATGGGGGGGTGGCCCTTCCTGACTTGCAGATATACTACTGGGCCTCGCACACTTAAACACCTCCAGGCCTGGGTTAACCCTTCCACCCCCCCAATGCTCTGACCTAATGACCACTCTATATCTTACTGGTCCTTTCATGGCCTACTTAGTGGCCCCAAACAACATATAATAGGCCCTGCGACCACGCTATTTAAACAAGCAGCCAGAATATGGCACCTCACTAATCTCCTCCTCCAGCAGCAAGGACACTTTGAAAATACCCCCTCTGGAACAATAAACTACTCCCGGAACTTTCTTTCCCGGGTCGGACGCAGGTGAAAGAATGGGAGTCCAAACACTGGAGACTTAGTACATAACAACCAGAAAATCCTCTTACAGACCTCCAGAGTGATTCACAGATCCCGAACTCGGCACATTTCCTCTATATACGATAGATACACCATGCCCGAGGGTCAGTTTTCCTCTTCCAACTATACAATATCGAAGCACCCTATCATAGGAATCATACGCACACAGGGAAGCAGGGGCATCATCTCCAAAATATACACCATCTGCTTCACTCAAATCACTCCCAGCCACAAAATCAATTAAAGATAAATGGTCCCCCTCCCTGGGCCCACTTTCCGAAGAACAGTGGACGGACCTGTTCAGTTCACATACAATAGCCTCCCGGGCCTCTAACAATAAACTAATCCAATGCAAGATCATACACCAATCGTACTACACTCCAAAACAATTAAGACATGTGCACAATGCAAAAGCCACTAAATGCCCAAAATGTCTACAGGATGCTGCTGACTTCATAAACCTGATATGGGAATGCCCTAAATTCTACCCATTCTGGATGGAGATACTTCGATTTTTGAAAATTTAACACCACACCCAGTCAGCCCCAACGTCGACTTGCCTCTTTGGACTGATGGAGGGAGAGATCTGGTCTAGTGCAGAGCTGGCTTCCTGCAGGCTACACTATTTTATGCAAGGAAAACGATATATTAAGATGGATGTCTCCAAACCCCTAAACTCAAAACTTGGATCAAATTAATAAATACAGATCTGCCATATCTCAAGCTGATGTACAGGCACAGGACGCCCCAAACAAATTCTATAAAATATGGAACCCCTGGATTGAGTCCTCGACTACCCTAAACTAAACCACCCTAATCCTGGACTCTGATAGATACGTTGAAACCAGCGTATATGGGAACCCCAGTACCCAATTCCGCCCATTGGCGTGGGCCCGGGCGGGCGGCGGCTTGGCAACCACACGTAAGTAAACATATTACTGGAAACGACTAAAGGGCTCGGACACTGTTAATGTATATAGTTTATCCCTATAACTGCAACTGTTAACTCTCTCCACACAAACAACCATATATGTTTTGATTCTGTAACCATCCGAAAATGACTTCTTGGATTTTTGTATAAAAACGTCATATGATATGTGTTGGAACCAAAATAAAAAGTGTTTTTAAAAAAAAAAAAAAGTTCTATTCCCTTCTGGCAAAGGTTTCTGCCTCCTCCCTCTGTAAATTGTCTTTTTTAAACTGGAGCATGTGCAGAGGAGGTGGCAGGTGAAAAGCAGTCAGTTGATTGACTGCAGGGTGGGAGGGCCCAGCTTCTCTGCCAGAATGGTGACAATAATAATTCTTAAATATTGTTAGTAATGCAGGTAATTAAGTGAAAAAATATATCTTGGAGTTGGCGGCAGGTGCAGGTAACTGGCAATTGACCAGTTTTTGGTTTAAGGACGGAAATGCCCCTTAAATTATATAGCAAGGTGTTGCTGTTGCATTAATGGTTTGCTCTGAAACAAAATAACACAATACAAAAAGTAATGTGTTTGTCACATTTACCTTATGCACTAAAGTTTTGCCATTAAAGGATAACTAAAGCCTCAGAACAACATTGAATTAGAAGGCAGTAGTAATCAGTGTCCCACCTCTCATTAATATGGTGTGTGAGAAACTTAATATGGTTGTTGAGAAAACTTTCTAACATGAGGGTTGTGTCTTATTTCCCAGTATCGCACAGTGTGGTCACTGACCATTATGTTCTTTACACATGCTCAGTCCTAAGATTCTGCAGGGATTTTTTACCATTGGTCACACCTATTAGTAGCATCTAGCCAATCCTTTTACAGGACAGAATAGGCAAGGGAGCATGTGACTGAGATCAGGGGGTTGTAGCCAGTCACTGTACATACACACAGTTATTTATCCAGTTCTTCAAGTAGTAACATTTACTTTAATGCTATTTACTGTATAGTATTTTACAGTTTATTGGCATTTTAGAGGGTATATGTTCAGATTTGGGAGTGTAAAAAATAAGGTTAGTTCTCCTTAAAGGGCATCTATAGTGAAAAAAACACATTGCCCCTTGCAAAGTTAAATCATTGTACTCTGTTCTGCCTTAATCCATCTCTGTCAGTGGACTCTGTTTAACCATGGTGTCAGATCTCAGTGCAGCACTCCCCCTTCCCCCTCCTTCTGTTACCTCCTCCATGTCTCAACTCCGGCTAACCGACAAGCTTATCATGTGCAGTAGTTAAAAGTTTACCATCCTGAAAAACACCCCACGCACAGATCAGGAGATCAATACAGTTTACGATCTCTCTTTGTGACCCATATCAATCAGTGAAAGCTATTAAGAAGGGGGGTCAAATGCAGCCTTATATCTACACATCAAGCTACACTCTCTCCCCCTGCTAATGCTCTATCTTTATGTTTATTACAGAGCAGGAAGTGGGGATCAGTCACAGGGATTTGATTGACAGTCCAAGTAGGAGTAGAGGAATGCAATCACTATTCTTTTAACTGGTGTATCTCAGGACAGAGAGGGAATCTGAAAAAAGTGAAGACACTCTGGGGGTTGTGGGGAATTCTAGAACTCATGGAAAGAAAGAAAAAAAAGTTCATTTTCCCACTTAGATGCCCTTAAAGGGCATGTCCACCCCCAAAACTATAATCCCCAACTACTGGCCCACCATGTAGTGTAGTTTAACTTACCTAAAATCCCAGCTCCATAGGGTTCTCCTGTAGTCCCCCCCAAAGTCCCAAAAACTGCCCACAGGAGGCTAGCAGAGTCCATATAGGACTCTGCCTCCTACCTGGCCTCAGGAGATTTTTGCCATGCGTACTGCAGCCCTTCTCCCCTCCCTCTCCCATTCCCTCCCCCTGCATTTAACCCTTTTAGTATAGGCTTCCACTGGTCCCCCAGCCCCAACCGCATAATTTTTATTTTAAGAAAGCCCCAAACTCTTACTTACCTCTCTTTTCTCCGCTGAAGTGAGCTGCCGGCAGCCGCGTCCGTGATTGTGCAGCTCAGCCAATCACAGACGCGGCTGCCGGTCCCGCCCCTTGCTGATTTCTCGCAAAGCAGAGGGCCGGGAGCGCGGCGGAGGAAAAGGGGAGGTAAGTAAGAGTTTGGGAGCTTCTAAAATAAAAATTATGCGGTTGGGGCTGGGGGACCAGGGGGAAGCCTATATTAAAAGTTTGATTTAAGGGTGGACATACCCTTTAAGTATTATTTGGAAGTGATATGGATTACAGCAGTATTAGATGGTTTGCAAGACATGGATATTAACAAAATACTAAGGAGCTATAAACCCTTTTATGAAAATATGTGTCATATTTCTGTTTCAGTTAATTAGAAAAGGAGGGGGGTCCATTGATGGGAAATGCTTTGTTCACAAGTTATTTCAAACATCATTTGTTTCAT
The DNA here is from genome assembly GCA_019447015.1 of Hymenochirus boettgeri. Classification (NCBI taxonomy): domain Eukaryota; kingdom Metazoa; phylum Chordata; class Amphibia; order Anura; family Pipidae; genus Hymenochirus; species Hymenochirus boettgeri. The sequence continues at coordinate 128,865,397 of CM033470.1, forward strand.
CTACAGTATATAGAAAGGTTTGATGAAATATGATCCAGTTATCAATATAATCGTTTATCTGCAATAAATTCTAAATGGAATAAATTCTCTCCTGGCAGAGCTGGTTACATGTAGGTTTTAATGCTTTATGTGGCTTTAAAATTGGTGGAAGGGGGTTTGATTGCTTTGCAGTAAAATGAAGCCAGGCTCTGCAATTGAACGGCCAAACTTTAGATCCAGTTGATTGGATCCATAATATAAGAAGAATAAATAAAAGAAATGCTACCTCTGAAATAAAGCATCACTGGTAAAATGGTAGGTCATGACCAAAGCAGCTAAGATCTTTACATTATTACATTAAGTCAGAGGAGAAGGTAATGTAAGTATAGACTGGGGGATTTTCTGCAAAAATTACTGTAGCAGTTGGGGCTACGATTTTGTCATCATAGATTTACGATCGGTACCGCTAAATTACGATTGGAGATTACCGATTGAAATTACCTAGGGCCCCCCGAGGTCGCAGACAGAAGGTGGTGGGTCTGTAGTACCAATGCTTTGTAAAGAGAGAATAATATATTCTCCATTAAATCCACTCCCTTTATATAAGACAAATTTACTGGCTCTATCTGCTGCTGCCTGGCACTGCTTGCAACATTTAAGTTTGTTATCCACCAAAACTCCAAGATATTTTTCTAACAGAAATGCAAGAGCTGTTTAACTTTAAACAGCACAAGGATTTTTAAGCCCAAAATGCATCACCTTAGATTTACCAAATTCAATCTCATCTGCCACTTAAAGGACAATATCAAAAATAACATCATCACCCCCATTACATGTCCACATTTCCAGCAAGCTGAAATTGCTTACTCACATTTCAACACATGCTGCCCTCCGTAGATATCAACACAGCAAAATGAGTTCTGACAGCCCGCCTCTCTAGAGGGCCCAGGGCCTGTTAACATAACACTTGTCATTGGCTGGTGGGAATGTCTGTTCCAACTTATCTTCTCCTCCTCTGCCAGTCAAACAAATTAAAATGTCTGTTGCTAGGATACAGCCTACATAATCAAGCTAATCAGGGTGGGTGGAGGAGTGTTTTCTCGCATTCTGGCTTGGGTGACAGTTAGAGGCAGACAGAATTGTTACACCCCCTTCACAGCATGGCTAACTGAAGGCAGAGAGAGGCTTTGAAATCAGGGGTTAAAAACTATGGGGAGGGCTGCATACCTTTACTCTTTAAAGCAATTAAAAAAAAAATACATTGAGGCAATACAGTTATCCTTTAACAAGTCAATGTGATAATCTATCTAGATTAGCTGCAACAAACGTACATCATCTGTAGTCAACAAAGTTTGTGGTGTGCGGCAAAAACAAGGGACCTTGCTGACAATACCCACTTCCAACTCATTATTAAACAGATTAAATAGAAGTGGCCCCAACACAGAACCCTCTGGCACACCTCTTAGAACTTTAGCCCACTTTAGCTGTCACCTCAGGGTGTTGGTGATGGTGGAGGGCAGAGTACAGATGTTCATTTACAAACAAACCATAAACAGTAAATAGCTGTAAGTAAAAATACTAAAACAGAAATACCCACTTAGGCCCACGTCTATCGCCATGGTGTTAGTATTGTATAGACATTAGAACATAATTTCTTATTGTTATGCTATTCAACAAGATTATCAAGTGACAAGTTATGGTAGCTGTATTGCCTGACATGGCTGGGTTCGAAGCTGGTTTTGCAATACAGCTACCAACTTGTCACTTGATAATCTTGTTGAATAGCATAACAATAAGAAATTATGTTCTAATGTCTATACAATACTAACACCATGGTTGGCCCTACAACATAAATGTCCTAGATTGTTACTGAGCAATCCGATCAAACAACTTACCAGCAGAGACCATATACTAATGCCTGTACATGGCTGGGTTCGAAGCTGGTTTTGCATACAGCTACCATAACTTGTCACTTGATAATCTTGTTGAATAGCTTAACAATAAGAAATTATGTTCTAATGTCTATACAATACTAACACCATGGTTGGCCCTACAACATAATTGTCCTAGCTTGATACTTAGCACATCCGGTTAAACAAACTTACCAGCTAGAGACCATATACTTATCCCTGTACAAAACTGAACTCGAAAAGGTGTTGTAATACAGCTGCTATAAATTTCTATTTGATAATTATTGAATAGCTTAACAATAGGAAATTGTGTTTCAATGTCTATACAATACTAACACCATGCTCGGCCCTACAACATAGTTATTCTAGCTTAATACTTAGCAATCCGGTTAAACAGTCACCAGTAGAGACTATATACTAATGCCTGTACATAACTGAATTCGAAAACTGGTGCTGTAATACAGCTGCTATAAACTGTTACTGATAATCGTTGAATAGCTTAACAATAGGAAAATAGTCCGGGCCTATAAATACTAACACCGTGGTTGGCCCAACAACACAAATGCCCTAGTTTGACTGTCAATAATACTGTGACAGCCTGCCAATAAGAGACTATATTTGATACCCACATCTGGCTGGCCTCGGGATTGGCCTAGCAACACGAATATCCTAGGTTGATGTTTGATAACCCCACTGAATAACTTAACATTAGCAGCCTATAATCAATTGCCTCCACACGGCCGGTTCCGGGGCTAGCCTAGAACACAAATGTTCAGGTTGACACCTAATGGTCCTGTTGGATGGCTTGACAACAGGAGACACTATTCAATGCGCTACATGTGCTCAATACTGGGGTTGGCCCATAAACACAAATGACTCAGTTGATACTTAACAATCCGTCAAACATCTCAACAACAACAAACTATACTCAAACACTTGCCACGGCCGACCCCGAGAGTGGCTTTGTAACACTAAAGATTCACTCTGATGCTCAACAATCCATTGAACACCTCAGCAATGAGAAACTATACTTTAACTCCTACACACAACTAGGAACTCTGTTAAATAGACAAACGACAAATGTGGGCTTACCCCCCCCTTTTTTTTTTTTCCAGATCCCCCAGGGGTGTTATTATATCCCCACCTAACAGAAAGTAGTATACAAACCTTATAATCACCTAAAGTAAAACAGCCGGGAGTCTCCTCCCAAACGTTACGGAACGTTTAAGTTTAGAAATACTAGCTCCCCACATCTGAGTCAGACAAGGAGTATTGGACCCCCAACCTGATCAGTAATGTTAGGATCCTTGGATCCACAATTGTGTAATGAAAAGTTATATTATCTGTTTATGTATTGTAACGAGCTATTGAACAACCTTTTCTCTGTACCAATTTTGCCTATGTCTTTCAAGGTGTCCGCCTGCCGCCCTCCGCCCGCCCCGAGGCCTGCGCCTGGGATGAACATTCCCCACCGTACTAGATAATGGGTGACTCAGCAAAATCCCTCAAACTAATCTCCTGGAATGTCAGAGGCTTGAACCGAGCAGACAAACGTACGCAAGTATTCAATGTACTAACTAGACATTCACCTGACGAGTGTGCCTGCAGGAGACCCACCTGCTGTAACCACACCAAATACCTTCAAAAGCCCTGGGTGGGTTGGTCGGCCCACAGCGCTGCTCCACATATTCACGAGAGGTATCTATCTCTTCAGGAAAACCCTAATATAAACATTCAATTAGTGAAAACTGACCCATTTGGAAGGTTTGTTTTTGTCGCAGCGGAGAAAGATACCACACCACTAATCATTATAGGCCTCTATAACCCTCCAACTGCTGGGCTCCACATTATTGAAAACAATTGCACCCCTAATTATACGTTACCCAGACTCATATCTTATTTGTATGGGGGACTTAATATGGTGCTATGCCCAAAGATGGACGCCTCCGAGTCCCAGACACACAACTCCACCCACAGCACCATCTCCCACTCCCCCCTAGCTTCACTGGCCCAAACATGGTCATGGATTGACGCATGGAGACTCCGACACCCCAACACCCACGAATACTCCTGCCACTCCCCTACCCATAACTCCCTTTAAGAATCGACTATGTCTTTCTCTTAAGAAAACCGCCCCTCTGCTATCAACCATAACTCACCTCCCCCGCGGAATATCTGATCATTCACCTATACTGCCCAATTTAACCTCCCTAACACAACAAACACAACAAAGCCATGGAAATTCAATCCATTTTGGCTGTCCCAATTTCCGAACCCAGACCTAATCCCCGAGCAACTGGAGGAATTCCTCATATACAACACATCAACCGATACCCTAAACTTCTCTGGGAGACCCTTAAGGCGTACCTCAGGGGCCACCTACACTCCACCATCTCCTACATAAAGCGCTCTACCCAATACAACGAAGACATGTTGGCCAAACAGCTTATACCGGCTGAAAAAAACTATATCACCCACCCCACTAACTCCACCCAGACTAAGTGGCTACAACAACAGCGACTATATAACAACCTACAGATTGAGAAGGCCAACCCGAAAGCAATTCTTTATAAAACAACAATACTTTGTAAACGGAGGCCAATCCGCTAAATTACTGACCTTTCTTGTAAAAGACCACACTCAATCTAACACAGTGGTCAGCGTCCTTACTCCACAAAACACACTGGTACACACCACCCCCCAGATACTCTCCACCTTTCACGAATACTACAGATCTCTATACACCTCCTGTCTGTCTCACCCAAGAAATAACTCAGCCCAATTCCTAGACCCACTGCAATTCCCCACCCTAACCAGAACACAACGGAACAAACTAGATGCCCTCTGAGCCGCGAATAACTAATCTCGGCCATGGCAGAGATGCCCAACGGGAAGACCCCTGGCCCAGACGGCCTTCCAATAGAGCTATATAAAAGATATGCACAACAACTCCTCCCGCAGCTGCGTGAAATGTATAATCAATCTTACAACTCCAACTCCCTACCTGCCTCATTATGCAATGCTACGATTGTTATGATACCTAAGCCTGATAAAAACCCACAAGACTGTAACTCATACAGACCAATATCTCTACTCACGACAGATTATAAAATCCTTGCAAAAGTCCTGGCACAAAGACTTAAACAAGTAATAACAGAAATTATCCATCCTGACCCTCCAAATCCACAACCGTAAACATCGCCGCACCCTTACTCAAATTCAAACAAACCACGACAATACAGGAGAAAGAATAATACTTTCACTGGACGCCCGTAAGGCCTTCGACTCCCGGAATGGCCTTTTCTATGGGAGGTACTTGGGAGGTTTGGAAGGACAGGGCTTTATCAAATGGATACAACTCTTATACAACAACCCAATAGCACAACTCTTGTCAACGGAACTCTTCAGAGAGCTTCCCACTGCAGAGGGGCACGAGACAGGGCTGCCCGCTCTCCCCATACCTCTTCGCCCTTGCGATTGAGCCCCTGGCCATCGCCCAAGATCCAACATGGAAATACAAGGTTTCCGAGTGGGACCCTATGAGGAATGCCTCAGCCTCTATGCTGATGATCTAATCTTGTACCTAGGAAACCCCACCTCATCCCTCACGACAGCTTTCACCCTATTAATGAATTCGGTCTCCAGATCAACAATGGGACAAATCCGCTCTGTATCCCCTAGATACTTTCCCTACCAGCAGACTTCCCAGCTCCATCCCATCCCTAAGCACAACACTTTAAATACTTGGGCATTGAAATCACCAACCCTCAACAATTTTACTCCCTGAACATCCAGTCTTTGGCCCACACACGGAGAAAGGTGCTAGCATGGAGGGAAGTCCCATTAAATTTATGGGGTAGGGTTCGATGATAAAAATCTTTTGCTGCCCAAGATCCTCTACACAGTTCAACACAGCTTAGCCTACATCCCCAAAACATTTTCCACGAAAATCAATAGTATGGTCACTTCCTTTATCTGGAACAGTAAAAAGCAAGAATTAAGACTTCTAAACTACAGGCCCCCAGGACATGGGGGGTGGCCCTTCCGACTTGCAGCTATACTACTGGGCTCGCAACTTAAAACACCTCCAGGCCTGGGTTAACCCTTCCACCCCCCCCAATGCCTCTGACCTAAGACCACTCTATATCTTACTGGTCTTCATGGCCTACTTAGTGGCCCCCAAACAACATATAATAGGCCCTGCGACAACGCTATTTAAACAAGCAGCCAGAATATGGCACCTCACTAATCTCCTCCTCAGCAGCAAGGACACTTTGAACATACCCCCCTCTGGAACAATAAACTACTCCCGGAACTTCTCTTGCTCCCGGGTCGGACGCAGTGGAAAGAATGGGAGTCCAAACACGGGAGACTGTACATAACAACCAGAAAATCCTCTTTACAGACCTCCAGATGATTCACAAGATCCCGAACTCGGCACATTTCCTCTATATACAGATACACATGCCTGAGGGTCAGTTTTCCCTCTTCCAACTATACAATATCGAAGCACCCTATCATAGGAATCATACGCACACAGGGAGCAGGGGCATCATCTCAAAATATACACACATCTGCTCTCACTCAAATCACTCCCAGCCCAAAATCAATTAAAGTAAATGGGCCCCTCCCTGGGCCCATTTCCGAAGAACAGTGGACGGACCTGTTCAGTCACATACAATAGCTCCCGGGCCCTCAACAATAAACTAATCCAATGCAAGATCATACCAATCGTACTACACTCCAAAACAATTAAGAATGTGCACAATGCAAAAGCCACTAAATGCCCAAAATGTCTACAGGATGCTGCTGACTTCATACCTGATAGGGATGCCCTAAATTCTACCCATTCTGGATGGAGATACTTCGATTTTTGAAAAATTTAACACCACACCCAGTCAGCCCCAACTGTCGACTTGCTCTTTGGACTGATGGAGGGAGAGATCTGGTCTAGTGCAGAGTGGCTCTCCTGCAGGCTACACTATTTTATGCAAGGAAAACGATCATATTAAGATGGAGTCTCCCAAACCCCTAAACTCAAAACTTGGATCAAATTAATAAATACAGATCTGCCATATCTCAAGCTGATGTACAGGCACAGGAACGCCCCAAACAAATTCTATAAAATATGGAACCCCTGGATTGAGTCCTCCGATACCCTAAACTAACCCACCCTAATCCTGGACTGATAGTACGTTGAAACCAGCGTATATGGGAACCCCAGTACCCAATTCCGCCCATTGGGTGGGCCCGGGCGGGCGGCGGCTTGGCAACCACACGTAAGTAAACATATTACTGTAAACGACTAAAGGGCTCGGACACTGTTTAATGTATTAGTTTATCCATATAACTGCAACTGTCTAACTCTCTCCCACCAAACTAACCATATATGTTTGATTCTGTAACCATCCGAAAATGACTCTTTGGATTTTTGTATTAAACTGTCATATGATATGTGTTGGAACCAAAATAAAAAGTGTTTAAAAAAAAAAAAAAAAGTTCTATTCCCTTCTGGCAAAGGTTTCTGCCTCCTCCCTCTGCTAAATTGGCTTTTTTTTAAACTGGAGCATGTGCAGAGGAGGTGGCAGGTGAAAAGCAGTCAGTTGATTGACTGCAGGGTGGGAGGGCCCAGCTTTCTCTGCCAGAATGGTGACAATAATAATTCTTAAATATCTTGTTAGTAATGCAGGTAATAAAGTGAAAAATATATCAGTTGGAGTTGGCGGCAGGTAACTGGCAATTGACCAGTTTTTGGTTTTAAGGACGGAAATGCCCCTTAAATTATATAGCAAGGTGTTGCTGTTGCATTAATGGTTTGCTCTGAAACAAAATAACACAATACAAAAAGTAATCTGTTTATAATGTCACATTTACCTTATGCACTAAAGTTTTGCCATTAAAGGATAACTAAAGCCTCAGAACAACATTGAATTAGAAGGCAGTAGTAATCAGTGTCCCACCTCTCATTTTAATATGGTTTTTGAGAAACTTAATATGGTTGTTGAGAAAACGTTCTAACATGAGGGTTGTGTTATTTCCCAGTATGGTCACTGACCATTATGTTCTTTACACATGCTCAGTCCTAAGATTCTGCAGGGATTTTTACCATTGGTCACACCTATTAGTAGCATCTAGCCAATCCTTTTACAGGACAGAATAGGCAAGGGGCATGTGACTGAGATCAGGGGTGTAGCCAGTCACTGTACATACACACAGTTATTTCATCCAGTTCTTCAAGTAGTAACATTTACTTTAATGCTATTTACTGTATAGCTATTTTACAGTTTATTGGCATTTTTAGAGGGTATATGTTCAGATTTGGGAGTGTAAAAAAAATAGGTTTAGTTTCCTTTAAAGGGCATCTATAGTGAAAAAAACACATTGCCCCTTTGCAAAGTTAAATTCAGTACTCTGTTCTGCCTAATCCTATCTCTGTCAGTGAGCTCTGTTTAACCATGGTGGTCAGATTCAGTGCAGCACTCCCCCTTCCCCCCCTTCTGTTACCTCCTCCATGTCTCAACTCCGGCTAACCGACAAGCTTATCATGTGCAGTAGTTAAAAGTTTACCATCCTGAAAAACACACCCACGCACAGATCAGTAGATCAATACAGTTTACGATCTCTCTCTTGTGACCCATCATCAATCAGTGAAAGCTATTAAGAAGGGGGGTCAAATGCAGCCTTATATCTACCATCAAAGCTACCTCTCTCCCCTGCTAATGCTCTTCTTTATGTTTATTACAGAGCAGGAAGTGGGGATCAGTCACAGGGATTGATTGACAGTCCAAGTAGGAGTAGAGGAATGCAATCACTATTCTTTTAACTGGTGTATTCAGGACAGAGAGGGATGAAAAAAGTGAAGACATGGGGGTTGTGGGGAATTCTAGAACTCATGGAAAGAAAGAAAAAAAGTTCATTTTCCCACTATAGATGCCCTTTAAAGGGCATGTCCACCAAAACTATAATCCCCCCAACTACTGGCCCACCATGTAGTGTAGTTAATCCTTACCTAACATCCCAGCTCCATAGGGTTTCCGTAGTCCCCCCAAAGTCCCAAAAACTGCCCACAGGAGGCTAGCAGAGTCCATATGGACTCTGCCTCACCTGGCAGGAGATTTTTGCCACAGCGTACTGCAGCCTTCTCCCCCTCCCTCTCCCGATTCTCCCCCTAGCATTTAACCCTTTTAGTATAGGCTTCCCACTGGTCCCCCAGCCCCAACGCCATAATTTTTATTTTAAGAAAGCTCCCCAAACTCTTACTTACCTCTCCTCTTTCCTCCGCTGAAGTGAGCTGCCGGCAGCCGCGTCCGTGATGGCGCAGCAGCCAATCACAGACGCGGCTGCCGGTCCCGCCCCTGCTTGCATTTCTCGCAAGCAGAGGGCCGGGAGCGCGGCGGAGGAAAGAGGGGAGGTAAGTAAGAGTTTGGGGAGCTTTCTTAAATAAAAATATGCGGTTGGGGCTGGGGGACCAGGGGGAAGCCTATATTAAAAGTTTGATTTAAGGGTGGACATACCCTTAAGTATTATTTGGAAGTGATATGGATTACAGCAGTATTAGATGGTTTGCAAGACATGGAATATAACAAAATACTAAGGAGCTAAACCTTTTATGAAAATATGTGTCATATTTCTGTTCAGTTAATTAGAAAAGGAGGGGGGTCCATTGATGGGAAATGCTTTGTTCACAAGTTATTTCAAAATCATTTGTTTCATTACAGTATATAGAAAGGTTTGATGAAATATGATCCAGTTACAATATATCGTTTATCTGCAATAAATTCTAAATGGAATAAATTCTCTCCTGGCAGAGCTGGGTACATGTAGGTTTTAATGCTTTATGTGGCTTTAAAATTGGTGGAAGGGGTTTGATTGCTTTGCAGTAAAATGAAGCCAGGCTCTGCAATTGAACGGCCAAACTTTACTGATCCAGTTGATTGGATCCATAATATAAGAAGAATAAATAAAAAGATAATGCTACCTCTGAAATAAAGCATCACTGGTAAAATGGTAGGTCATGACCAAAGCAGCAAGATCTTTACATTATTACATTAAGTCAGAGGAGAAGGTAATGTAAGTATAGACTGGGGGATTTTCTGCAAAAATTACTGTAGCAGTTGGGGCTACGATTTTGTCATCATAGATTTACGATCGGTACCGCTAAATACGATTGGAGATTACCGATCTGAAATTACCTAGGGCCCCCCGAGGTCGCAGACAGAAGGTGGTGGGTCTGTAGTACCAATGCTTTGTAAAGAGAGAATAATATATTCTCCATTAAATCCACTCCTCTTTATAAGACAATATTTTACTGGCTCTATTGCTGCTGCCTGGCACTGCTTGCAACATTTAAGTTTGTTATCCACCAAAACTCCAAGATATTTTCTAACAGAAATGCAAGAGCTGGTATACTTTAAACAAAGCACAAGGATTTTTAAGCCCAAAATGCATCACCTTAGATTTACCAACATTCAATCTCATTCTGCCACTTAAAGGACAATATCAAAAATAACATCATCACCCCCATTCATGTCCACATTTCCAGCAGTGAATTGCTTACTCACATTTTCAACCATGTGCCCTCCCGTAGATATCAACACAGCAAAATGAGTTCGACAGCCCGCCTCCTAGAGGGGCCAGGGCCCTGATTAACATAACACTTGTCATTGGCTGGTGGGAATGTCTGTTCCAACTTATCTTCTCCTCCTCTGCCAGTCAAACCAACTTAAAATGTCCTGTTGCTAGGATACAGCCTACATAATCAAGCTAATCATGGGTGGGTGGAGGAGTGTTTTCTCGCATTCTGGCTTTGGGTGACAGTTAGAGGCAGACAGAATTGTTACACCCCCTTCACAGCATGGGAACTGAAGGCAGAGAGAGGCTTGAAATCAGGGGTTAAAAACTATGGGGAGGGCTGCATACCTTTACTCTTTTAAAGCAATTAAAAAAAAAAAAACATTGAGGCAATACAGGATCCTTTAACAGCTCAATGTGATAATCATCTAGATTAGCTGCAACAAACGTACATCATCTGTAGTCAACAAAGTTTGTGGTTGTGCGCAAACACAGGGACCTTGCTGACAATACCCACTTCCAACTCATTATTAAACAGATTAAATAGAAGTGGCCCAACAAAAGAACCCTCTGGCACACCTCTTAGAACTTAGCCCACTTTAGCTGTCACCTCAGGGTGTTGGTGATGGTGGAGGCAGAGTACAGATGTTCATCTTACAAACATTAACCATAAAACAGTAAATAGCGTGTAAGTAAAATATACCCTAAAACAGAAATACCCACTTTAGGCCACGTCTATCGCCAGGGCCGTTTGCAAACTATGAAGCTTACAATCGCAGGAGCGCACCATCAATGACTTATACCTGCTTTGGTGCAGCTCCTCCTATGGTAATCCCGGCACCACTATCTGGTTTCTTAATACAATATGAAGCACCATTTCTCATAATACCAACTTTTGCAGGTGGTGACTGTATTTGTTGCCTTTCACAGATTTCTGTAACTGTCAAATGTTCTTATCTTATTCTATGGGCAGATTCACTACATCTGCAGAGAACTAACTACAGACTGAAAACAAGAGTAGGACAAGTCAGTTATTTATAAATAAATACTTTGTGGTAAAGAAAGCTTCCAGACTGAAGAACTTGTCAGTAGCATAGTGACAATTTAAGGAAGAACAAGGATGTTGGCATTGCATACAACATAGCAAACATTTAAAGGGGCATTAAAATGGTATTTATAAGTACCTAAAATCTGTTTCATTATTCACAAGGGAGATGAGAACGCTTATCCCCCCTCCCTGTGAATAATAGAACGTCCCGGAGGACATTCCGAACTTACCTTACCTGCGCTCCACTCACGGCTGCTCCTTAGCGTCAGTCGTGCTGCCCGATTGTGCGCCTAACTTTTGTATTGGCACTAATGTGCAATATAGAAGAAAGGAGCTCGGTCAGGACAGCGCCCTGACAGGTGAAAGGAGCAGGTGTGAAATCATGTGTGAACTTTAGTGCATCACAGTCAGGTAAGCAGCAATGGTGTGTGTCAGTAGTAAAATCTGTTTAGTGTCCCTTAACCTGACACACATCAATGTGGTTACCTGACTGCGATGCACTAAAATTCGGTTTCTATTATTTACAGGGAGGTGAGAACACTTATTCCCACCTCCCTGAATAATAGAACACTCAGGGAACATTGCAACACTACCTAACGTGGCTCCACCCGGCTCCTTCTCAGCTGTCAGGAGGACAGTCCCGACCGAGTGCCTATGTTCTCGCCATGCGCGCCTATACAAAAGATAGGCGCCCAATCAGGCAGCGTGACTGACAGCTAAGGAGCAGCCGCGAGGGTGCAGGTAAGGTAAGTAGTCGGCAGTGTCCTCTGAGAGTTCTATTATTCTCAGGGATGGGGGAATAAGTGTTCTCATCTCCCTGTGAATAATAGAAACAGATTTTAGGTACTTATAAATACCATTTTAGGGTCCCTTCAACTCACGTTAACTCTACAACTAATGGAGCAAAACTCAACTAATTGTGTGTTGCATTAGTGCAATGTGCAAAGTCCTAACATTGGACACAGGCCCATCAAATTGAGCATTTGATGGGCCTTTTTTTTTCACTTTTAGCGAAAAAGCCAGGAAATCACGTTTAAAACATGTGAAGATATAAGTTGCAAAAAATAAGTCCCCCACTCCCTACCACTATTGTGTACTCCAAAAAATGCTTCCATTCTTAATTACAGCACCTCCTTCCTTTCTGGTCGTCTCACCTGCCACATGGAACTGCAAGAGGGGCCAGACCGGTAGTGTGATTGGCTGGAGAGGCCGGTGTGTAATTGGCTGAGAGGCAGCCAATCAGAGCGCAGCTGCCATCAGTGAGAACGGCACTGGAACAAGGTGCGGTAAGTAAAGAAGGGAAGCATTTTTTGGTGTAAGAATTAGCGGTTGGGGGTGGGGGGACATGCCCAGCAGTATGTGAAAAGCATTTTACGCTGGATATGATAAGAAGCCAGGGAGGGATTAGGAGGGGAGGGAGGAGGTGGGGGAAAAGGCTCACTGCGCATATCTCTAGGCATCACAGAGGCAGAGACCTTTTGAAAGGAAGACAGCTCCTACCCTACAGTTTCCTGGACTTTTAAGAGGCACTACAGGAGAACCACAAGGAGCAAGGATGTAAGGTAAGGATTTTTTTTTTAATTGTATAGTGGGGCCAGTAGTTGGGGAATTTGTGTTGGGGGGTGGACATGCCCTTTAAAATATTTCTGTAATTTCTAATTTAACCCCCTTTTTTAACTCCACAAACCAACTGCCAAGCCTGCACACAGCATACAGCATTCCAACAATCAAAACTCTTGTCACCATTCCAGCTACAGTATAACTACTACAGAAGAACTTGATACAGCTGAATATAAGAAGATTTAGATTGGATATCGAAAGAATAGGGGCAGATCAACAAAAAAAATGATACATCGGTGATTGGAAAGAATTATAGTTTCCAGTGTATGGTCAATTAAAAATAATCTATTTTCAGTATAGAACTCTTTAACTATAGACATCCCTAGGTCCCAGTTGTGTATCGCATGTGTTCCAATAACATAGTGTTGTACTGGAGCACAGTGCATATAAAACATGGCAGCGAATTGCAAAAAACCTACATGAGCTAACTCTTGCAACTCTTACTCTAACTTACTCTAAACTCTTACCTAACTCTTACTCTAACTCTTACTCTAACTCTTGCAACTCTATTGCCAACTCTATTGCCAATTCTTTTGCCAACTCTTGCCAACTCTTGCCAACTCTTACCAACTCTTCCAACTCTTACTAACTCTTACCAACTTTTGCCAATCTTACCCACTCTAACAATTTTGCCAACTCTTGCTAACTTTACTCTTATCTTACTCTTTCACATATATCACCAGGTACCTCCTAGTTGTCCCAATCCTTTCTGGCCACTCTCTGCCGATAGACAATACTCCACAATATAAGAATAGGATTGTCCCGTCTTATATTATTGCAAGGGGTAATCCCATTTATGCAGATACCCTAACACACAACATTTCGGCTGCTGTTTATCACTGATAAAAGCCAAGGCCGAAATTGTGTGTTGGGGTATCTGCAATAAAATGGGATTACCCCTTGCAATGTATAAATGACTGGCGGACAACCCTATTCTTTTATTGTGGAGTTTACAACTCTACCAACTCTTACTTACCAACTCTACCAACATACCACAAATGTGTGTAGCACGGCTGTTTCGAATGACAAATATGCATGTATGGGCACTTGTCAGCTAAAACAGACATCGGTTGAAGATCGTCCGGTCAGTCAGGTGACGATCCCGACCAAACGCCCATGGCAAGATTATCGCCGAAATGGCCGGTACACATCGCGTCTCGTGGGTCGGCCTCTGCGATCACACGGTGTGTATGACGCTTAGAAAATCCACACAACTTTACTACAAAAAACCTTTTTCTGCAATGGTAAACAGACAGAACAAAAACAATATGTTACAGTGTGTCACATCCGTGACGTACGGAGCATTTGATTTTTGCAGACCGGAGGTAGGAGCAGTGGTAGTTATGCTGACCGGAGGTAACAGGAGGTAGGAGCTGAAGTGGAGATGCAGACCGGAGGTAGGAGCAGTGGTAGTTATGCTGACCGGAGGTAACTGGAGGTAGGAGCTGAAGTGGAGATAATGCAGGCAGACTGGACACAGGAGACAGGGAACAACTGGATACCAACACTAACGCTAACCAGGAGCTAGGAGTTCAGAGCAACAGACTCTGAACTGGCAGCAAGAGGCCAACTGCCAGGAGGAGCCTAAATAGGCCCCTGTGACCTCATCCCTGCTGGCCGTGCCCCGGAAGAAGATGGCCGCCAGCAGGGTAAAAGCCTGCGCCGCCCACGTCCTCGTGTCTCTGAGGACGCGCGGGCGTGCGCGCGAGCGGGAAGATCGCGTCATCGGCGCGCTCCCGCTCGCGACCGCCGGAGGAGGATCCCAGGCCCGAGGAAAGGTAAGTTCCTGACAGTGTCCTTTGAAATGTATTAAACAGTACAAGACAGTGTCCTGGTGAATGGTTTAGTCTGGGTTGTAAATAAGTTGATATTTGGCCATAAAACTCATGTTACTATTTAGTCCACCTTTCAGGGAATGACATTTCTGAATGAATTTGTATTCCCACTCCTTCCACTGTTTTTGATTGTGAAAATTGCCTAAAATAGATCTTTGAGGTCTTTCATACTGTGGCCTCTTTTACAAAAGTGCTCAGTCACAGGAGCCTCCGTTAATCCATGCATGATGTTGAATCTATGAGAGTTCATCTGCTTGCACAGTGTTTGTCCTGTTTCTCCTGCATAGAAACCTGTGTTCGGGCAATTTATGCATATTATAAGATACACCACACTGGCAAATCCTCTGGAAACAACCAGACTATATATATTTGCAGGGAAATACAATATCCTGTGCTAAGGGGAAAAATAAGTGCAAAACCCATGCAAACTGATGTAAAATAGGGTTAGCGTTTTATTTTTAATACTAATTTTGCATCACTTGCACCCTTTCTAAAGACTTTTGGAAATAGCTCAGTGCAAGGGATGCAATAAATTAGAGATGATAATTGCACACGTTTTTTGCACCAAAATTAAAGCCTTTTTAATTGTGGCTTTAAAGCTGTGCAAAAGGTTCAAACTTAACTCTCGCATTCACACAATGCAAAGTGGTTACTACACAAAGCGATTACTACAACGCTGTAACAAGTGCAGGTCAGTTGTTATAGGGATATTGATTACATCTCCCCCTTGGAACCTACATACATTCACCTACATTAAAGTACAATTCTTTCATACATACACATAGAATTTTTGCACTTGGTTCTTTGTAGAAGAAAGTTTTTTTCTGAAAATCTGCAAAAAGTGCAACACAGAAGGTTCCAACTCCTGGTAGAAATAAAAATGCTCACCAAATATTCATCACCCACATCTTAAATTAAATGGTGTGCTGCATGTACATGCACAAAAACCTGGCCTGAAACTAGCCCTGATTGGAACCAATGCATAAGGGAAATGACACTAAACTTAACAGCTAGATTTCAAACTAAACACCCCCCCATCTCAAAAATACCCCACAAACTATTTATTTTTTGTAAAGCATAACCATTTTGGTGCCATTTTGCATGCATACAAGCAGAATTCTGGATGCAGTTATTCATATAATTTCATGTGTTTAGCATATTTTCTGAAAAAATTTAATCTAATGTTTTAAAGACAGCAAATCATACCTAAACTCTCATGGCAAGTATAAAAAAACAACAACACCTAATCTCAATCTCTCAGAAGTCCTGAATCAAATAATATGCTTCATGCGTACCCACAAATGTCTACATGGCTAGAAACTAGCCCTAAAGAGAACAAATGCATAAGGCTAATTTCACCAACAATTTTGGTACTTTTTGAACTGCTTTCAGTATTTCAAACTAAACAACCCCAATCTCGAAAAAAAAACACAAACCATATAGTTTTGGAAAGTACACGCCTTGAGCTACCAAATGGTGCTATTTTGTCATACATACAAGCAGAATTCTGGATTCAGTCCTTCATGGAATATAAAGTGTTTACTGTTTAGCAGATTTTCTGAAAAAAAATCAAAAACAGTATGCTACATGTGTAGGTGCACTTAGAGACATGGCTGCCATGTAGCCCTAAAGGGAACCAATGCTTAAATGCATACCTACAAATTCTCATCTCTGCATTTTGAACTGCTTCGGCTTTGATAATAAACTCCCCCACAAACTATATATTTTTGAAACCAACACACCATCAGCTACCAAATGATGCCATTCTTATATACATGCGCACGGAATTGTAGTACTAACTCCCATGAAAAGTAAAAACACCTAAATATCTTTGTCCCTGGAACCCAAAGGGGATGAATGAGAGACTTAATTTATCTTGGTTTTTGTGAAATAAGAACTGATATTGTTTTTATACTAAAAGTTTTTTTGACACATTTCCCAGCAGAGCAAATATGCACTTTAAAATAAATGGTTTAGGAACCATCAGGAAACATCCAGGGGGGAAATTATAAAATTAGTCTGAAGGTCCTAAAAAAAACCCCAAATAATCACATCATATTAAATGAACAAACACACACTTATATCCTCCCTTACCTATATACTACCTGCCAGCTAGAATATAGAGGGCCTATGTGGAATAAACCTGCAGGTCTGAGAACTGACCCAGGCAATCTAAACAGCACCTTTGGGCAATCAAATGCAGCCCATACATGTATCCGATTTTACTTTCCCGACAGAGTTCTCCCGCGACATTAGACCGATCATGCAAGAACCGCCTGTCTGTAGCATAGAAGAATGGGAAAGGTGGTTCTGGCAAGATCAAAGAAATATTGCATGAGCGCTTGGTTGGATAAGTAAAATCGGATATATGTATAGCCACCTTAAATCCTATACAGTATCCTAATTAACATGCAAGGTTCATATTTATTAGTATTTACCACAACAAGTTTAACCTATGGGGAGCCCAGACTTGGGAGCCCAGGATACTGATTGAATATACATGTTAGGTGTGGATAGAGTAGCTCCACACAGAGTATAAAATGAAATAGAGCCTTCTTATAACAGAAGGTACCTCATAGAATCATGTTATTATAATAGCATTGCCTTAATAATCTAACATATAAACACATATTTATCACTTAAAGAAATGGGTGGGGACATGCAAAGTATCTTTATATATTGCCTGTGTCAAAGGCATGTGTCTAGATATAATACAGCCTAATGGTATAGAGCAGGCGTGTTTAACTTGTGACCGTTTATGTGTTTGAAAACCACAATTCCCAGCATTCTCTGTTTGCAGTAAGCTTTTTTCTTAATATCCTGTAGCTAAGGCATCTGTCTAGATCTAATACAGCCTAAGCTTGTGACCTTTCACATGTTTGAAAACTACAAATACCAGCATTCTCTGTTTTGCAGTTAGTGTCTTGTTAATGAACAGTTCACATGTTTAAAACTACAACTCCCAGCATTCCCTAACTGCACAGAATTCTGGAAAACTTAGTTTTCATACATCCTGGAATAAAGACATTTTCCTGACTTACAGACATACAGACAAAGCCCACGGTCATGCTGTAGCGCTTCCTACCCAAGGGTTTGAACATGCAAGTGGTTTATCTGCTCTTCCCTTACATCCATAGCTATTAGACTATGGGGCGATTGGTTGGCGCAACGTTAATGCCCGCTTTGCGGCGGCAGTGCGAGTACCAGAAGAGGCACTTGTGTGGCCGTTTCAAAGTAATTTACCAGAGGTTGCGTGCCTCTTTACACGTAAGTATTAAACACCAACTAATAGCTGGCGATAAATACTTATTTGCAGGTGAGATTCACCCAAAATCGCACAGCCTCTGGTAAATCCCGTACGGGGGATTTGCCCAGAGAGCTTGTGCCTCTGGGTGAATCTCCCTGTTAGAGTCATAAACTTTACCATATTTGCACTCACTTCCAAATACCACCTACCTGGCAGTTACAATCTATAAAGTCTAAAGGTTCGTGCACACATGCGATCGCTGGTGCTGACGCATGACGTGTGCGAACGGCCGTTTCGGATTATATTTGTGCCGTGTATTGACAGAACGGCCATTTTAGCCTATAAAGTACATGGCACGATTATCGGCCGTTCTTACACATCGTGCATCACGGGTTGGCACCCGCGATCGCATGTGTGTACGAACCTTAAGGCTGGGTAAACACCAGTAATGAACCAATAGTGCCACGGATTAGTCAGCTGGAAATATGTGATGGTGTGGGGCAGCCAGCCGCGACTGAGTTCGGTCGTCCGTATCAGACAAATGGGTCAGTTAGTAAATCACGGCCAATCATGCAGTTCCCTATGGGACCACATGATCAGTCTGTCGCTTGCGCTGCTGGCTGCAGCCACTGTTACTGTGACCAACAGTCATCTGTCCTGGCTCTCACACAAAGATTATTATATGTATCCAGACAAAATGGTATTAACCTGCAGATCTGAACACAAATCCAGGCAATCCTGCCACAATGTGCAATTCAATCTGAACATTGGACATCCTGAGACCTTCTTAAAACTGAAGGTACCTGACAGCCTCATGTTTAAAGGGCAAGTCCAGCCCTAAAATGAAAACATACATACAGGAAAATCACCACCCAAAACCCTAAACGGTAATAGTTTGAAATGTGAAATATATAAGTCTAACCTGAAATCCTGCACAATGTCTTGTTTCCCGTTTCTGCTTCCAGGTTCTTCCAGTTAGCAACTGTCAGTTATGGATTTGACAGTTGACATCACAGCCAATGACTGAATGTTAAACCTCTATCTGTCTCTTCTGAGCATGCCCAGGCCCAGTAAATGCTCAGTACAGGTTTCTAAATTACTCAGTTTTCATGAGGCATCCAGAAGCATAGCAGGCATACAGTATTCATAGGACAAAGTATGATATATCAACATATTTTAAAGAGGCCGTTCTTTCCAAAAGATGTTCTTATGAGGGTGGAGTTGCCCTTTAATATATTAATATTGGGGTAAAAACTGCCCATTTCTCTAAGAATGCTGGGTAGTTTCAGAGACATGCAAAGTCATTTAATCATAAACTGACACTTCCTGTCTAGCAAACAGAAACTGGATTGTCTCATTAATTTCTATGGAGAGGGGAGGGGGAGTAAATGTGAAAGACTGAAGATTTTTCTAATTGGCTAAGACTGTCACATGTTTTACAAACAGCACATAACTGGGTGTAATACAGGAACTTCCTTACACTTCCTGTCTTTTGATGGACAGTGCCTAAGATAATTTTTTGATTTGCTAAGAGTGGAAGATCAGAACCTCTCATTGGATGTTAAATTCCACTTCCTTTTAGTGTCTACATGGAGACCCTGTAGAAATCCTGGAGGTGTGTCTTAACCTATCATTTTGAGTTTTCCATTCAAACATAGGGGTGTCCAGTAAAGTAAGTTTAGTTTATTAATTGTATATAAATTGTTTTGTAATTCAGTAGTAGGTAGTAGTACTTTGTATGGTGTTATTTCTTATGGTGATTGTAATTAAATAGTGCTAATTACACACATACATATGGACCTTTCCTATATGTTATAATGCTATATACCCCACCTAGTTAGTTGCTCCTCAAAACTCAATGCAATCTCCGTAAAGATTTTATATATATATAACCTAGGTGGAATAGGGGACTGATAAGAAGAAAGAGAAGATGGAATATTGTGAATATCCCCTATTTCCACTGGGCAACTATTGTGAGAATGGTGATGGGTTATCATATATGTAATGTGGGAATGAACCACTAGATGGAAGTATTATATTTGTATTATGTTATTGTAAAGGGGAGCACTAGATGGCACTCCATTAGTGGCTATAAAAAGCCAACTATGGGATAACTCCATAACACTTGATAAAGGCCTTTGCGCCGAAACGTTGTGTGTTGTTTGTATCTTTGCACTAATAAAAAAGGATTCCCCTTTTTACTATCTGATGACTGAACAGCCTTACTTTTGAAGGACTAAACTAAAGGCATTCTGTGTTTAGGATCTCCATACAATACAGCATGAAATTCAAAGCAGATACGACAAGGTTTGCCAACACTACAAATCTCATATACGCAGCTGCACTACTACCCCAGAAATTGTAAAGAAAATGGACGCCTGTGTGGTTTTGACTGCAGAAATGTGCGAGCTAGTAGGTAAACAACTAGAGACTAATAATGCAACGTTTAATGATCGACCAGAAAAAGAAAGAGTAAGGATGACATAAAACAAAAATGAATACCGGAGCTGTCTTTGGGCACACAAACACAGAAACAGTATGCTCAGAACCATCACAAACAACAGATGTCCGCTCTAAAGCAAAGCTCCCAACCGTCCCATTTTCGTCAGGACTGTCCTGTTTTTGGGGTCCTTTCCTGCTGTTCCGGCACCCCCTCCCATTTTTCCGCAATTTCCCAGTGTCTGGCCAAAAACTTTGGTGAAAATCGGAAAACCGGAAGTAAATCTGCAGGCTTTAGAACCCTGCAGTAGATGTGAGTTGGACCCTCAGTTCCTGCCTGCTGGAGGCGGGGCTAGCCTATTTGTTTAGAACGGAACTGCTGGTAGCTGGGGGTACAGCATCATGAAGGGAGGGGCGTCTCTAGGATTTTTGCCACCTGAGCCAAACTTTTAAATGCTGCTTCTATGTACCACTAGGTCCTATAAAATGTGCCACCTACCACACCCAATGCTGGAAGGCTTGATAATGCTGGGAAATTATCCAGTTCATTACCCAGCATTATCAAGCCTTCCAGCATTGGGTGTGGTTTAACATTTGGTCATTTTAAACTTCACATCACGTCAGTATTTATACAATTCCTCAAAATGACATTTCTCTACACCATAATTCCTGTAGATTTTTTTTCTAAAAGATTTGTAAGCCTGCCACCATGTCAAGGTAGATTATTTCATCAGTGCCCTAATTAACCTAACCATGTTGCCCTCACGCCCACCTCACATAGATAGGTACATGTAACATGCCCAGATGGCACAGATAGGAACATTTAACATTCCCTAATGCCCAGAAAACACAGACTGGTACATATAACATGCCTTAATGCCCAGATCACCCAAACTAAGTTGAAAATAAGATGTGCCCAGCTCTGCACAAACTTACCCCACTTACCCTATGATGATCAGAGCAGGGCCTGCATGAAGGCGGCAGTTAGCAGCAGAGCTAAGAGGAAAAAATTGTGAAAACTTTAAAGTGAGCTCTGCCTGCTGCCTCTGATATTTACCAGGGGTGCTGCCCTGAGCATTTTGTTCATATTGCCTCATTAGAAAGACACCCCTGCAAACACATGGTCTAGGACTCTAGGTCAGTACAGAGAGATTGGATCTTCCTGGAACTCTGTGGTAATGATCCATTTGGGGTTTGTTTTCTGTAACAGGCAACTTATACCCTTACCTCACTGAAAGGCCTGTTACTGCAAACAAACCCCAGATGGACATTGCACTTAACAGTAAAGTTACAGGGGGGCAGTGAGGGGTACAGGGGGGGCAGTGAGGGGTGGTCAGTGAGGGGTGCAGGGGGCAGTGAGGGGTACATGGGGAAGTGAGGGATACATGGGGCAGTGAGGGGTACCTGTTTTGCACTCAATGCAACATCCATCTGGGGTTTTCAGTAACAGGCACAGCATGTTCTCTGGCTTCTTTCACATACTCATAAGCCCCCCAGGCACAGCATGTTCTCTGGCTTCTTTCACATACTCATAAGCCCCCCAATTCTTTTCCCAGCATTATCAAGCCCCCAGTTCATTTCCCAGCATTATCAAGCCCCCCAGTTATTTTCCCAGCATTATCAAGACCCCAGTTCATTTCCCAATGTTATCAAGCCCGCCCAGTTCATTTCCCAGAGTTGTCAAGCCCCCAGTTCATTTCCCAATGTTATCAAGCCCCCCAGTTCCTTTCCCAGCATTATCAAGCCCTCAGTTCATTTCCCAGCGTTATCAAGCCCTCAGTTCATTTCCCAGCATTATCAAGCCCCCAGTTCATTTCCCAATGTTATTAAGCCCCCCAGTTCATTTCCCAGCGTTATCAAGCCCCCATTTCATTTCCCAGCATTATCAAGCCCCCAGTTCATTACCCAG
Source organism: Hymenochirus boettgeri (assembly GCA_019447015.1). Taxonomy (NCBI): domain Eukaryota; kingdom Metazoa; phylum Chordata; class Amphibia; order Anura; family Pipidae; genus Hymenochirus; species Hymenochirus boettgeri. The sequence goes on from CM033470.1 coordinate 128,887,955, forward strand.
TTATCAAGCCCCCCCAGTTCATTTCCTATTGTTATCAAGCCCCCCAGTTCATTTCCCAGTGTTATCAAGCCCTCAGTTCATTTCCCAGCGTTATCAAGCCCTCAGTTCATTTCCCACATTATCAAGCCCCCAGTTCATTTCCCAATGTTATTAAGCCCCCCAGTTCATTTCCCAGCGTTATCAAGCCCCCAGTTCATTTCCCAGCATTATCAAGCCCCCAGTTCATTTCCCAGCATTATCAAGCCCCCTAGTTCATTTCTCAATGTTATCAACCCCTCCAGTTCATTTCCCAGCGTTATCAAGCCCCCAGTTCATTTCCCAGCATTATCAAGCCCCCAGTTCATTACCCAAAGTTATCAAGCCCCCCCAGTTCATTTCCTATTGTTATCAAGCCCCCCAGTTCATTTCCCAGCATTATAAAGCCCCCCAGTTCATTTCCCAGCGTTATCAAGCCCCCATTTTTTCCAGCGTTATCAAGCCCCCAAGTTCATTTCCCAGTATTATCCAGCCCCCAAGTTCATTTCCCAGCATTATCAAGCCCCCAGTTCATTTCCCAGCATTATCAAGCCCCCAGTTCATTTCCCAGCGTTATCAAGCCCCCATTTATTTCCCAGCGTTATCAAGCCCCCAAGTTCATTTCCCAGTATTATCCAGCCCCCAAGTTCATTTCCCAGCATTATCAAGCCCCCAGTTCATTTCCCAGCATTATCAAGCCCCCAGTTCATTTCCCAGCATTATCAAGCCCCCTAGTTCATTTCCCAATGTTATCAACCCCTCCAGTTCATTTCCCACTGTTATCAAGCCCTCTAGTTCATTACCCAAAGTTATCAAGCCCCCCCAGTTCATTTCCCATCGTTATCAAGCCCTCCAGTTCATTTCCCTGTGTTATCAAGCCCTCCAGTTCATTACCCAGCATTATCAAGCCTTTCAGTTCATTAGCCAGTGTAGTCAGCTCAACAATGTAACATGGCAGTAGTGGTCTATAAAATGGGCGTTACCTTAAACAGTGGGTGTGGTTTTTAAAAGTGGGCGTGGTCAAAAAATTTGCCATGGGCGGCCGCACACCTTCAAGTTGTCCCGTTTTGGACTTTCCAAATGTTGGGAGGTATGTCTAAAGTCAGCTCCAAGGTCTCTAGGAAACAAATAGATGCAGAAGCAGATATTGCGGCTAAATTAGAACAAGAAAAAGCTATGTAAGAAATTCAGACTCAGGAAGCAAGACTTCACAAGCTGGAGAGCAAATGGAAACTAAAGGAGGCAAAATCGCTTGCTGAGTTTCAGTTAAAATTGTAGGAAGAGAAAACAAAGCTTCAGCAGCTATATAACAACAAAGAAGTTAAAGGAGAACTAAACCCAAAAAATCAAAGTTTAAGTTAGAAAGTATGCTTGTGAAGGTTCTCATTCATCCAGGTCATGGTATATCTGTTGTATTCAATTAGATCAACTGGACTTGAAATGTAGTTCTTGAAGACGTTTCGCTAGTTCATCCGACTGGCTTTCTCAATTCAGAATGACTTGTACAAGAATCTGTGGCAATTATGTACCCTGGAAAATCCCAATTAGCATATCACAGCCAGGTGTTAAGGGTGTGATAGATAGTGGCTAAAGGTGTTATAGGACCGCCCAGAGTAAGGTGTTAAAACACATTGTACATGGCACCCACTGTCTGCCATGTACAATGCTGTTTTAACACCTTACTCTGGGCGTTCCTATAACACCTCTTAGCCACTATCTAATCACACCCTTAACCACCTGGCTGTGATATGCTAATTGGATTTTCCAGGGTACATAATTGCCACAGATTTTGTACAAGTCATCTGAATTGAGAAAGCCAGTCGGATGACTAGCGAAACGTCTTCAAGAACTAATTTCAAGTCCAGTTGATCTAATTGAATACAACAGATAATAAGTTAGAAAGTACTTGCCTCAACATCCTTCTCAGCATGGAAGATTCCACTCAGGGGCCTTTTCTTTACCTCTATGAGCTCATTTTAAGTTCTGTTTGTTCCCCAACTCTAAAGCTGACATTTTCCCTTGTCTGCCAGTACTTTTGCCTTGATTACATTTTCAGCACCTGTGTGTAGAATGCATGTTTTGCAATAAACCTGCAACAGACCTGTGTCTTTGTATGTTTCACTTGCAGTATATTGTTTAAGTGTTGGAGGGCCATATTTACAAACTTGTGATACTGTGGGTTTCAGTTACTGTACGACCATGGCAGTAGCATACCATAACAATGCAGTAGTAACCTTCTGTTATGATATTCTACGGGCGGTCGTAGATTCACGTTGGCTATCATATAAGATTTCCGATAATGATCATAAATTGATGATCGCCATAACGATCACTAAAGAAGGCGATACCATACCTTTATAAATATGGCCCGTAGTGTGAAGGTCTCTAGCTCTCCCTGTCAGCTGCAGCAATATTAGAGGAAAGTGTGTATTTTCTTAAAGGGAAATGTTAGAGGGTAGGAAGAGTGTGTTTTTATAGAAACCACATGGTGCTGAACTGTAGGGGAGGATAATGAAGTGAACATGAACTTAGAACCAGCTTTGTGCAATGCATTTCTCAGTGTACCTTATTAAAGGGAATGTTGGAGGGTAAGGAGAGTGTGTTTTTGATTCAGCTGTCTTTATAAAAACAACAAACTAGTACAGAGCTAAGCTAAAAAATGCATTACACAGAGCTGTGCTAAGATCAGGGTCATTATATTATCCTGCACCTGCAACACTGCACCATGTTGTGTATTTTGTGTATATAAATACACAAATAAGTGTATTTTGGAGGGTATGCCATTTGCAGCTCTGCATCATGTTGTTTATATAAATGTACATATAAATAGGAATTATTGGAGGGATTACCAATTATATGCATGTTCTACAAAACTGTGGGAAGTTTTGCATAAACAAAATCATTCTTCCAACTAGGATTTCCACCTTTGCCTTTAAGAACACATATACAGGCCTATGTATTAAAAGTTATCATTAAAAATGGTGCAAATTTTGCCCCAACCAATCAGATTTTAGCATAAGAAATTTGATGACATAGGCCTGATAATATGTAAACAACAAAAGGTTGTTAGTATTTTCTTTAAAGGGCATGTCCACCCCCAAAACTATAATCCCCCCAACTACTGGCCCCATCATGTAGTTTAATCCTTACCTCACATCCCAGCTCCATATGGTTCTCCTGTAGTCCCCCCCAAAGTCCCAAAAACTGTCCACCAGGAGGATAGCAGAGTCCATATAGGACTCTGCCTCCTACCTGGCCTCCGGGAGAAGTTTGGCATGCGTACTGCAGCCCTTCTCCCCCTCCCCCTTGTGTCAAACCCTTCCCTGTCCCCCCAGCCCCAACCGCTATATTTATATTGTTAGAAAGCTCCAGAAACTTTACTTACCTTCCCTCTTTCCCCAGCCGAAATGCACTCCCAGCAGCCGCTCAGCCAATCACAGACGCGACTGCCGGTCCCGCCCCTCTGCCTGCATTTTCTCGCAAGCAGAGGGCCGGCAACGCGGCGGAGGAAAGAGGGGCGGTAAGTAGAGTTTGGGGCACTTTCTAAAAATATAAATATAGCGGTTGGGGCTGGGGGGACAGGGGGAATCTTATATTAAAAAATCATTTTTAGGGTGGACATACCCTTTAAAAGCACGATGCAGGCTGAAACAGTGCAATAAATGTACATTTCAGCAATACACACACTAATATAAATGGTAGAGTGCAGAAATAAACACATACAAAGACACAGTCTTGCAGAAATGCTCCCAAATATAAAGGGTTAACAAGTTGCTTCCTAAATACACATGAAAAGGGTTAACACCTTCCTCCACTCTGTTTGAGCAGGAACATGTTTCATGGACAGAGACATTCATCATCTGTCTCTGATTAAGCGGCTCAGTCAGTGAAACACCTCAGACCTAACGTGTTCACTACTGCTTGATTACCACTGTCTTCACATAGATACACTAATAAATTGTAAGTTTACACCACTCTGGTTGGAGTCCTCATGGTTCGGAGCAGAGTTCTCACTTTCCTTGTGGATTAGTTGTTGGAGATGGCAGCTGTCAGACATGAGTGAGTACTACCCGTAAGCCGAGGATCACTTTATGCTGTGTTACTGACCTGGGAGAGCTCCTCTAGATGGATCGACTGATTTGAGTTTTATATTTGATTTCTCTGAAACCTTGAGGTTACAGGGTCCAACTATTCTTCTCCATTATTTCAAGAACTGCTTGACCTAATCATCAACTGGATCTGTACTGCATATCTAACCCCCATATGAAAATACTTACTCCAAACCTGAAAAGCCTAAAACTGTACATCAAAGTTAATGCAGAGTCTGCCATATTGTTCTTCTTAGGTAGCTGCCTCTTTTTAATGATATACAAACTTGTTAAGAGGTTTTTATATGCACAGAGAAGATGTTTCAATCCACAGAAGTTATTGCTCATATCATCCATCATGTCCATGATTGATCATTCAACAAGGTAGTGTCATTGGGGCCATATTCAATAACTGACGGTAACGGAAACTTCCAATACCCTGGGGTATCTTAAAAATATGACCACAGTCGTACATTTACAATCGCTAGTAGACTACCACAATTGTATTGTATGGGCAACACTTCACAAAGTAAAGAGCTAAATAATTTACTGAATGAAACTAGTGAAAACTATTTTAAAAATAGTCACAAGATTAATAATTTCTCAAAAAGACAAAATAATGTACCATACTGTGAACAGAATTATAACAGAAATGTAATATGCAACAATATTTATTTAGTTAATTCAGAAGTCATTTAATAGATTCCAATGGAGACTGGCATTTAAAAGTGTATATTTTTTTATTCAGGCCTTCTTTTCATACTTCCTGCTTTTTTTTAGAAACATGCATTTCTTATTGATTAAATATTTTTATTTGAGTTTTATTTGTTTTTATTCTGAAAACGTCAATGTGAAGGTGGGAGGCTATTTGATTGCAGACACTCACACTATAACGAACCAAATCTACCAGAGAAAGGACCTGTAAAGAAATATGGTATTTTAATATTTTAATAAAAAAGTAACCTACACATAGTTACATACACATGTATATGCAGTAAATGTATTACATTATATAAGGGATGATGTGTTACTTACAGCGTAATAATACAAATACAGTGTAATAATTACAAATACATAGTCATATATTACATACAGGGTAATACACATTATACAAAGTTATACATATTACATACACAGGTAATACATAATATCACACAGTGATGAGTTACTTACAGCAATATCGTGATACAATAGGGGAGAGGTCCCTGCCCAGAGAGCTTACAGTCTAGAGGAAATGGGAGTGAGACATAAGGTGACGGGAATCAATAAGTAGTAAGTAGAATGTCAGTGGCGTGAGAAAGGCGGGTTGGATCATATTGGGTAAGTAAGAGGGGTAATGTCTAGGCCAGGTTATATGCCTGAAGAGGTGGGTTTTAAGGTTACATTTGAAGGTATTAAGGGGTGGTGAATGACAGCCAGACGGAGGAAGGGAGTTCCAGAGCAGAGGGGCAGCACAAGCAAAGTCCTGAATGCCGACATGGGAAGAGGTGACAAGGGAGGATAAGAGGAGGATATCGCTTGCAGAGCAGAGGTTGCATCTGGGACAGTGTCAGTGGATCAGAGATATATGGAGGGGCTGTGTTGGATATTGCTTTATAGTATGATATAGGTAAGCAACTTGAACTGAATCCTTGATGGGCAGCCAGTGAGCGACTGACAGAGTAGAGGCATTAGAGATGCGAGAAGAGAAATAATTGAGCCAGACTCAACTCAGCCGGCGAGTTTAGGATGGATTAAAGTGGTGCCAGGAGAATGTGTGGTAAACCACACAGGAGTGTGTTGCAGTAGTCTAGCCAGGATATGATTAGGGCATGGACTAGGATTTTTGTAGCATCTTTCAAGAGGAAGGGAGGAATGCGGGAGATGTTTTTGAGTTGGAGCTGGCAGGAATTGGCAAGCGAATTGACATGGGGTTTGAAGGAAAGATCGGAATCTAGCATTATTCCCAGGCAGCGGACATGAGGAGATGGGGGTATAGGTGTGTTATTAATATCAATAGTAAGACAAGGGAGGGGAACAGATCATGAGGGTGGGAAAAGGACAAGTTCAGTCTTGTACATGTTTAGTTTGAGGAAGCGGGAGGACATGAAGGCAGAGATGGGGTGAGTACAGAGGGGTGAGTACAGAGTCTTGCGGGACCCCCACAGACGAGGTTTGGAGTTAATTCCAGAGTGGAAAACACTAAAGGACCTACCAGAGAGATAGGAGGATAGCCAAAAAAGTGCAGTATCCTGGATACCTAAGGAGGCCAGGGTGTGAAGAAGTAGAGGTATCCCAGATATTAACAGTATCAAAAGCAGAGAACAGATCAAGAAGAATAAGCAAACAGTAGTGACCCTTAGATTTAGTAGTGACCCTTAGATTTAGTAGATAATTTGTCACTTCAGTGAGGGCAGTTTTTGTGGAGTGGTTAGGGCGGAAGCCTAACTGGAGGCGGTCAAAGAGAGAGTTAGCAGACAGGTAATGAGCTAGGTCAGTATAGACATGTCTTTCCAGTAATTGGGAAGCAAAATGGAGAAGGGAAACAGGCCGGTTAGCTGGAAAGAGCGGACGGGTCCAGAGAGAGTTTTTTAAGTATAGGGGATACCACGGCATGTTTAAATAAGGAAGGAAAAATACCAGTTTATTAGGGACAAGTGAAAGAGAGAGGTTAGGGCTGGTATGAAGAAAGGGGCAGGTGGTGAGACGTGTCCTGGATAGGAGAGATAAAAGTCCCTGTTCTGTTATAGTGGTGAAGCTTGTTAGGGGGCAAGTAAAGAGACTACACTATCTAGTCTCACCAATGAAGGGAGACTAGATAGTGTAGTGGTAGGGGTATAGATGAAGGGGGTGAGCAATGAAGGGAGGTTGGGCAGTGCAATGGTAGTGGTTGTAAGCTATAGGCAAGAGCTAGGGTGCACAGGAAAAGCATTTTGGATGTTTTTAATCTTTTCTCATGAGCTGATAAATAGGGAGGAGGTGGAGGAGGTGGCAAACAGAGCAGGGAGTTGAATACTTTAAAGAGTTGTTTGGGGTTATTGGATTTTGTTGATATGAGTGAAGAGAAGTAGTTTTGTTTGGCTAAGTATAAAGCACTTCTGATTCGATAAAGGACACTTAAATTCAAGACAGTCTTTATTTATGTTGCTCTTCCACTAGCGTCATTCAGCTATACGGGAGTGCCTTTTCATCTTTTTGATCTGATATGTAAGCCAAGGTTGATGGTATTTATGACTAAGGCGACGGGTAGATAAAGGAGCAACAGAATTTGGGGCATTATGTCATTATACCTGACTGATTTTTGTGTATGGGGTGGGGATTAGGGATGAGGCACAGGAGGAACAGACCATCAGTCACTGGTTTTACCTTCCGAATTTATTCACCTGGACCATTTATTTTGTGATTAGAAGTAAATCACAAAAAAGTTTGGGCCAGGCAGTTCTGACTTTCAGGTAAAATGTTGTGGAAATGATGACATGAGTTACGTTCCTAGTGTATGCACATTAGGAATGTAAGCAATAGAAAGATGTTGAAGCAGTTAAAGCTGAAATAGGGAAACAAACAAACATAGGAGCTGGTAATAGTACTCACCAGTGCTATCCACAACACAAAATGCTCATTAATAAAACCATTAAAATACTGATTTAGAAACAACAGTGCTGGTCCAATAAAGGCAGAATCATGTAAATGCATTTCACTCTTGGTCATATGGGCTACCTAAAAAAAAAAAAATAGAGGAAATCAGTTACATACATATTCTAACACTTAAGTTTTCTAAGAAATTAAATATGAGATATGGTAAAAAATAAAAAGCATTTTAAAAGAAAGATACTTTTATTGCCTGCCAAATGATCCCTCTCTTGTCTCTCTGTCAAAGTTATTAAAGGGTATGTCCACCCATCAAAAACATTTTTTACCAAACATTTCCCCTGTCCCCCCAGCCCCAACCGCTATGTTAGTAATATCAGAAAATGCCCAAAACTTTACTTACCTTCCCTCTTTCCTCCACCGCACTGCCAGGCCCTCTGCTTGCGAGAAAATGCAGAGGGGCAGGGCCGGCAGTCACGTCTGTGATTGGCTGAGCGGCAGCAAATCACGGACGCGGCTGCCGGGAGTTCAGTGTGGCGGAGGCAAGATAAGTAATGTTTTGGGCATTTTCTTATATTACTAATAGAGCGGTTAGGGCTGGGGGGACAGGGGGAATGTTAGGTAAAAAGGTTTTTATGGTAGGGGGAGGGAATCCTAATCGGAAAGGGAGAAGGGCTGCAGTACGCATGCCAAACTTCTCCCGGAGGCCAGGTAGGAGGCAGAGTCCTATATGGACTCTGCTATCCTCCTGGTGGGCGTTTTGGGACTTTGGGGGGGGGGGGGGACTGCAGGAGAACCATATGGAGCTGGGATGTGAGGTAAGGATTAAACTACACAACACATGGGGCCAGTAGTGGGGGGGGGACTATAGTTTTGGGGGTGGACATGCCCTTTAAGTCTTCAATGGTAACACCCAGGGAACAGTCTCACTCTAGAGTGAGTGTAGGGTTGCCAAACCCGAACGGGGGAGGGGGGGCTGGTGTATGTAGTGGTGTATGTAGTGCACTGACGCCACTGCGTTGGTGGATGGGGCTTAAATTGGAATTGGCTTATAAGGAAGCTAATTGAGTTAACATTTCTGTATTTCTGCTAACCTGCCAGTTCTGCACATTCTCTAATATCTGTGGTTGCAAAATGAAGCAACCATTAAAGGTAAATGGTTGCAAATCACACTGCTTAGAAAATTGGAACCCCACAAACTTATTTTATCTCTTGAAAAATGTCAAAAGGCATTCAAACATCTCCATAGCCTTCTAAGGATAATGTTAATTAAAATCAAATGTTAATTCTTTTACTACCACCAATAAATGTAGGAAAGAAAGTAAGTTAAAATACTAATAATTAAAAATAAACGAATACTTAAATATATGCACAATAAATAGTAATGATCACTGGCAAATTACAAAGACGTGCAGTGGCACACAAACTGCAGATGTTTGGAAACTACAAGTCCCAGCAACTAAAGCTGTATGGGATTACTGTCCATTTAAAGTCTCAAACAATACAAAATCAGGAGGATGGTATCTATTGTTTAAATCTATTGCCTTTTGATTCTGTATTGTTTTGAGGCTTTAGTTGCCCTTTAAATGGACAGTAGAATTCCCATTCTGTAGTCCCATACAGTAATAGACAAATCCAGTATTGCTATTACTGTATGGGACTACTGTATGGGAATTCTGCCGTTCATTTAAAGGGCAACTAAAGCAGCAAGCCTCAATACAATACAGAATCAGAAGGCAGTAGTGGTCATATTTTCTACCCTCAGTTTATACTCGAGTCAATCACTTTTATTCCTTTTTCAGGTTAAAAAAACGTACCTTAGTTTATACTTGGGTCGGTTTATACTCGAGTATATACGGTATATATGTCATGGGATGAGCTTAGTTAAACTAAATTTTTTTTAATGTTGCTAATAATACATGTCTCAAAGTAAGCTTATAAATGGCAGGCACTGGCAGCGCAGCAACCTAGGCCTAGCTTTTATATCTCATAATTACAGGACTGGGCAGCTGGAAAGCCACCTTTCCATTCCAGTCCAGACTCCAGACAGCTAGGCTTTCCAGTCCAGTCCTGTTATTAACATATTATGAGATATAAAAGATAAACAGGCTGCTGCGCTGCAGGCTTTATAAATGGCTGATGGCAGCATATCCCCAAAATCACAATCAAATTAATCCCCATCCCATTTATTTAATTTTACAGGAGAATTTTTTCAGCAACTGCCAAATTGGAATAATCGAGGGATTGTGATATGTGACACTGTAAATGGAAACCTAAGCAAGGGAGCTTCCCCCTGGTATTTACGGTTTGCCCCTGTGGTATTTAAAGGGTATCTCCACTGAGGAAAAAGCAATTTTTTGGGGGGTTTATTTTAAAGTTCACCATCCCCCAACCCTCCCCCCCCTACCTTTTTCCCCCTAGAATTCTCCTTCATTTGATTGCAGCAGCATGGGAAAGTTGTGCAGGTTACTGGGGTCTTCCCCTGTGCTGGGAGTGCTGTCACTCAATGTGCATCATCATGGTAGCAGACACACCCACTTGGCAGCAGTAAGAAATGCTTTCCTCCCTGCCTCTCTAAGTTCATTTTTACAGCTGATCATGCAGAGAGAGACAGGAGAGGAAAAGTTAAAACCCTCTTCCCACACTACTGTAACAAAGGCAGGGGGAACTTGTGTTGTTTTTAATAAAGACTTTTTTGTGTCTAACTCTGAGAGGGATGGTTGAAAAAGTGATCTAAGATTGATTTCATAGGGGATGCTGGGAATATGAGGCAATCTGGTATGGGAGGACGTGGAAGAGAGAAAAAGGTAGTACCTGATTACTCCTCTATTAATTAGTGAAGTCAGCAAGCTGCTGCAATGGTCATGTGATTATTACTCCATTAATCAGTGAACTCAGTAGCTTGATAAGTGTGTGTGTGTGTGTGTGTGTGTGTGTGTGTGTAGTGTGTGTGTGTGTAGAATCAACCAACCAGTCGGATCACACAGACCGCATCCTCACACGTTCTGTGCATGCACTAAAGGAAAACGTGCGGCGGACATTTCCCAAGCAGGCAGTCACTGAAAGTGGGCGGACCTGCACCATCCACAGCGTTCAGGGATAGCTCATTGGATTTCTTCTGAACTACTGCTCAAAGACACAGGATACTGCAGGTACATATCCAACTTACACATATCTATCCCAGGTGACTTATCAGTGGAGATACCCTTTAATATAAAGTGTATTGGGGGCCACATTACTACAGGGACAGACAACCAGCAGTCCTCCTAATATTTTGAAAACTACTCCCAACATTCTTAATGCTGCACCAGCAAATGGTGCCCATAAACCCAAAAAATTTACAGCAGAAGCAACTTCAGGCAAAGAAACATTTATTCTAAAAAAAAGTATCATACATCTAAACATTTAATGCTTTATGCATTTTCTTAAGAAAAAAATACATGTACTGTAAGCATTACCACAAAAAGTTAAAGAACTTCTGGAGTGTCACCATTTTTACCGGGTACGCTCGCTATGAAATTACCAACATCACTAACTGAACAGTCCATATGATCTGTGCCCCTACACTTTCAATATATCCCTGGACACAGCTAACAAAAAGATAAAGCTAACAAATAGAAAACAACTGACAGATATAAACAACTACTACCTGGATCATGACCCTACCCAGGAATATGCTAAACAACTGAAGGATCTTATTAAGACTTTACCGAAAAATCTACATTCAGAACTCAACAGTGCAGTTCCAGACAATCCAGAAATGGGCAACTTCTACATGCTGACAAAAATACAGGAAACTCAGGCAGACCCATCATAACAGGTACTCTATTAGGCCTAGTAGAAAATGTTCTAAAACCACTAGTCAAAGAGACCACTAGCTTTCTGCAGGATACTACAGATTTTCTAAACAAACTACAACATATCCAACAATTTCCATCTAATACACTGCTAGTTACTATGGATGTAGATGCTCTGTACAGCAACATACCCCATAAAGATGGGACAGTTTTTTGTTTTTATTATCCTCACCACAACATAAATACAGTGCTGAAAGTGTGACAAGGCTCATCCAATTTATCCTCACACACAATTAATTCATGTTTAATAATGATATCTACCTACAGACTATGGGGACTGCTATGGGTAGTAAAATGGCACCACAATATGCCAATCTACCTATTCATTGCCGACTTGCAGAAGAGATTTTTATACACTGTACAACAAAAAACACCTATTTATCACCGGTACATAGATGATATTTTTCTAATATGGACAAAATGGGAAGGAAACCTTAAACACTTCCATTCCCAGTTTAACACATTACACATAAACAATTCTTCATTCAAACTAAAAACTAAACTAAAGTATTCAAGGAACTATGTGCATTTCTTGGATACCACAGTTTCCATCAAAAACGGAGAACTGCACACATCAGTGTACAGAAAACCTACTGACAGGTGTAGCTAAAGTTTTCACCCCCAACACACCAGATGGGTCATCATACACAGCCAGGTTACGAGATACCACCGTATCTGCTCTGACCCAGAAGACAGAAACAGCCTCAATGTAGCATTAAAAACCCATTGAGAAAAACTGTTGCAGTACAAAGAGAAAAAAAAATCTAGTACTCGTATACCACTAGTAATACCACACATACAATCCAGTACTAGAAGGTATACGGAAAATCATTAAAGAACTACAGCCGATCATAGCAGAGGATAAGACTTTAAAAGAAATCTTCCAAGAGCCCACTATTCTGTCTTTCAGACAACCAACATACCTCAAACAAACTGGTTAATAGGAAACTTCATACGGACAATATCAACAAGGGCACTAAACCGTGCAAAGGAAACCATTGCTGCTCATCCAGCAATGTTGTGTACCTCATACAGTGTAAAGGTGGCCATACACTATTACGATCGTAATCTTAAACCGACCGATACTTTGATAGACAGATGTACAATGTTAATTATACTAAGATGTACCATAAATATTGTTCGACATTCAATTTGTTTTGTGATTAATGTTGAACGTCATCTATTGTGAGATTACATTACATTTAATCGGAACTTCAGGAAACACTACAATCATTTTACCAATAGACACTTTCCCGATCGTAATTACAATCAATTTTACAATCTAATGTCACATGATAAGAACAAGAAAATGTACACATTTTCGGCCAATCCATGGAAATGTCGGATTGTATGTCGAATTGTACCAAAAAAATCGGCCTAATGTATGGTCACCTATAAATGTGATAAGAGACGTTATATTGGTGAGACATCACAGCCTTTAAAAAAAAGAATGAACTCACATAGGAATACTATAAAACAAGTGAGAGGAGGATAATTGTTTGTCTGTTGGCCACCATTTCAGCCAGGCAGGGCACACAGCTGGAGATTTAAATGTCTTGGTTTTGAAGGGATATTTTAAAACTACCCAAGAAAGAAAAACCTTTGAATGATAATTTTGTTCAACACAAGACAAACTGGATACAACAAAAGAAGAAACGGCACTGCATCAACCAGGAAAAGAACAAGAGAACTCCGGATACAACATGAATGAATGAAATCACAGCTTTATTAACAATACGCCTGACATGTTTCAGACCTCCCTGTCCTTAATCATAGGCGTATTTCATGTTGTATCCGGAGTTCTCTTGTTCTTTTCCTGGTTGATGCAGTGCCGTTTCTTCTTTTGTTGTATCCGTGGGATTTGGTCTGAAGCGACGGACCTGGGGTACTCTGCACCTGAGTCACCAAGAAGCACGGGTAAGTCCCGAATATATACTGTTGAATTTCTACTGGAAGTGTTCTATCTTGCTATCTGGAGGAACGAAGGGTCAGGGGTTTCTTACGCCCGGACCACCGCAATAAATAAGTAAGCACTATAAGCGTCACACTTCATGAGATTGGATTCTTATTGTTGACAAGACAAACTGGACTCAACATTGAGTTGAGCCATTTAAATCACTATCAGACACTTTTATAACTGCTCTCTTTCCCCTTACCCCTTATTCTCTACCCCCATTCACATTCCAATTATCCACCCCTTATCTTTTACTGTTTGTCTCTACCCCCATTCACATTCCAATTATCCATCCCTTATCTTTTACGGTTTGTTTATATTGATATCCTCACACCCAATGACTTTTACATGATAAGAACAAGAAAATGTACACATTTTCGGCCAATCGATGGAAATGTCGGATTGTATGTCAAATTGTACCAAAAAATCGGCCTAATGTATGGTCACCTTAATAAATGTGATGTTATATTGGCGAGACATCACAGCCTTTAACCCTTTCACTGCCAGGAGAATTTAATTTTTTTTTGCGTTAACTGCCAGAAGAATGTGCAGGATTTTGCCCTTAATCGCTTTAGACTAATTTTACAGTAGGAAACCTTGCAGTAAATCTGGAATATTAGACATTGTTTTTTTCAGAGAAAAGTGTACTTTAACATGGTAACAGAATTTTGTAACTTTTCTGGAAATTTTACTGGAATTTATGGTTAAAATATGTAAAAAAAAAAAAGAAAAACTTTGTTATTGCCGATACTATCCAGGAACTTATCGTCCTTTTAGATGGGGCCAAGCCCTTTCTTCTTCCCCTCGGAATCACAAACAGCCTGTCCGACCTCCTCCAGGAAGATGTTCTTTTCAAATAATATTTTATCAGTCTCACCATATCCAAAGTGTGCCACGACTTTTCTAGATCTGACTTTGGATTTTCACAGAAAGTGGGAAGGTTAACTTCCAAGTCCATATAATATTTTGACAATACTTTAGGAAGAAACCTAAATGAGGGTTTTAGTCTTACTCTGTCGTGGAAGATCACCGTATCTGGTTCTCTAGCGGACAAAGCGGATAGTTCTCCTACTCTACAAGTGGAGGTGACAGCGACTAGTAGTACAACTTTCAGAGTTAGTACCCAATCTGAGGCTTGTCTTAATGGTTATTGAAGAACTAGCGGTAGGTTCCAAGGAGGTACTGAAGAGGATACTTGTGGTCTCAGTCTGATCATAGCTTCAAAAAATCTAACTACTAGAGGATCTTTAGACCAAGAGATTCCAGTCATAGCTGACAGGGCAGACATCTGACCTCTTATTGTACTAGTCGCTAGATTCAGCTTGAATCCAGAGAACAAGAAACTGACCACTGACCTTGCGCGTGGGATTAAAGGATCTTCCCTCCTCTCATAGGCAAACTTGACAAATTGCTCCCATACTCTGTTATACTGGTCTGAAGTTGATGGTTTTCTTGAGGCCATAAGGAAATCAACCACCTCTTCCTTAAAACCTTCTGCTCTCAGCCGTCGCCTTTCAATCGCCAAGCCATCAATGAAAGCGGAGGATCCTTGTCCAATTGGATCGGACCCTGGGATAACCACCCCAGAAACATCCATATATTTACTGGATCCTCTTTAGGAGCGGGAACCAAGGTCTGCGGGGCCAATTCGGAATAACCGCTATAACTGAAGCACCTTCTCTCTTTATCTTCTTCAGAACTCTCCAAATTACCTGAATTGGAGGAAAGATATACCGGCAAGGCCGTTTTCTTTGCCAGCCTGACGATGGCTGCATCTACCTTTGGTGGGGAATCCCATCCAGCAGTCTCATTTTCTTTAAAGGGATATTTCTTCTGAAATTTCCCTGCTATAGTCACCTTCTTTTCCGTCTTTTTCCATTCTCCTGCAATGACTTCTTGCATAGATGAATGGATGGGAAAAGTTGCCATCTTTTTCTTGATGGTTGGAAAGAATTTATCCGCAGTAGTTGTGGATGGTTCTTCTGCATTGAGCGACAAAGTAGATCTTACTGCTTTAATCAATGGCTCAATAATACTGATGTCAAAGGAAGTCTCTATGTCAGAATCGTCCTCATCTTCCACATCAGACTGTATCACTGAAGAAGACTCCGAGTACAGGGGAGTATCTAAATCCGACTGCTCAGAGTCTGAGATTTCCTGCCTTCCTGCAGACTTTCTACGATTTTTTTGAGTCACAGAGGGTTCCTGGACGCCTTTAGCTATGGCTGTCTTAATATAGTCCATAAGGGTATCCAGTTGCACAGTAGAGGTGGAAGGACCTGAGGTTGCACCAATCACTTCTTCCACCGCCTTCTCCTCTATCCAGGATTGTTTGTCAGAGGTTGAGACACTGAAAAACATACAAGGGGAACTAGCATCAGCTACTGTACCCACTCATCTCTTTTAGTATAGAACATACCTACCTGACGCTTACCTAGAACCTTTAGGGTCATGACCTCTGCTCACGCTACCAGAATCCATACTAAAAAGAAAGTACAGACTGGTAAGCAGTGGCACACAAAAACAGCTTCTAGAACAAAGTCCTGAGCAAAATCAACAAACTAAGATAAAAAATATTACGTACCTTGAACTTTTAATGACTAAACCATTTGAGTTTCTGATTCTCCTGCATATGAACCAGTGGAGAGCAGAGGTATAGCGTATGTATCCACTTATTCTTAATAAACAATAAACCGGGATAATATGCCGGTCAACCAAAACTTTAAAGGCATATATACATTCTAGTATTGCAACATAATCAGAAAGAACATTTCTACCCATACAGTATAACCACAGTTAGGCATTTCAAGAATCTATAAACCCTATATTGGGTTTTACTTCTTCAACTCTATGCTCAATCTTATACAGGCAAATAGTTTATTTGCTTAAACAGATACCACCTGACACTGCGATCGGAAGAAGCAGCAGCAGAAGAGGAGCAATGGAATGATGGCTGGTAAGTAGATTTAGAATCCGAATGTTATACTACAGGACTTAGGCATGTTTGTAGCAATGTGGTTGACGTTACGTTCACGCTCCGGTGTTGACACACAGATGTGGGCGCTGCAGGTCCTTCTGGTCGCGGTATGATGACACAGCCAGAACTATTCAAGCCATTCCTGCTGTTCTGGCTCTTGCTGCTAGTTCAGTGTTGTTTTAGCCCTGTTCTCAAGCCTTGCGTTTTGCGTATTTGTGATCCTGCTGATTCCTGTTACCTTTTCTGTCCTCCATATCTGCCAGTTTGCTCCTGCTTCCAGTTAAGTGTTGGTTGCCATATCTTATAGCTTGCTCCTGCTACCTGCTGCCGGATTATCACCTGCCAGCCTTGATTAGATCCTGCTGCCTTCTCCGCATTGTGGGATTAGCTTTTGTGGGGCTCTCCTCTGGAGCTGCTGTCTGGTGCCTGTTTGCTGCACAACATCCTCACCCATCAGAGGCTCTGGGGAAGACCTGCAGAGGGGGTCTCATAGAAGTTCTTTCCAGAAGAATAACAACACTGAATTTGCACATTTAAACCTAGCGAGGTTTAGGTTATGTGACATTTCAAGTAGGATCCTCTTTTTTTTTTTTTTTTTTTTACAAAATGAAAGTTTGTGTATGGAACAGCAGCAGAAGGGAGGAGGGGAACTTTACTTTGCATGCCACAAACCTCTAGGAGGAACACTTTATGGCAGAAACTGGGGAAGGGCTCCTACTCTTCAGTTTCTTGGACTGCATTCCGGCCATGTGCAGCAGAAGAGAAATTTCAGTTGGGGGGTGGACATGCCCTTTAAGTTTCGAGTCTCATTTGTGCTGTTTTGGCCAAATGCAAACTGAGCATTGATTAGTATTTGCTATTTTGTTTGCTATCTTGCAGCCTTCTGTATGTCCAAAGTTTTTTTTCCAAATACCTCTGCAAGAAGAAGCCTTTTGCAACAACAATGGGATTAAGACAAAACAAAAGTTGAATTTCAAATAATGGGATTTAAGACCAAACAAAAGATGAATTCCAAACAAAGGCAGGGTTGGAGACCATTGAGAAAGTCTGCCACCACATCAAAACAGACTCTTTAGCAGGGTCCTAAATAACCTAACTTTATTTTAACAAACCTTAAGATAATCTCCTCAAATAAAACACATTGACACACTGCAGGAGTGTCTGAATGCCCTGGTGTGGAAATTTGTCTGGAAAACTAGACATTTCATCTTAGCCCCACACCCAGCATAACTTGGCATTTCTAAACATTAAACAATTAAGTTTCATCGGCAAACACAGAGATTATACTTGCCACATAATTTATAAATAAGTTAAAGAGTGTCAAGGGAAGCCAACATTTTTAAAGCCACCTCTCCAATAGCTGTGGGGGTTGGCTTACTAACACTGGCTGGTGAACTGAAAAAGAAGACTTAACACTGGCTATGGAACTGGAGGGCTGACTTAACAGTGGCCAGCCAGTTTTAAAGTCAGTCAGCCAGTCCTCCAGTTCAGCTGATACTGTTAAGTGAGCCCTCCAGCTCACCAGCCACTGCTAGGTCAGCCATCCATTTCATCAGCCAGTGTTGACTTAACAGTGGCTGGTGAACTGAAGGGCTGACTTCAGTGGCTGTTGAAGTGGAGGTTTGAATAAACAGTGACTGGGGAACTGGAGGGATGACATTCATATGCCACAAGGAGAGTGCCAAACAAATGTAAGTACCCAGTACCCACAGTGACTGGTAATTATAAGTGCCCACACAGACTGGTAAAAATAAATGCCCACAGTGACTGGAAAATATAAGTGTCCAGTGCACACGATAACTAGTAAATATAATGGTCCAGTGCCCACACTGACTAGTTAATATAAGGGTCCAGTGCCCACAGTGACTGTAAATAATAAGGGCACAATTCCTCGTAATTTTAAGGGCTCAGTGCCCACAGTGATAGGTACTTATAAGTGCCCAGCTCACAATGACTGGTAACTATAAGGTCCCAGTGCCCACAATGAATGGCAAAGTGGCAAATTTAAAGTGTCCACACAGACTGGTAAATATTAGTGACCACAGTGACTGTTAAATTTCCCACAGTACCTGTCTATATAAGTGCCCAAAGTAAGTATTAATGTCCACAGTCATAGGTAAATATAAGGGTCCAGGGCCCGAAGTGACAGGCAATAATAAGGGCTCAATAACCAGTAATTATAAGGGCCCTGTTCACAGTGACAGATACATTTAAGTTCCCCACAGTGACTGGTAAATATAAAGTATAATATATAAATATTGCAGCTAGCAGCATGATCCTTGAGTCATTTTATAGGTAGGATTGTGCTTTAAAAAAAAAATTGTAAGGAGACCACAGTTCTCAAGAGATAGTTATGGTATAGTTGGTAACTATTGCCATCCTCTATAGAGCTTTTCTCCCAAAGTATGAAGTTTTATCACAATGGATTTAATCTACAGGTCTGCAAATACTGCACCGAACAGGTAGGTTTTAATCTGGATTTGAACACAACCATGGATGGGGCAATTCTGACGGAGTTCCATAGGGTGGGTGCAGCATGACAGAAGGCTCTGTGACCAAAGATTTTAGGTGGACTCTGGGGATGACTGCTGATCCGAGGTTGTAGAAGGATTTGGTTGCAACATCTCTTACATGTATCTAGGCCAATTTTGAACAGGATCCTTGATTTTATGGGTAGCCAGTCAAGATGTGGAGTGGTGGCAGTGTGTGGATGGTTTGTCAGCACTCTGGCAGTGGCATTCAGCTTTATCTGTAGGCAGAGATGGTGCATTTTGGGGAGGCATGACCATGTGTAGAGGACATGTGATGAAAATATAAACTAACGTTGGCAGATCTTTTGTGTGTGGGGGGGTGTGTGAGATGTTTCTTTCTTCCAATGTTCCTTAGCTGAAAATATGATTTCACAACAGCAGAGATGTGGGTTCTGAAGTATCAATCACCATCAATTATAATTCACAGGCTGCGCACATGCAGCCTGTGCGTTATAATTATGCAGATCTGTACCCCCTATCCATAGTAATGATGGTTGCAGGTGGAGCTGTTGGTGAAGTGCTGGCAACTTACAGTTGTTACAACCATTTAGTTTCAGGCAGATGTCACTCATCCACTCTTGTAGCTCTGCTAAGCTGTTTCTGGGTGAGTTTGCCAAGTGGTAGCATATATTTTGTGAAAAGCAGGGGGGACAGGATTGAGCCCTGGGGCACTCCATACTTTAGAGGTACAGAGGTGGAGAGAAAAGGGTTCCATTTTCTTTTACAAAGTTGTCAAACCACTGTGCATTGTGGTGCAGTGTTATGTGTTTGGTGCACAAAGGAGCAATGGTGTTAAAGGTGTCCAACAAACATTTGTTGAGATTTCTTCCTATGTGAGGAAGTATAACTGTTATATGTTTTTAAATCTAATTTTTACAAATGACGAGAAAAAAAAGCAAACAAGGCAAAAGAAGAATTTAAAGATACGAGAGAGATAAGGAGAGTAAAAAATGGATGTTCATGCCCTTTAAAATGTATATACAGTGGCAAGCCAAGAACAAGAATTGTTAAGTTAATAAATCAAAAACGTCAGAAACGTAAGAAATATGCAAAAAACATTCCTCCAGTCCTTTGTATAGTGGCCTGTTGTAGTGATCTTGCCCTGTTCATGGCAGAAACATGCAGAAGAAAGAGAAAAAATTATCCTCACAACGGGACTAACCAGGTTATTTATTCAAACTTTCCACGCGAACATCAAGGGTTATTTGTCAAGTGTCACACTGAAAAAATGTAGTGTTTTTTTCCTCTTTATTCTGAGAGTAAGAAATGACAAGATAAACATTGAATGGGCACCTTAATGCTTCCTGGTGGGACATTATTTTCCCTAATGGGGCCCTAGTCTGACAAAGGTAATGTGTAAAAAACTTAGGCAGATGTGAAAAATGCCATAATGCATTCACAAATATAAATTCCAATTGTTTTTATCAATTTACAAACTAAAGTTAGCAAATAAAAGAAAAATCTAAATGAAATCAATATTTGTTGTAACTACTCTTTGTGTAAATGTACCTATAAAAATTGATGGTGGTGAATGCGAGAGGGCATCCCCTCCCGCAGTCACCACCATGCTTGGCGAGGGAGCACTTACATGTTCTTTTCACCCACTTTCGATAAAGTGACATTTGACCTTGATACTAACTAAACTTAAAGGGCATGTTCACCCCCCAACTGAAATTTGCCCAAATGCTGAGCACACTGTGTATAAAACCATAAGAGATTCCATCTGCACCCTCCTAAGCTATATGCTGTTGTTTAACACCCTACTAAGGATGATGCTCCCTGTGCAAATATACATGAACCCAACCACACAGCAGGGAATACAAAGCCCCCAGCCAAGTACGCTAAAATTTTATTTTATATGTGTTTTTATTATTAGGGTCTGTTGTTGCCTTCTGTATGGTTCAATAAATTACATTTTGGCTGTTTAACAGTGTTGTGTTCTGTTTTTAGTGTACTTGGGTGGGGACTTTGTATTCCCTGCTGTGTGGTTGGGTATGAGCACACTGTGTATGTAGTGTTAAATGAACTCTACCTTTCTCTTCTGCTGCATATGGTTGTCCAGTATGGCCAAATACAGTCCAGGAAACTGAAGAGTAGGAGCCTTTCACTGGTTTAATCAGTTTCCAGAGGGCTAAGCCACACTGCGCCATTTTAACGATCACTTTGTGAAGTGTACACTAGTGTTGGCCAATTGGTCAGAGATCGCATTAATTTCATAATTCAGTCTAATTTCATAACTCACCCAGCAGCCAAAACAAAGAGAGAAGTGGTGAGACGGAGATTGTTTTATGTTTGTGAATGTGCTCTGTCAATTGGGACAATGTTGTCTGGAGACTTAAGTTCTCCTTTATGAACCTTTTTTAGAATGTACCTTCCCTTGTGCTATAATTATTTCCACAGGTCCAGCTAAGTTGGAGCAAGCAAGATAAAAGTACTTTATTAAAAGCAAAAAGGACAGAGCAGAACAATAACCAAGATGTGTGTCATGCTTGTAAATCTTTACATAAAGTATACAGTATAAATATACAGTATAAAGTAGGGAGCTGTGATATGTTTTACTGGTGGGGTATATTGGAACCATGAAACTCCTAGCTGTGATACAAATGTGACATGGCTGGGTGGATGTATACAGTTTGTATGATGCCAATGCTCAATCTGAAGGCCATGTTTTATTTTCAAAAGCATTTTGAAAATAAACACTGGAGGATGTGACTTGTGTATAATCTTCTAGAGTTTGATGTCCTAACAATAATTATGGTTAATTTTCCTGGGATTCGTCCTCTTTATTTTTATAACTTGTTTGAACATAACATACTTACCTGTATCTCATTTAAGGTGTGTGTGTGCCTACCAGATACAGATCAGATTCAGTATATGTATGTAAATAATAATAATAATAATAAAATAATGTCAAGATCGAGGGAGTATAGCGGCAATTGTTGCCAAAGGATGGACAGTCTAGGGCAGTGTTTCTCAACCAGGGGTGTGGGGACCCCTAGGGGTCCCTGAGAGGTTGCATCAGGGTCCTCAAGAGATTGATAAACTGTATGTATCCACCATTATGATGATACATATATATTTTACTATATACTTGTATATACTATATATCAATGTTCTATATTTGTATGAATTATGTGTTTGGTGTATTGATATCTGAGATAAATAAATAAGTAATGTTTTTTATGGAAGGGTTCCCTGAGATATTACATTTTTTTAAGGGTTCTATAAGGATAAAAAGGTTGAGAAATAGAGATATATTTATAGACAGTGTTGTTGCTATGTTAAAACATTCGGGGCACGTGCCTTTGGCAAAGTGCCCCGAATGTTTTAACAGATGCTTCCTGACAAAAGTGCTCGGAATCGCTATTTCGCCAATTGCATATACAACACTCATCAAGCAGACCAGAGCTGTGTCTAACTTACGTGGCTAACCCCTCCTTCCCCCTCCCCTTCAGCACTTCAGGAAAAGTGATGTAAGTCCTGCTCTGCACTCTGACTCCCCTTCCTTCACCCCCCTCCAGTTGGCTGTAAGTCAGTTAGTGACAGCACAGAAATGTACTCCCTGACCATCTCTGAGCCCTGGAGGTGGAGCAAGTACCGGCTACCTGTCTACACACTATTGGTGGGTGAGACTGGAGAGATTATAAGCTGCAGGTTAGCAGCTACATCTTATTTATATTTTAGCAGTGATATACAGGCTACTGAGCAGGGAAAGAAATGGGGTCAGGATGGGACTTTGATTCTTTGCTGCCAAGAGCTCTGAAACTGGGCTCAGAGAGTTGATCAGGCCTAACTGGGATCAAGGGATTTTATAAATGGAGTCCAGACCAGAATGTAATAAAATTCACAGTTTGCCACCAGTATGTAATAATTTTCCCAGTTTGCCAGCAGTATGTAATAAAATTCCCAGTTTACTATCCAGTATGGAATAAATTTCCCAGTTTGCCACCAATATCTAATCATGTTCCCAGTTTGCAACCAGTATGTAATAAATTTCCCCAGTTTGCCACCAGTATGAATAAAATTTCCCAGTTTACCACCAGTATATAATCAAATTGCCAGTGTGCTACCAGTATATACTGAAATTGCCAGTTTGCTACTAGTATTTAATGAAAATGACAGTTTGCTACAAGTATATACTAAAATTGCCTGTTTCCTACCAGTATAATAGAATACTGCGCCTCGGTGACATTAAGTTGTTTATCTCTGTCTACACCTCTCTATGTATTTCTCTGTATTTCTATTTTTAACTTTCTGGCTGTGTATTTATCTCTTGGTTTGTCTATGTTTGTCTGTGTTTGTCTCTCTGTCTATATTTAAGTACCTAGTGGGTGTGACTTAATTGGGGTGTGGAAGGGGGCACAGCACATAGAGTGCCCAAAAGTGCCCCTGATCTTCTCAGACCCTAGTGACGCCCCTGTTTATAGATTTACATTTATATTCGTATGAATTATGTATTTTGATGATTTGGTGATCTATAATCATTGTTTTATGTAGGGGTTCCCAGAAAGAAGAACATTGTTTCAGATAAAAAGGTTGAGAAACACTGGTCTATATAGATGGCTCCTCAACTACCAAGGACAAATCAGACACTGAATGGTAAAACATAGCTTTTATTAAACATTATATTTACATACATATACTGAATCTGATCTGTATATGGTAGGCACACACACACCTTAAAGGAAATACAGGTAAGTATGTTTTGGTATTAGAGCCTGATGCTACTAGATAAAATAAATCAAATATATGGCTCAGTGGTTAGCACTGATGCCTTGCAGCGCTTATAAGCCCTGCGTTCAGGGCCGCATCTATAATGAGGCTCACTGAGTCATGTGACTCAGGCGGCACTCTGCCAAAGGCGCCAATTTCAAAATAACACACAAAAAGAAAAAAGAATTCACTAACCGGCGCCGCTCAGCTCGCTGGCGGCGGGTAAAGCATGCGCCGCGCATGCGCGACCGGCGCACGTCTGGCCGGGACAGACAGTCACTGGTGGTCCGTGGTCACATCAGCGCCGCCACAGCGTGGCGCGCGCGCAACTTCCGGGACTTACGCGCCAGACTTTCAGCGCGGCAAAACTGGAGCCTGGAGGGAGTGGCCAGCCCAGCAGCACAGCACCTCACTCTGCACTGAGAGCGGCGAGCCACAGTGTGAAAAAAGCCTGGGGACTGGGGAGGAGCGGCGAGGAGCAGTTGCAGTGAGTGTGCAGACAGAGACCGACCGTCCGGTCCACCAAGTCCATCCACAGCTGCCTGCCTGGTGGTGCCTGCCTGTGCCTGCCTGTAAAGTAAGTCAGTGGTCTTTAAAAAAAAAAACTAAACTAACTCTAGTGTAGTAGTGTCTTCTAAGTTATTCCTATTCAATATCTTCTTCTACTACATATGACTACAGCCAGCCAGGTCCCAAGCTGGGGGCGGGGGGGGCTGGGTTGAATCAGGGCCTCAGTCAGCTATCATGGCTTGGGGGGGGGGGGGGGGCTGGCCTGTTAGATTAGATAAGATCAGTGGCCTGTACTGTAACCTCCCTCCCTGGGCTGGGTCATATCATGGGGGGGTGGCTGTAACACCTCCTCTGGGGGGGTCACCATCTTATCATGGGGGGTGGCTGGATTCAGTGCCCTGTAACCTCCTCTTGGGTCTTATGGCCATGGGGGTGGTCTCCCTCCCTGGGTGGGGTCTTATCATGGGGGGGGGGCTGGCTGGATTCAGCTCATGTGTGTGGGCAGGGCAGCGTGGCCTATAACCAACCTGAGGAATTGTTTACATACGTGATAGGAAGCTCAAAATCTTAAAATGTTAGCCACGCCCACCGACATAGCCACGCCCACTTTAATTTTCCGGCTGCGCGCGCCGCAGTATGGTCAAAGGCGGCATTCTAAAGTTTGCCTCAGGCAGCAAAAACCCTAGAAGTGCCCCTGCCTGCATTCTATTCCATTCTTGGACACATCTGCAAGGAGTTTGTATGTTCTCCCTGTGCTAGTGTAGGTTTCCTCCGGACACTCCAGTTTCCCCCACAATCATAAAGACATACTGATAGGTTGTATGTATCAAATAAATGTGCTTAGATTGTAAGCTCTTCGGTGCAGCGCCTGATGTGAAAGAATACATGTAATTGTAAAGCGCTATGGAAGACGTACAGCACTGCGGCATGCAAATTAAAAATCTATAGTTTAGGAATCAGCAGTTACTGTAAGGAACACAGTCTTCACAACAACAGCGACTATCAGCTGTTGCGGGTGTTCATCAGGCTCGGGGGTCTGGTGAAAATCTTCAGGTGTGTACAACCCTTTACACTTTGTGGGACACTTACCTACACCAAAACACAATTCTAATGTGACTTCCAAAAAGGAAAGTATAACTACTAAAAAGGAGACACTTCTCCTCAGACTCCAAAGTTATATCAACTAGAGCGAACAGGAGTTCATCTGCTATAAGCAATCAACTAAATGTTTTGGGTGCGGCAAGTAGGGACACTATTAGAGATTGCCCTGAAAAAGATGCTTCAGTGCCCATGCAAAATATGTCCTGCAGGAAGCATGGAAATCTGTTAGGCCCCAAGTACCTTATTGACATTATTTTAGATGGGCATCCAGAGCAAGCCCTATTCGACACTGAATCATAAGTTACGGTTATTTATCATTTACTACCAGAAAATGTTAGCACGCAAACCCCTGCAGCCTGTTAAGGGGTTTGGAACTATGGGGCCTAAACCAGAAAGCTTATCCCATGCGTATTCAGATAAAAGTGACTTTTGAAAGGATCTGTTGATAGAACATCTCAACCTACAGAAGTAAATGCTATAGTTTGCCCTGATATTGGCGATCCTATTGCTGTTCCTGTGATACTGGGTACAAATGTTTTTGAATACAGTCTGTCATGCAAAGAATTATGGTAACGGCATTTGCAGTACCTTTTATATTACTTATCAGTATAGACTGTTGCAACACATTGCTAACACACTGCTGGTCACACAGTTGAGCTCCTTCTAGAGGGCATAAAAACTGTAAGAGAATTGATAGATGTGGAACCAGAAAAGTCAGAAAAGGAAAATACATTCTGATTGAAACCCAATTAAGCCATACTCACTAGGTACTTAATAGAGACAGCCAAAAAAACACAGAGAGACAAACACAAACATAGATTCACAGCCAGATTATGATAAACAGACAAAAGACCGAGAAATAGACAGAGATAGAGATAAGAGTTGGACAGAGATACACAAATTAATGACACAAAGGCACAGTTAGCTGGCAATTTCATTATATACTGGTAGCAATCTGGTAATTTTAAACTTAAGGTTCATACACACGCTCAATTTTTGAGCAAGCAATGACCCCCGACGGCCGAACACTACACACTGTTGTGTTGCTGTTCCTGTTGTGTTCAGTTGTAGTCAGACGCTTGCCCACCCCTTTGGCCAGGGGGACCTTCTTGTACCTTCTACATGGACTTCTGCCCCTATCTATCTCTATCTGTCCCTCTCTCTCTCTGTATATCTATCTCTGTCTATATATCTGCCTCTTGTCTATCTGTCTCTATCTATGTCTATCTCTCTTTGTCCCTCTCTGTCTCTCTAACTGTCTGTCTATCTATCTAGCTATCTATCTGTCTATCTATCTATGTATCTGTATTATCTATCTATCTGTGTATATATCTAACTCTGTCTGTCTATATATCTATCTCTATCTGTCTACCTACCTATCTGTTGATCGATCGATCTATCTATCTATCTATCTATCTATCTATCTACCTGTTATCTATCTCTCTAACTCTGTATCTATCTATCTGTCTATCTATATATGTATCTGTATTATCTATCTATCTGTGTATCTATCTAACTCTGTCTGTCTATATATCTATCTCTATCTCGTCTGTCTACCTATCTGTTGATCGATCTATCTAACTCTATCTACCTGTTATCTATATCTCTAACTCTGTGTATCTATCTATCTAAGTCTATCTAACTATATCTCTGTCTGTGTATCTATCTATCTATCTATCTGTCTATCTATCCATCTAACTCGGTCTATCTATCTCTCTCTCTAGACAGTGTAGTGGGAAGCGCAGGCGTGCACTACAAGCTGCCAGGAAGTCCGGAACTCCAGACGTTTGAGGAAAGGTTCAGGCACTTCTAAAACGTACTGGCCGTTAAAACATTCTAGGCACCAAATATCTGGGGCACGTGCCCCAAATGTTTTAACATAGCGACGCCTGCAATCAATGGTAGTAGTTGGTTTATTGTAATGGATTTATGCTCTGGTTATTATCAAGTCCCCATGGCACCTGAAGATCATGTTTTTATCTGCCCTTTGGGATTTTATAAGTTTACTAGAATACCACAAGGTATCAGTGGGGCCCCAGCTACTTTCCAAAAACTTATAAAAAAAGTTTTATGGGACCTGTTTCCTCAAGACTGCCTTAGTGTGGTTACCTATGTAGGCCATGTGGTTTCTGCTTTAGTTAATGGAACTGATCAAAGCAGTAGTAACTTGTCCAAGACCACAAAGTATCACTGAGCTGAAATACTTTTTGGGGTTTTGTGGCTATTATAGACAATTTGTAGAGGCTTATGCAAGTAGCCCATCCCCTAAATGATCTTCTGAAATGTACTTGTTGTCTGATAGAGATGCCAAACGGATGGCTAAGATTCCCTTTGGAGAGCAATGGATAGCAGCATGTGAAGAAGCATTCAATGAACTAAAGAAAATGCACAATGATGCACCTGTCTTAGCATGTGCTAACCCCCAAATGCCATATATTCTGCATATTAATGCTAGCTAAAAAGAGAAATTAGAAAGTGTGATGCATTAATTATGGTATTGATTACTGGGGATAAAACAAATTACAAAGTGAAAAAATAGAACAGTTTCCACCTATATTGAAATAAAGCTCAAAATTGTGTAGATACAGACACCCAGTGGGGAAGATAAAACATAACTTTTAATAATTTTGCATTAAATATGATCTAGGAGAAGTACAGAGTGCTTAGGGCTGCTATTCGATTATTAGGCAAGCTTCTGGGTGTGGACAGATACCTTCCGCACCGGGTGTCTGTATATACACAATTTTGGGCTTGATTACAATATAGGGGGATACTGTTCTATTTTTTGATTTGTATTAGTGCTAGTTATCAAGAACTGGGAGGTGTTCTTTATCAGAAATATCCAGAAGAATTGCAACCAGTAGCCTACCTTACCAGAAGTCTCTGGTAAGAGACTTCTTTCTCTCAAGTGGGCAATTGTGGCATGACTACTTATATGGAGTAAACTTTGAGGTGAGAACAGACAACAATCCTCTCACATCTATTTTGACAACAACCAAACATGATGCGACAGGTGGTTAGCATCACTCTTATTATTCTTTCACCCTGAAGTACAAACTAGGTCCTAGAAATATTGGGGCAGATGCACTCTATAGAAGACCTGGTATGCCTTCTCTTGAACCAGGATGGATGGGAAAAAATACCTAGCCTTGGCATATAAACATACTGTGCTATACCAGCTGTTTTGCAAGATAGGCGTTATCGGCATTGAGAGTAGTAGATTCCACTGGTGGAGGCCCAGAGGCAATACCTCCACTTTACGGATGTGCTTTGGGTCATGGAATTAGCAGGTCCAAATTAACAAACAAGAAAGAGATGGCTCAAAGCCAGAAAGTAGATCCTCTTATAGGGCCATTATGGAGGGCTGTCAAAGCCAGAAAACCAGGGATGCGGCTGCCGGTCCGGCCCCCTGCTTGCAGTTTCACGCAAGCAAAAAGCTGGGCAGTGCGGCGGAGGAGAGAGGGAAGGTAAGTAAAGATCGGGGGAGTTTCTGATAATTCTATTATAGCAGTTGGGGCTGGGGGGGAGGCCTTGTATATACCAATTTTTTTTTAAAAGGGTGGACATGCCCTTTTAAAAAAGGTGTAAACAGAAAAAGTAAACTCATACCAGGAAACTGTTTTAACCTCCAGAATAAAATGTATTAATTTCTGCTTCTGCAACACTCACTCCTGGCTGGCAGATTGTAAGTACTGTTACAAAGTTGATATTAGTTTATTTAAGGCAATTACTTGAAGTTCCCAGGGAGTCTGTCTCAATCCTGGGTGGAGGCACACAAATCTGTTATTTCCGCTCTCTATTTTTCCACATATTGCGAAGACACAGGATTCTTGTAGCGCCAATCCAGACTATAAATACCAAACTTCCATTCTGGCAAAAAAGAAATGGAGCCTCCCGCACTGCTGTAAACACAGATGTAGGTGCTGATGCTACTACCAGGTCACAGCCCGTGACAGTTATCCAATAGTTCAAGAAGCAGTAGTACACACCAGTCTTTCGTGAAAAATCCAAACAGTGTTTATTCACACGTGTAACGTTTTGGTGTCACATGACACTTTCATAAAGTGCTCAGTGTTGAGGTACTTAACGCCAATTTAGGACTGAGATGCTTTTTATGATAATTCCCCCCTTTGCTAGAACGTTTATAGTAGTAAATATTTTTTACTGCATTGTTATTAGCTTCCACCCTATTGTGTTTGTTTAACTGTTTTAGCCCAATTACCTTGAAGATCATGCCATATATATATTTTTTTAGGATCATGTTCTGCCTCATATTTATCCAGTAGCACTTATGACTGTCTTAATCTATATTTAATTGGTATCGGATATATGTTTTAATATCACCATAGATATTAATATAATCACTTGACACTTTATATGCATAAAGCACTTTTCTTCGTTAGCACTTTATATTTGACCTCAAATGTTTTATCCATGCACTAATTTTAAATATCTGATGGCTTAAACAAAATATCTTTAACTATCTTTGGTTTCTTCACATGCAACGGTCACTAGATGGCATTGTTGCATTAGTACGTCACCTATAAATAGCACCTTAACACTGAGCACTTTATGATGTCTAATGAAGGTGTCATGTGACACCGAAACGTTACACATGTGTTGAATTAAACACTGTTTGGATTTTTCACTAAAGACTGGTGTGCGCTATACTGCTTCTTAAACTTCTATTCTGTGTAACCAGAATAGATATATATTATATAAATATATTTATATTTTTATGGAGATTGCATTGAGTTTTTAGGAGCAACTAATTAGGTGGGAGTATATAACAATATTACACATAGGAAAGGTCTATATGTATGTGTGTGTTATCACTATTTAATTAAAATCACCATAACAAATTACACTATACAAGGTATAGTACTACTACTTACTACTGAACTACAAAACAAATGATATACAATTATTAATTTATACATATACTTACTTGACACCCGTAAGTTTGAATGGAAAACTCAAAATGGTGGGTTTAGCCACACCATTTAGCAAGAGTGCTACAGGGTCTTCTTGTAGACACTAAAAGGAAGTGAAATTTTACTAACATCCAATGAGGTGCTAATTTTACACTGTTAGCAAATCAAAAAATTATCTTAGGCATTGTACATGATAATTAGCCACATTTACTCCCCCCTCCCTTTTCCATAGAAAGTTTGCTAGACAGGAAGTGGTGTCTGTATATGATAAAATAACTTTGCATATCTTGGAATCTACCCAGCATTCTTAGAGAAATGGCCAGTTTTTCTATTTTCCCACTATTGATATATTAATAAAATGAGGCTGTGAGGTACCTTCTGTTATAAGAAGGCTTTACTACTGTGCTCCTAACACCAAAGCAAATGTTCATTTGGAACTTGCAGTGTTAAGTATGTTAAGTATGAACCTAGCATGTTAATTTAGATTCTGTATAGGGTCTCAGATTGCCCAATGGTGCTGTTTAGAATGAACTGCGCATTGTGGCAGGATTGCCTGGGTCTGTTCTCAAATCTGCAGGTTAATATTACTCAGGCAGACACACCATCAGATATTTCCGATGGACCGATAGTGCTGTGTATCAGTTGGTCGCCGGAAATATCTGATGGTGTGGAATGGCTGGCTGCTACTAAGCTTGATTGCCAATTTGTCAGTATCGGATGAACAAGTGAACTGTCAGTAAATCATGGCGATCGTGTCAGAAAAATGGCTTTATTCCAGGATGTATGAAAACAAAATTTTCCAGCATTCTGTGAAGCAAGGGAATGCTGGGATTTGTAGTTTTCAAACATGTGAAAGGTCCATTACCATTACGTTGTATCACATCTAGACACATGCCTTAGCTACTTACTGCAAACAGAGAATGCTGGGATTTGTAGTGTTCAAACATGTGAAATGCCAAGTTTCCATTTCTCTGGAAGTGAGAAATATGTGTTTATATGTTATATTATTAGGGCAATGCTATTATAATAACATGAGTCTGTGAGGTACCTTCTGTTATAAGAAGGCTCTATTTCATTTTATACCCTGTGGGGAGCTTTTAGCACCTTCAATCCCACCTCTCCTTAAACTATTAAGCCAATCAGTATTTTGTGCTTACCACTTACCCCATAGTGACTGTAAAAAGCTGGAACTTGAATAGATTGTGTTACTGCAGGACAAAGTTTCATGACTTCTATAGTGTAGGACTTGGGACCACAAGACCGGGCAGTTTCTAGCCATTTTGAAGCCCTAGCGTGCTCAGAAAGCAATCCCATTGCGCTCAAAAGTGCAGTAGTGTGGCCTGCAATACTCCAAGAGTATTGGCATTAACACTTAGTACCAGTGCTTCCCTCGAGTTTTGCCATTAAACCTTCAGTGCCAGCAGAGTATTACATTTAACCCTTCAGTGTCAGCATTGCCATGATATACACTATGTACCTGCTTTCCATGTCTCCTCCATTGAATTGGGAAGCAGATTGCCCGATGGTGCTGTTTAGAGTGAACTGCGCATTGTGGCAGGATTGCCTGGGTCTGTTCTCAGATCTGCAGGTTAATATTACTTAGGCAGACACACCAGCAGATATTTCCGATGGACCAATAGTGCTGTGTATTAGTTGGTCGCTGGAAATATCTGATGGTATGGAACGGCCAATTTGTCAGTACTATTGCCGCGACCAAGTCATTTGTTGGTCACCTACTCTGGGTTCAAATTGGAGAGTTCTAATTGGAAGGAAGGAAGGGGCAGGGATAGGGATCTCATGACTGCTAGTCACAGGGGCCACGGTTATAAAGTCTGCAGCAGCTTTTACTTGGCATTTTAACTGCTCTCCACACTACTATTAGCTGAGCTCATCCTCCTTGTGTGTAAGGGTGAAGTGTATCATGTTGAGAACTGATTCTGTGTATGCCCTCCTTCTGTAAAAAAAACCAAACAAAAACTCCATCTCACACTACAAAGGGATGACAGAGTAAAAAACATATTTCCACTCCGGGCATACCGACAGCCCCCTAATATGAAAGCCTACTGGTACACAGCTCCCTGGGCAAAACAACAATCGATGGCACTTCCCCCTGCCAACAACAGAAACCTGCGCGCACATCCACACAACAGACCAAATATATATGCCACATTGTAAACAAATTCATCAAATTAAAGGATGTGGTTCTGCCAATGTGGTGTATCTAATAATGTGCATGAAGTGCCCTACCACAGGTTTCTATGTGGGAGAAACAGGAGAAACACTGCGCAAGCGGATGAAATCTCATAGATTTAACATCATGCACGGATTAACGGATGCACCTGTGGCAGAGCACTTTTGTAAAAGAGGCCACAGTATGAAAGACCTCAACATCACTATTCCTTTGGGCAATTTTCACAATCAATAATAGTGTAAGGAATGGGAATACAAATTCATTCATAAATTTAATTCCCTGAACAGCAGACTAAATAGGAACATGAGTTTTATGGCCAAATATAAACTTATTCCACATCACCACCCAGACTAAACCCACTCACCAGGATACTTACCCACTCACCATGACACTTGTACTGTTTGATACATTTCAAAAGAAACTTTCCATTTCAAAGGACACTGTTCTCACATTATTACAGTTTATCTACTTGTGCCCATTTCACACCTCCACTACTGTTTTTCTCCCTCCCTCCTGAGTCTGTATTTCTACCTGGTCATTTGTTCAATGTTTGATGTCCCTATGTGTATATAAGTTTGTGATTTCTCAGTTTCTTTTGTAACATCCAGCCTGATGAAAAGGGCTTAGGACTCCTGAAAGCTTGCTTAATTTTTTATTTAGTTAGCCCAGGATACTGATTGAATATACATGTTAGGGAGAGGTGTGGATAGAGGAGCTAAAAGCTCCACACAGAGTATAAAATGAAATAGAGCCTTCTTATAACAAAAGGTACCTCATAGAATCATGTTATTATAATAGCATTGCCTTAATAATCTAACATATAAACACATATTTCTCACTTAAAGAAATGGGTGGGGACCAGGGGTGTCTCTAGGGATTTTGCCACCTGAGCCAAACCCTGATTGCCGCCTATATGCGGCACGAGCAGCGCGTTGCCGGTGGAGCGAAGTGGGCATGGCCTGTGTGTGGGCGTGGCTTTGTCGGTGGGCGGTCGGCTAGCCATTTTTTCATTTTGAACTTGGCACCATTTATTTGTACATTTTCTTTAAATAGACAATGATCAACACCATAATAACAGAAGAATAAACAATTTTGCCCAAAATAACCTGCCACCATGTCAAGGTTCCTTTTAATAGGGCCCTAACTTACCTAACTAGTCTAACCTAGCCTAACCTAACAAACTATCTAAAGCTAATCTAACAATATGAAATGCCTTTTAACAATATCTAACACATGTACAAAGAGAACAGACAGTAAAGGTCCCATACAGTGAGAACAGACAGTAAATGTCCCATACAGTGAGAACAGACAGTAAAGGTCCCATACAGTGAGAACAGACAGTAAAGGTCCCATACAGTGAGAACAGACAGTAAAGGTCCAATACAGTGAGAACAGACAGTAAAGGTCCCATACAGTGAGAAACAGAATAATAAAGGTCCCATACATGAGGGCAGACAGAAAAGTCCTAAGTGAGAACAGAAGTAAAGGTCCCATACAGTGAGAACAGATGGTAAAGGTCCCATACAGTGAGAACAGATGGTAAAGGTCCCATACAGTGAGAATAGACGGTAAAGGTCCTGTACAGTGAGAACCGATGGTAAAGGTCCCGTACAGTGAGAACCGATGGTAAAGGTCCCGTACAGTGAGAACAGACAGTAAAGGTCCTGTACAGTGAGAACAGACAGTAAAGGTCCCGTATAGTGAGAACAGACAGTAAAGGTCGTACAGTGAGAACAGATGGTAAAGGTCCTGTACAGTGAGAAACAGTGTAAAGGTCCCGGACAGTGAGAACAGACGGTAAAGGTCCCGTACAGTTTAGAAACAGACGTAAAGGTTCCGTACAGTGGAACAGACAATAAAGGTCCCGATTAGTGAGAACAGAGTAAAGGTCCTTACAGTGAGAACAGCAACGATAAAGGTCCCGTACAGTGAGAACAAATAGTAAAGGTCCCATACAGTGAGAACAGATGGTAAAGGTCCTACACATTCTCTCTCTCCTGCAGTCTCTATCCTCTATCTCTCTCACATTCTCTCTCTCCTGCAGTCTCTATCTATCAATCTATCTAGCTATCTATCTAACGTTGCTATCTATCTATCTAACGTTGCTATCTATCTATCTAACGTTGCTATCTATCTATCTAACTGCTATCTATCTATCTAACTGCTATCTATCTATCTAACTGCTATCTATCTATCTAACTGCTATCTATCTATCTATCTGCTATCTATCTATCTATCTGCTATCTATCTATCTATCTGCTATCTATCTAACTCTACTACCTATCTAACTCTGCTATGTATCTAACTGCTATCTATCTATCTAACTCTGCTATCAGGGGTGTCTCTAGGGATTTTGCCACCTGAGCCAAACCCTGATTGCCGCCTATATGCGGCGCGAGCAGCGCGTCGCCGGCGGAGCGAAGTGGGCGTGGCTTTGTCGGTGGGAGGTCGGCTAGCCATTTTTTCATTTTGAACTTGGCACCATTTATTTGTACATTTTCTTTAAATAGACAATAATCAACACCATAATAACAGAAGAATAAACAATTTTGCCCAAAATAACCTGCCACCATGTCAAGATTCCTTTTAATAGGGCCCTAACTTACCTAACTAGTCTAACCTAGCCTAACCTAACAAACTATTTGAAGCTAATTTAACCATATGAAATGCCTTTTAACAATATCTAACACATGTACAGTGAGAACAGACAGTAAAGGTCCCATACAATGAGAGCAGACAGTGAAGGTCCCATACAGTGAGAACAGACAGTAAAGGTCCCATACAGTGAGAACAGACAGTAAAGGTCCCATACAGTGAGAACAGACAGTAAAGGTCCAATACAGTGAGAACAGACAGTAAAGGTCCCATACAATGAGGGCAGACAGAAATGTTCCTTACAGTGAGAACAGAAGTAAAGGTCCCATACAGTGAAGAACAGATGGTAAAGGTCCCGTACAGTGAGAACGATGGTAAAGGTCCTGTACAGTGAG
Source organism: Hymenochirus boettgeri (assembly GCA_019447015.1). Classification (NCBI taxonomy): domain Eukaryota; kingdom Metazoa; phylum Chordata; class Amphibia; order Anura; family Pipidae; genus Hymenochirus; species Hymenochirus boettgeri. Next base: position 128,923,383 of record CM033470.1, read on the forward strand.
AACAGATGGTAAAGGTCCTGTACAGTGAGAACAGGTGGTAGGTCCCATACATGGAGAACAGACGGAAAGGTCCCGTATAGTGAGAACAGACAGTAAAGGTCCTGTACAGTGAGAACAGATGGTAAAGGTCCCATACAGTGAGAACAGACGGTAAAAGTCCCGTACAGTGAGAACAGACAATAAAGGTCTCGTATAGTGAGAACAGACAGTAAAGGTCCTGTACAGTGAGAACAGACAATAAAGGTCCCGTACAGTGAGAACAATAGTAAAGGTCCCATACAGTGAGAATAGATGGTAAAGGTCCTACACATTCTCTCTCACTCTCCTGCAGTCTCTATCCTCTATCTCTCCACATTCCTCTCTCCCTGCAGTCTCTATCCTTTATCTCTGCAGTGTTCCTCACACACACCCTCCTAGACTCCCTACTATTCTGCAGTCTCCGTTCTCTATTTCTCACATCCCCCTCTCTCCTGCAGTCTCTATCCTTTACTCTCTCACACATTCTCTTTCTCTCCTGCAGTCTCAGGGGCGTATCTAGGGTCTAAGAAGATCAGGGGCACTTTTGGGCACTCCATGCGTTGCGTGCATGAAAATTTTTGGTCACGCCCCTTTCTCCACCCAAATTAGGCCGCACCCACTATGTACTTATATAGAGATTGGCAAAAAGATACAGACAGATAGACAACCACAAACATAGACACACAGCCGATAGTATAAACAGACAGAAACAGTGAAATAGACAGACAGAGATAGAGATCAGAGAGTTGGACAGAAGAAGAACAGGCACAGTAAACTAGCAATTTCATTATATACTGGTAGCAATTTGTCATTTTAAACTTACTGTTGTGTTCAGTTTGTAGTCAGATGCTTGCCACACACTTTCCAGGGAGACATTCTTGAACCTTCTACATGGACCTCTGCCCTATCTATCTCTATCTGTCCCTCTCTCTCTCTCTGTATATCTATCTCTATCTATATATCTGCCTCGTTTATCTATTTAACTATGTCTATCTGCTTCTTGTCTATCTCTCTGTGTCTTTCTATCTATGTAACTGCTATCTATCATCTATCTATCTATCTATTTCTGCTATCTATCTCTGCTATCTATCTATCTATATCTCTACTAACTCTGCTATCTATCATCTATCTAACTCTGCTATCTATCTATCTATCTAACTCTGCTATCTATCTATCTATCTAACTCTGCTATCTATCTATCTATCTAACTCTGCTATCTATCTATCTATCTAACTCTGCTATCTATCTATCTATCTATCTATCTATCTACTACTCTGCTATCTATCTATCTAACTCTGCTATCTATCTATCTAACTCTGCCTATCTAGCTATCTAACTGCTATCTATCTATCTATCTAACTGCTTATCTCTAACTGCTAATCTTACTAAACTGCTATCTATCTAAACTGCTATCTATCCTAACTGCTATCTATCTTCTACTCTCGCTATCTATCTAACTGCTATCTATCTATCTAATCTATCTATCTATCTAACTCTAACTCTAACTCTCTGAACTCTGTCACTCTCTAAACTCTCTCTCTTTCTTCTAAACTCTGACCTAACTCTTCTCTCTGACTCTCTCAACTCTCTTTCTATCTAACTCTTCTACTCTTCTTCTTCACCTTCTAACTCTAAACTCTGCTTTGAACTCCTCACTCTTATCTAACTCTCGGAACTCTCTACTCTGCCTTCTCTCTTCTTCTAACTCTTCCTGTACTCTTCTGTCTCTAACTCTTCTTCTAACCTCTAACCTAACTCTCTCACTCTAACTCTGCCCGCTTCTGACTCTATCTAAACTCCCTAACTCCTTAACTCTACAACTACTTCTAACCTCTTCTGAACTCTATCCTACTCTCTATCTAACTCTCTAACTCTAACTCTCTCCAACTCTACTCTAAACTCTCTTAACTCTAACTCTTATCTAACTTCTCTCCTGGTCCTAAAACTCTCCTTAAACTCTAACTCTTTTGACCTCCTTCCTTAACTCTCTCGAATTACTCTCTAACTCTAACTCTATCTAACTCTAACCCCTCTTCTACTCTCTCTCCCTTCTCTGACTCTTAACTCTTCTAACTCTCTAACTCTTCTACTCTGGCCCCAGGATGGATGGGAAAAAATACCTAGCCTTGGACATATAACATACTGTGCTATACCAGCTGTTTTGCAAGATAGGCGTTATCGGCATTGAGAGTAGTAATTCCACTGGTGGAGGCCCAAGGCAATACCTCCACTTTACGGATGTGCTTTGGGTCATGGTTAGCAGGTCCAAATTACAAACAAGAAAGAGATGGCTCAAAGCCTAGATCCTCTTATAGGGCCATTATAGGGCTGTCAAAGCCGAAAACCGGGGATGCGGCTGCCGGTCCGGCCCCCTGCTTGCAGTTTCACGCAAGCAAAAAGCTGGGCGAAGGGGAGGAGGAAGTAAGTAAGATCGGGAGTTTCTAATTATATAGCGTTGGGCTGGGGGGAGGCCTTGTATTACCAATTTTTTTTTAAAAGTGGACATGCCCTTTTAAAAAGGTGTAAACAGAAAAAGTAACTCATACCAGGAAACTGTTTTAACCTCCAATAAAATGTATTAATTCTGCTTCTGCAACACTCACTCCTGCTGGCAGATTGTAGTACTGTTACAAAGTTGATATTAGTTTTATTTAAGGCAATTACTTGAAGTTCCCAGGGAGTCTGTCTCAATCCTGGGTGAGGCACACAAATCTGTTATTTCCGCTCTCTATTTTTCCACATATTGCAAGACACAGGATTCTTGTAGCGCCAATCCAGCCTATAAATACCAAACTTCCATTCTGCAAAAAAGAATGGACCTCCGCGCACTGCTGTAACACAATGTAGGTGCTGTGCTACTACCAGCAGTCACAGCCCGTGACGTTATCCAATATTCAAGAAGCAGTAGTACACACCAGTCTTTCGTGAAAAATCCAAACAGTGTTTATTCACACGTGTACGTTTTGGTGTCACATGACACTTCATAAGTGCTCAGTGTGAGGTACTTAACGCCCAATTTAGGACTGAGATGCTTTTTATGATAATTCCCCCCTTTGCTAGAACGTTTATAGTAGTAAATATTTTTACTGCATTGTTATTAGCTTCCACCCATATTGTGTTTGTTTAACTGTTTTAGCCCATACCTTGAAGATCATGCCATATATATTATTTTTTTAGGATCATTTTCTGCCTCATATTTATCCAGTAGCACTTATGACTGTCTTAATCTATATTTAATTGGTTCGGATATAGTTTTAATATCACCATAGATATTAATATAATCACTTGACACTTTATATGCATAAAGCACTTTTCTTCGTTAGCACTTTATATTTGACCTCAAATGTTTTATCCATGCACTAATTTTAAATATCTGATGGCTTAAAATATCTTTAACTATCTTGGTTTCTTCACATGCAACGGTCACTAGATGGCATTGTTGCATTAGTACGTCACCTATAAATAGCACCTTAACACTGAGCACTTTATGATGTCTAATGAAGGTCATGTGACACCGAAACGTTAACATGTGTTGAATTAAACATGTTGGATTTTTCACTAAAGACTGGTGTGCGCTATACTGCTTCTTAAACTTCTATTCTGTGTAACCAGAATAGATATAATTATATAAATATATTTATATTTTTATGGAGATTGCATTGAGTTTTTAGAGCAACTAATTAGGTGGATTTATAACAATATTACACATAGGAAAGGTCTATATGTATGTGTGTGTTATCACTATTTAATTAAAATCACCATAACAAATTACACTATCAGGTATAGTACTACTACTTACTACTGAACTACAAAACAAATGATATCAATTATTAATTTATACATATATCTTACTTGACACCCGTAAGTTTGAATGGAAAACTCAAAATGGGGGTTTAGCCACACCATTTAGCAAGAGTGCTACAGGGTCTTCTTGTAGACACTAAGGAAGTGAAATTTTACTACCATCCAATGAGGTGCTAATTTTACCCTGTTAGCAAATCAAAAAATTATCTTAGGCATTGTACATGATAATTAGCCACATTTACTCCCCCCTCCCTTTTCCATAGAAAGTTTGCTAGACAGGAATTGGTGTCTGTATATGATAAAATAACTTTGCATATCTTGGAATCTACCCAGCATTCTTAGAGAAATGGCCAGTTTTTTCTATTTTCCCACTATTGATATATAATAAAATGAGGCTTGGAGGTACCTTCTGTTATAAGAAGGCTTTACTACTGTGCTCCTAACACAAAGCAAATGTTCATTGGAACTTGCAGTGTTAAGTATGTTAGTATGAACCTAGCATGTTAATTTAGATTCTGTATAGGGTCTCAGATTGCCCAGGGTGCTGTTTTAGAATGAACGGCGCATTGTGGCAGGATTGCCTGGGTCTGTTCTCAAATCTGCAGGTTAATATTACTCAGGCAGACACACCATCAGATATTTCCGATGGACCGATAGTGCTGTGTACAGTTGGTCGCCGAAATATCTGATGGTGTGGAATGGCTGCTGCTACTAAGCTTGATTGCCATTTGTCATTATCGGATGAACAATGAACTGTCAGTAATCATGGCATGGCGATCTTGTAGAGAAATGGCTTTATTCAGGATGTATGAAAACAAATTTTCCAGCATTCTGTGAAGCAAGGGAATGCTGGGATTTGTAGTTTTCAAACATGTGAAAGGTCCATTCCATTACGTTGTATCACATCTAGACACATGCCTTAGCTACTTACTGCAAACAGAGAATGCTGGGATTGTGAGTGTTCAAACATGTGAAATGCCAAGTTTCATTTCTCTGGAAGTGAGAAATATGTGTTTATATGTTATATTATTAGGGCAATGCTATTATAATAACATGAGTCTGTGAGGTACCTTCTGTTATAAGAAGGCTCTATTTCATTTTATACCCTGTGGGGAGCTTTTAGCACCTTCAATCCCACCTCTCCTTAAACTATTAAGCCAATCAGTATTGTGCTTACCACTTACCCCATAGTGACTGTAAAAGCTGGAACTTGAATAGATTGTGTTACTGCACGACAAAGTTTCATGACTTCTATAGTGTAGGACTTGGGACACAAACCGGGCAGTTTCGCCATTTTGAAGCCCTACGTGCTCAGAAAGCAATCCCATTGCGCTCAAAAGTGCAGTAGTGTGGCCTGCAATACTCCAAAGTATTGGCATTAACACTTAGTACCAGTGCTTCCCTCGAGTTTTGCCATTAAACCTTCAGTGCCAGCAGAGTATTACATTTAACCCTTCAGTGTCAGCATTGCCATGATATACACTATGTACCTGCTTTCCATGTCTCCTCCATTGAATTGGGAAGCAGATTGCCCATGGTGCTGTTTAGAGTGAACTGCGCATTGTGGGCAGGATTGCCTGGGTCTGTTCTCAGATCTGCAGGTTAATATTACTTAGGCAGCACACCAGCAGATTTCCGATGGACCAATAGTGCTGTGTATTAGTTGGTCGCTGGAAATATCTGATGGTATGGAACGGCCAATTTGTCAGTTACTATTGCCGCGACCAAGTCATTTGTTGGTCACCTACTCTGGGTTCAAATTGGAGAGTTCTATTGGAAGAAGGAAGGGGCAGGGATAGGGATCTCATGACTGCTAGTCACAGGGCCACGGTTATAAAGTCTGCAGCAGCTTTTACTTGGCATTTTAACTGCTCTCCACACTACTATTAGCTGAGCTCATCCTCCTTGTGTGTAGGGTGAAGTGTATCATGTTGAGAACTGATTCTGTGTATGCCCTCCTTCTGTAAAAAAAACCAAACAAAACTCCATCTCACACTACAAAGGATGACAGAGTAAAAAATATTTCCACTCCGGGCATACCGACAGCCCCCTAATATGAAAGCCTACTGGTACACAGCTCCCTGGGCAAACAACAATCGATGGCACTTCCCCCTGCCAACACAGAAACCTGCGCGCACATCACACACAACAGACAAATATATATGCCACATTGTAAACAAATTCATCAAATTAAAGGATGTGGTTCTGCCAATGTGGTGTATCTAATAATGTGCATGAAGTGCCCTACCACAGGTTTCTTATGTGGGAGAAACGAGAAACACTGCGCAAGCGGATGAAATCTCATAGATTTAACATCATGCACGATTAACGGATGCACCTGTGGCAGAGCACTTTTGTAAAAGAGGCCACAGTATGAAAGACCTCAACATCACTATTCCTTTGGGCAATTTTCACAATCAATAATAGTGTAGGAATGGGAATACAAATTCATTCATAATTTAATTCCCTGAACAGCAGACTAAATAGGAACATGAGTTTTATGGCCAAATATAAACTTATTCCACATCACCACCCACAGACTAAACCCACTCACCAGGATACTTACCCACTCACCATGACACTTGTACTGTTTGATACATTTCAAAAGAAACTTTCCATTTCAAAGACACTGTTCTCACATTATTACAGTTTATCTACTTGTGCCCATTTCACACCTCCACTACTGTTTTTCTCCCTCCCTCCTGAGTCTGTATTTCTACCTGGTCATTTGTTCAATGTTTGATGTCCCTATGTGTATATAGTTTGTGATTTCTCAGTTTCTTTTGTAACATCCGCCTGATGAAAAGGGCTTAGGACTCCTGAAAGCTTGCTTAATTTTTATTTAGTTAGCCCAGGATACTGATTGAATTACATGTTAGGGAGAGGTGTGGATAGAGGAGCTAAAAGCTCACACAGAGTATAAAAAATGAAATAGAGCCTTCTATAACAAAAGGTACCATCATATAACATGTATTATAATAGCATTGCCTTAATAATCAACATATAAACACATATTCTCACTTAAGAAATGGGTGGGGACCAGGGTGTCTCTAGGGATTTTGCCACCTGAGCCAAACCCTGATTGCCGCCTATATGCGGCACGAGCAGCGCGTTGCCGGTGGAGCGAAGGGGCATGGCCTGTGTGTGGGCGTGGCTTTGTCGGTGGGCGGTCGGCTAGCCATTTTTTCATTTTGAACTTGGCACCATTTATTTGTACATTTCTTTAAATAGACAATGATCAACACCAATAATACAGAAGAATAAACAATTTTGCCCAAAATAACCTGCCACCATGTCAAGGTTCTTTTAATAGGGCCCTAACTTACCTAACTATTCTAACCTAGCCTAACCTAACAAACTATCTAAAGCTAATCTAACAATATGAAATGCCTTTTAAACATATCTAACACATGTACAAAGAGAACAGACAGTAAAGTCCCATACAGTGAGAACAGACAGTAAAGGTCCCATACAGTGAGAACAGACAGTAAAGGTCCCATACAGTGAGAACAGCAGTAAAGGTCCCATACAGTGAGAACAGACAGTAAAGGTCCCATACAGTGAGAACAGACAGTAGGTCCAATACAGTGAGAACAGACAGTAAAGGTCCCATACAGTGAGAACAGATAATAAAGGTCCCATACAATAGGCACAGAAATGTTCCTTACAGTGAGAACAGAAGTAAGGTCCCATACAGTGAGAACAGTGGTAAAGGTCCCATACAGTGAAAACAGATGGTAAAGGTCCATACAGTGAGAATAGACGGTAAAGGTCCTGTCAGTAGAACCGATGGTAAGGTCCCTCAGTGAGAACCGATGGTAAAGGTCCCGTACAGTGAGAACAGACAGTAAAGGTCCTGTACAGTGAGAACAGACAGTAAGTCCCGTATAGTGAGAACAGACAGTAAAGGTCCTGTACAGTGAGAACAGATGGTAAAGGTCCTGTACAGTGAGAACAGATGGTAAAGGTCCCGTACAGTGAGAACAGACGGTAAAGGTCCCTACAAGTTAGAACAGACGGTAAAGGTCCCGTACAGTGAGAACAACAATAAGGTCCCGTATAGTGAGAACAACAAAGGTCCTGTACAGTGAGAACAGACAATAAAGGTCCCGTACATGAGAACAAATAGTAAAGGTCCCATACAGTGAGAACAGATGGTAAAGGTCCTACACATTCTCTCTCTCCTGCAGTCTCTATCCTCTATCTCTCTCACATTCTCTCTCTCCTGCAGTCTCTATCTATCAATCTATCTAGCTATCTATCTACGTTGCTCTATCTAGTTGCTATCTACTATCTAACGTTGCTATCTATCTATCTAACTGCTATCTATCTATCTATCTAACTGCTATCTATCTATCTAACTGCTATCTATCTATCTAACTGCTATCTATCTATCTATCTGCTATCTATCTATCTATCTGCTATCTATCTATCTACTGCTATCTATCTAACTCTACTACCTATCTAACTCTGCTATGTTCTAACTGCTATCTATCTATCTAACTCTGCTATCAGGGTGTCTCTAGGATTTTGCCACCTGAGCCAAACCCTGATTGCCGCCTATATGCGGCGCGAGCAGCGCGTCGCCGGCGGAGCGAATGGGCGTGGCTTTGTCGTGGGAGGTCGGCTAGCCTTTTTTTCATTTTGAACTTGGCACCATTTATTTGTACATTTTCTTTAAATAGACAATAATCAACACCATAATAAGAAGAATAAACATTTTGCCAAAATAACCTGCCACCATGTCAAGATTCCTTTAATAGGGCCCTAACTTACCAACTAGTCTAACCTAGCCTAACCTACCAAACTATTTGAAGCTAATTTAACCATTGAAATGCCTTTTAACAATATCTAACACACTGTACAGTGAGAACACAGTAAAGGTCCCATACAATGAGAGCAGACATTGAAGGTCCCATACAGTGAGAACAGCACAGGAAAGGTCCCATACAGTGAGAACAGACAGTAAAGTCCCATACAGTGAAACAGACAGTAAAGGTCCCATACAGTGAGAACAGACAGTAAAGGTCCAATACAGTGAGAACAGACAGTAAAGGTCCCATACAGTGAGAACAGATAATAAAGGTCCCATACAATGAGGGCAGACAGAAATGTTCCTTACAGTGAGAACAGAAGTAAAGGTCCCATACAGTGAGAACAGATGGTAAAGGTCCCGTACAGTGAGAACCGATGGTAAAGGTCCTGTACAGTGAGAACAGATGGTAAAGGTCCTGTACAGTGAGAACAGATGGTAAAGGTCCCGTACAGTGAGAACAGACGGTAAAGGTCCCGTACAGTTAGAACAGACGGTAAAGGTCCCGTACAGTGAGAACAGACAATAAAGGTCCCGTATAGTGAGAACAGACAGTAAAGGTCCTGTACAGTGAGAACAGACAATAAAGGTCCCGTACAGTGAGAACAAATAGTAAAGGTCCCATACAGTGAGAATAGATGGTAAAGGTCCTACACATTCTCTCTCACTCTCCTGCAGTCTCTATCCTCTATCTCTCTCACATTCTCTCTCTCCTGCAGTCTCTATCCTTTATCTCTTGCAGTGTCTCTCACACACACCCTCCTAGACTCCTACTATTCTGCAGTCTCCGTTCTCTATTTCTCACATCCCCCTCTCTCCTGCAGTCTCTATCCTTTATCTCTCTCACACATTCTCTTTCTCTCCTGCAGTCTCCAGGGGCGTATCTAGGGTCTAAGAAGATCAGGGGCACTTTTGGGCACTCCATGCGTTGCGTGCGATGAAAATTTTTAGGTCACGCCCCTTTCTCCACCCAAATTAGGCCGCACCCACTATGTACTTAATATAGAGATTGGCAAAAAGATACAGACAGATAGACAACCACAAACATAGACACACAGCCCGATAGTGATAAACAGACAGAAAGACAGTGAAATAGACAGACAGAGATAGAGATCAGAGAGTTGGACAGAGAGACACAAAGGCACAGTAAACTAGCAATTTCATTATATACTGGTAGCAATTTGGTCATTTTAAACTTACTGTTGTGTTCAGTTGTAGTCAGATGCTTGCCCACACCTTTAGCCAGGGAGACATTCTTGAACCTTCTACATGGACCTCTGCCCCTATCTATCTCTATCTGTCCCTCTCTCTCTCTCTCTGTATATCTATCTCTATCTATATATCTGCCTCGTTTATCTATTTAACTATGTCTATCTGCTTCTTGTCTATCTCTCTGTGTCTTTCTATCTATGTAACTGCTATCTATCTATCTATCTATCTATCTATTTCTGCTATCTATCTCTGCTATCTATCTATCTATATCTCTAACTAACTCTGCTATCTATCAATCTATCTAACTCTGCTATCTATCTATCTATCTAACTCTAAAAGCTCTGTCGGCTATCTATCTATCTATCTAACTCTGCTATCTATCTATCTAACTCTGCTATCTATCTATCTAACTGCTATCTATCTATCTATCTAACTGCTATCTAACTGCTATCTATCTAACTGCTATCTATCTAACTGCTATCTATCTAACTGCTATCTATCTATCTGCTATCTATCTAACTGCTATCTATCTATCTATCTATCTATCTATCTAACTCTGCTATCTATCTAAGTAACTGCTATCTATCTATCTAACTCTGCTATCTATCTAAGTAACTGCTATCTATCTAACTGCTATCTATCTATCTAACTGCTATCTATCTATTTAACTGCTATCTATCTATCTAACTGCTATCTATGTATCTATCTTGGCTCTGCTGCTAGTATGGCTACGGTGCTACCTATCTGTCTCTGGACTCCCTCCCTGATATCTCTCTCGTGACATCGGCGCGCCGGCATTGCGCATGACGTCATTGCATGCGCCGGCTGCGCGACGTGCCCAGAGGTTCGCGCAGCTGGGAAATCCGGAAGTTTGGGGCACTTTCAGGGGGCACAGGCAGCTAAAATTTTCGGGGCACTTTGCCAAACATCCGGGGCACGTGCCCCGAATGTTTTAACGTAGATACGCCACTGCCAGTCTCTATCCTCTATCTCTCCCACACTCTCCTACAGTCTCTATCCTCTACTCTCTCTTCTACAGTCTCTGTTCTCTCTCTCACATCCCTTATCTCTCCTGCAGTCTCTCTCCTCTATGTCTCACACTCTCTTCTGCAGTCCCTATCTCTCACATTCTCTCTGTCTTGCAGTCTCTATCCTCTCTCTCTTACAAGTGTGTGTGCATTGTAATGTGTGTAAATATGTGGGTGTATTGTGAGTATGTGTATTGTGTGTGTTGTATTATGAGTATGTGTGTATTGTATTGTGTGTGTTGTATTATGAGTATGTGTGCATTGTATTGTGTGTTTGTTGTATGAGTATGTGTGCATTGTATTGTGTGTGTGTTGTATGAGTATGTATGCATTGTATTGTGTGTGTGTTGTATGAGTATGTGTGCATTGTATTGTGTGTGTATTATGAGTATGTGTGGCATGGTAGTGTTATGAGTATGGTGCATTGTATTGTGTTGTGTGTGTGTATATGAGTATGTGTGCATTGTATTGTGTGTGTGTTGTATTATGAGTATGTGTGCATTGTATTGTGTGTGTGTTGAATTATGACTATGTGTGCATTGTATTGTGTGTGTGTTGTATTATGAGTATATCTGCATTGTATTGTGTGTATTGAGAGTATGTAGGCCCATGCATTGTGAGGTAACTGTCTGTGCATCTATTTATCTATCTAACTCTGTCTAACTATTGATCTATTTATGTATCTATCTATTTATCTATCTAACTGTCTGTGCATCTATCTATCTAACTCTGTCTGTGCATCTATTTATCTATCTATCTAACGGTCTGTGCATCTATCTATCTAATTCTGTCTGTGCATCTATTTATCTATCTATCTAACTCTGTGCATCTATCTATCTAACTCTGTGCATCTATCTATCTAACTCTGTGCATCTATCTATCTAACTCTGTGCATCTATCTATCATCTATCTATCTATCATCTATCTATCTATCTATCTATCTATCTATCTATCATCTAGCTATCATCTAGCTATCATCTAGCTATCATCTAGCTATCATCTAGCTATCTCTGCTATCTCTCATCTATCTATCTATCTATCTATCTATCTATCTATCTAGTTAGTTATCTATCATCTATCTATCTCTGCTATCTATCTATCTATCTATCTATCTATCTAACTCTGTCTGTGCATCTATCTATCTATCTATCATCTATCTATCTAGCTATCATCTAGCTATCATCTAGCTATCATCTAGCTATCATCTAGCTATCATCTAGCTATCTGTGCATCTCTATCTATCATCTATCTATCTCTGCTATCTATCTATCTATCTATCTCTGACTGCTATCTATCTATCTAGTTATCTATTTTTCTAACTCTGTCTGTGCATCTATCTATCTATCTATCTATCGCTATCTTCCTGGGAAGCGCATAGGCTGCCTGTAGGCCCAGCAGCCTCCCTCAAAGGCCCAGCAACCCTAACCCCTCACAGGCTCAGCAGCCCAGGCCCAGCAATCTTACCCCCCTCACAGGCCCAGCATCCCCCCTCACTCACAGACACAACCCCCACCCCCCCATTAGGCCAGACATCATGATCTCCCCCTACATTATCCACACAACTGGAAGGAACACTAGCAAGTTTCACAGCAGTTCGGCTGGGCCCGGACCAATGCTCCAAACCTGGCTCTGCCCCCAACATAACATCGGCACGCACCACTCAACACGCGCAGAGAGAGAGAGACGCAAAGGCGGTGGTTTTAAATTCCATATGCCGGCAGCTGCTAGCAACCATCCGCTCCTCCTCTACTTACAAGCTCCGCCTCTCCTGACCTGCATGCGGCGCTTCCTCCCTCTCCACCCGGCGCCAGTGGCAGTAACGTAAGCACTAATTTTTTTAAAACTGGACTATACAATTGCTGCCTTTTAAGTCCACAGAGGAAGTGCCGCTCTGCAGCTTTGTCTCAGAGTGGCTCATTAGCGAGACGGCTCTGGTGGGGACATGCAAAGTATCTTTATATATTGCCTTTGGCAAAGTCATGTGTCTTGATATAATACAGCCTAATGGTATAGAGCAGGCGTGTTTAACTTGTGACCTTTTACGTGTTTGAAAACCACAATTCCCAGCATTCTCTGTTTGCAGTAAGTTTTTTCTTAATATCCCGTAGCTAAGGCATCTGTCTAGATCTAATACAGCCTAAGCTTGTGACCTTTCAAATGTTTGAAAACTACAAATCCCAGCATTCTCTGCTTTGCAGTTAGTCTTCTTAATGAACTTTTCACATGTTTAAAACTACAACTCCCAGCATTCCCTAACTGCACAGAATTCTGGAAAACTTAGTTTTCATACATCCTGGAATAAAGACATTTTCCTGACTTACAGACATTAAAAGCCCATGGTCATGCTTTAGCGCTTCCTACCCAAGGGTTTGAACATGCAAGTGATTCATCTGCCCTTCCCTTACATCCATAGCTATTAGACTATTGGAAGCATTATATGGGTCGATTGGTTGGCGTAATGTTAATGCCCGCTTTGCGGCGGCAGCGGGAGTACCAGAAGAGGCACTCGTGCAGCTGTTTCAAAGTAATTTACCAGAGGTTGCGTGCCTCTTTACACTTAAGTATTAAACACCAACTAATAGCTGGCGATAAATACTTATTTGCGGGTAAGATTCACCCAAAATCGCATAGCCTCTGGTAAATCCTGTACGGGAGATTTGCCCAGAGAGCTTGTGCCTCTGGGTGAATATATTTGAGCCGTGTATCGACAGAATGGCCATTTTAGCCGATAAAGTGCCCATACATGGCACGATTATCGGCCGTTCGTACACATCATGTGTCAATGGTTGGCACCCGCGATCGCAATGTGTGTACGAACCTTAAGGCTGGGTAAACACCAGTAATGAACCAATAGTGCCACGGATTAGTCGGCTGGAAATATGTGATGGTGTGGGGCGGCCAGCCGCGACCGAGTTCAGTCGTCCGTATCAGACAAATGGGTCAGTTAGTAAATCACGGCCAAGCATGAATTTCCCTATGGGACCACATGATCAGTCTGTCACATGCGCTGCTGGATGCAGCCACTGTTACTGTGACCAACAGCCATCTGTCCTGACAGGGCTCTCACACAAAGCAGATGCTCAGTTGGGACACATGTATTATATGTATCCAGACAAAATGGTATTAACCTGCAGATCTGAACACCGATCCAGGCAATCCTGCCACAATGTGCAATTCAATCTGAACAGCTCCATTGGACATCCTGAGACCCTATACAGGATCCAGAATAACATGCTAGGTTCATACTTATTGGTAATTACCACAGCAAGTTCCAGATTTACAGTCACTATGGGGTTAGGAAACAGGATATTTTAACAGCTGTTGAAACAATATGCAAGATCAGTTGTTTAAAAGACTGGAGCCAAACTTCTAGTTTGGTCCCAGAAGTTCGGGTCCAGCCTTTTAAACAGCTGATCGTGCATATTAAGGTAATACCCAGGGTGAGGATCTAAACTGTGGGGTCCTCACACTTGCGTCTAAATTAGTTCCTTCAAATGAGTCTTGCAAAGTTGTCTTCATGAGCTACTTGCAGGGCTCACTGGACAAAAGCAGGGCCGACAAACTGGTAGAATCTTCTGCAAACAGTGCGTCTTCCCATTGGTTAACACCCTAGAAGTGAAGGAGCATGTCCAGAGCTAGCTTTTATAAGCCGGTTTTGGATTCTTTGTGCATCGCATTAAGGTAAGACCCAAGGGTAAGGACCTAGTGATGTAGGTCATCTAGTTACTATCTACAGAAGGGGGGTTGAGGGGGGGGTAGAGGGACTGATAATTGTCCTTTAAGAGGTAGGATACTGATCTTAAAGGGCAACTGTTTTACAAGCAGAAATTGCTTGCATTTTTGCCACATACCTCAATTATGGTTTTAAAAACGATTTCCCAACTTTTTCATTTTGATGATTTGTCTTATGGGGACAGCATCACATAATGAGAACCTATGCACTTCCAGGAGGCCCAGGGCACAAGAATTCTCACTCAAGTGACGGTTGGTTGTTAACATCAGGAAATCTTAAAGGATAACTATCGTGTGTATAAAGTTTTTTTCATTTTAAATTCAAAATGAAAAGTACTTGTGACATGGATATTCCTACCTCCCAATATTCCTTATTCCTACCTCCCAATATTGTTTCTGTGAGCAGGGGTGTAACTGCAGAGACACTCCCCCTTCACAATCAGCTATTTTAACAGCTGTTGAAACATATGCAAGATCAGCTGTTTAAAAGACTGGAGCCAAACTTCTAGTTTGGTCCCAGAAGTTCGGGTCCAGCCTTTTAAACAGCTGATCATGCGTATGAAGGCAACATACGCGCAATCAGTTGTTTTTAAACAGGTAATGGGGGCTTGTGATGGGCCCTCCCAGCATCCGGTGTGGTGACGGTAGTTCGCATCAGCCCACAGAAAATTTATTCTGCCAACCTAATTTCAAAATTAGGGCAAAAAATTCCTGGACACCCATGATTTTTCATGGACAGGGGGTGGAGCTAGTAGCATACCCAAGCCACTCCCCCTTTTAATGATTATCCTAGAAAAAAATTACAGTTAAAGGGTATCTATACAGAAAAAATGTTTTGTTTTTTTTTTTTAATTGCCCATTGCTGGAAACTATAATTCTTCCAAAATCCTATTCTTAAGATGTACATTTCAGCTGCCAGTCAAGAGCCTTATCATAATAAACTCTAGTTCTGAGTGCAGTTTTGCGGTCTTACACTAATTAAACAGGAGGCCTGACTGTTCATAAAGCTGGTTTGTGTACTGGAAGGATTGACCTAACACTGTTTTTGACCTGAAGGGCTGACTAACGCTGGTTTTTGAACTGTGGAGTGTTGGATGTAAAGCTGGTTTGTGAATTAAAAGTATGACTTAACACTGATTTTTTAAAATAAAGGATTGACTATAAAGCTGGTTTGTGTAGAAGGCTGACTTAACATTGAGTTTGTGGGCTGGAGGGATGACTAAAACTAGTTTGTAAACTGGAGAGCTGACTGTAAAGCTAGTTTGTGAACAGAAGGGCTAAAAGACAATGCTTTGTGAACAGGGGGGTTTGACAGACACTGGCTTTTGAACAGAAGGACTGAAAGACATTTTGAACAGAAGGACAGACAGGCACTGGCTTTTGAACAGGACAGACAGACACCGGCTTTTGAACAGAAAGACAGACAGGCACCGGCTTTTGAACAGAAGGACAGACAGGCACTGGCTTTTGAACAGAAGGACAGAGATACTAGCTTTTGAACAGAAGGACAGAGACACTGGCTTTTGAACAGAAGGACAGAACTGGCTTTTGGACAGAAGGACAGACAGACACTGGCTTTTGAACATAAGGACAGAGACACTGGCTTTTGAACAGAAGGACAGAGACACTGGCTTTTGAACAAAAGGACAGAGACACTGGCTTTTGAACAAAAGGACAGAGTCACTGGATTTTGAAAAAAAGGACTGACACTGGGCTTTTGAACAGAAGGACTGACACTGGGCTTTTGAACTGAAGGAATCATGACACTGGTTTGGGGGATTTTCTCTCTCAAAGCAGTGGGCTTTCTCAAACTCACAGTGACAAATATGGATCAAGAACAGGCACTCACTCTTCCAACCCTTTAACTGCCTGGGTGCCACCGGGGTATCTTGGATATGTATAGATAAAATAGTACAGTGCATTCACATGTCTTTTTAATGAAATAGTTTATTCAAACATCAGGTGCAAAAAGACACATATTAGATTAAAATCATTGTAGGACCAATCAATATTAATAGCAAAGGGTTAGGGAAATTAGCATGAGGGGTAACTGTATAAAACAATCTATGTTACTTCTACATGTGGATGGGAGAAGCCTCTCCACCCAAAAGCTAGCTCTATTGTAGGTGGGGTAGCCCTAAGCACTCAGTGCTCTTCTAGTTTAAATGGGTACAAAAACAAGTCTAAAACCCTAGCCCTAGTGATGATTGGTACAAACTTATATAAAAAGAGTAGGAACCAGCAGAAGTATCTCTAATCACAGAACCAGCGTGCAGACAAATCACCGCAGAGGCGAGTCAGACACCTGTGTTACACCCCTGTCATTGTCATAGGGCTAGCTTGTCTACTCCTAGTAGACAAGGTTTTCGGTGGGTGATGTGTCCATTATTCCCCGTTGTGTTTGGTACCCATGTGAAACATGGTCACGCAATTATACAGCACTATGAGCTGATTTACCCTTCATCTACCTTTGATCCGCAGTCACGTGTGTCCTCCTCCTATGTAGTCTATTGTTCATATGTTGTTTTATGTCTTGACCTATGCATGCATTTATGTTTTAATATATTTATGTGGGTTTAGGGGGTTTGTGAGCCTAAGATACACCAGGGCAATTAGTGGTTTTGCAAAATATTAAAATGGTCAAGATGATGATACAGTGCCACAAAAAGAAATAGACACGTCCCTAGGCACTACCCACATGATGTTTGATGTATCTGATCTGACCTGATATGACTAGGTGGTGCTGATCTATATTTAATTACTACTATAACTATTTTTGCTCCTAGTTATGTATTTGCTTGTAAATGGAGCTCTCCCTGGGCAGGAATTATATTATTATTATTGATTTATATAGCGCTAACATCTTCCACTTTACAATTACATAGTCATACAGGAATTCCCTAGAGTATGCGGCTCTTGTTTCAAAGGTTTCGAGTTTTATTCTCTGGATGGCTAAGGTTTTAGATCTTGTAGATCTAAAGCTGCAGATGGTAATGTGGGCCCCCACAACTCAGACCCAGGGTACTTTAAAAACTTGCTACGCCCCCTAGTTTCAAGTACCCTAGGTCTGAGTTGTTAAGGGTTTAAATGTAATAAGGCTAATCTTGAAAATTATTTGCCATTTAAGCAGCAGCCTGTGGAGAGACTAAAGAGTGATTAGTGCAGTGGCAAGGAAGGTTTGTTAATACTCTAGCAGCAGCATTCTGTATTAATTGTAGGTGATGCTAGCCCTTTTGTAGTCCTGTGTAGACAGCATTACAATAATCTATCCATGTAATAAGTAATAAACACATGTCAGATCTTGTGGCAGGATGGGGTGTTTTATTTTCCCAGTGATCTGCTGTGGCCACACTACAACACACGTGAAAAGAGTGATCGCAATGCAGTGCATTTTATGTGAGAGACGGTACATTTGTGCATTTGTGTATTTATCGGAGCACAAAACATGGAGATTGCATGTGCTCCACTAAAGGATCAGAGTGCAAACAGTGAGGCTTGCCACATTACAATGCACTGGCATGCACACGCTTTCGGATTGCAAAACGCATTCGGCAGCGTACGAGAATCACACCAGTGTGGCCTAGCCCTTTAGATTAGGAGGATTTCACAAAGGCTGAAATTTGACTTCTGATCATCGATTAGTACACCTACGCTGTGCACTTGATTGGAAATCTGTAAATCTATCCTGGTGGTATTGATTGGAAATGGTGGTGTTTTGCTTGCTTACATCCAATAAGAACCTCATTTTTTTCGGCGTTCAGTTTTAGACAGTTGCTATTTATCTAATTTGCAGATTAGCTAAGCAGGCATTTATATTTAGTTTTCAGTCTGCACCAGGTATAAAGGATAATTATTGCTGGGTGCCATCTTCATAGCAATAAGTATGTTAAGGCCATTTATTAAAATGATTTTGCCAAGTTGTAGCATGATACATAATAAAGAGGACAAGATCTAGCCATGGGGTACACCAGAGTCAGGAGAACCATGCCTTACAGTACCTGTTCCTTAAAGAAGGTTTGAAATGAAGGTTTGAAATGAATTTTCTTAGTGGACCTTATCACCTACAGAATATTGAGGTGACGATTAATGTTTCAGCATAGTATTTGTGGTACAAGGAACTTTTTTTAAAGGTAAGTTTAGTAGAACTCCAAATAGACATGAAAACAGCATGATTGTCAGCTGCTGGGATATTGGAAAGAAGGAAATGTTGTGTAAAAGTTGGGTGTGTTGACTAAAAACAGTTTTACAAAAAGGATGGAGATCTTCTGGCAGAGGAATGAATTTTGGTGTAAGCATAACTATGCCTAATAGAGAACAGATCAAATCCTGGTTGATTTACTTATTCAGCTATCAAAAACAATTTAGGAGTGCATCAATAATCCTGGAGGGTAGAATAATGAGCTTCATCCTTACAATTTAGGGGACTCAGAGAAAAGAAAGCTTTTATAGAGAGAGCATCTCCCTTTTTATCCTTGGAACCTAACTGATGAGAAAGTTGTTGGGGGGAAAAGAAGTGCCCAAAATTCCTGCCGGTGACAGTCTTTTAAAAGCTTTGATACATTCTAGATATAGATGGTGATGGGATGAGAGGAACTCTCAAGAAGATCAACTAGATTGTAAGCTCTATGGGGCAGAGATCTATTAGGTTATGTTGCATGGTTCAAGCACATGTATACTTTATTAATGCACATACTTAATTATGTATTTATATTTTTGTCCTACGTGTATGGCTTTATGTATTATAATATTGTACAGCCTTGAGTGTTCTAATAGTGTTATATAAAGATACAGTATACATACATTCAAGAAAATGTCACTACTCTTCAAAGCTGCTTTAATAATTAACTATAAACTAATTAGTTAATAATTAGCAACGTCCTAGTTATGCTCAGAAGAAAAAATGTTTTAATGAAGAAGGCAGGGTAAAGTCTAGCATCAGTTTCATGCCTTTAAGAAAAAATAACTAATGCTCTAATGTAAGAAGCGCAAACTTCCATATAGTAAGGTAGTAGGGGGTTAGAATGTCTAAGCACATGGGCAGTGGAAAAAGCAACTTTCAAAGACTAACTTTTCCAAAGCATGAGAAAACAAAGAATTAGCGGGGAGATCCAATATCTAAGTGCCGCGTTACTTACCTTAGCCCGATCCCGCGATGCAATAACTGACAGTAAACGAGATTACGTCAGTTATTGCATCGCGGGATCGGGCTAAGGTAAGGAGCGACACTTTACAACAAAACATTACCAGTTGGTCAGAACGTCGGAACCTCTACTTCATTCACTGTAGTGGGAGTCCATTGACCTGGCGTTCCGGAATACATCCAATATTATGAAGACCATAGAAAGAAGAAGGACGGAATGTACCAACTGCAGATAAAACCTAACTTTTATTTGCCGAACTCAACACGCTTCACAGAGGGAGACAAACACAGTGCCCTGACGCGTTTCGTGACAAACACCTCGTCACTTCATTCATCCCTCTGATGAAGTGAAGAGGTGTGCGTCACGAAACGCGTCAGGGCACGGTGTTTGTCTCCCTCTGTGAAGCGTGTTGAGTTGGCAAATAAAAGTTAAGTTTTATCTGCAGTTGGTAGCAGTCGTCCTTCTTCTTGCATGGTTCTTCATAAGGAGCGACACTTTAACGCTCCACAAGCAATAGCGTTAAGTTTCACGCTACAAAGTAGCGCAAAACTTAACGCTATGGGTTTTGGATCGTTAGCACAGCAATATTTCCAAAAACATTCAGAAATGGCGCTGTGCTCGAAAATCCGTCTAAAACCCACGTTAACCCGAAAATTTTTCGGGTTAACGTGGGTTTTAGACGAAAATGGCCCATATTGTATCTCCCCCTAGGTTTACCATCCCTGCTAAACATCCTATTACGATGCTCACTTTTCATTAGAATCTAGAATATATTGAGGGGGTTAAAAGTTAAACTCCAGACAGGCATGTAGCACCTAAATGTTTAGATAATACTTTTGCGTTAAAATAGAAAAGCATGCTGGGAAATGGGGCAGAAATAGGAAGTAAGTTAGGAGCAGCATGGCATGGGAGTGATAAAAGATGAATAAAATCAAGTTCCCTCTATATTTGCAGCATTTTCTTGAGTGGAACAAGAGAGACGTTACAACTGGCAACAAGGATCTAAAATTTAATCACGCAAAGAGAATACCAGTATATTATAAAGTTTGAACACCTCCAAAAATCCTCCATGTAAGGGACCCAGTTAGGGTTTCCATATTTTGAAATCCAAAACAGAGGACAGGCAAGTAGTGAGTGTGAGCATGCACGCCAACTTTTTAGACCACGCCCACTTTTCCAGAGCCACTCCCACTTTTGAGGTCATGCCCACTTTCATGTAACACCCATTTTAAAGACCACTAATGCCATTTTACATTGTTGAGCCGACTACACTGGCTAATGAAGTAGATAAACTGTGTGTACCTAGTGTAAAGTGAATGTCCCCCATTAAAACTGGTGAATTGCCAGTTATCTGCCCCCAAATTTATTAACTGCATTACTAACCAGATATTTAATAATTAACGATTATTCCCGTTCTGGCAGAGTAAGCTAGCCCCTTCAGTCAAGATTGACAATTGACAGTCAATAATTGACTGCTGTTTCACCTGCATGCTGCACATGCTCCAGCTTATAAGCTCTGAGAAGAGGCATAAAGCTAAATGGACATAAATAAGGCATAAAGAAATAGAACATATTAAATATCTGGTTAGAAATGCATAAAATAAACTGGTAAAAATAGCAGTTGGAGTTGGTTCAAGAGTGGACATGCCTTTTAAAGGGCAACTATTCTGAACAAAATTACTTCCTTGTCTGAGGGCACGGCCACACTGCAATGCAAAAGTATTGGAAAACGCATGCGATTTAAAATGCGGAATGCACATCGCAAGCACAATTGCATCCGAAAACGCGTGTTTTCAGTGCGTTGCCGCGATTCCAATGATTTGAAAACACGCAAGCGCAAACATAGAAAAATCGCAGCAGTGTGGCCTAGCCCTTAATCTATAAATAAGAGTTAAGGTGGCCATATATCATGCGACGTTCCTGCGATCCTGCCGGAACCACCTCTCCCGATCTTATATCCGACCGACATGCGATCGCAAAATCCCATTCATTTTGCAATCGCATGTCAAATGAATGGGATTTTGCGATCGCATGTCGGTCGGATCGGGAGAGGCGGTTCCGGTAGGATCGGTAAATGTCACGTGACTGCTCGGTCAGGTAAGTAATATCGCACTGATGTATGGCCACCTTTAGTGCTACTTACACATTGTGCTACTTACCTTTAGTGCTACTTACACATTGGTGTGTATGTTGCTGCATGTCTTTAATCCAGAACTTGTAGTCCAGTACATTTTGGCTCAGGCTTCCCCTCTCTCTTTTAATCACTGCATCCCATCCCAGACTTATGAAGGCAAGCATGCTCAGTAATGATTATGAGGCAGCACTGGGAAAGGGAATTTCCCACATATCACATAACAGTGTATAGTAATATGGCACCTGATTGACATCTGACATGTAAGATAGTAAAGAATATCTAAAGAAATAGGGGACAGACTAAAAAAAACTGCCAGGCATGCATTTTACCAGTGTCAGTTTGTCCAACACACTGGTTAAATGCTTGGCATTAAAATGCTTAGTACATGGGCAACTGGTAAAATGCTCAAAAGGCTGTTTTCACACAGTGAAAGAAGGGCTGCAGGATTCCCTTACCTTCTCTGTCAGGACTTTACACAGCAGAGAGGAGGAGGGACATCCTGTCTCCCTCACACACTGAAGGGAGTCTGAGGCTGTGCTACCTGGCGGCACTATGCAGGAGAAGCCTCAGGAATGTCACAAGTCAGTCTCCCACCCATTAACTTTCTGGTCAGTTATTTCTGTATATCTTGGGCTGTGGAGCACGTAGAGAGGTGGTTGATGGCTTGTTTTAAAGGTAGGAAACTGGCCTTTCATTCTTGTTTGGAGACCACAGTTCCCCTTTAATAGAGATAGACAGAGACAAACAGACAAACCGAGAGATAGATACACAGCCAGGAAGTTATGAATAGAAAGACAGAGAAACAGACAGAGGTATAGACAGAAAATACACAGATTAATGACACAGAGGCACAGTATTCCATTATACAGGCAGCAAACTGGCAATTTCAGTATATACTGGTAGAAAACTGGAAATTTCAGTATATACTGGTAGCAAACTAACTGCCATTTTCTTTATATACTGGTGTAGCACACTGGCAATTTCATTATATACTGGTGGCAAACTGTTTATTTCATTATATACTAGTAGCCATGGGCATTTCATCACATACTGGTAGCCATGGGTATTTTATTATATACTGGTAGCCATGGGCATTTCATTACATAATGGTAGCCATGGGCAGTTTATTACCCACTGGTAGCCATGGGCATTTTATCACATACAGGTAGCCATGGAAATTTTATTACATACAGGTAGCCATGGAAATTTTATCACATACTAGTAGCCACCCTTAAGGACCCCCTTATCAGGCACTGACTGTGGACAATCGATCTGCATCATGTTCTAAACCTTCAGGCACAGCACAGCCCACCTCACGCTGTGCCCGCCCCCTTCACTTCCTTTAGAAGTTTAGAAGTGCAGCGGTAGTTTACAGGACTCCTCCAGGGTCAGGAGTTGCAGCAGCTGTCACGGCACGGCAAGGGGGAGAAGCCACACATGTGCAACACGCATTACCTATTGAACGGATTTTTCACACTATTTTCAAAAATCTGCCCGGACCCCGGATTTTGCCTCCAAAAAGAGGACAAATCCGGGAAAAAACGGACATCTGGAATCCCTAGACCAAGTTCCAATCAAATTCTTTACTACCACTGCTACATCAGACTACACAGATTTCCTTTATTTTCTGTACTGTTCAGTTTAACTGAAGATGGCAGAGCAACTCCAAACGTTCCCCAACTTTGACTTGTCTGATAACCAACAATCTAGCACAGAACTGAAAAAAGTGGTTACACCGTTTTGGCTATGACAGAGGATAAAACAATGCTGGTCCTGCTGTTTAGGACATTTACTGCACCTTACCTAGACAGCTCTACTGACTACTCTCAATGCATTCCCAAGCAAAATACCAGATATGAAGTTTAGAATTGCCAAACAATTACCCCATGCCAATTCGCTGGGCATGTGACCTGACCAATCAATCGGTAATCGCTGCCACCACGCCAAGGTTTACAGCTTTGATGATGCCCACAATCTGACTCTCTTTAATCTCACCGACTATGCACACTGTCCTGGCAGCTAAATGGTTAACACTACACCATTCACTCCAGCAACTAACTGGTTAATTAGCATCAGTCATTCACAACAGTCACAGAGTTTATTAGCATTGACACTAGCAAAGCATTGCATGCACTTAAAGACCATCCAAACACAAGTAAACTTACAAGAGGCTAACTGGGTTCTTTTAGATCATCAAAGACAAAACTTTTTAAATTTTAAATTTAATATTCCAAAACGTGGACAGTGCATATAATAAAAAAATAAAAAAATGGTGTTACAATAAAATGAAATACAATATAGGTACAAACTATTATATATAATAAAAACCATAAAAATATTCACAGACCCTAACTACTCACTAGAAGAAATCCTGTGTCTCGGGGCAAGTTATAGGGGATACAAGGATTTAAGCCCCTTGTTGAACCATCCCCCTCCTTAACTATGCATGAGGTGGGAGTGTCAAGCAATGTCCAGACTTATGACTTGTCACAATAATTCATTCCCCCACAGTTAGGCAGATTCTATATAACTTTAGTTATGTACATTGTACTAGGATATAGACCACATATTCTTGTAGTAATTATGAACTCCTACAATACAAAACACGACCCGTGTATAATACATATTTTAATATTAATAACTCCCCTTGGCAAGGAAATAAGGTCTCTATGTTGGGTATCTTATTAATGGGCCTACCTTCCCATTCACAAATATAATATTGGTTTCCGTATCACATATTCCAATACAATAATGTATTTATTTTATATGTCCTTAAGGTGACCTCTAGGTAACCAGCAGACCACTAGCTGTAGAGAATTCCAGATACATGGTTCGGCCCCACATTGTCTAAAAAAAGATCTGGCTCCATGCTTCACTAACCCTAACATGTAACTGTTTCCAGGGTGGAATGGCATTTTTATAGGTCCTTTAAAAGAACCAATACCAATAGTTATTCCATTCTTGCCAAGTCAGTTCCTTGCATGCTCTTCTTCAAATGGCACAGTCCATGGAAATTTCAGAGAATCAAACTGCGGCCATAGAGGGCAATCATGCACACGTGTGCAATATTGTGCACCCTAACCACAAAGCTACAGGCAATGACACCTCGAGGAAGTGTCACAGGTGTGGCAAACCTCATAATGGTGAATGTCCTGACATAGGATGTAAATGTACCAACTGTGGAAAACTGAATAATTTTGCAGC
Organism: Hymenochirus boettgeri; assembly: GCA_019447015.1. Classification (NCBI taxonomy): domain Eukaryota; kingdom Metazoa; phylum Chordata; class Amphibia; order Anura; family Pipidae; genus Hymenochirus; species Hymenochirus boettgeri. The sequence goes on from CM033470.1 coordinate 128,948,469, forward strand.
TGTGTGTCAATCTGCTTCCAGGGCATTTCTACCTAGACACACTGGGCCCTGCTCAACCTTAAGGCAACTTGCCAGTGAATATGGAGGTGCACTCTCAGTTAAAGTCCTCAACCCTAGGACCAAACACTATAGCACAAGCAAAAAGAAGGTATTGAGGGGCACACTCTAAGTGGATTACTGTGATTCATAAATAAAGTAATCCACTTGAAGAGTGTGCCCTTTAGTACCTTCTTTCTGCTTGTGCTCTTTTGTAAAACAACCACCTAATCAGTCAGACGTGCGTAGGACGACTGAGCATGACGTCTTAAGTCTGCATACTGTTTCAATTTCTGTTTAGATTTCAAATCTGTTGCTCTTATAGAAGAGTCACTTGGTGGTTGAGTGCTTGTAGTCAGAATTTCTGATCCCACTCCATGGTTTTCGCCCATAGTTGCTGTACCTAAACTGAAGATCCAACTAAATACAAATCTGATGCTCTTCAATGAACTTCTGGAAGACAAGTTTTGCAGGACGAACTTAAATTTAAATGAATTTATGCAGTCCAGTGCAGGTAATATGGCGGCAGCTGATGTGGATGCAATGGAGGAGATTTCAGGATATCTTGAATCAGTCCCTGATGCGCAAGCAATAGTAGAAAAGTATTTCAATCTCCTTGTGGGCCTTGGTAAACTTAAGAACTTTCAAATACATCTCCACATCCAGTTTCACAGCCACACATAGGAATTGCCTTTCACTTTAGAAAACAAAATGAAGATGAACCTAATCCATAAAGGACTAATATATTATTGAAACAGTTTCTGGTCCCACTCCATGGGTCTTTTGCTGTACCTAAACCAAAAGATCCAACTTAGATATGAATCTGTGTACAACATGCATCTCCCAAATATTGCTATACAAAAAGAGACACATCTCTCCAACACTTAATGATGTTATTTATCTCCTAAATGGAGCAACTGTGTTTTCTAAACTGGACCTCAACAAGGGCTATCACTAACATATGTTGGTCTACGAAGATACGATTAAATTGTCATTTGCTCTGCTGCCAAAATTCAAGTCAACTTCAATCCCAAATTATGTTAATGATCAATGAGGTAAATCTACTGTGCCAGGTACATCAAAGGTTTCTCTACAATCAGTGCACCTTTGCGAGACCTCACTAAACAGGGATGTGCATTTCACTGCCAAACATCATTTGAGGTGGTTAAAACAGAACTTAGTTCTGCCACAATCATGGTTTTGGTCCTGCACTAAGAACTGAACTTAGTTGCCAATGCCAGTCTAGTGGGACATGGAGCCATTCTTCTACAGTATAAACCAGAAAACCCAGACCCACATGTTATTCCCTATGCAAGAAGAAGTTTAACAATGGTAGAAAATAAATATTCTCAGAAGGAAAAAGAAAGTCTGGGGATGTGAACACTTATTTCTATATGGAGCACCATTCACAATTGTTACTGATCATTTGGCTCTTATTGCCATCTTTGGCAAGGGTATAACTACACAATAATTGATAGACCAGGAAAATACAGAAATTCTGCTGATTATATCTCACGTCATTCAACAGCTTTGGATGAGTCCAATCCATTGCAGAAAAATATATTAACTTTGTAGTTTCCCATGCTGTAACGAAAGCACTCAATGTTGGACATGTTTTTAGATGTAAACGGATAAAATTCTTCTTGCATTAATACACATCATTAAAACAAATAAGGGTCATTAAATTTAGAAATCCACCTTTCCAGATCCTGGAGTACACTAGTGTACTTCAGTAATACAGCCTTCCAGTTCACTGGCCAGTGTAGTCAGCCCTCCAGTTCATTAGCCAGTGTAGTCAGCCCTCCAGTTCATTAGCCAGTGTTGTCAGCCCTCCAAGGCCATTAGCCAGTGTTGTCAGCCCTCCAGTCCATTAGCCAGTGTTGTCATCTCTCCAGTTCATTAGCCAGTGTTGGCAGCTCTCCAGTTCATTAGACAGTATTGTTAACCATTCAGTTTTTTAGTCTGTTAGTGTAAAGGATAGGTAAAGGAACGGGAGGTAAAGGAGCAGTGTGTTAGGGGCGTGTCTAAGATGGTGGTGTAGACAGACGACAGTCTGAAAGAGCTCTGCTTTAACTATCCTGTCTAACTTACAACGAAGGGCCAACTAAACCCTGAAAAACGGTGATATGCCCAGAAACAAAGAAACAAAAATCACAGATGGCCGAAAGACTGAGCTGCTACATGCACAGAGACCGAGATACAACAGCACCATCGGTACCTGCAGCCTCCTCGACAACTTCCCCCACACAAGATACAGATGCAGTACTAAATCCCGCGCTGTCTAAAAGCCCCTCTGCAAGCGCAGAGCCCACACTTACCCAAGTGCTTCAAGCAATCTCGGATACAAAACAATCCCTCACAACATTGCTAGAGGAAGTTAAAATAGATGTCGGTCTGCTCCGGCAAGACCTAAACAAACTTCAGCAAAGAGTAACGGGTGCAGAGGATCGCATAGCACAAATTGAGGATGGCCTGCCAACAGTTACACAGGGAGTGGCGGAACTGCAGCAACTCATACAGGTACATAAGGAACGCCTAGAGGACCTCAAAAACAGATCCAGAAGGCAAAATATAAAATTTATTGGGTTCCCAGAAGCCATAGAGTGGGATCGACCAGAGGATTACCTCGAAGCATGGCTGACTAAACAATTTCGGCGGTAAAACTCCAGCGCGGCCTTCACAATTGAAAGAGCGCATAAAATCCCAGCTAAAAGACCCGCTCCTGGTTCCCGGCCCAGACCCCTTATAGCCCGCCTCCTCAACTACAGAGATAGAGACGCTATCCTTCGTTTGGCAAGGACCAAGCATCCACTAATATATGAAAACGCTACTGTTATGGTTTTCCCAGACTTTTCCCGCGATGTACAGAAACGGAGAGCCACATTCCTAGCGGTAAAGCAGAAACTCAAGATGGCCGGTCTGACCTACGCTATGATGTACCCTGCAAAACTACGTGTAGTATACCGACAACACACACTATTCTTTAATACAGCCACAGAAGCATCCGACTGGCTGGATCAACATCGTGGAAACCTGGAGCCGGAACCGGGGGGAAACCCGGGGATGCCCGAATCGAGCTGAATGGCTTAACTACGAAGTACCCACATTAACCCCCGAAATCATCCACAACTCCACGGATGCGACATTGGATTACAAACTAAAATTTGGAATACAATTATAACGCCAAGACCTGACCCCTGACTATGAGGCATCCTCTTAAGACAGGGTGGACGGTGCATATGCATCCCTATGCATCCCAATAGATAAACTGTACCCATTTCTTGCTATTTATTCCTTTGATATCTACCCACTTCTGTGCTGGCGTGAGACATGCCCAAGACCCCTTGTCTTTACGGCTCGCAACTGAGGGACCAAGCCTCAAGACTGTTGAATATAAACCGATATTTAAAGCCGGAAGGAACTGGGCTAAAGGGCATCAAAATACCTATAACTAGGAGTCCCCTTTTCCCTTTTTTTTTTGTTAATAATTTAAGAAGATGATATTTTAAAATATGTATGCTATGTGTGGAATGTATATGTGTACGAAAGACAATATGCAACCATCTACCCCTTCCCCCTCTAGGAGATGTGGTTAACTGTATTAGGGCAGACAGACTGTAAGCTATCCCCCGCCTCTGTCTCACTACCTCTACATGCCTAAACCCCACTCTATAATCTACTTTATCCATCCTAGTCATGTAGATCCCTATCAATATTGATATAATAAAACGTGCTAAAACACGAGGTAGTGGTGCTTGTATAACCCAATACCCTATAGGCTAAAGATACGTACAGCTCCCCCCTAGTTAACCTCCAGTTCCCACGCACACCCACCCTTCAACCTCAGTACCATCACTACCCCCTATTAAGTCAGGGTGGGATAAATAAATAAGGATAAATACCTGGCACAAGCTATACCTAACAATGCCCAACCAATTTATAAATGGGAAAGCAACATTCCCCTGGTATTCCCTATTCCCTGCAGGTTTGACCCCCCACACTAACTCCTTCTTACCCCCCCTAATTCACCCACCACTACAACAGGATATATGATGATAATTGTAAGGTGGTTGCACTAAGCTGAAAAGCTGCGCTGGGTTACAGATCTGATTACCCTGTCTGGTCAAAAACTACAAAACTCTAGCTTAAGAATCCGGATAACCAATCATCACACCCATGCCCTCTGCCGCTAACTTGTTGCCATATATACCAACCACTGGCCCACCCAGAACTTCCAATACCTCAAATACTGGAAAATCCAAACTACAATTATAAAGGTTATTAATGTACAACAATAAACAAATGTACAACCTACCAGTACTAGCCTGTATATAAGTATACATAGCTTGAGAGAACACCTGGGAACAAGATTTTAAACCAGAGTGAAATATAGCCCTTTGTTTGCCCCGATTCTAATCACCCCCTGCCCGAATGGGTTAGCTATATAATACCAAGACACTTGACGAACCTGGGAAGGGAAACAGAGATGCGATTTAAAATTGCCCTCTGTACAACATATGTTGCACCCACACACCGATCCCGGATACCCAATGGTAGCAGAAACTTCCACCCCCCAAGCCCCATACGTAGGAGCCCCTAATATTAACAAGCGGACAGCATCATCCCTGAAACCCCCATATAAGGTTACTGTCAGTAACCCCTATAAAGAAAGGAACAAGTTCAAATGTTTATATATATTTTATTACCAGTTTTAAATGTTCATTCAGCGCAGTTAGCTGAAAGTTTATCATGGGAAACAATTATTCTATGTACTGAATGCCTAAATGATGTGTATTATGATATGTCACATTCTACTAACCTCTCCGACTAATATTACTCTGTCCTCTCCTGGTCCGGCTCCCCTTGACTCCTAAATACAGGTAGCTATCTAAACTTAAAATGACAGAATCCCTTACGCTATTTACCTGGAATGTGAGAGGATCCAGGGAGCCAATAAAGAAACTTCAAATACAAAATACAATCAACCAATACAAGCCGGATATAGTGTGTCTCCAAGAAACACATATAATGCTCTCAAACAGACTGGCTAAACAAGCATTGGGTCGCATGGGCGGCCCACAGCTGCCATTCAACCTACTCCAGAAAGGTTTCGTTGCTCCTGCGTCGCACACTGAGATACAATATCATAAAAGTACGCACGGACCCACAGGGCCAATATGTCATGGTCGCACTGGAGATTGATCTAGTCCTATATGTGATAATGGGGATATACAATCCACCACCAGCATCAATATCAACATATGGCTCCATTCCTTGCAGATTACCCAACAGCCCAAGTTATTTGTATGGGTGATTTCAACATGGTACAAAGCGAACATTGGGACCGCTATCCTGTTAGGTTGCCATTACCGAATAACGACACACAGCTACACCAATTCTCCTCTACATGGCACTGGATAGATAGCTGGAGACATCAAAACCCACTAGCCCAGGGCTTCACCGGTTACTCAGCTACACATAATACTATGTCACGACTAGACTATATATTTCTCTCCTCGCCACAAGCAATCAATATCCGGGCAGTAACACATCTGCCTAAAGGCCCATCGGATCACACACCAGTCATGGCAATGCTCAAGAAGCAAAACATAAACCAGTCAACCAAATTTTGGAAACTAAACTCGTTTTGGATCTCCCTGTTTCCCACCCCAGATAAAATACACACGCAACTCAAAGAATATCTTGAAATAGACCAAAGTAAAACCACATACACTATGCAATGGGACACGCTGAAAGCATATCTACGTGGATGCCTTTTATCAACCATAAACTACATCAAAAAACAAACCAAAACCACAGAACTTGCAGCTGAGCGTAAGGTACAAGCCACCAAATATATCTTCCAAAATAACCCTACCCCAGAAAACCAAATAGAATGGCACAAAGCAGGTAGGGAATACTCCCGTGAAAAAGCACAAAAAAAAGTGTTCTTCCTTTTCCTTTTTTCGAACAGGGTAATCAATTAGCCAAACTCCTGGCATACATGGTCAATAAAAAACACACAGACAATATGATCCTAAAAATCAAAGACCCACTACGAGGCCCAGTAACAGCAACCAAAGAAATTCTGGAAAGTTTCCAAATGTACTACCAAAACCTGTACCAAACCCACAGCACCTACTCAACTGAAGAAATCAGAAATTACTGATGTCACCCTCCCACAACTCACAACAGCACAACAAAACTCCCTAGACAGGAATATATCCATCGAGGAAATAACACAAGCCTTGAAAGATCTTAACCCCGGTAAAGCCCCCGGCCTAGACGGTCTCCCTACTGAAATCTTCCAGCGATATGCAGAACTTTTCAAAGAACCCCTGCTTAAAATGTATCAGAAATTCCTCGAAAACCACCTCATTGTATGGAGCAAACATTATTTTGTTACTTAAGCCAGACAAAGACCCGGAAGATCACAGCCCTAAATAAGGACTAAATAAGGACTATAAAATACTTGCAAAAATCCTAACAGGCTGCAACCCAAAATCCACTCACTCATCGCCCCGGACCAAACAGGATTTATGCCCGGCAAATTCACTACCATAAACATCCGCCGAACTCTGATACAGACCCAAGTGGATCACGATAACAAAGGACATCGGGTCATACTCTCACTTGACGCCCAAAAAGCGTTTGATTCACTGGAATGGTCGTTTGTACGGGAAGCCCTACGCAAATATGGTTTTGGAAATCATTTCATTGAGTTGGTACAGCTACTATACAAGGAACCTACAGCCAGAATATCGCTAAATGGGACAACATCTGAGCCATTCTCTCCGGGCAGGGGAACAAGGCAGGGATGCCCTCTGTCGCCCTACCTATTTTGCACTGGCAATTGAAGTGCTAGCCACAAAAATCAGATCTCACCCCAATAAACGAGGCCTTCAACTCGGCCCATACAATGAACTGATAGGACTATATGCCGATGATATAATCCTATTTCTTGATGCCACCAATACAACATTGCATGCATTGCATACCACTATTACAGAATATGGGCCGATGTCAGGCCTACATATAAACTGGTCCAAGTCTTCACTATATGGTCATTGGTAAACCCGAATGAAACTATAACTACCTTTCCCAATATCAACAGTGCAGTATCCAAATCAGTGGGTATCCAAATCACCAAGGACCCACAATTATTCTACGACCTTAATCTCTACCCACTTCTACACTGGGTTAAAATCAAAACACAAACTTGGAAACACTTACCAATAAACTTTATATGAAAAATAAATCTGATTAAAAATATTCTTACTACCCAAACTCCTGTACGCTCTGCAACATACGCTGAGCTATGTCCCCAATAAATATTTCCGGGCTCTCAATAGCTTAATAACTAGTTTTTTATGGGGCAATGGAAGACCTATTGAAACAATTACAAACAAGGAACAAGCAGGACTAGCACTACCAGACCTCAAAACATACTACCTGGCCAGCCAGGTGAAAAGGTAAGATGTTGGGTCAATAATATGGACCACCCAACCTCCTCAGATAATATGTTAAGCCTGTACTTGAAAGGCCCATACTTAGCCTATGTGGCCAACCCAGATATCCATGTACTTGGCCCCAACACCAAAATACATCAACAAGCGGCTAAAGTATGGAAAGAAATTAACTCCACTTTAAAACCACAGGACATACCAAGCCATACACCACTATGGCACAACTACGCCATCCCACAACTAGCTGCGTTTGCCAATGCTAAAGACTGGATATGTAAAGGAATTACAACCTTTGGTCACCTGATACAAAATCAACAAGTACTCCCATATGACACTCTATCCACAGCATATGAACTATCTCCATCATACAGATTTCGGTATCTGCAGCTGAGACATTGTATACAAGCGGAATTTGTCGGTCAAATCCCTCAATCCTCCATACATCCAATAATGTCAATTCTTCAGCGCAAATTCATGTCAATTCTTCAGGCAAAAGGAATGACTTCACTTATCTACAAACTTATAACCCAAACTAAAGCACAACCAGAAATAGCAAAAATGAACTGGCAAAACTGCATACCAATTCACCTCACCACAATTACTCGAAATTGCAGAGTCCCCCATGCTAGCCTCACCTTCAGCCAATAAAAGGCTTATTCAATATTACATTGTGCAACAGGCCTATCTATCCCCAGTGCGAATGGCCCGTATGCGGGGGAGCAGTGAGGCTCTGTGCCCCGAATGCAAAGCCCCAGATGCTGACTTCTGGCACCTTATATGGACCTGTCCCATGATCCAAAAATACTGGCAAAAGGTCCTACATTTTTTGTCAACCAATTTATCTCTGCAAATACCCCAGAACCCTGAAGAGTGCATACTCGGATTGTTGGATGACGAACACTGGCCAAAATTCCACAGATTACTAATTGTACAGCTGCTGTTCTATGCCCGGAAAATAATTATTATGTCCTGGATGTCTGGTAACCCACCTAGACGCAAACACTGGATTCAAATGGTCAATGCAGAGTTAGCATACCATAAACTCTTGTACATACACAGAAATTGCCCAGGTAAATACAACAAGGTGTGGAGCCTGTGGCTTGAATCGGACGCTAATGCAATAGGATAAAAAACCCAAAACACTCACCTAACACACTATAGCCCCCTCCGAGAATCAAACCGTGCCTCTTTCCCATTTCTCTACTAACTCCTCACCCCTATTTCTCTAATATATGTATAAGATGGTAGATATATAACATATAGGACACTGATAACCCCTCTAAGATGTGACTTTTGATAAATGTAAACAACAAATAGGCGAAATGAATGCAATATAGCTGTTTATCTGTTTCCCAGTTAATTAAGTTTAATAAAATTAAAGGGCATGTCCACCCCCAAAACTATAATCCCCCCCAACTACTGGCCCCACCATGTAGTGTAGTTTAATCCTTACCTCACATCCCAGCTCCATAGGGTTCTCCTGTAAACCCCCCCCCAAAGTCCCAAAACTAACCACCAGGAGGATAGCAGGGCTCTGCCTGCTATCTTGCCTCCGGTAGATATTGTCATGCGCAATGAGCCTTCTCCCCCCTCCCTCCCCCTCCCTCCCCCCTCCCTCCCCTCCCCCTCCCCGTTCTACTATCCCTCCCCCTAGCATTAAACCCTTAATATGCTGCTCCCCCATGTCCCCCAGCCCAACCGCATATTTTTTTTTTTCAAAAAGCTCCCCAAACTCTTACTTACCTCTCCGCTTTCCTCCGCTGCACTGAATGACCGGCAGCCGCGTCCGTGATTGGCTGCCGTCAGCCAATCACAGACGCGACTGCCGGTCCCGCCCCTCTGCTTGCATTCTCGCAAGCAGAGGGCGGCAGTGCGGCGGAGGAACGAGGGGAGGTGTAAGTAAGAGTTTGGGGGCTTTCTGAAAAAAAAAAATATGCGGTTGGGGCTGGGGGACATGGGGGAGCAGCATATTAAAAATCCATTTTAGGGGTGGACATACCCTTTAAGAAATTACAAAATACCAGGTACAGAAGCAATATGCATAGTACAAAACATAACCAACTGTAATACGACAAACTTAATGTATATGAAAATGTATATGCATAATTAAAACTGTAATTGATGAATACAGATACCTGAACAAAATAAAAACGGATTTAAAAAAAAAAAAAAAAAAAAAGGAGCAATGTGTTACCTCCCGTTCTTCAATTAATGTAACAGGAGCTGATGGTGGATCACACTTGCGGGTAGGTTTTCCATTAAATGAACAGGAGGTAACACATAGCTCCTTTACCTCTCATTCTTCACTTAATGCAAAAACAGAAAAGTTCACTTTGAGTGAACTAATAATTTAACCACATCAAACACTTGAAAATATTGCAGGCAACAATGTAAAATAGGAATAATGGTCTCTAAAATGGGTGTAGCCTAAAGTGGGTGTGGCCAAACATTTCCTGCACGCCGTCATCTCTTCTCCCGATATGTCCCTCTTTTGCATTTTAAAAATTTAGGAGGTATGTTTCCAAAAGTTGTGAGGTACAGATGGGTGAAGCTTAGATTGTGAGATCACAAAGGAAATCTGAGCCGAACTGGGTTAACCTGTAATCTCATTTAACTCACGTCACGCCCAATTAGTTTAAGAAAAAAAACACAACTTTTTCCCTGTCATGTCGTTACAGCAGACCGACACCAGGAGGCATAACAATACATTGTTTTCTTAGTCAGGTACAGATTTTTCAGACCAATCAACCGATACACGGAAGTATCGGTCAATTGGGCCGAAAAATCTGCCCGTGTGTACCCAGCCTTACACCAGACAAATTTTTGTTGCAAGTTGTCTGCCAGTACAGATCACTGTTGGTCACAGAAATGGTAGCCACGGCCAATCGGGCGTTCAATAAGAGACAGCACTATTGGCGTTGATTTATGATGTTTATGATTGCCGGTTCATTTTGTTTTGGCAATAACTTAAACACAGACAATTTTTCAGCCTGACCGACCAATACACGGTTTGCCCGAAAGACCTGCATGTGTCTACCCTGCGTTACATAGTGTTTTAATTAGGTCACAGTAGAGAGATTTTTCAGCAAATTTCCACATTAACTTTTTGTTTAAATATGTAAAAGAAAGACTTTTAGTATTATGTTCTTTCTCGCCCCAGATCCATACAAACTTCTGATGGCACGGACGGTACAACCTTGTGGGTGTGGATGTGGGTGTATGCATTCGCTTGGGCATCGTTTGTTCATCTGATGCGGCTGATTAACATTGCCTGAGCAAACACATACACACGTATTATTGCCAACCGAAACGGTGGTTTAAAGCGTGTGCACATGCTTAGGCTTCGTACTCTGTGTATGCCTTTGGATATGTGTACGAGGCTTAGGGTGGGGCCACACTACAAGGCATCAGAACAGACAGACAATTGTGTACGTTAACACAAGCAATTCTGTACACGTATTTGGTGCGATCTTGGCATTATCACCCGTTTGCGCTGTGCTTTCCCAAATTTGTGCTATAAGAACGCATATGATTGCACACAAAAATGGTAACTTACCTTACACGATCCAAACATGATTCAGTCATTGGCTGTGATTCAGTCATTGGCTGTGATGTCAACTGTCAAATCCATAACGGACAGTTGCTAACTGGAGGAACCAGGTATAGGAATGGTTATGCCTTGAAATTTTGATATTAGACAGAGTTGTCATTGTATATATCTAAAAGTAAAGTATTGGGGACTTTGAACTGTTGTTAAAGTTCCACAAAGTGTAATAGGTGTTTATCCTGGCTTATTTGGTGGAAAAATTGCAAGCTTTTCCCATATTGAATAGGCAGAGAATGGGTAGGCATCAGAGATGGATTAAGATGTTGTATAAACTGTAAATTTTTTACTGCTTCTGAAGCTGGGCCCCCAGAAGTTTCCTGGGCCCTAGGTAGTCGCCTAGGGTTGCCTTGTGGCAACCTTTTGGATTATTCCTGCTCTGGCAGGCATATAGCATTTGCATCCATTGAGTTTTGGATATTTGTTATTACATATCGCGGTTTCACCAGGGAGATCTTTATATTTCATTTATATTATACAAATGACAGGCTACAGGGTAATATAATCAAGCCACAATAGGTCTCGGTGCAAGTGTATACAGAGTATATATCTATGAACAGAAGATTAAAGAGACACTGCACACAATATTAAATGTAAAAAAGTGTTATATATACACACCCTTTATTTTAAGGCAATACCCGGGGTATAAACAGTGAATAGCTCATTAAAAACAATTAAAAACAATATATACAAGCAGATCCATGATAGAAAGTAAAAATACTGTTGTAAATACAACCCATCCTAAACCCAACCCCCTGATAACGGTCATAAGTGCAGTCACAAACTTATCTGTCCAGTCGGCAGGTTAACAAGAGGTCACACCATGGGGGTAACAGTGTATATAGGTTAGGGTTCCACATGGAAAAATAACAGCCATCCGAACGCTATACGCGTTACGCCTCTGCCGAGGCTTTCTCAATAGCAGAGGCTCAGCTATTGAGAAAGCCTCGAGCGGAGGCGTAACGCGTATAGCGTTCGGATGGCAGGGGGTTGGGTTTAGAATGGGTTGTATTTACAACAGTATTTTTACTTTCTATCATGGATCTGCTTGTATATATTGTTTTTAATTGTTTTTAATGAGCTATTCACTGTTTATAACCCGGGTATTGCCTTAAAATAAAGGCTGTGTATATATAACACTTTTTTACATTTAATATCGTGTGCAGTGTCTCTAATCTTCTGTTCATAGATCTTTATATTTCATGGTGCAAATAGCTTTTTTCCAAATTTGATGTTGTTTGTGCAGGGGTGTGCCACCTCCTACAAGTTGGTATTTCTTGGCATATAAGAAACTTCATGGGAAGTAGGGAAGTTAGGCATAAAATAGTTTTTCAGACTCATATAGTAAGAGATAGGGATGTGAGGTAGGATCGAAAGTCCAAAATATTTGAGTTGGTCTGACAAATAATAAAGTTGAAAGGCAAGGAAGGCCAGGCTTGCAGACATCTTAGGTCTGGCCAGTGTTTTAAGCCTGACTCATTTCCTGACCGAGTTCCAAAGGAAAGGCAAAAAACTCTGTAAAGAGTTGAAGAAGGTTTGTGGAAAAATTTAGTCGTTTAGATGATAAATGCAAGAAAGCATAAAGGATGTTGGCCACAAATGGTACATTATGATAAATATTGCCACCAGGTGTAACCTGATAAATGATTCTTGTTAAAATATTCCAGTCCTTTTACTCTGGTAAAAACAGTAAGATAAACACGCAATTTGTTAACCGCTATCTATTTTTTGCCCCTGTTGGGTAAACATTTAAATATAAATATTTTATTTATGACAAAAGCTTTCAACGATAAACTTGCAACAATAAAATATTACAATGTTAGCAATCTTATAATAATTTCTACATTTTATAAAAGACTGAGGTGTTCTTATGGATATATAAATAATATATTTAACCATGGTAGAACAATAAAAAATTACGGCAGTGTTTACTCCTCTTTTTTTATCTCTATTTTAAATCAGATTTACCATTACCAAGCTTGGGCAGTGTTGTGAATGTCAGGCTATTAGCAGAGCAAAAAGATGCTATTATTTTGAAAACAAGCTTATCCCCTTGTTTTCAAAATAATACTGTGTCTTAAAGGATATGTACAGTATAAATCAAAGTTTAGTTTTCTGGGGGAAACGGTGTGTTAATCTAATTTGATTGATTGCAGTTCTTTTAAACCTAGTCACTATTAAGGGGATATTGCAAAATACTTTTTTTAAATTTTACCTTAAAAAAATAAATAAATGTGAGATGTTGTACCCCATTGTTAAAGGGGAAGTTAATGTGATCCACTTTAAAGTTAAATGAAAAGTCTAAAGGCTTAGTTAATGTGATACTCTTTAAAGTGGAGGCTTGATGGCATTCGGATTAAAGGGGAGGTTGACCTGGTACACGTTAAAGGGGAATATGATGTGATACGAGTTAAAGGGGAAGTTGATATGATATGCATTAAAGTAACATATCAACTTCCCCTTTAACTTTAAAGCACATCATATCAACCTCCCCTTTGCATAGAATGTATACTTGCAAAAATAAAAAATGACACATGGAAAAGAAAAACACTATTTGAAGTGTGCACGGAAGTTTACAGGAACATTTCATGTTTTAACCACGCCAATGGCTTCGAAAAATAATAATAGTTAACTAAAAATAACATAGTTCCCTTAAAAGGTACAGCTTTGAAATGGACTGAACTTTGATCGACACTGTACATTCCCTTTAAGAGACAGTAAAAAGAATATATTTTGAAACAATTCACTTTTCTTACAAATCTTTGAAAAGATGATAAATGTATAACGAAACAAAAATGATTACAAAAACCTTTCACTGACACACAACTCACTGACTGCATCAAAAAGAATCACAGGGACGGTGGGCTATATAAACTTTCCATATTGCAGTTTGGCAAATGAGGAGGTCATTTTTTCTTTCTAGCAGGGAAATAGACCTGACTAGTTTTTTCATGGTAAAAACTATATTCCAGGAATATTTTAGAAGTCTGGAAAGAAAGAGACATCAGGACACACGGCCAACTGGAGGGCAAGGTACTATACAACAAGCACAGGAAGAGGCAATTAAGGAGCATTGTAGTCAAGTAACCAGTGTCATTTAAAGGGCATGTCCCCCCAAAACTATAATCCCCCCACTACTGGCCCCATTGTGTAGTGTAGTTTAATCCTTACCTTACATCCCAGCTCCACCTGGTTCTTCTGCTATCCCCCCCTAAAGTCCAAAAAATGCCCACCAGGAGTACTGCAGAGTCCATAGAGGACTCTGCCTCCTGTCTCTCCTCCGGGAGAATTTTGCCATGTGCAGAAGAGCCCTCCCCCCCCTCCTTCTCCCTCCTGATTAGGATTCCCTCCCCCTAGTGTAAAAATATTTTTATATAATATTCCCCCTGTAAGCCCAGCCCCAACCACTATATTTTTATTATCAGAAAGAAACCCAAACATTACTTACCTTCCCTCTTTCCTCCGCCACACTGAACTCCCAGCAGCCGCGTTCGTGATTGGCTGCCTCTCAGCCAATCACAGACGCGACTGCCGGTCCCGCCCCTCTGCTTGCATTTTCTCGCAAGCAAAGGGCCTGGCAGCGCGGCGGAGGAAAGAGGGAAGATAAGTAATGTTTGGGGCACTTTCTGATAATAAAAATATAGCGGTTGGGGCTGGGGGGACAGGGGGAATATTATATAAAAAAATTTTTAGAAGGGTGGACATGCCCTTTAAAGGAGAATTATACTAATGCAGTAACTGACTGCTTTCAGTTTTCAAGACCCTCCCACCCCCTTCATTAACATATGTTAAACATGGGAGAGTGTTTAGTGACAATCACTAAAGGAGCCAGAATGAAAGACAGTTTTTCAATGTATAAGTCTGGAACAAAATAGACAGAAAGGCACAGGACCAACTGGAGTGAGAGCAGCAGGAGTGTGGAGTGCACAATACAGACAAGAGGTAGGAAATAGCTAAGTCAGGGATGGAGACAAAGGCCATAACACAGAAGAACGAGGTACCAGGTATCAAAATTAAGCAGAGCTGAAAAGCAGGCTGTATTGGACTAGCGTAGATTGGTTATCGGAAAACCAGACAACACCATAAACCACAAGCTCATAATAATCAAGGCTGCAGCCAGGAAATCTAAAAAGGGGACAAGAGACAATAGGAGAGCAGAAAAGAAGGAGGAAGCTGGTAGGCAGATAAGAACACAGTAGCTCCCCTTCACTTAAGTGACTGCAACTGCTGGTGCCAGTGTTGCACCAGATGTACCTTATATAGCCATTTCCCATTTAGTTACTATGGCAAGGAAAAATATCACCTTAATAACAGAAGGTATCAGGATGGGTTAAATGGGATGCATGGGTGTTATCTTGCTAGATGGGAACAACATGTAGATTAGAATGGTGAATTATTAACATAATAGCACATGGGGAATTTAGAAAGTTATGGAAGTGATCCTATTAATGTTGTAAACAATGCAAATGAAATGCACTGGAAAATACCTAAATACTCTGAAATTAGAACAGTAAGATCAAATTAAATCCTTACCACTAACTTGTTTGTTACTTTTGCAGAAACAAATCCAAATGTCAGAATATATAAGCAGGGGTGATTTTCAAAGAGATGTTCTGCTGATTTCTTGTATATCATAGTAGCAAGAATAATAACAGACCCAATGTGGAGCATTGGAGAGAGGACACTGGTACCCTAAAATTTGGAAGAAAACAAATGAATATTAAAAGTATAATAAGGAATAATGCAACCCTTACAGAATAATATGCAAAAATTAAGTCACAGAGAAGTTCCATGAGTATATAAAAGCACAAGGCCAAAGGCTGAGAGTTTTTTTAATACAAAACAGAGAACTTGAGGTGTTTTTTAACCAGTAAACCCCTGATTCTTTAAAGAATCACCCCTCCCGTGGCAAACTCCCATGTTGTGTGCCACATGGCCGTAACAAAAACTGAAAGCTTACGTGCTTGATGCAGAGAGCAGTGTTATGGGAAGGTGCATGCTGTCTGTATCGGGTTACGGCATTCCAGTTATTATTATAGATTTATATAGCACCAACATTTTTCAATCACATTATAGTAAAGTATTTGAGGTTGAATAAAGACATAGGTCCATCTAGTGTAACCTACTTAGCAATACCCACATTTCCTATCTAACTGTTGATCTAGAGGAAGGCTAAAAAAACCCAAAAAATAGAATTAGGAAGGGGAAAAAATGGAATTAAAAAAAAGGTAAATTCTGGGGATTTGAACTTGTACATTTCAGGGAGATTCAATATAAGTCCTTATTACCGGATTTTTTATGCACTGGTACTTCGAGATAGATGTGCCTGTCTCTTCAGTGTGTGTGTGTGTGTGTGTGTGTGTGTGCGTAAATATATATATATATATATATATATATATATATATATATATATACTTTTAAATAATATTTAACTTTTATTGATGGTAGTTAAAACGATATCTACACATTTCAGCCGTTAGGCCGTCCTCAGAATACGACGTCCTAACCACAAGATAATTTTTCATAGTGTCACCAGCAGGCAAATCAGCACAGATAGACAACACATGTATCCAATACAATTGGAGCAAAGATACTACTAAAAACAGATTAAAAACAAAGTAGCAGGGGGCGTGGCCAAGATGGCTTACTGAGCGGACGTGGGGAATAGGAGCTCTCCCGGCTAAAAACACTTACAGCAATACTACACTAACTATCTACGCCCAAGTACCCCCCAATAACCCAGGATACCTCAAGGATGATGAAGCACGGCTCGGCGAAACACAACGCTATAGCAAAACTGGGCAAATTCGTCCATCAACCCAAGGACCAGGCCACACCTGCACCCACACAGCCCAAACACGTGGAAGACGCCGGCCCGGCTCAACCCGCTTCGCCTCTCGCACAGGCAGATCCCCCAGGAGGCTCACCCCTCCTGGAGCCAGCGGCCTCCCAAATCCTGGCGGCCATTCAGGACTCCAAGGCAGCACTAACGGTCCTTATCGAGGAGGTGAAGGTGGAGGTGAGCCTGCTGCGCCATGATGTACGACCAACAGTCGGAGAACTGGAAACCAGAACCACGGAGGTGGAAGATACGGTGCGCCCTTTAACAGAGGAACTAACCTCCCTCCGCCAACAACTCCAGGCACAGCTGGCTCGGACCGACGATCTAGAAAATAGATTGCGCCTCCAGAAAGTGCGACTAATCGGGATCCCGGAGGGCACCGAAGCTAGCAACCCCCAATCCTTCCTCACTGAATGGCTACAACAAACATTTGGCCCGAGCAGCTTCTCCCCGGTCTTCACCGTCGAGAGGGCCCACCGTGTTCCTACCAGGCCGCTCCCACCCGGCTCGAGGCCTAAGACTATGATAATGCGGCTAATTGACAACTCCACAATCATGTTCTTCCCTGATTATTCCCTAGAGCTCCAAAAGAAAAGGGCCACCTTTCTGGCAATCAAACAGCGACTCCGATCCCATAACCTGCCCTACTCAATGATATACCCGGCGCGCCTCCACGTACAACATAACGGATCCACAAGGTTTTTTGACTCACCGCTAGAGGCGACCGAGTGGATGGATGGTCACCTGGGCCCAACCGGCCGCACCTAACTGAACCACACAACGGAGGATACGATCTCGACCCCTCCCCCCCAACGGGGAAACCCCAAACTGCTGCCCCCCCCCCCTCCTCTCCCCACCTCACTGTATATCACTCTCCAGACTACCCACTAGACACCTATACCTGGATCCAGGGAACTATTACCCGCAGACCCATATACTCCAACTTATCCCTGAAACCCTAGTGGCCCAGGACCCTACAAAGGATAGTGACTCACCATGTTCCATTAGACCCATGGACCTGGGCCACACTGACCGGCTGCCACAGAAACACCCAAAACATACCATGATAGTGCCACGGTCGAATGGGTAACCAAACCCCACCTTCCAGCAAAACCCCGGTAGCCCGGTTACCCACCCCAGACCAGCAAAGCTCCAACCCGAACATAATGGGCTGGCGGCCCACCCGTTTGACGGTGGTATTGCAGTGGGCCCACAATGATGAAACACTCCATCAACAGACTACCTAAATCCGAACCCAGGGATCCCCACGCAGAACACCCACCAAATAACCAGACAACCGACGCAACACAAGGTTTTGCTCTGATGCTTGACAACCCAACTGAATAGCCTGACAATAAGAGAATATAGGTCATTACCATCACCAGCAAGAGACTATACTCAAATGCCTGCAAATTACTGTTTCTGAAACTGGCTCAGCAACACGATCGCTATGGTTCGATGCTCGATAACCTTGTTGAATGGATAACAGTGGGAAACTATATACTAATGGCTGCACAGACCCACAACACAAATAGGTTGATACTTAGCAACTCGGTTAAACAGCTTACCAGCAAGAGACCATATACTAATGCCTGTACATGGCTGGGTTCGAAGCTGGTTTTGCAATACAGCTAGCATAACTTGTCACTTGATAATCTTGTTGAATAGCTTACAATAAGAAATTATGTTCTAATGTCTATACAATACTAACACCATGGTTGGCCCTACAATATAAATGTCCTAGGTTGTTACTGAGCAATCCGATCAAACAGCTTACCAGCAAGAGACCATATACTAATGCCTGTACATGGCTGGGTTCGAAGCTGGTTTTGCAATACACCTACCATAACTTGTCACTTGATAATCTTGTTGAATAGCTTAACAATATAACAATAAGAAATTATGTTCTAATGTCTATACAATACTAACACCATGGTTGGCCCTACAACATAATTGTCCATAGCGGGATTAAATTAGAAATCCGGTTTAAACAGCTCACCAGCTAGAGACACATAACTAATACCTGTACATAACTGAATTCGAAACTGGTGCTGTAATACAGCTGCTATAAACTGTTACTTGATAATCTTGTTGAATAGCTTAACAATAGGAAATTATGTCCCGGGGTCTGGTTGGCCCAACAACACAAATGCCCTAGTTTGACTGTCAATAATCCTGCTGAACAGCCTCCCAATAAGAGACTATATTCTGATACTCACATCTGGCTGGCCTCGGGATTGGCCTAGCAACACGAATATCCTAGGTTGATGTTTGATAACCCCACTGAAAGCTTAACATTAGCAGCCTATAATCAATTGCCTCCGCACGGCCGGTTCCGGGGCTAGCCCTACAACACAAATGTCTCAGGTTGACACCTAATGGTCCTGTTGGACGGCTTGACAGCAGGAGACACTATTCTAATGCCTACATGTGCTCAATACTGGGGTTGGCCCTATAACACAAATGACTCAGTCTGATACTTAATAATCCTGTCAAACATCTCAACAACAACAAACTATACTCAAACACTTGCACACGGCCGACCCCGAGAGTGGCTTTGTAACACTAAAGATTCACTCTGATGCTCAACAACCCATTGAACACCTCAGCAATGAGAAACTATAATTTAACTCCTACACACAACTAGGAACTCTGTTAAATAGACAAACGACAAATGTGGGTCCCCCCCCCTTTTTTTTTTTTCTAGATCCCCCCGGGGTTGTATTATATCCTCACCTAAAAGAAAGTAGTATACAAACCTTATAATCACCTAAAGTAAAACAGCCAGCAGTCTCCTCCCCAAACGTTACGGAACGTTTAAGTTTAGAAATACTCAGCTCCCCCACATCTGAGTCAGACAGGGGGTATTGGACCCCCAACCTGATCAGTAATGTTAGGATCCTTGGATCCACAATTGTGTTAATGAAAAGTTATATTTATCTGTTTATGCATTGTAACGAGCTATTGAACAACCTTTTCACTGTACCAATTTTGCCCATGTCTTTCAAGGTGTCCGCCTGCCGCCCTCCGCCCGCCCTGAGGCCTGTGCCTGGGATGAACATCTCCCCACCCGTACTAGATAATGGGTGACTCAGCAAAATCCCTCAAACTAATCTCCTGGAATGTCAGAGGCTTGAACCGAGCAGACAAACGCACGCAAGTATTCAATGTACTAACTAGACATTCACCTGACTTAGTGTGCCAGCAGGAGACCCACCTGCTGTACCCCACCACCAAATACCTTCAAAAGTCCTGGGTGGGTTGGTCGGCCCACAGCGCCTGCTCCACATATTCACGAGGGGTATCTATCCTCTTCAAAAACCTAAAATATAACATTCAATTAGTGAAAACTGACCCATTTGGAAGGTTTGTTTTTGTCGCAGCGGAGATAGATACCACACCACTAATCATTATAGGCCTCTATAACCCCCAACTGCTGGGCTCCACATCATGAAAACAATTTCACCCCTAATTATACGTTACCCAGACTCATACTTATTTGTATGGGGGACTTTAATATGGTGTATCCAAAGAGGACCGCCTCCGAGTCCCAGACACAACTCCACCCACAGCACCATCTCCCACTCCCCCCTAGCTTCAACTGGCCCAAACATGGTCATGGATTGACGCATGGAGACTCCGACCACCCCAACACCACGAATACTCCTGCCACTCCCCTACCCATAACTCCCTTTCAGAAACGAATGTCTTTCTCTCTAAGAAAACCGCCCCTCGCTACAACCATAACTCACCTCCCCCGCGGAATATCTGATCATTCACCTATACGGGCCAATTTAACCTCCCTAACACAACAAAACCAGGAAATCAATCCATTTTGGCTGTCCCAATTCCCGACCCCAGACCTAATCCCAGAGCAACTGGAGGAATTCCTCATATACAACACATCAACCGACAACCCTAAACTTCTCTGGGAGACCCTTAAGGCGTACCTCAGGGGCCACCTACACTCCACCATCCCTACATAAAGCGCTCTACCCAATACAATGAAGACATGTTGGCCAAACAGCTAACAGGCTGAAAAAAACTATATCACCTACCCCACTAACTCCACCCAAACTAAGTGGCTACAACAACAGTGACTATATAACAACCTACAGATTGAGAAGGCCAACCGAAAACAATTCTTTATAAAACAACAATACTTTGTAAACGGAGGCCAATCCGCTAAATTACTAACCTTTCTTGTAAAGACCACACTCAATCAACACAGTGGTCAGCGTCCTTACTCCACAAAACACACTGGTACACAACCACCCCCAGATTCTCTCCACCTTTCACGAATACTACAGATCTCTATACACCTCCCGTCTGTCTCACCCAAGAAATAACTCAGCCAATTCCTAGACCCACTGCAATTCCCCACCCTAACCAGAACACAACGGAACAAACTAGATGCCCCTCTGAGCCGCGAAGAACTAATCTCGGCCATGGCAGAGATGCCCAACGGGAAGACCCCGGCCCAGACGGCCTCCAATAGAGCCTATAAAAGATATCGCAACAACTCCTTCCGCAGCTGCTTGAAATGTATAATCAATCTTACAACGCCAACTCCCTACCTGCCTCATTATGCAATGCTATGATAGTATGATACCTAAGCCCGATAAAAACCCAAGACTGTAACTCATACAGACCAATATCTCTACCACGACAGATTATAAAATCCTTGCAAAAGTCCTGGCACAAAGACTTAACAAGTAATAACAGAAATTATCCCCTGACCAAACCGGGTTTATGCCCTCCAAATCCACAACCATAAACATTCGCCGCACCCTTACTCAAATTCAAACAAACCATGACAATACAGGAGAACGAATAATACTTTCACTGGACGCCTGTAAGGCCTTCGACTCCCTGGAATGGCCTTTTCTATGGGAGGTACTTGGGAGGTTTGGAATAGGAGAGAGCTTTATCAAATGAATACAACTCTTATACAACAACCCAATAGCACAAATCCTTGTCAACGGAACTCTGTCAGAGAGCTTCCCACTGCAGAGGGGCACGAGACAGGGCTGCCCGCTCTCCCCATACCTCTTCGCCCTTGCGATTGAGCCCCTGGCCATCACCCTAAGATCCAACATGGAAATACAAGGTTTCCGAGTGGGACCCTATGGGAACGCCGCCCTCTGTATGATCTAATCTTGTACTAGGAAACCCCACCTCATCCCTCACGACAGCTTTCACCCTTATTAATGAATTCGGTAACACTCTGGTCTCCAGATCAACTGGGACAAATCTGCCCTGTACCCCCTAGATACTTCCCTATAGCAGATCCAGCTCCATCCCTATCCCATAGTACAACACTTTAAATACTTGGGCATTGAAATCACAAAATCCCCTCAACAATTTTACTCCCTGAAATCTCCAGTCTGGCCCACACACGGAGAAAGGTGCTGCAGGAGGGAAGTCCATTAAATTTATGGGGTAGGGTTCAGATGATAAAAATATTTTTGCTGCCCAAGATCCTCTACACAGTTCAACACAGTTTAGCCTACATCCCCAAAACATTTTTCATGAAAATCAATAGTAAGGTCACTTCCTTTATCTGGAACAGTAAAAATCCAAGAATTAAGACATCTAAACTACAGGCCCCGAGGCACATGGGGGGGTGGCCCTTCTGACTTGCAGCTATACTACTGGGCTCTCAACTTAAACACCTCCAGGCCTGGGTTAACCCCTCCACCCCCCCCCCAATGCCTCTGACCTAATGACCACTCTATATCTACTGGTCCCTTATGGCCTACTTAGCGGCCCCCAACAAACATATAATAGGCCCTGCGACAACACTACTTAAACAAGCAGCCAGAATATGGCACCTCAACTAATCTCCTCCCAGCAGCAAGGACACTTAGACATACCCCCCCTGGAAAAATAAACTACTCCCGGAACTCTTCTCGCTCCCGGGTCGGACCAGTGGAAAGATGGGGAGTCCAAACGCTGGGAGACTTAGTACATAACAACCAGAAAATCCTCTTTACAGACCTCCAGATGATTCACAAGATCCCGAACTCAGCACATTTCCACTATATACAGATACAACAGCCCTGAGGGTCCGTTTTCCCTCTTCCAACTTACAATATCGAAGCACCCTATCATAGGAATCATACGCACACAGGGAATCAGGGGCATCACTCCAAAATATACACACATCTGCTCTCACTCAAATCACTCCCAGCCACAAAATCAATTAAGAAAAATGGTCCCCCTCTGGACCCACTCGAAGAACAGTGGATGGACGTTCAGTTCACATACAATAGCCTCCCCAGCCTCTAACAATAAACTAATCCAATGCAAGATCATATACCAATCGTAATACACTCCAAAACAATTAGACATGTGCAAAATGCAAAAGCCACTAAATGCCCAAAATGTCTACAGGATGCTGCTGACTTCATACACCTGATAGGGAACGCCTAAAGTTACCCATTCGGATGGAGATACTTCGATTTTTGAAAAATTTAACACCACACCCAGTCAGCCCCCAACTGTCGACTTGCCTCTTTGGACTGATGGAGGGGGAGATCTGGTCTAGTGCAGAGCTGGCTCTCCTGCAGGCTACAACTATTTAGCAAGGAAAACGATTATATTAAGCTGGATGTCTCCTAAATCGCCTAAACTTAAAACTTGGATCAAATTAATAAATACAGATCTGCCATATCTCAAGCTGATGTACAGACACAGGAACGCCCCAAACAAATTCTATAAAATATGGAACCCCTGGATTGAGTCCTCCGATACCCTAAACTAACCCACCCTAATCCCGGACTCTGATAGATATGTTGAAACCAGCATATATGGGAACCCCAGAACCCAATTCCACCCATTGGCGTGGGCCCGGGCGGGCGGCGGCTTGGCAACCGCGGCAACCACACGTAAGTAAAAATATTACTGTAAACGACTAAAGGGCTCGGACACTGTTTAATGTATATAGTTTATCCATATAACTGCAACCGTCTAACTCTCTCCACACAAACTAACCATATATGTTTTGATTCTGTAACCATCCGACTTTTTGGATTTTTGTATAAAACTGTCATATGATATGTGTTGGAACCAAAATAAAAAGTGTTTAAAAAAAAACAAAACAAAGTAGCAACATGTAACATTCGGAATCCTACACCAAATGTATATAAGAACAAAGCAACAAATGTAACACTTAATAGCGAACATCAATTTATATAAATGTCTTAAATATGAAGAGTAGACACCAAGGGAACGTAGCGATGCATGGTAATTTAAAAAAAAAAAAAAGCATTGGTATGCTAGTTGCTCATTTAACCCTTCTTTGGGGGGGAGTCCCAAGCGTATAGATCTACTTACATTCTTTTCTTAGCAACAACCTGTCATGATCAATATTAGCTGCAAGTTCAGATCGTGTCAGACCATCAAAGATCATGCACTTAAGGCTAGATAGAGGGTGACCCGTGGTGCGGAAAGTGTGCAGACACACACACACACACACCCTCATGTACAACCATTAACCCACAGAGACCAGTAAAACACTAAGGGGTTATTCAATAAAAGTTCTTATCGTTTAAAATGGTGCTAATTTTGCCCAACCAATCAGATGTTAACTTTCAAATGTTACATAAGTTCTGATTGGTTGGGGCAAAATTAGCACCATTTTAAACTATAAGAACTTTAATTGAATCTCCCTGTAAAAGTATATATTTACAATTGAAACCATGAAAACAATGTATGAATAGATAGAAGTTATATCAAACAATGGATACATTGTAGCAGAGGTACTACAAACCAGCACAAATTAAATGTATCTAATCACCAATATTCACATTAAGGCAATAGAAAATATTATTGTGTGTCCCCTGTCATTAACCAATTTTGAAGTGCTGCATAACCCACATACTGGGATATATTTTGAGAGGAATAAGGTTAAAGGTAAAAACATGGAATACAGAAAACATTGTAGCAATAATTGTTCATTTAATCCCCTATGTATTCAGATTGTGTATCCACTTGGCCTCTTTTTGTAACAGATATCAATCTTTATTGATATTGGATTTGATCTGCTGAGGAGTTAACCCATCTATAATCACACAATGGAAGCTTGAAAGGGGATGTCCCAATTTTTTTAAATAACGTGCCACCGCCAGATCTATAAATTTTGGAGAAAGGTATTGCTCTTTTGCAAAACTATTCCTTTACCGATCGCAGACTAAAATCAACAATTGCGATTGGAAATTTCCAATCGCGGTTGTAGATCTATAACCGCAATCATAGATTAATGAACGCCGATAGAATACGATATTTTACTACCGCATGGTTTTCTACAATTTTCGGCCACAATCGTAACACAGTAATAGTAACACAGGTTAGCAATCACAAGTTTTTAAATATGGCCCATATTTAGGGGAAGTTTTCACACAGTGGGCCATATTTAGAGACCCACGGTATCTCAAACTTGCGATACTGCGTGTTATTGTAAAAGTACAATCGCGGCATACATTTACAGTGTGATAGTACAATTATAAACAAACGTTCCTAAATTTATGAACGTTCATTTGTAGAATATCATGCAGTAGTTAAATAACGCAATGATATTGTATTGGCGATCATAAATCTACAATTGTGGTTGTAGATCTATGACCGCAATCAGAAATGTACTTTCACGATCGTAAATTTACAGCCTCAATCAAAGATGTACGATCTGTATCACAGATTTACACAACCCATCGTGAATTTACAGTTGCAGCACCAATCGTTAAAGGATTTACTTTTTAAACATGAAAAGTACTAGGGACATGGTGGTAGCATTGATTATTCCTACCTCACAACATAATTTTGTTGAGGAGCTACAAGCACGTACAGTTTTCATTTGCGAGGTTAGTCCTGGACTAGTCCTATATTAAAGATAGTGCTGAAGCCAGGAGGAAGACTCCATTTTTTTTTGGGCTGGTGCTTCTCACAGAACCAATATTGGGAGGTATATCCCTGTACCTAATCACACCCTTAACACCTGGCTGTGATATGCTAATTGGGATTTTCCAGGGTACATAATTGCCACAGATTCTTGTACAAGTCATTCTGAATTGAGAAAGCCAGTCGGATGACTAGCGAAACGTCTTCAAGAACTACATTACAAGTCCAGTTGATCTAATTGAATACAACAGATATCCCTGTACCTAGTCATTTTCATTTTAACTATTTAAAAAAAAAACTTTATAAACAAATAGCATGTCAGAGAGCATGTAGACATCCCTTAAGACTTGAAGAAAAAGAAGTTTAGGAAAGGAAACGGTAAAGCTGTGGAAGAGTCTTCCAGTGGACATTGTGATGGCAGTTTAAAAAAAAAATGGATGATGAATTTCATGCAAACAAGGAATGTCGCAAGTTACTGGTATTGATATATAAAGTAGAGTTTACCCAGGAGTATTTCTGATTGCCACTTGGAGTCAGGAAGCAATTTTCATTCCCCTTCATAAATTTGGTGTTTTTTTTTAGCCTTCCTCTGGATCAACAGGCAGGAAATGAGGATATTGCTAGATGGGTTGGACTGGATGAAAATATGTCTTTATTCAACCTCAAATACTATACTAGGTTATAGTTTTTCTGTAAATGCACTGTATCGCAAAATAGCAATGCTGCTCTTTAATGATCCTTTATAAATATCGAACACACTAACAAATACAGTTATGCACTTCTTATACACAACCACTGACATTTCCAGTATATTCTAAAAGGTGACACTGTTATGTATATATAGAGATGTTTGTTTTTAATAACCCTGCACGGTATCGCAAAATAGCAATACTGCTCTTTAATGATCCTTTATAAATATCGAACACACTGACAAATACGGTTATGCACTTCTTATTCACAAACACTGACATTTCCAGTATATTCTAAAAGGTGACACTTATGAACATATAGAGATGTTTGTTTTTAATAACCCTGAATACATATTGCGAATATATTGCAAGATCAAAAGACGGCAAGTGACAGGGGTGTATCTGCAGGGGCCCCCTGCGAGAATGGAGGCCGGGCCCCTGGACCCCTTCCTCCCTACAAGATGCCTCCTCCGAACTTCCGGTTCAGTTACAGAAATTCGGGTCCAGTCTTTTAAACAGCTGATCTCGCATATGTTTCACTCATATGCGCGATCAGGTGTTTAAAATGGCTGATCGTGGGAGGCATCTTGGGCGCACCTTGGGCTTGTGGTGGGTCCTAATACCGCTCGGGCTAATGCAAGATCCTTTCTGTCATTTTTCAAAAATCAGGCTACACACAGACCCGAGCATTCTCCCTATACACAGCATACACATGCATTCATAGCCTAGGGAGAATGCTCAGGACTTGTGTTCCCTCGGCTGCGGCAGACTTCCCTATAGGGAGTCTACCACGGCCGAGGAAAATTTTTCCTCTTTTTGAACAAGTGCTCAGCCAACCTTAACGTTCAGGGCGTGCTCACTTTGAAAAAGCAAGGCACACACAGCACTGACAAAGCCGTTGGATCAGACGGTATCGGGGCTTTATCGGTACTATATTAATTGTTTTTTACCTTGTCTCTAGAACTAATTATATATTAACTAAATACTAATGTGATAAGCATTTTAATAAGCTTTATTTGATAGGGATGAGGAAAATAAAGAGGCTGAATACATACTTTTAAAATTCATATGCCTATATAAAGATAAATAAAGGATTTTTAATAGCATAGTATAGAGTGGTGCAGTTAAGTTCTTTCTTTAAAAATATTTAAATTATTTTTTTCTGAACTAGCACATCCTCTACTAAGAGCATTACCATATATCTTGTGCCCTGCCCTACCCTACCTAACGATAACATTGATTCATTGTTTTGGCAAAAAACACCAACCCTGGGTCTTCAATTAAAAAAATATTTTGAAACAATTAATGTCTGCAAGTTGGATAAATTGCTCTATACCATTAGGCTGTATTTCATTTTATTCCATAATATAATTATAATTAACAAAACATATGGGACAAACTTTCCATATCTCCACCCAATTTCTCTAAAGAAGATTTAAAGAAGGCTCTTTTTCATTATATATATAAAATCTGGGTGGTCTGTCCACATTGCCCACAAGCCATCCATACACCCTTCTGTTCTTATTGAAGGCTATAAGATCTGACTTATGTCTTGTCAGTTGATCGTCCAGTTTTTTTTTATCCAGTCCTGGGATTTGTCACTATTAATAGTATTGAGATGAACTGTTTCGAAGTCAGAGATTTTTAAAACACCGAATAGCCTTGGTACCACACTTTATAGGAAAGACACTGATAATAATTGTTATTCGCTACCAGTTGTCA
Source organism: Hymenochirus boettgeri (assembly GCA_019447015.1). Lineage (NCBI taxonomy): Eukaryota > Metazoa > Chordata > Amphibia > Anura > Pipidae > Hymenochirus > Hymenochirus boettgeri. Next base: position 128,976,726 of record CM033470.1, read on the forward strand.
CCCCTGTAGTGCCAAAAATGGTTTTATATTCAGTCTGTTTCTTAGAACTCTTTAAAAAAATACTGACTGTACACTGGCTGAAGTTCAATTGGACAAAATGGTCCAGAGATTGAGAAATAGGGGTTATTCCTTCAATTTTATAACAGAGCAACTTTAAAGAGCTCTGCTCAGTTATTACAGGCAGGATGTGTACCCATCAAATACAGTGCATTTGGAGGAGCAAATGATTGAATTTTGCACTACTTATACCACATATAGCAGAGAAATTAGGGATATTGCTAAAAGACACTGGAACATGGTGAAAAATGATAGACAGCTCCCTTTTAGCCATTCAAAACTCTGTCATACATCCAGGCGTGGATGTCATCTGTCTAATTTGTTAGTACGTACAGACCTTGCTCCATTGACATCAGGAGAGGGTGGGGCTATTTGGGGCTCAAGCAAGCTGGGTTGTTACTGATGCCCAGATTGCATTACTTGCCCTTCTATGCTTGTGGGCAAGTATTTTGCCCACCGCCATAGTGGTAAACTAAAAAATCAGGCAAAAATTCACATGTGACAGTAAATTTGTAATCTATTATATTACATTATTGTATTATATAGGCAAATACCTGCACAAGCTTCAAGGAACTGATGTCAAACTATCAGTCTTCAATATGTTCTGCTCTTACAGCAAAAAATGCCTCCTCCACCAATACTAAGTTTGGTGATCTTTCAGTCACCAAGCACCTTAGATTACTGGGTTTTTCCTCCTGACCGACCGTTCGATACTTTCGAACGGTCGGCCAGGAGGAAGGACTGTCGGTCGCGGCAAAAGCCTGTCCGATCGTCCTTTCGTCCGATTTGGATGAACGGTCGATCGGACATGGGCACATTCGAATGCGATAATTTCGGTCCGATCGACCGATACACTAAACTATCGGTCGATCGGACCGAAATATCTAATCGTGTGTACCCAGCTTAAATGGATATATGTACCTGGTACATTATCTCCTAAGGGACTCAATATTTTTCTACCAATGTGGTGGGGGGTATATGATATTACATATAGGAAAGGTGTATATGTATGTGTGTACTATCTTATTATTACCATTTAAATGACCATCAGTAAATGTATATAATGAATATATTGGGTACAACACAAAATATACAAAATACATGTCAGTGAGTGATAAAAGACAAGACATCCCTGCTCTCTATGGCTAGGAGGATAGAAAGTGAAAGTAGATTGTGGTGTGTGATTTGGAGGGATATTGAATGCAACACAAGATCTTGTGTATAAGATCCTGTTACCACCTGTTGGGAGGACAGATTATTTGACAGACAATGGACCTTATTGGATACAAACTCTGAGGCAACAGGTAAGTGTACACCAATTTACAAGGACACACAATATACAGGCCTGGTCAATATTCAAAGTGGTGCACCATACACAAGGACACCCCTGATTACTGCATATTTTATGTGGGGAACCTGTTTATGTGCACTGTCTGCTTTATGCTAGACCACCAGAGTAACCCACTTTGTGCCATGCTACCCATAATACTTCCATAAAGCAGTGATCTGGTACAAATTGGTGACAGCGGTGCTGGTAATACCATTTATTCTCCCTGTTTTCTTTGTAGGTATGTTCTCTGTATTAAGCAATGGAGGCTGATTCTGAAAGTATTGATTTAAATCCTCCTGCTCGCTTGCAAGTCCTTAGTCTTTTGCTTAGTGGTAAAGCCAGGCAGGTATACCAAGGATTTACTGTAATACTGAACTAAAATACTGAACTAAAAAGCAGTTATAAGTTATTAAAAATTGGTCTGACGCAAACTGGTTTCAATGCATACAACTCTCAAGATTCCTTTCCACAAGCATCACTAACCGCAAATACACCTTACTACCTTTGAAAAACTCTGTACACAAGAATCAAACACAAAAAACACAATTTCGAAGATACACTTTATACTTTGGCACAATACTCAAGCAAAGAGAATACCCCCTATGGATTGATGGGAATCCAGACTGCAGCACAAGTTGTCAGACACTCAATGGCACCAAATAATCACACAATCGGCACGATGTTCGGCAAATATAATCCCAAAGGAAAAATCCTTCAAAATCTTCTAAGATTGGTATATCACCCCTTCATCATTACACAAAATCAACCCTACTTTACCCCAAAACTGTTTCAGAGGCTGCGACCAACAGGCAGACCAACTCCATTGTTGGTGGGAATGTAAGGAAGTTCAACTTTTATGGAAACACACTGAAAAACTAATCTCTGTTATATTCAAGAGCTCCTTCAAATTATCCCCTTACACAGCCCTATTCAACCTGCCCACAAAAAACTACGACAAATATGCACACTCTTATTCGATATGTTTTCAAAAAATTTAATAAAAATCTAGTCAGGATGTCCAGTGTAGGTCACTGTTAGGGCCGCGAGCAGAGCAACTGACCTACACTGGACGTACTGACTGACTTATCTTGAGTTGGTAGCTATTTGTCTAATACACTTTATTTACTGATACCTCCATGATTTATGCTCCAACCAAAGTTATACACTGAGTCTTTAAGTTTAGGTCGCTGAGGTTCTTATTAAGTGTTTTTATTCATTGATAACCCTGATGTGTGTAATAAAGGTTTTTTAATTGTCTATAGAGTATGCACAGTAGTTTTGTTTTGCTTTAGACTATATTTTTTAACTACTCTGTGGCACCTCTTCTTATTTGGGAATTATTTAGCTGGTGCTGGGTTAATTTTTTGATTAATTTTTATCCTTTGACCGCCCTGCGAGGTGAGGGAAATCATGACCAGTCATGACATAGCGGCAAGCTAGACATCCTTGGCAGCCCTTCTTTGTATCAGATGCTCTTATTAGACTTGTCCTGAATGGTAAGTTAGCATCTTTGCTAACTATTTCTGGCTAATGAAAGGGATGTCCATCTTCTTTTTGGATTTGGCAATTAATGCCCCTTCAGATTTAAAATTGTTGAGTACAAGGTCCATCTGTTCCTGGACAGAATCCTTGCTATATCCTCTTGTTATGAATCTTTCTTTCATCTCCCGTAATTGAGTATGGGCATTAGTCTCATTAGTGTTGTTTTTAACCTCTTAGCATCTGAGAGTAAATAATTCCTTTCTTTTGCGATATAGGAAAGAAACTTGTAGCATGCATGAGTGTATTTCTGTCCGTTGGTTTTTTGTAGAGGGTGGTATGGAGTTTGTGGTTTGTTTGTCAAGGTATTCAATAGATACCAGGCTGGTTAAAAAGGTTAGTCTTACAGGATTGTTCAGAGTATTTAAATACTCAATGTATTCCGTGCATTCCTTTTCAAGTCCCATCCCACAGAAAGAATAAATCATCTATATACCTATTATAGATGAGTATCTTACTGGCACACAACGGTAGTATGTATTTTTCCTCATTGCTGCATAACAAAAATAGCGAAGGACGGCCCTGCGTTGGCACCCATAGCTGTACCAGAGATTTGCTGGAAGTATGTAGACTCAAATCTAAAGTAATTGTTTTCTAAAGAAGACATTAGGAGATCCATCAAGAATTCTATGGGTGGCATAGTATGGCCTGATCTAATGAGGGCTTCTTTACAGGCCAATACTCCATCCATTTGTGGTATAATTGTGTATAGATTTTTTACATTGCACGTCATGAGGACTGCATGGGCAATAAGTCCATCATATTGTTTAAGGATATCAAGGAGGTGACCACTGTCCCTTAAGTATGCATACTTTTGACCACAGGTTGCAGATAGAAGTCCACATAGGTATTGAGTAAAGAGCCACACGCTGCTATAATAGGAGGGGGTATATTGGGGGGGGCATCAACTGACTTGTGAATTTTTGGTACCGTGTATATAATAGGTACTTTAGGTGTTTAATTTTATAAATATCCACATACTTCCTCTGTGATCCACCCATTGGAAACCGCCGTCCGCAACCTCAGGTTCAAAGCTGTCTGTAATTTCAATGTGGGATCACCGGGCAGTTTTTTGTATATGGTTTCATCTGCTAGTTGGGTAAGGAGCTCTTTTTTATGGACCACTAGATTAGATAGATAGATTAGATTAGCATTGCCATGCTATGCATATCTCCCACGGGGATCCGTTCTTCCCCAAAAAGTATTATAAGTAACAATGGAGCCGCATACTGTGGATAGAAGCAGATGTAATTAATTTATTGACATGCTTACAAAGTAGTTCCAGCAACGTTTCAGGAGTATGTCTCCCTTTACAAAGTTTGCAAGCAGGTAATGTTTATACAATGTACAGGCTTTTTAAATGGGATAACCCCTCCCAGGGGGAAATGACATCACGTATAGAATTACACACCTTAAAAGGATATGTTACACACATATTATATATCCATAGGGCAGGTTTGAACCTCATTCAGCACATAAGATAGATGGATTATTCAAAAATTACATAAATAGAAACAAATTATAATCTTTGATCAAGCCATTAGGGGACAAAGCCCTAAGATGCTTAATCCACTATGCCTTTCTTTGTTTTAGGCGTAACTGTCTGTCACCACAAATATCTATGGGTATGGTCTCCAGAACTGTAAAACGGAGTTCCTCCCATTACTGTCTATTCTCACAGTTAGATGTACACGTTGTAAAATTATGGATGTTGGCTTGTCCTAGCCTTCACCTTCTGGGTAGTCTTCCCCCACATAAATAAATTTGCAGGGGCAAACAATCACATAAATAGCAAATCTAGTATCACAGGTAAACGTTCCACGTAATATTATCCCCTCTCCTGTTGATGGATGGACAAATTTAGGACTCTTTAATATCAGTTTACAAAAAATAATATTTAAACATGGGTACATCCCTTGTTTCGTCCCTAACCACATAGATGTCACTCACTTCCTTTCCTTGATGAACCTCGTAGAGGTGACCATATTTCCAATAGTCTTTCCTCTCTTATAGGCTATCATTGGTGGTTTCATGAATTCTTTTCTTTCAGGATAAGCATTTTCTAAAATAGGCCAATGGCTCCTAAGTATGTTACTAACGCTTAGGCTCTGCTCACTCAGTAACACAGGTTATTCGTGAACCGGATGGGGGCCTATGTGTACGCTCACCCCTCAATTTGTTCCTAGCATCTTGGATGATTCTCCTGGTATACCCTCTTTCTCAAAATTTGTTACACATTTGTTCCATCTGTATCTACCTTCTACCTGGATCCGTAACTAATCGTTCCACCCTACACAACTGACTAAAGGGTATGGCCTTTTTTAGATGGGCCGCATGGTGACTTTGGAAGTGTAACAATTGTTTTTTGTACGTTGGTTTTGTATATAATTCCGTTTTCAAACCATCTAACCTGTGAGTGGAACTGCGATATGGTGGATATGTCACTCTGCTAGAGGAGGGACAAGTCATCGATAAATCTACACCACACAGTGTGTGTTGAGATCATCACGACAGACGTGCTCCTCCTCAAAGCCTGCCCATACAGGCGTTGGCATAGGCTGGGGCGACAATAGACCCCATAACAGTCCCACGCAACTGGAGGTAAAAATTTTATCAAATTCAAAACATTACCTGCTTGCAAACTTAATAAAGGGAGGCATACTCCCGAAACGTTGCTGGAACTACTTTGTAAGCATGTCAATAAATTAATTAAATCTGCTTCTATCCTCAATGTGCGGCTCCATTGTTACTTTTTTGGGGGGCAGCCAATTCTAGGTATAAGCCTAAGATCTGTTTTAACCAATAAGTTCCAGAGATTCTTGCCTTTTCTATGGGCAAAAAAATGGGTTGTTTCAAATGTAGAGGCTGCCTTACGTGTAGATCGATGCTGACAGGCAGCGATTTCCCGCATCCACATACGGGGCAGAGATTTTAAATTGGGCACCGATTAAATTATCTGTCCACATAGGTTATCTATTTTTTGGTATGCCCCTGAGGGTTATCACTGGGCCCCCATGCAGAACTATGATGGGGCCCCCATCCATGCTTCATCCACAGTAGTTTTCTGAGAGGAAAATATCTGTCATAGGAAAAATAAGAAGATGGGGCCCCCTGCGGTTGCTCCCCTGTAGTTATGCCCCTGCAATTGGGCACCCCTTTGTTCTTAAAGGACACCGATAGTACTAGTGGGATGGCATCTTGTCGCACTCAATATAGAGTTCCTAAGCGGGGTTTAATATATAGCCAATTTTTACGGGTATTACGGAATAATACTAAGCACTCTAAGGCGGAGGCTCAACTGGAGGAAACGTGTGAGAGAGACTTTCCTCCAGAGGTTATCGTCCTACATTTATCAATGAGCAACTACTGAGGGCTAAGTTGGAGTATGGAGAGAGACATAAATATAGTACTAAAGCTCTTGTAAAGAATGAGGACACTTAATTTGTGTACTACATTCAATCCCCTTAGTGTGAACATCAGGGAGAGTACTCTGAGACATTGGAACATAGTCAAGTATGATAGATAATAGTCCTTTCAACATACAAGGGCTTGTAACACATACAGGAGGGCCCATATCCAGCATTGATAAGGATAGAGTTCTTTTACAAAAAGAAGCCAAATGGATACACTATTTAGATACACAATTCCCTAAAGGACTTAATGAACAGTGGTTGTTACACGGTTTCCTTTAATGTTTCCATGTATATACACATAGTATAGCTACAGCTTCTGGCTATTAACGCATAAGTGCACTGTAAAATCAAGTTATGTTCATTTGGAAGCTGCAGCTTTAAAAATACCGTTGCCATATTTTTTTTTTTTACCTATGCCCCTCCAGAGCCTAGCTTTGTGCCTTGGAAATTGCTGACATCTTGTTATTGGTTTGCGGAATGTTAAGCTCTGCCACTCTGAGATTTCCTCTGCTTTCTCCTGCTTGAGCCTCAAACAGTAATGCTTGTGAATTCCGTGCACACGCACGTGCACGGAACTCACAGGCATTACTGTTTGAGGCTCAAGCAGGAGGGCAAAGTCATTTAATCATTTACAGACATCACTTCCTGTCTAGCAAACAGAAACTTGATTGTCTCATTACTTTCTATGGAGAGGGGAGGGGGAGTAAATGTGAGAATCTGAAGAATTTTCTAATTGACTAAGACACGTCACATGTTTTACAAACAGCACATAACTGGGTATAATACAGGAACTTCCTTACACTTCCTGTCTTGTCATGGACAGTGCCTAAGAGAATTTTTTGATTTGCTAACAGTGTAAGATCAGAACCTCTCACTGGATGTTAGTAAAATTACACTTCGTTTTAGTGTCTACATGGAGACCCTGTAGAAATCCTGGAGGTGTGGCTTAACCTATCATTTTGAGTTTTCCATTCAAACTTAGGGGTGTCCAGTAAAGTAAGTATACTTTATTAATTGTATATCATTTGTCTTGTAATTCAGTAGTAGGTAGTAGTGCTTTGTATAGTGTTATTTCTTATGGTGAGTTTAATTAAATAGCACGTGTAATAGTGTTATATACCCCCACCTAATTAGTTGCTCCTAAAAACTCAATGCAATCTCCATAAAAATATAATATAAGGGATATATATATATATATATATATATATATATATATATATATACACACACACACACACACACACACACACACACACACACATATATATACACACACACTAGCAAAAGTGTGCCCTTTGGTGCACAATGGAAATTATGTGTGTGTATGTTTTGCTACGTGTGGCTATAGAATCTATACACAGGTATAATGCAGGTTATTACAATAGAATTGCCCTAATAATCTAACATATAAACAAACATTTCTCATTCCCAGTTTACCTAAAGAAATGGATTTATCCTTTATATACTCTTTTATACAGATCTAATTGAAAAAAAATTGCTTCAGACCAATTTTTAATAACCGATAGCTCCTTTTTAATGCAGCATTACGGTAAATCCTTGGTATACCTGCCTGGCTTTACCACTAAGCAAAGGACTAAGGACTTGCAAAGAAGCACCTTTATCCCAAACATTAATAGTGGCTGCCAATTCAAATTGTTCTAGCCAATTAGTCCACTACCTAGTTACAATCATTCAAATGAATCATGTTTAAAAATAGGTTTGGCAATTGGGCCTGGTAGAGCTACTGAGTCTAATTGGGGCAGGTACAAGGATAGGAGGATATAAATCAATACTAATCAGTAGCAGCCTCCATAGCTTTATACAGAGAACATATGGAAGGATTATGGGTAGCATGGCACACAGTGGGTTACTCTGGTGGTCTGGCACAAAGCAGACAGTGCACATAAACAGGTTCCCCACAGGTATGTTCTAGTCAAGCATCTACAAACATAAATTCAAAAACTTTACCAGTATTTCTAACAAATTAAAGGAGAACTAAATCCATTTTTTATACTCCAGAATCTGAAAACAATCCCCCTAAAAACACCAATAAGCTATATAATATGACTTCAGTAAATTGCATTAAAATAAATGTAAGCCTGTTAAGAACTGGATGAATTATCTGTGTGTATGTGCAGTGTCAGACCACACCTCCTGCCTCAGTCACATGCTTCCTTGCTTTATCTTTCCTGTAAAAGGATTGGATAGAGATTATTAATGGGTGTGACCAACTGTAACAAGTTTCTGCCATAACTAAAGACTGAGCATGGGCAGAACATAATGGTCGTTGACCAGACTGTGTGATATTAGAATGCTGTGATATTAAGCACAAACCATATATTATTTAGGGAAATTTCCCAGCACCCATATCAAAATGAGAGGTAAGACACTGATTACTGGCTTTATATCAAGGTGTTCTGCCTTCTGGTTCAGTGTTGTTCTGTGGCTTTAGTTGTCCTTTAATAATCCCAACTATCAGGGTTATTCAATAAAAGTTCTTATCATTAAAAATGGTGCTAATTTTGCCCCAACCAATCAGATGTTAGCTTTCAAATGTTAAAAAAGATCTAATTGGTTGGGACGAAATTAGCACCACTTTAAACAATAAGAACTTTTATTGAATCTCCCTGTGTAAAAAAAAATCATACACTAATATTACATTAATAGACGGATCTGATGCTCTATATATACAGTTAAGCTCTACAGATCTCTAATATAAACATATGTGTATTTTACTTCTTTAGTTCCGTGTAAGTTATCTTATGGTTAATAATAACACTCACCAAGGTGATATATCAAATAAGGATTTATTGTATGGAGTAGTTACAAATTATGCAGTAAGTAAAAAGCCAGTCAAGTATATTAGAGACAGCCTACAAATTATAACTATATACTTTAAGCATAATTAGTCTATTATGGTGTGTGTGTGTGTGTAAAGAGTGTGTGTGTATGTCTGCTTACCTCCTCCTCCTACAAACGTCAACCTCCAACTCCTACCACCCACTCCCACCACAGTGTGTGAATCCTGACCAGTTATATACATCTCTGGTGGCTTTAGTTACACTCTAAAAGTTTCATGAATGGTCACAACTTATGTTACTGATGAACTTCATTTTCCAAAATAACTTCTACTACTTTGTGAGTGAGCAAGACAGTTGTGCATACATAACAAGCTTTGGTTAACTCTTTACAATACTGATTAACCCTTTATACTGGATTCAACACCCTGTATGTCTCTGACTGAGATAATTTACATGGCAGTGGGCATGTAATGGGTTAAGAAATGTATTCATAACCCATTGTCCACCCTCTAGATAGGGTATCTTTTTAAAATTCTTCTTAAAGGGCATGTCCACCCTTATTATCAACTTTTAGCATATAATAGAATACAGTCCCCCAGCCCTAACCGCTATAAAATTAATTTAAGAAAGTGACCAGATGTTTACTTACCTTCCCTCTCTCCTCCGACGCCCAGCCCGGCCTTCTGCTTGCAAGACACTGCAAGCAGGGGGCAGGACCAGCAGCCGCGTCCGTGATTGGCTGAGGGGGAGGGGGAAGGATGGTAGGGGGAGGGATAGCAAAACGGTAGGGGGAGGGAGGGGGAGGAGGGCTGCAGTAAGCATGCCAAACTTCTCCCGGAGGCCAGATAGGAGGCAGAGTCCTATATGGACTCTGCTATCCTCCTGGTGGGCAGTTTTTGGGACTTTGGGGGGGACTACAGGAGAACCTTATGGAGCTGGGATGTGAGGTAAGGATTTTACTACACTACATGGTGGGGCAATTAGTGGGGGGGATTATAGTTTTGGGGGTGGACATGCCCTTTAAACTAAAGCTACCAGTATGTATTAAATGGCACTTATTTTGTTTTAGTTTTCAGAATTGTAATAAAAAAAGGAAAGCACTTAAAACCTGTAACAGTAAGGAAATGATAATACATGTAGGTAGTATGTTACACAATGGTGGGCAGCACGGTGGCACAATCATACAGACTTAATATATAATAAAGACAAATATATATAATAAAAACAAATATCATGATAGGTTGTTTGTGAGAGAGTGTAGATTGATTGTATAATTCATAGTTATTATATGTTCACCCCCAAACAAAATTTTTACCTTAACCCCACCCCAAAACTGCATCAGTTATCTTTTTGTGAAGTAGACAGTCCTTCATTGCAGATTACCACTCTGCATGCTTTAAGACTGTGCAAGCTTATATTGAGTTCCTATCTGATGTTAGAAGCGCCAAGGAGAAAGGGGAGTATTTTGTAAATGGGGTTTGGGGGGGCAGTGTTAAAACTGGGGCTAAAATTTTTGTTTGGAGGTGGGGCATTAATTGATGTGTTTTCCTTTTTAAGCAATATTTATACAGAGGTAAAAATATTTAGTATCACAGAAGTAAAACTTACGGCAATAGTCGACCCATTCTTCCCAACTCCACCTGTTAAAATTACTCTGAAGTAATTGGTACAGGAGAATATAGTGCCTGCAACTGTGCAGAAGGCTGGAATAAGTTTCACAGGGACATTCAGCATTGGAATCTTTATAATGAAAAACAAAATAATGAGAACATGCATGTTAAAAGAAGATAGCCAACAGTCAATAACAACCAGGTATATAACTTTCTAAACCTAGGTACTGTATAACAGTTTATTGTTAATTTTAACACTATATTATACATATACAAAGTTATATATTACATAGTTATAATATATATGTAAACATAGTGGTTTTGGGAAAAATGGCCATCATGCAAAATGCATCATCCCCAAAAATTACAGCTTCCTCCCCCAACCTGGACCATGATCCCCAGTAAACTAACCTGTGCAAGTTCCATGTATAACCTTTGTAATCTATCCTTTAACTAGTTCAAATAGTAAGGTCAAGACAAGTGTTCCTTAGTTTTAAGGGACACTAAAGTGAAGAAAATGACTTGCCTTTATCCGTATCTATATTTTTAGTTCTGCCATGAACATGATCCTTTTTTGCTCTCAGTGCTTCCTGTCACTAGATCTCCTCATGTCCTGTTCAGCTCACTTATAGTATGCATGTTTCCTCTCTATGTATCCACCTCCCTCCCAAAATTGAGGCACAGCTAGAGTGTGGAGCCTGTGCAGTGGAGACGATCTGTGCTCTTATACAGCAAATAGCATTCACCCAGTGATTTTTTTGTGTTATTGTGAAAATGAAACTGCTTTGCTACAGGACGGTGATGCAAATTTGATATGCCTGGTGGGTAAATGGTTAATATAATTGTTGGCTATAATTCACAATATATTTTATAATATACTAAAGCCATTTTGTGCTTAATCTTGCATTTCTTGCTAGTTTTCATAGGTTTATGGTAATTCTTTGGTGAATCACTAATGTTTTGTTTTTATCATTGTTTAACTTTTTTATATGCTTTGTTTGCCTACTTTATGTGGGAATGGTATGCTGTGTTTAAGAATGGTATCTCTGTGTCTGGCCAGTATGGGGTATTACCTTAAAGGGTATGTCCACCCTTAAAAATAATTTTTTATATGTTACTCCCCCTGTCCCCCCAGCCCCAACCGATCTATTTATTTAATCAGAAAATGCCCCATACTTTACTTACCTCCCCTCTTTCCTCCGCCACACTGCCGGCCCTCTGCTTGCGAGAAAATGCAAGCAGAGGGGCGGGACCGGCAGTCACGTCTGTGATTGACTGAGCGGAGGAAAGAGGGGAGGTAAGTAAAGTTTGGGGCATTTTCTGATTAAATAAATAGAGCGGTTGGGGCTGGGGGACAGGGGCAATATTATGTATAAAGGGATTTACACTAGGGGGAGGGAATGCTAATTAGGAGGGAGAGGGAGGGAGTGGGAGGGGGAGGGAGAAGGGCTGCAGTACGCATGCCAAACTTCTCCTGGAGGCCAGGTAGTAGGCAGAGTCCTATATGGACTCTGCTATCCTCCTGGTGGGCAGTTTTTGGGACTTTGGGGGGGGGACTACAGGAGAACCATATGGAGCTGGGATGTGAGGTAAGTATTAAACTACACTACATGATGGGGCCAGTAGTGGGGGGGTTATAGTTTTGGGGGTGGACATGCCCTTTAAATATCTGCTGGGCAAGCAAGTTGTCTTGGAAAGGAGGGAATATCGAACCTGGAAGACTATAATAACCTGCTGCGTTGGCATAGTAACATGCTGCGTCATGTAACAAAACAAAAAAAGGTTCTGTGCAACATCTAGACAATAAAGTGCATCACACCAGTGTGTCATACTTTGACGCGCCGCAAGTGACCCTTTGTATCTACAATTGACTTTATTAACAAAATTAAGGACATTTCATCAGGAGAGTACTGCATTGCAACCTGCAATGTCAAATCTCTTTATATTACTATCAATCACTTACATGGCCTTAAAGCTACCCAATACTTTTGTATAAAAGTGAACTCAAAACATGAATTTATCCTTAAATGAAATCTACCCTTAACCACAATGTTTGTTTTTGGCTGCCAGTACTATCTCCAGGTTAAGGGGACAGCGATGGGTAGAAAATGTGCCCCATCGTAGGCTTAACTTTTCCTAAGATGGTGGGAACAAAAAGTGGTGTTTATGGATGTATACGAGGAATACCCAAGCAGGGAGATTCAATAAAAGTTTAAAATGGTGCTAATTTTGCCCCAACCAATCAGATCTTATGTAACATTTGAAAGCTAATATCTGATTGGTTGGGGCAAAATTAGCACCATTTTTAACGAAGAACTTTTATTGAATAACCCTGAAAATGCATACAAATCTAGATACATCAATGATATGTTTATCCTATGGAAAGGGACAAACTCTAATCAATAAATTTTTTAGATGTACTCAACCAGAATGATCTTAATATCCTCTTGACTAGAAATATTTAAAATGTGGAGGTACACTTTCTGGACTTTACTGTAAGGACTGCAACCGCAACTAATTCCATTTTACATTTTGACAGTGCACACCCACGTAGCCTATTGAGAGGCATAGCTTAAGAGCAACTGATAAGGGTACGCCGAAATTGCTCAAGAGACGATGATTACAATATGACAGCAGAGGTGTTGTTGACACGCTTTCAGCATAGAGGCGACCCTAAGAAACTTGGCAGACAATGCCTAAGGGTGTTAGAATCTGTTGAACAGTCTTCCCTCCTACAAACCAGGACACATACCCTACCTGATAATAAGGTGAGGTTTGTAACTAATTATGGGAAAGAATGGGTCCCTTTTAAAAAAATCTAAATTCTGGACCCTGCTTACTACTGATGGAACACTAAAAAAAACTTTAAAGACCCATATATCCACAACTGACAGCCAAAAAAGGGGTCAATTTGGGTGGCAAATTGTCACAGAGTTACTTTGTGCACACTAGGATTTCATCTTACCAGGGGACACAAACTCAAAGGGTGTTTTCCATGTGGAAGTTGTGTCTTCTGTCAATTTCTGCACAATACCAATAATATTTGTGATAGAAAACAAGTTTTTTTGCAATCGTTCTCCAATGATGGGTGCAGACACCTCTAAATATTCTACCTTATTGGATTATAAGTATCAATAATGTAACAGATTGAGGGTTGCAAGCCAGTAATAAATTCAAGCTTTTGACCACACATCATATCATAAAGTTTCGGAGGGGTAAACGTGCACCCTTCCTCAGGTGAGGCATGTTTACCCCCCAAAATTTGATGATTTGATGTGTGGTTACCAATAAAAGCTTGAACTTATTACTGGAGTGCAACCCTCAATCTGTTACTTTATTAACTGAGCAAGTTCTCAGTGTTTGCTGATGACAAGTGCTGCAAGATTATATATCAAAATGGGCAGCAGAATGGCAGATGAGATTCAATGTTAATAAATGTAAGGATTTAATAATCCCTGTGCCACCTACACCATAAATAACTCTGTGTTCAGTGCATCTGTAATGAAAAAGTGTTGATTATCAAGAGGCTGAAGACCAAATTCACTGCTGATGTGGCGCACACCTTCAATGTCTCTCAGTGTCAAGTTCAGAGGATAAAGAAAAGATTTGAAGAGACTGGAGAAGCTTTTGACAAGCCCAGGTCAGGTAGACCCCGCAAAACAACTGCTCGAAAATCCAAGGCAAGCCCATTTTCAAATGCAGCAGAGCTGCCAGGAGACCTGGTCACCTGAAATCCCTGTGTCAACCAGAACAGTTTGTCGGATTCTGCCTCGAAATGGCCTCCATGGTCGAATCAGTGGTCATAAGCCAGCACTAAACAAAAGACAATTGAAAAACAGCGTGGCATTTGCCAAGTCCCACAGCCTGCTAAAAGGATGGATGCTGGTAAAGTGGCAAAATGTGGATTTTTCAGATGAATCTTCTATTGAATTACACAACAGTCATCGCAAACATTGCAGGAGACCTACCAGAACCCGCATGGAGCCGAGATTTACCCAGAAAACTGTGACGTTTGGTGGAGGGAAAATCATGCTCCAGGATTTGCCAGCCCAGTCACCTGACATGAACATCATTGAGCATATGTGAGATAGGATGAAAGAGGAAGCATGGAACGAAACAAAAGAATATTGATGAACTCTGGGAGGCATGCAAGACTGCTTTCTTGGCTATTCCTGATGATTTCATCAATAAATTGTATGAATCCTTGCCAAACAGCATGGATGCTGTCCTTCAAGCTCATGGAAGTCATAAAATCTATTAAATTTGGATCTCACAGCACCACTAGTTAATTTGCAGACATATTTTTGGATTGGCTGTAAAGTAGATCATTTTCTGTATAGGCGACTACACTTTGTCTTGCAACATTTTGACCTTTCTGTCTTGGTTAAATGATCAATTTTTTTTTACCAGTACATTTAATATTATTTGAGTGGGCTTTAGCTTTTCATATGAGCTATTTCTAACACCAATTGATCAATTAAAAATTAGGTTAATAGCAGTTACTGCAAAATACACAGGCGACAAGACTTGTCAGAAACTGTATGCTGTGGAATCGTATGTGTATGGCCACCCTAACTTTTGCCTGGTGATGTGCCTGGATTGGAAAAAAAGCCAATACCAATATTCAAAAAAGGTAGTCATTTACAGCCTGTGACTATAGACCTGCAAGTCTAAGATCAGTAGTAGGGAAGATATTGTAATTTATTGTTTAAGTTTATTATGGGATCATATTCTGGACTTTGTCTCCAGAACTGATCTAATAAGTCAGTGATGCACAATCCATGGCCCAACCATGTTTTTTTTGATATGCTTAACCCAGGGCCCAATCACTGCATTGGGGGCCTCTAGTGTGGCCCCCTGCGTGGCTCAAGTTGAGCACCCGTTATAAGAAGTAGTCAGCATTGATTTAAGTGAAATAGATCTTGTCAGACTAACTTGCTTGTTTTTTATGAAAATATGAGAAAGAATTTAGATTCTGGATGTAGTATACTTTCCATAGATTTTGATACTGTGCCACACAGGCAACTTGTGTATAAACTGAGGTATGCTGACCTAGAAAAAAACATGGATAGTGAATTGGTTGTTGGTACAGAGAGTAATGGTCAATTGAGCTACATCTATGCAGGTTCTGTACTAGGGGCACTTCTTTTTAATCTTTTTATAAATGACTTAGAAGTTTCTGTGTTTGCTGATGCCATGATGATGACACATCAAATGATGTGCAATTGCTGCAACAGACCTAGACTACCAAAATTGGCAGGTGAGTGGCAGATAAGATTCAATGTTAAAAATGAAGTTGATGCATTTGGGGTTTAACAATCCTTATGCCACCTACACCATAAATGTCTCTGTGCTAGATGAATATGTATTGGGAATAGATTTGGGGGTTCTAGTAGATAACAGACTTAGTTGTAGCAAGCAGTGCCAGACAGCAATGGCTAGAGCTAGCAAGATAGTGTCTTGTATAAAGAGGGTAATAGATTAAAGGGGAAAAATATTATTTTCCCTTTTCTAAGCACTGGTAATGCCTCGTTTGAAATATATAGCGCAGTTTTGGAATCTCATTAACAAAAGGGGCATCTTGGAAATAGAAGTTTAGAGAAGGGCAACTAAAATAATAAGGGGGATATGATTTAATATCACAGACTTACATATAGTTTACATATAAATCAATATTTTATATTGATATAAATATATCAATGGGCTATATAATAAATTGTTTACCAATAGGTCATATTAGAGCAGGCATTCTCAAAAGGTGTGCCTCCAGATGTTTGAAAACTACAACTCCCAGCATTCTATTAACTACAGTGGGAAGCCTGTGAATGCTCAGAGTCTACAACGCTCCTTTTTACAAATGCTCTAGGTTTGGAGGCTTTGGCTAATAATCTCTACATGTTTCAATACAATAGCGTGAAGCGTGCACCACTTAACATAAGGTATAGCTGCGCACAGTAGTGCGGTGCATGCTGGGACCTAAACAAACATAATAAAATATAAATCAAAGACACCCCAGGTCAACAAGCGTTGATTTATATTTTATTATGTTTGTTTAGGTCCCAGCATGCAACCTAAATGCTGTTGTGTGTGTGTACAGCCTATATGCTGCAACCAGCTGTACACACCAGTAAGTCACTAAAATTAACAACCTTTATTCAGAGCAGTTTAAAATACAGTGACAAAATCACAAATATCATATAAACCCACATTTACCTCCCTCCAAAGTATATCCCCACAAAAAATAGTAAAAACATTAAAACTCAAATATCAAACCAGCCCCAGAAGGGTGTAGGTGGGGGCGTCCTCCTACCAACACCTCAGAGTCATCCGAGGAAAACTAGTTGGGAGCAGTGACCATATATCTAACAGTCAACTCCTCCAGTATAACAGGTAGTTAGGAGCAGACACTCTGTATCCAAAGTTCCGCTATTCCAGTGTGTCGGATAATTAGGAGCAGTAAATCTGTATCCCAGAATCGGCTAATCCAATGTAATTAATGTCTCCAGTGGCAGCTGCAGTATTCATACAGTGGTATTAAAGAACAAACACCATTTACCCACTGCTGTTGCTCTTCATTATATATTATATGGCAACATCACGGGCAATATCCCCAATGCACCTAAAGTTCAAATCAGCACAAATATGTAAAAGATACAGTCATTACACTCGGACAGGACTTACAAGAGTCGCACTTGTCTCAAGGATTCGTACGTCCAATCCTCTCCGGACTCACCGGGCCACGAGGTAACTGTAAGAGAAATTCACTCTACTTCACCTGTCGTTACGTGCTTCGTGCCAAGGTGCAGCAACAAACTTTAAACTGTCCCGGATCCATTTAAGTAGCGGACTTCCACATAACTCCTTCATCCACGAAGCCAACCAACTCCGAACTGCTCCAAACCAGATGACTCTGCTGTGAACTGGAAACCAAACAGACCTACGCGTTTCGTCTCACACGAGACTTTGTCAGGGTCTCACGAGGCCTTATACGGAGATCCTTAAATAACCCTATAGCATCCTACCTCCAGTCCCCCGCCCATTTATCAAGGTGAAGTAATACATAAAGGAGTAATTAGCAATTTTAAATATCGCAAATCAATTTCAACTCTAGTGCCTAAATTATAATCAATCATATAAGGTTTTAGCTCAGTAGCTCCACTTAGGCATACAATTGGTATTAAATAAACTAGTGCACATCATGGCTTTAGCAACTTACATACTTTTGATAGTGAAATCCTTTCTCCATCTCAAACAGTGCCTTCCACAAGCAAATTAACAATTTCTATCTTAGCAAAAAACTGTTCAAATACAGACATGGCTAATTTTTTATTACTGTTACTGCCATTTGACATAGGTCCCCCTTTGGGTTAGTTTGTAGCCATGTCTCTAAGAACACCCATGAATGTGGCATACCGTTTTATTCATGAGGGGTTAGGCTTTCATATTTAAGATGCTTTTGAACTTTCCTAAACAGTTTTTAGTTGAAATGAATTTGACTTCATCCAATTGTATGTTTCTAAAAAATCTCTCACTTGTGGGGATATTTTAGTTAATTTGGTTATACATTTCAATTTGTTGTGATATTCTTGAAGGTGCAGTTTTAGTTGGGGGGGGGGGTGTCTCCTGTACAGGTATTGTTGTACTGAAGAGTATCAGAGCTTTTAGAAACAGTAAGATTTTTGTTCATAAATAACTATAAATAAAAATGGGAAAAATCCATGAAAAAATGTAATCATTTTTTTAAAAAAAATTTTACCCAAAAATCTAGTAAAAACTCCAGAAAAGTTACAAAATTCTGTAATGATGTATACTTTGTACTTAAATAAATGATGTATAATATTCCTGATTTACTTGGGGTTTCCTTCGGTAAAATTAGTCAAAAACAATTGAGGGCAAAATCCTGAAAAATCTGCTAGCACTGAATGCAAAAAAAAAAATTGAAATTCGGCTGGCACTGAAAGGGTTAAAGGTCTTAGGTTTCATTTATATAAAAAGGGACTTTCTAAAAGTATCATAATGTGAAAGAAAAGGATCACATAACAACATATATCAAAATAATAGAATCTTCAATGGCCCTTTTAAAAATCAATACACATATGGAAACGCTTTATTGATGACTTCCTGATCATCAACACCCTTAGTCATAGGGAGAACCTCCATTAACTTTCACACGTGTCAGTATCATATCCAACAATGCAATGCTTATTTAAAGTGCCCGTGCAAAAAATTCATTCATTTAAGGTATTATGATAAAACAAAAATACATCTCTTATAATTTCATACAAACTATTCAACCAGTTCATGACAGGTATTACTAAAATGTGATACAAATAATACATATAATAATTTACATGCCTAAAAAAATCCTTGAAGCTCATATAACACATGTTTAAATAGTAAATGAAAAAATTAGCCAAATAGGGCAAACTCAATATAGCCTACAGGATCTTATGAATGAAGTCTATATATCAGAGCCTATCATGGTCAAGTGAAGGGGTATATCAATACATGTATATACATACCCAATACTAATGTATACATAATAACTATAAGTGTCCCACTAATCTCGAAAATTATATTCACATAATGAAACCTAAAAATATAAAATCAAAGGGCATGTCCACCCGTTTTTAAAACTTTTTGTGTACTGTAGGTCTCCCTCCCCCAGCTCCAACCGCCATATTAGTTTTGGCAGAAACTCCCCCGGTCATTACTTACCTTACCTCTCTCTTTCGGCGTAATGTCCCGGCCCTCTGCTTGCATGAAACTGCAAGCAGGGGGCTGGACCGGCAGCAGCGTCCGTGATTGGCTGAGAGGGTAAAATGTGTGTTTTACTTTAAAGGGGAACTAAAGTCTCCAGACAACATTGTCCCAATAGACAGAGCACATTCACAAACATACAAAAAGCTGTGTCTCACCTCTCCCTTTGCTGTGGCCATTGGAAGATTTATGAAAATAACCTGTGAGTACTAGGGGTCAGCTCCCACAATCCACCTTAGCTGGGTAAACCCCCAGCTAAGTGTCTGCGTACAGGCACATGCTCCATAAAGCTCAACAGATCAAAACAAGGAAGTTGCAGCCTTGCTTCCTAGAAGCTGACAACCAATCACATTATAGCACAGAGATCCTCCCTCTCCATGACACAGAACAGGGATTTCAGTTTTTTGTTTTCAAACACATTCAAGGCTCCTGTCCTAACAATGATATAATCCTTTGCTTTTCATACAAAAAGAAAATGAATCTTTGCAGTGTATTTCATAGATAGCATGGATGTAAGAAACAGAATACTTACATTTCAGCAAAAATAAAAGTAAGTGTGGGGAATAGAACCTGCAACTTGTACATTTACCCTGTCTTGCTAAAAGCAGAAGTCTTACCGCTAGGCTAAGAGAGACACTATAAAAACCATTGGTACATGTAGAATATTGTAGTAGGAACATAATAGAAACAAAAAATAAAAATACATTGGGGGAATCAAACTCATAACCTTCTGATCTGTATGTGTCTAACCCTGGCATCTTACAGGGTGAGCCACCGCTGAATAAGCTTAAAGCCTAGGAACATTTAGAAGCTTTATCTTTTGCATGGAATATAATAGAAACAAAAAAAAAGGTTTAGCTGGGGTATTGAACTTGTGATCTTCTGAACTGTATGTGTCTAACCCTGGCGTCTTACAAGGTGAGCCACCACTGCACAAGCTGAATGTCAGGGTACAATTAGAAGCTTTATCTTTCTCATGGAATATAATAGAAACAAAAAAGCTACATCTGGGGTATTGAACTTGTGACCTTCTGAACTGCGTATTTTTTAAATCTGGTGCCTTACCTGGTGCGCCAACAATGAATAAGCAGAGAGTCTAGCTACATTTGGTAACTTTATCTTTTGCTAGTAAAAGAATAATTTAAAAAATGGAATATGGAATCCCTGATAACTTAGAAAGCTGCTTGTTACCCTGCAGTTTATTTTCTAGCAACTCACACTGACTGGTAAATAAACTGCAGGGTAACAAGCAGCTTTAAAAGTCTTATCAGGGATTCCATATTGGTGTGTAGACATCTGTATAGAAAACACTTTGTGCATAGAGACAGTGAATACTGGGGTCAGGGGGCGTGGTTCTTTGATGACTTCATGGGCTGTGGGTTGTACTGGCAACAACATGGAAGCCTTCTTATTTACAGAATCTATTTCTCACATATATTAAATGCAATGTACCACAGAAGAATCGTACAATGTATAGGTGTTCTGGGGAGAAAAACTTTCACATTAGGTTTTTGAAAATTTAAGTTTAGTTCTCCTTTAAAAAAAAAATGAATAAATTACCATTTCCAAAGATGATCTACTGGTACTGGATTCCAATCTTAAAAAATCTGGAAAACATTTTTTGGTTTAGGTGGCATGTGTAATAGTGTCCCGGTATGTTCCCACATTGGTGGTTTTGAAGCTAAATAGTCCGGATGTGGGTAGAGGAGGTTCTCCTTAGAATGCTGCCTTTCTCGAAGCTACTATTTTCTGTTCAACATGATCATCACCATTCACCAAATGTGCACCCACAACAATATTATCAATAGATAAATAGATAGATAAATTATTAGTGATTACAAGATGTTACAAAACCCCTCTGTGTTGGTTAATGTACCAATTGGGACAAAAGCCCTTATTCAGCCCTTATTCAACATATCTACAAGCCTATGTGCCCTTTGATGATTTGCATTGTTCTGTAAACTTCTCTCTTTAAGCTCTATCGATCTATCTATATATATATTTCTATAGATTTCATCTAATAGCACAGATCAGTAATTTTTCTCCTCCCGTCAGGTCTTAGTTATCATAATATATCATGGGGGAGATGCAATCTTGTTAAAAAAATATTATACATATTATATTTTATACATATTTCCAAATATTGGGTTAATGTGGGTTTGCATACGCTATTTCCAAAAATGGCCAAACATTTTTGGAAATGGTTCAGCGCTCCTTATATGTTTCCCCTTACGCTTGGCCTACGCTTTGCGTGAGACTTATTAAGGGACTATATAGGGACTTTAAATAAGTGCAAAGCAAAGCTGTGAGCCTTACCTTTCTTTTTTTTTCAATAGATTTTTATTGAGCGATAACAGCAAAATAAATTAAGTACAATCGGTTGTTCATTTCAAGCATTTTGTTTACATAAATTAGAAATATCAGTTAAAAGGAAAAAAAGAACAAAGAGTATGTTATCGCTTATTATTCTTTTTTTGTTCAACTTTGTAACAAAAGTGTATAAAATAAACAAATATAAAACAATTTATCCGCGGTGGTGGTACAACCCCCCCCCCCACTATTACACAGTTCTAATGCACCATTTCCACTCTCTTCTCTCCTCTGAGACCAGTTTCTGCGCTACAGCCCTCTCAGGGTTTGGTTTGATCTTTTTATATTATGGGTGTAATGATTTGTTGTGTTCCTGAGGTATGGGTTGTTTTGGGGTTGATAACGTCCTTTCCCACCATTGCAAATGTCCATGGGGTCCATATTTGGTAATATTTTTTATATGAGCCTGTCAGGGTTCCTTAACTTTATCATTTTCGCACATCCACCAGATTTTTTTACTAATTTGGTTTTGCAAGGGGCATTCTGTTTTCAAGTAGAGACTATTAAGGTTCTGGTAGCTGCGCAAAATCTGTAAATCAGTCTATTGGCTGGTAAGGAGACATTGGGTCTATCATGAGCTGTCCATGGATTTATGTCTAATTGTAGGTGGAGGACTTCATCTATTAAATCTTTTCAAATCTTCCAGATTTTTTGGACCTCCTCACAGTCCCACCAGCAGTGTTTCAGGTCGGCTGTAATGTTACCGCTTCTGTAGCATTTATCTGAGGCTCCAGGGAAAATTTTGGCTATCCTAACTGGAGGAAGATACCAATGATGCAATATTTTGAAGTTTTTTCCAGTATTATTGTGTTGGTTGAGCATTTTCTGAGGGATGAAAATATTTCTTCCCACTGGGTATTCTCCTCTAACTATTCTTCCCATCTGTTCATGAATTGCGCTCTTTGGGGGTGCCTGGCGGTGTCTAGCAATTTGTATGGCTGAGAGTCTGCCCTGTTGTGTGGGAGATATTAGACAGATTTTTTTCAAGTGGAGTTAGGCCTTTTAGGGTCTGGGTTCTTATTATCTCTTCCCCAAAGGGTTTAATTTGTTGGTATCTTAACCATTCCTAAGGGGGTAGGAGAATTTTTTTCCTAACTTCTTCCGATGGTTGAATCGTTTCTCCTGTCACCAGGCAGGCTATTCTGTTTATTCTCTTACTTTCCTATCTCAGCCAATACTTAGGGTTGAGACCTGGTTTGAAATCTGGGTTATATGTTATTGAGGACATAAGAGTTGGAGAGTTGGTGAACCTTGCCTTTCAATACTGAATACCGAAACTAAGTTATGTGTAAAACAAAAGAGAACAGAGTTAAGCCCAAAGCCACAACACAAAAAAGATACAAAGTAAGTTTAGCAAATGTCTTTTGTACCTACGTTTAAAGGTACTCTTTTGTACCTTTAAAAGGGATAGGCTCTTCTGTGTTGGGTCATGCATTAGTGCACATGTTATTCTCCTCTACAACAAATCAGAGCACTGCACAGTAAAGAGTGCACCATTTGGCATTTTATTTTAATTTTCTGTGTTATAGTGCCACCTAGTGCTGCTGTGTTTAAGTACAAGTTATTTTTATAAGCAGCTGACTCCCGACATGTGACCCAGCCTCCGGGAGAGGAGGGGTTTCCTTCTTTTACTTAGCTTGCTGTGTTCAAATATTGTGGAGCTAGACTTTTTTACCTTAAAGTTATGTCTTTGGATTGAATTTCCTGGATTCTGTCACAATAAAGAATTGGAAGTTTACCTTCTACTGGACTGACTGAGTTGAAGCTGTCTGCACTCTACACTCCACGTAAGTTACCTGCATTGCTTATATTGCAAGGGGCAGAACAATATTGCTCTTCTTGTGTTTTGGTATTGGGTCTGTTGCAACTGATGCAACAGTTGCTGCCTCATTGTAATGCTGGGTGTAAAACAGACAGGGATATGTGTCTCTTGAAAATTCTAAATTTTTCTGAGAACCCATCTTACATATGGGATGATGGTAATTTTACTATTGGTATTTATTGGTGTTTTTTCCCTTTCTTTTTAACCCTTTCACTGCCACAGATTGTATATTCACGATCTGTGCAGTGAATGACCAAACTGCCACAGATCGTGAATACACGATCTGTGGCGTCCCCACTGCCGGCAAAAATTTGGCCCCCGCTAGGGGCGATCGGGGGGCAGCATTCAACTGCCCCCCTAACCCCCTCGATCCCCCCTCGGTTGTGTCCAAATCCGAGGGGGGGATCGGAAGATATCCCTACCTTTAGCCGGGTCCCGCAGGCTGAAGTCGGTCCCACGTGGAGGAAGTAGCTGCAGAGTAAAGGGAGACCCCGGTGACATCACAGAACTTCCTCCTTCACTTAGCGAAGACTTAGAAAAAAATGGAGACAGAGATCAAAATTTGGTGATCACTTCTGATCACCAAATTATTAATCTTTGCCAATGAATGAAAAATCACTTCCTGGAAAATGATTTCCGGGAAGTGATTTTTCCGATCGGATTTCGAATTGGAAAACGGGCATTTATGCCCATATTCCAAGTTCGTTATCATTCCCTAGGATGATTCGATGATCATCTTTGGGAATGATCCAAAAAAAAAGGGGAAATGCACACAAAAAATTTTTTTTATTTTTTTTTAACCTAAAAACTATAAATTAGCAAAAAACTTCCCAATGTCCCCCGTGATATCAGTAAAGTAAACGCGGATCACTATTTTTTACTTGCCAAGTGGGTTTAGGTAGGATTTCAACCATGAGTCCTCTTATTTTATTTTTTCACAAAATCTCCTAAAAGCACGGAGTTCTATGAATAACAGCGTCTGGAATTCTTCATGTATATACGAAAGCATGATACCATCTACGTGCTGAAGGTGTGTAGCTTCCACAAATATAGTTTGTGGGGGGTATTTCCAAGTTGATTAGGCTGTTCAAATTACAGAACACTTTGATTTTTTTCTTGTAATTGGACTTGTGCATGTGTCCCATTTGAGCTAGTTGGTGGCCACGTCTCTGTGTGCACCAACACATATGGCATACCGTTTGATGCAGGATATGTGGGAGATTGACATTTAGTGGGTTTTTTTGCTTGTCAAGTTGGTTTAGGTAGGATTTGAATCCTTGAATCATCTTATTTTATTTTTCACAAAACCTCCTAAAAACACAGAGTTCTTTGGATCACTGGGTCTGGAATTCTTTATGTATGTATGAAAGCATGGCACTGTAACGTAGCTGAAGGTGTATAGATTCCAAAAATATATAGTTTGTGGGGGGAATTTCCATGTTTCGGGACTGTTTCCTTAGAAAAAGGGTAGGCTGTTCAAATTACAGAGCACTTTGATTTTTTTCTTGTAATTACACTTGTGCATGCGTCCCATTTGAGCTAGTTGGTGGCCACGTCCCTGTGTGCATCCATGCATATGGCATACCGTTTGATTCAGGGCATTTGGAAGATTGATAATTGACAAGTTTTTTTTACAAGACATGGAAATTTGCCATGATTTTTAACTTTGAATTGTATTTTAATAAATTTTTCCTGAAAGTCTGGTAAAGCGAATTTTTACATAAAACTGTGCCCACACCATTGGTGGTATGCATAAAGGAATCACACCATTGTGTAGCTGAAGGTGTGTAGATTCCAAGAATATATAGCTTTGGGGGGTATTTCTAATATAGAGGGGTGTTTAGTCTAACAAATCTGAAAAGTTGCTGTAATTGGGCCATTGTTCATTGGCTCACTTTGTGGCTAGTTGATTCCACGTTTGCGTGTGTACACATACATAGGGTATACCGTTTGATTCAGGACATTTGGGAGATTGATCTTTGGTAACTTTTTTTTACATTACTTAGGATTTTGGCATGATTTCTACCTTTGAGAGTGTTTTTTTTCACATTTTTTAGAAAATCGGCTAAAACTATGATTCTACGAATTTCTGGCTTTTGGCTTCCACGTCCGCGTGTGTAACCACACATATGGCATACCGTTTGATTCAGGACATTTGGGAGATTGATATTTTAGTAACTTTTTTTTACATTCCATCAGGTTTTGGCATGATTTCTACCTTTTGAAGTTGTTTTTTGTTCATTTTTTCCGACAAATGTGAACTTCTACGAAGAACTGCACCCACACCATTGATGGTATGAATGAACAAACTACAGTGTTACATAGCTGAAGGTGTGTAGATGTCAGGAATATATAGTTTGTGGGGGTTATTTTTAAGTTACGGGGGAAAAAACTGCAGACTGTCCAAATTCGGAGTTGGTTAACATTTTCGCCGTTTCTGAGCCATCGTGCATTGTCTCACTTTGTGGCTTTTCGCTTCCACGTCCACGTGTCCAACCACACATATGGCATACCGTTTGATTCGGGACATTTGGGAGATTGATATTTAGTAACTTTTTTTAGATTCCATGAGGTTTTGGCATGATTTCTACCTTTTGAATTTGTTTTTTGTTCATTTTTTCAGACAAATGGGAACTTCTACAAAGAACTGCGCCCACACCATTGATCGTATGAATGAACAAACAGTGTTACATTGCTGAAGGTGTGTAGATTTCAGGAATATATAGTTTATGGGGGGTATTTCTGAGTTGGGGGGGTGTTTTGTGGAAAAACTGCAGACTGTTCAAATACAAAACTGGCAAATTTTTTTTTGCTGCTACTGACATTTGGCACTGGTCACGCTCTGGGTTAGATGGTAGCCATGTCTCTGGGTACACCCATGATTCGGGAGGGGCTAGGCTTTCATATTTGAGATGCGTTTGAACGTTCCTCCACAGTTTTTAGCTGAAATTCGCATTGAATTTTGTCTCTGATTTTACAGTTGAGGAAAAAAAGGAAAATGTGAGAAAATAACTTACAATTGGATGAAGAGCTGCGTCCGGGTATCTGCATTTTGATCGAAACTAACCTCACTCATAAAATCTTGTGGGTGTGTAGTTTCTAAAAATATCTCACTTGTGGGGATATTTTAGTTAATTTGGTAGATATTCTATGTTAACTGTCAGTAGTTGTTATACATTTTAATTTGGTGTAATATTCTTGAAGGTGCAGTTTTAGTTTGGGGGGGTCTCCTGTACAGGAAAAGTGGGGTACCTACATATATCTGGTATCGTTGTACTTGGGAGTATCAGAGCTTTCAGAAACAGTAAGATTTTTGTGTGTAACCTTAAGATAACTATATAACTATATAAGTAAAAATGGGAAAAATCCATGAAAATTTGCACATTTTTTTTTTACATATTTTACCCATAATTCCAATAAAATTTCCAGAAAAGTTACAAAATTCTGTTACCATGTTAAAGTACACTTTGTGCTGAAAAAAACAATGTGTAATATTCCTGATTTACTGCAAGGTTTCCTACTGTAAAATTAGTCTAAAGCGATTAAGGGCAAAATCCTGAAAATTCTTCTGGCAGTTAACGCAAAAAAAAATGAAATTCTTCTGGCAGTGAAAGGGTTAAGATGCAGGTACAAAAAAGATAGCAAAATAAATGCCTGTGAAGGTTCTCAGTTATTCTGGTCATTGTATATCTGTTGTATTTGGTTAGACAAACTGGACTTAAAGTTTAGTTTATGAAGACATTTCACTAGTCATCCAACTGGCTTTCTCAATTCAGAAATACTTGTAATAGGATCTGACGACAATAAATACCATGGAATATCCCAATCAGCATATTACAGCAAGCTGTTAGGGACCTCCTGAATGCAAGGTGTTGATTGCATTGTGGCTAAGAGGTGTTATTGGAAACTGCCCAGGGCAAGGCATTAAAACAGCATTGTTCATGGCAGACAATTTCATGGCAGACAATTGGTGTCAAAACCCTCACTCTTTTCAGGCTTGGTTCCTTTATTTTGACATAAATGGCCTCCTTGAAACCACTCTTAAACCAATCCTGTTCTTTTGCCAACAATCTTCAAACCTATGTCTGCATCTTTAAGATGTAGGTACATGGCTGAGTCCTGTGGAGACCAAATAGCAGCAGCACCAATGTATGACCCAGAACAAAAGATTGAATTCCTCAAGTCGGGATTCAGTTGTGTACTTAAATGCCTTCACTCCTCCGGCACTCTGATCTAAGCCCTCTGCTAACCAAAACCGCAAGCAGGGGAACAGAGCGGCAGCCACAAGTCACCGTCCTTACTGTGGTTAAGGAAGCAGGATGACACTCAGACAGCCGCTACTCAGCACTTTTTGGGACTTTAAATAGGCACTGCAGAAGAAAGGGTTGGAGCAGAGATGTAAGGTAATGATTTTTTAAGACTACACAGTAGGGCCAGTAGTGGATAAAATTTTGGGGGTGGAAATTCCCTTTAAGGAAAAAAACTAAACTAATGTCCAATTGATCTAACTAACCACAGATTTAAATGACATGGATGACATGACATGTTTGGTTTGCATTTTGGTGTCTCTCTTTTGCATTAGTGAAAGCACACGGCTTATTATATTATCCAATGCAAAGGTTAGGGATAAACATTTGCCAAGAAAATAAAATGCATCCTAGAGAATACAAGATAACTGGTTAGGACCTTTCATAATAGGGTTACATTGGCATTGTTGGAAGGCTTGCCATTTTTATAATTATTTAACTGTTAATTATGACTCTTTAGCACAGCATCACTATCAATCCTCTAAAATTTTGGCAAAGATATTAATGTTGCAGGAGAAGTATTAATAATTTCTAGATGGCAAGAGGCCGAAATCATATATAACAGTGCTTTAAATATCGGATTTACTGTTAAATAGGTAGAAAAAGATTTGCACTGTATTTAATGAAACATTAAAAATAAGAAAATGATACAGTGAACTATTCATTGATTTAAAAAAACTTAAATAATGATTTGTAAGCTTATTTAATTAACATTAAAGATATTTTTAGAAAACAATGCCAGTAAATTACCATTGACAGCCACAAAGCTTGTCCACCGATCGCAGCCAATAAATGCATAATTATTATGAAGATCTGCACTTCAGTCACATCAATTCTAATTACAGACAAAAAAAAACATTATTCAAATGATTGAATCAAATTATAGCCACAACAGACATAATTTAAGATAAATTGAATAAACATCAATAATAGATTTAAGAGTAACTGTGGTCTCCATACAAGTGTCTTCTATTTAATAGAGTTTCAGACAAGCCTAAGATGATGTCTCTCTCTTCTCTGGATCTTAAATTATAGGTTGTAAAGCTGTTAGAAGCCCCACCCCCAAAAATCAATCTTTTCTGAAGCTAGTTGCACACCTGCAATAATTTTCTATCCTTTCCTCTACCTTATCGCTCCCTTGTTTTTGGGAACCTTAGAGAGAGAAACAAATCGTTTCAGGACTGTCACTAGCTTAAAAAAAAGATTTATAAGTTTGGGTGCTGTTTATGTGGCAGTTGAAATTTGGGGGCAGAACACATCACATTTGGTGATGTCACAGATTACAGTACTAGCAAGAAAAAAACACCCAAACCCTTTTTACTGCTGTAACTTTGGATAGACTGCAGCAAGAAGCATGAACCTAGAGTTGTAGAAGTGTGCTCTTCTTGATAAAGTATAGAGACTACAGTTTCACTTTAAGTCAATTAATAAGAATTTACTTTTACCCAATCAATTCCATGCACTGGAATATGAGAAAAAAAAACAGGATTTTAGAACAGAGGTAAAACAGAGGTTAAAGTTAAAGTAAGCAGTTCACATAACTCCTTATAATTTTGAAAGTGAATGCATTTACAGTAGTACAATACATTTCAAAGCAATTTACAATGTGGTACATGTTGTCTTATCTGAACACAACTACATTATTGGTGAACCTTAATTTTACAAAGCAAAGAAATTAAAATCTTTAATGGTCCTGTTTAGTCAACAACAGAAATAAAACTGCAGCATACCTACTGAAATGAACAAGGGGCAGAACTCAGATACTCAGAATGAAAGCATTCGAAGCACTTCTTCCTAAGGCATGATACAATACTGAATCTTGTAACGCACACTCAGGGAGATACAATATAGCCCTTTTTCGTATAAAAGCCACATTAACCCGAAAAAATTTTGGAGATCCGCCCGGTCGGCCGGTCAACGATCCCTGACCGAACGGCCGATAAAGGGCCCATACACGGGCCGATTATCGGACGAAACTAATGTTCAGACACATCGTGCATGGTGGGTCAGGACCCGCGATTGCACGTGTGTACGAGGCTTTAGGGTATCTACCATTATTTAATTACCACTGAGATAACATTTAAGGCCTAAATTGGTGTTAATCCCTTTTGGCTGTAATGTGCCTGATTTATAGATCCAAAATTATTCCTTCCTTAATAATGCGTTTTCTATTGCCACCTCTCTTCAGAACAGGGATATAATCAATGACCATCCCTTTAAGGTTACATACCAAATGTTTAGCTTCAAGAAAGTGCGGGAATCGGTAGGCTGTAAATACATTGGCAGTGTAGTGTGAAAGGCGGGTTGGATTATATTGGGTAGTAAGAGGGGTAATGTCTTGGCCAGGTTATATGCTTGCCTGAAGAGGTGAGTTTTAAGGTTACGTTTAAGGGATGGTGAGTGATGGACAGACGGAGGAAAAGGGAGTTCTAGAGCAGAGGGGTAGCACAAGCAAAGTCCTGAATAAAGGCATTGGCAGAGGTGACAAGGGTGGATGAGGAGGAGATTGTTTGTGGAGTGGAGGTTGCGTCTGGGATAATATCAGCTCTGAGATATATAAAGGAGCTGTGTTGGATTAGTGCTTTATAGGATAGGGTAAGCAGCTTGAACTGGTAAGCAGCTTGAACTGGATCCTTTGCGTGATGGGCAACCAGTGGAGGGACCAGGGTTGTCTCTCTAATGAGGCAATATGAGCAAAATGCTCAGGGCAGCACCCCTGCTAAATATCAGAGAGGCAGCAGGCAGAGCTCACTTTAAATTTTCCCAATTTTTTCCTTTTAGCTCTGCGGCTAACTGCCGCTTTCATGCAGGCCCTGCTCTGATCATCATAGGGTAAGTGGGGTAATTATCTGTGTGTGCAGAGCTGGGCACATCTTATTTTCAACTTAGTTTGGGTGATCTGGGCATTAAGGCATGTTATGTGTACCAGTCTGTGTGATCTGGGCATTAGGGAATGTTATATGTTCCTATCTGTGCCATCTGGGCATGTTACATGTACCGATCTGTGTGAGGTGGGCGTGAGGGCAACTTGGTTAGGTTAATTAGGGCACTGATGAAAGAATCTACCTTGATGTGGTGGCAGGCTTACAAATCGTTTGGAAAAATATCTACAGGAATTATGGTGTAGAGAAATGTCATTTTGAGGAATTGTATAAATACTAACATGATGTGAAGTTTAAAATGACCAAATGTCACATCCAATCCTGGATGCCACACACACCAATCCCTGGTTGCAGTGGCACATTTTATGGGGCCTAGTGGTACATAGAAGCGGCATTAAAAAGTTTGGCTCAGGTGGTAAAAATCCTAGAGACGCCCCTGGGAGGGTCTGACAGAGAAGAGAGGCATTAGAGAAGCAAGAAGAGAAATAAATGAGCTTGAGGATGGATTGGTGTGGTGATAGGTGGTTATTTGGTAAACCACACAGGAGTGTGTTGCAGTAGTCTAGACGGGATATGATTAGGGTATGGACTAGGATTTTTGTAGCTTCATTAGAGAGGAAGGGTCGAATGCAGGAGATCTTTTTGAGTTTAAGCCAACAGGAGTTGGCAAGCGAATGGACATGGTGTTTGAAGGAAAGATCTGAATCTAGCATTATTCCCAGGCAGCGGACATGAGGAGATGGGGATATAGGTGTGTTGTTAATATTAATAGTGAGACTAGGGAGTGGAACAGATTGTGAGGGTGGGAAAAGGAAAAGTTCAGTCTTGTCCATGTTTAGTTTGAGGTAGCGGGAGGACATGAAGTCAAGGATGGCACTAAGGCAGTCGGGGGCCCTGGGATGTTAGAGTAGTAAGATCTGGCAGAGATGTAAATTTGGGTATCATGCACATACAGGTGATACTGGAATCCAAATGAACTAATGAGTCATCCAAGGCCATAGGTGTAGATGGAGAAAAGAAGAGGGCCGAGTACTGAGCCTTGCGGGACCCCCACACGGAAGGGGCACGGGGTGGAGCTAATTCCAGTGTAAAAAAACTAAAGGTCCACCAAAGAGATAGGAGAATAGCCAAACAAAGTGCAATATCCTGGATACCTAAGGAGACCAGGGTCTGAAGAAGTAGAGGGTGATCAACAGTACAAAAGCAGAGAACCGATCAAGGAGAATAATCAAAGAGTAGTGACCCTTAGATTTACTACTAAGTAGATCATTGGTCACTTTAGTGAGGGCAGTTTCCGTGGAGTGGTTAGGGTGGAAGCCTGACTGGTGGTAGTCAAATAGGGAGTTAGCAGTTAGGTGACGAGCCAGGTAAGCATAGACATGTCTTTCCAGTAGCTTGGAAGGGAAAGGGAGAAGGGAGACAGGCCGGTTAGCCTGAAATAGCAGACTGGTCCAGGGAGGTTTTATTTAGAGGGCATGTCCACCCCAAAAACTTTAATTTAACCCACAACTGGCCCCACTGTGTAGTGTAATAAAATCCTTACCTTACATCCCAGCTCCAATTGGTTCTCCTGTAATGTCCCTCCAAAGTCCCAAAAAGTGACCACCAGGAGCCTGGCAGAGTCCATATAGGACTCTGCATCCTGTCTCTCCTCCAGGATAATTTTGCCATGCGCACTGCAGCCCTCCCCCCCTCCCTCTCCCACCCATTTACTTCTCCCTTCCCCTAGCACAAATCCCCTTTTCTGTAGTGTAGAGCTCCCTCCCCCAACCCCAATCGCTATAATAATATTTGCAGAAACTCCCATGAACTATACTTACATTATCTCTCTCCTCCAATGTTCTGGATAGCCGGAAGCCGTGTCCGTGATTGGCTGCCTCTCAGCCAATCATGGATTCGGCTGCCGGTCCAGCCCCCTGCTTGCAGTTTCATGCAAGCAGAGGGCTGGGACAGATAGTCTGAAGAGAGGCAAGGTAAGTAATGGTCGAGGGAGTTTTTGCAAAAATTACTATAGCGATTGGGGCTGGGGGAGGGAGCTCCACACTACAGAAAAAATGACAAAAAGAGTGGACATGCCCTTTAAGTATAGAGGATACCACAGCATGTTTAAATGAGGAGGGAAAAATACAAGCTGATAGGCACAAGTTAAAGAGAAAGGTTAAGGTTGCTATGAAGGAAGAGGAGAGATGGGGATTGGGATGAGAGGGAATGGGGTTGAGGGGGCAGGTGGTGAGACGTGTCCTGGATAGGAGAGATAAAAGTCCATGCTCTGTTATAGTGGTGAAGTTCATTAGGGGGCAAGTAAAGGGACTAACCAATGAAGGGGGCTAGACAGTGCAGTGGAAGGGATGAGTAATGCAGGGAGGTTAGACAGGCAAAATTCATCTGGAGTGGGAGAAAACCCAGAATAGCAATAGACAAGCTAAGGCTACCAAAATCTGAAAGATGATTCGCTCTTTCCAATATCAGATTTTAAGAATATTGCTAGCCTTCTTCAGGGGCTCAACAGAACACTTTTCCAATACTAACATTGAACAACAATTGACCTCCCCCTACAAGCTATCAGGGATATTATATACCCACCCCAAAAAACTCCCCTCACTACTCTGAAACTAATTTACTGATTAAAGACACAGTGGCAGCATGGAGAGCCACAAGAAAGATGCATGACCTACCCATGGATCTATCCGTAGAGATGCCCATTCAAGGCCACCCAGCATTTCCACAAGGTGACTTCAGTAAAAGATCATGACCAGTGGATTTGACACAAATTCATTCGATTCATACAAAAGGTATAAGGAATTGAAATCCCTCAACCCTACACTATTGCTCCTACATTATGACCAAGACATTCCTATAACCAACTGGTCATATTGGGAGCAAAACAAATAATAAGAAAATGGATGTCCCCTCAGTCACCAATAATAAACAAACTTATACTGGGCTGCAAAAAGAAAAGCATACAAAAAAGTTCTTCATGACATGGAAAATATTGTCAATACCTACTCTAACAAAAAAATATAGAATATGATGAAGATATTCCAGCACACAGCTTCGTACTGCACAGAACAACTGAAAAATACCCTAGGCCTACTAGAAATTAGAAAATAGATACCATATTATACCACCTGAACATGCTGAGAACCCAGTGGGATCTAAACTAAACTAACATTGAAATTAAATTCAAATTTAAGCTAATTAAAAAAAAAACAAAACACCAAAACCAAACCTACACCCGAGACAATGGGTTACAAATAACTATGTGTTTAGTTAAAGGGGAACTGTGGTCCAAAAATTACTTTAGGAAAATTGATAGGAATTGCTCTCCTGAGAATTTTTATTTTTCACAATTTATTTTCATTGTTTATTTTGCATAGTTTTAAAGGTATTTGCATTTTTGTGTGTGATATGGCAGCAGCATCACCAGGTCTCCTGCACTGAAACCATGACAGTCAATCTGCCCTGTGTCTCTTCCTCCCCTTTGCAGCCACCCTGGTCCCTCCCACTCATGGATCCCATGGTCCCTCCAGTAGCAGGCCCCCCTTGGCCCATTCTCTTACAGCCCCATAGTGGGAAAGAAGGACTGTAAATTCCCTTACCTTCTCTGTCAGGACTGCACACAGCAGAGAGGAGGAGGGAGTTTGTCTCCCTCACACACTGAGGGAGTCTGAGGCTGTGCTCACTGGTGGCACTGTACAGGAAAAGCCTTAGGAATGTTACATGTCAGCCTCCCACCCATTAACTTTCTGGTCAGTCATTTCTTTATATCTTGGGCTGTGGAGCACGTAGAGATGTGGTTGATGGCTCGTTTTAAAGGTAGGAAACTGGCCTTTAATTTAAACCCAACTTATTTGGAGACCACAGTTCCCCTTTAATCTCTTAGCCCCAACCAATAGCTCATAAAACATATGATAGATATGTGTTAATGATTGTTATAGTGTGTAAAATTCAAACTGAAATGTGTAGTGTCCTGCTCTACGGTCATTTATTTTCTAATTAAGGAAACAAAATTTTTATGCTTTAACATTAAATGAAATAAAACCATAACAATGTCACTCATCTCCCACCTCCTGGGACAAAAGCTTGGATCATCATAGTACATCCATCCTAACTCTCTTCAATGGAAAAATGGACAAACTTATATGCACTATGACTCATAGCAACTTGCTAAAACAATCCACCTGAAACTGCCCACTAATTAAAAACAACTATAGACTTACTCAAATCTTGCAATATACCCAAGCATTCAATAAATACCACATACAAAACAACCCAATGTTGACCTCTTGACTGGACTTAGTCACTTGACTAGACTTTTGTTATTATTATGAATGTTATTCTTAAACTCAATAAAAAGATTAAAAAGAAAGCTAGTTTTATGGTCTGAAATGCAAAAATATACCCCATAATACAGACAAGTACACCTGCTGATACTCCCTCCCAACCTATCTTTGAGCATGGCAACCATATCTAAACCATCAAAAAAAAGTTAGTTTTACAGTCATAAACACAAAAACATGCCCCACAACCCCACACTGATACAGGTACACAGACCTACCGATATACCCCAACACCTAATTCACCTTTTCGTTTTCATTGCAAACACACCTAAACCATCAACAAAAAGTTAGTTTTCTGTGTCTATCATTACAGAGTTATGTCAGGTGATGCTGTATTGCTGGGGTACAGTTCACATCTTAGACCATTTCAGTATAAAATTTAGTCAAAGCTGTTGAAGGGGAAATGAAATGAAGATTTCCATTAAAACCCCTCCTATTTGCTGTACCCAAGTTCTTTAGGGACCTAAAAGAAACTTACTTCCAAGCTGCTATTCCAGCACTGCCCCATTCCCTATGCAGGTAGAGTCATAGGCTTCCCATAGATGGAACATCCCCTTGCTCACCAGTTCATGGGAGGGGGCAGGACTAGAGTAGCAGCTTAAAGGTAGGGAGCTGATCAATTGTATCAGAAAACACATATGATTACCTGACCATTACAAATACTGAACCAGTATTGAGTCAAAATATTGACCAGTGTGAGTGTGTACCAGACCTAATGTTTAAAACATGTAATAAATAAATAGATTTTTCTTTTTACATACAATTACAACAAAAATGGGAATTTGTTTCAACTGCACTAAAATAGGTTTTAACTACAAAAAGGAAAAAAAACATACTTACATTCCAAATCGAAGTGTACCAGAAACATAGGTTTGCCAATGAGCACAGTAGAACATAAACATGGCAGCAAAGCAGCAGAAGAACATCCAGTCTGGGTTCGTTCCAAGCTGCACAGCAATACATGTACCCAAGACAACAAAAACTGTTAGGAAAAGAAACCATAATTATGCAATGTTTGAATTTAGGATACAACTTATTGTATGTATGCATAATTTTATTTATATAGTGCCACTTGGGTACACAGCGCTGTACATTATAAAATACAGAGTATACAAACATGGAGATAAGTGCAAGCCAAATACAGATAAATTAAATTTACATAAAGTTTCAAAGGTTAAGAATACATATCCCTTATATTATATAAATAAATGTATAATTTCATGGGGAATACATTGGGTTTTTCAGAGGTACTATGTTTTTGGGAGTGGGTAAAAGTAATATACATAGGGATAGTGTTTATGTGTTGTTTAAGCACTAGTTATATCAATATTAACAAATATGTGGTAATGACATTAAAGTATATAGAAAAGTAAATAAGCCAAAATAAATAAATAAATAAATAAAAGTACTTACATAGTCCCACTCCTGTTTTGTAATGGTATTTTCAAAATGGTGTGTTAAGCTACACCCCAGGAAAGTTTTACAGGAAGGCAATGGAAGCTTACAAAGGAACATATTTGTCACTTCCCTTTCAGTGTTGTATCCAATGGTGTGCTTAATATTAGATTGACAGCAGTGTTTGCAAATCAAAATATTTTCTGAGTGTTAGTAGAGAAGTTGCAAGACTTATATGTCACTTCCTTTGTAAAACATTTGACAGTCTTAGTAAAAACATTCTTCTCACTCTCACACAACTCCACCCCATCCCTCCCCTCTCAATGGACAAAAAGGAGAGCTACCGTTTGCTGGACAGGAAGGGATATCTATAGATCAAGGCTTGGCAACCAGTAGGTCTCCAGATGTTTTTCCTTGCCCATTTCTATGAGACAATGAAGTGAGTTTGTTAATGGTTTATTACATTATTTAAGCAATAGACCCCATAAGAAGCCATGAACCTGTGTCCTGACCTGATAAAATGTAATAAGATTGAGACATGACAGGATAATCTGGGTTCTTTATAGGACCTCACATTAACCAATTAGTGATCCCTCTCTAACAGAATCTCTGGTAACAGCTGTGAGTTAATGGGGAGGGTGAGTATTGAAAGACATACTGATAACTTTAATTATAGAATGATCCAATGGATCTCCTATTCATCTATTATTAGTTGGAAATTTAAGGAGGAAGATTGATTCAAGCTCTGCACAACAGTTGTATTTTACTGTGGTGTTTCTACTGAACTATAACACTATCCAATGTTACAATAAACAGATTAAGAATAGAGATGGACCAGATCGTGGATCTGAACCCAGTTTCCGTAATTCACATATTTTGCGGTAATTCCGCTTTGCAGATTTCGAGATGCATTCAAAAATTCATGAAAATGTCAAGGAATTTTTGAAAATTTTGTAAAAATTGTA
This sequence comes from Hymenochirus boettgeri, assembly GCA_019447015.1. Taxonomy (NCBI): domain Eukaryota; kingdom Metazoa; phylum Chordata; class Amphibia; order Anura; family Pipidae; genus Hymenochirus; species Hymenochirus boettgeri. The sequence goes on from CM033470.1 coordinate 129,014,317, forward strand.
CAGGAACTTGTAAATAGTTTTGGGACCTGGAAAATGGATCTGGGCAAAAGACACTTAGATTCCTTCTGAAAGAATCTGATTGTAACCAGTTCTGACTAGAAAAAAATTTAATTGGTTACCATTACCAATCAGATTATTTCTAAAAGAATCTGATTGTAACTAGGGATGGACTAGAACTCAAACCCGAGTTCGACCCGAACTTTATGAGTTCGGACGAACTCAAACTATTCGAACTAGTCCGATATTCCGGACTCGCGGGACTATTTTCGATAATCCTTGAACGTTCGTCAGGCCTTGACCGTCCACTTTCCGAAAATCCCTGAACGGACGGAGATTCCCAAAATCGCCCATTCGTGGATTGCAGCTCGAACCGGGACCCCCAGTGAGCGGCTCTTACGATGTCTTCTTTCTTCCATCTGGTGACACCAGCTCCACTGAGGCCACCCCTCCGAGAAGTACCCCTGCGGCCGCTATGGGTACCTTCGGCGCCGGTGGCCTCAATGAGGCCGATGTTAACGGTTTCTTGATCAGACATGACCTCTTCGGGCTAGTGACACCAACGAGGTTGCCGATGCCAGGCAGGCTCACTGCGGCCAACAGGGAGCCCGCTGGCCCCGCCGGCCTCAGCGGAGCTGATGTTGCTAGCCGCTTCTTTCTTTTTTCAACCTCAGTGGTGTTGGTGTCGTGTCAAGACGCCAGTAACATCGGCCTCGTTGAGGCCACCAGTGCCGGAGGTATCCCTAGCGGACGTATGGATACTTCTCTGGGTCGGTAGCCTCAGCAGAGCTGGTGGAAGACGTTGCCCAAGGGCTCTTTTAAGAGCCGCTCACTGGGGGTCCTGGTTCGAGCTGCGGGACCCCAACAACAGTGCCGCAAGGGCCCTTAAAAGGGCCAGACAGGGGGGTCCCGGTTTGAGCTGCGGGACCCCTTAAGCCCCAAAGGGCCCTTGCCAGGGCCACAAGGGCACTTATAAGTGCCTTTGTCAGGGCCACAAAGGTCCTTGTAAGGACCAAGGAGGGGGGCCCGGTTTTGAGCTGTGGGACCCCTGAATGTCCGGCCAGGTTGGCAATCCACGAACGGCCGATTTCTGGACTCTATGGCCGTTCAGGGATTTTTGGAGGTGGCCATTCGAGTTTTGGCGAACGTTATAAAATCCTCGAACGTTTGAGGATTATCGAAAGCAGCACGCAGAAACTGGAAGTAGCGGGACCTGGGAGATGGATTTCAAAAATATATAGTTTTTGGGATTGTTTTCTAGGTAAAGGAATGTTTAGTTACAAAAATGCAAGTTTGTACTTAGTGACGATGCTATGTGTTGGTTCCCTTGGAGGCTAAAAAATCAAAAAGATTTAGGCTACGCGAACACTAACTAATAAGTCCAGTCATTTTCCAAGCAGCTTTATTCCTTTAAAACTTAAAAATTTACAAAAGGCTTATCAAGTCAGTTAGAACCACCAGAAATATTGTACTAAAGTGAATGTTTCTGGGTTCCTCTCCTTTCTTAGCTTCTTGCACAGAGCATGTAAGATAAAAACCTCATAAAAACATCCAATGCTAAAGGTGTCAAAAAAATGGATAAAAAGTGCAGCAAAAACATATCCCCAATGCAAGCACCTTTTCTCTAGTGTACATAGTTGTAACTTATCCAATCAGTCTTCATATTCAATCCCATTCCCTTAATTATTTTAATTGCCCTTCTTTAAACTCTCTCCATTTCCAAGATATCCTTCTTGTACACTGGATTCCAAAATCGCACTGAATATTTTAAATGAGGCCTTACCAATGCTTTGTAAAGAGGGAGAATAACATTTTTCTCCCTTAAATCCATACCGCTCTTTATGCAAGACCAAATCTTGCAGGCTCTAGCTGTTGCTGCCTGGCACTGCTTGTTACCTCAAAGTTTGTTATTCACCAATACTCCAAGATCATTTTCCAACAGGGATTCACTTAACACATCTCATCTGCATCTCCTCTGCCATTTAGCCACTCAATGTGACAATCTATTCTAGATCACCTGCAATGATTGCACATCCTCTGTAGCTTTTAACGGTTGACAAAGTTTTGTGTCGTCAGCAAACACAGAAACCTTGCTGACAATACCCACTTCCAAATCATTAATAAACATATTAAAACAGAAGTAGCCCCAACATAGAACCCTGTGGCACCCCACTTAGCACTTAAGTCCAAATTGATGAAGCCCCATTAACAACTAATCTCTGCATCCTATCCATCAACCTATCCATGTACAAATGTTCCACAACACAAGTCGTCTATGGGGGATTGTATCAAAATCCTTTGTGAAATCCAAGTATACTAGCTGGATTTATGGCTATATCCTCAGTTAAACCAAAGGGCAATTGCATATTTTATACCATTATTGTTTCTATACTCTACTGGTATGCCAGAGTCCAGATTCCTACTCACAAATGATGAAGGGGTAACACCCCAAAATGTTGTGATATTGTGGTTTACTATTAAAGGTCATCTTATAGTGACTGTCAGTACAAGTAGGTGTAGAGGAATGCAATCACATTCTTCTAATTTGTGTATCTCAGGGCAGAGAAGGAAACTAAAGAATGTAAAGACATTCTGGGGGTTGGGGAGAATCACAGAACACATGGAAAGAATAAAATCAATTTTAATTTTCCCACTACATTCACTGGAGTGCGACTCTCTCACCTTGTTTTGAATACAGTATTCCTATGCCTTCAGGGGAGGGGGCCTGAGACATCTGCACTCTACCAATGCATGTGTGCGTTTGGTTCTTCCTCATAAAAGCCAAGCAAGTTAGTTTGACAAGATCTATTCCTCCTAAATCCATGCCGATTACTCCTTGACACATACCCTAGAATATTTTCCTATATTAAACTTTCCAGTATCTTCCCCACCAAACTTACGGTATAAGAAAAAAATGGCCTGGATGAAACATAACTTAGCTCCCTAAGGACACAATTGATGTATTTTATTTAGTCCAGGAGCTTTATTAATACAGTATTAACCTTATTTAGTTGTTTCTGCACCATATCCTCAGTTAACCAAAGGGCAATTGCATATTTTATACCATTGTTACTATACTCTATGCTATCTTGCACATGGATCTTCTATAGCGTACTGTATACAGAGGGAAAAAATTGTTCTAGACATATAGCCATACTCTGGAACTAAATTATCCCCATTAATCAATGGCCCCACATTGTCAGTCCTCCTGTTCTTACTATTTATTGTTTAGGGTTAGTGTTGCTTTGTGCAGCTATCCTAACTTCATTATTAATTTTAGCTAGCTTAATTGCCTTCTTACAATCTTTATTACAGTTTTTATAGTTCCTAAAAGCCCTTTCCATTGACTCAGATTCAGATTTTAAATGACATTTTCTTCCTTTATATTTCCCTCTTTACATAAAAATAAAACCACACGGGTGCGTACTTATTGACATTTATTTCCCAAGGGCATACATTTAGATGTGAAAACTTAAAAACAGTCCACTTCTGCTCAGTACATTTACCTGATAATATGTCACCCCAGTTTTAACCTAGGGAAATTTGCATTTTGCGTATTGTAAACATACAGTAAATTACACTATTTCATGGTCACTATTCTCTAAGCCTCCAGTTACCTTATATCTATAATACATTCCCCAATGTTAGATGTTACCCGATCCAAAAGAGCACCTTTTCTAGTAGGAACTTCAACCACCTGTGAGAAAAAATGATCATGCAGCAAATTAACCAACCCTTTTCTGTATTGGCAGTTCCACTACGACAATCATTGTCAGGGTAATTTAAGTCCCCCATAATCAGAACACTCCCCAAACTTGCAGCCCTTGCCATCTGCATATGAAGCTGACCCACTTCCTCCCTGCTAGCATTTGGAGGCATGTAGCCTAATTCAACCCATATTGCCTCAGCTTTAACATTCACATCACCAGTTACCTCTTGATGGTCACATATGGTCTATTGGAGAACTTAAGAAGTAACTCTAATCTGGTCCGGTAGTAGGCATATGGCAAATTTGAACTTGTTGAACCAGCAAGTTAATAGCTGAAGAGTGATTCCTAAGATTACTTTGGACTGTATCCCTGCTCTCTCACCCTCTCCACATATTAACTAGAATATAGATGGGCATTAAAATATTTATTGGAATGTATGATATATGAGATTTTAAGTATATATACAAAAGCACTTTATTGTTGTATATGTTAACATAGTATGTGTAAGTCACTAGGAGTAGCAATAAATGGCATAAATAGGGAACGTGATTTAAGGGGTCTCTCTACTGGAGATTTTAGCATTTAGTTTTATTGAACAACAAAAGATAAAGGAGCTGTGTCTTCCCTCCCGTTCTTGAATAAAACCTGCAGGAGCCAGCAGAGAAGGTAAGGTACTATACTTACCAGATCGCTCGCTCCCCCGCCACGTAGTCCTGACAGACTGTCTTCTATGCGCAATGATAACATAATCGACGTATACCCTCCCATCCCCAGAACTAGTTTAAACTCTCCTCCAACCCTCTACCTTCTCATCCAAAACAGCCGCACCACCATCAGTGAGTTGCAACCAATTACTACTAAAGATTCTGTAGCCAACAGCAAAGTTTGCTCACTTGTCTAAATCCCAAACCCTTTCTCCTTACACCAATCTCTTTTGATACTAAGCTCCCGCTGTCTCCCTAACCTAGCATGTGGCTGTGGTAGTATTTCCAAAAATAGGTCCTTGCTTTTAACTTGGCCCCTAGCTCTCGAAAATTATTTAAGGACCTTCTCCTCTAACTTTGTCAATGGTACGATTGTGAACCAAGACCGCTGGGTCACACCCAGCAATCTGTCTACATGATCCACCTCATGCCGAACCCTACCACCAAGTAGAAATCACACAGTTTGGCATGTAGGGTCTTGGCAGCAGATAAACCTATCCACTTCTTTCTAATAATGAAGTCCCCTAAAACAACCACCTGTCTAGCTTTCCTGGCCCTAAGTTCTCCCTCCCTTGTATGAGAGATAGCAGTCCCCTGGGTGCTCAAAGGATTAGCCCGCTCCATACATGCTAATTCTAAGCTGTCCTCCACTTGATCACCTAAGATGGAAAATCTGTTGGGATGGCCAAGCTGGGAAGAAGCAAATCTTGCACTGCTCTGATCATCATAGGGTAAGTGGGGTAATTATCTGTGTTGCAGAGCTGGGCACATCTTATTTTCAACTTAGTTTCGGTGATCTAGGCATTAAGGCATGTTATATGTACCAGTCTTTGTGATCTGGGCATTAGGGAATGTTATATGTACCTATTTGTGCCATCTGGGCATGTTACATGTACCTATCTGTGTGAGCTGGGCATGAGGGCAACTTGGTTAGGTTAATTAGGGCACTGATGAAAGAATCTACCTTGATGTGGTGGCAGGCTTACAAATCTTTTGGAAAAAAATCTACAGGAATTATGGTGTAGAGAAATGTCTTTTGAGGAATTGTATAAATACTAAAGTGATGTGAAGTTTAAAATGACCAAATGTTAAACCACACCCAATCCTGCCACGCACACCTATCTCTGGTTGCGGTGGCCACATTTTATGGGGCCTTGTGGTACATAGAAGCGGCCATTAAAAAGTTTGGCTCAGGTGGCAAAAATCCTAGAGACGCCCCTGCACCCTATATAAAGTATGGGACATTATATGATACGATTACCAAAGATAAGATGTATACATAGAAAAAGATAATCAATGCACATTACTAGGCCCCATATACTATATGTGGATAGTGCTTATTAATATAATTCTGAATGGCAGACATCCCACCCTGCCGAATCTGGCTTCTGTGCAGGGTGGGGAGAAAGGGGCGGAGCAGACTGACGTGACGTCAATGACATCACAAAGGGGGTGGGGCTAGGGAAGGCAGACGTCAATGATGACACAAAGGGGGTGGGGTTATGGGCAGGCCACTACACGTGACATAAATTTACGTCACAGGAGAGGCGTGCCGAAGAAAAGGCGGCGTTCCGGAGGTGAAGCTGCCAGGTAAGTTCGGGTCGCAGGAGTTTGGAGTGGTCTAGCGGGTGTGCGGGAGACCACCCCAAAATTCAGTCGACTCCCAGGAGGGGTGGGATGCCTGGAATGGAACCATGGAGCTAGTTATGTAAACATGTGTTTGTTTAACTGTATTGGTATTATGCAGGGGCAGAGAATACATTACCACAGTACCAGGCACTGTAGAAAGAGAAAAGATTCTTAGGCTGGGTACACATAGAGGGACTTTTTGTCCCGACCGAGCGCTCGCTACGAGTGAGTGCTTGGCCGGGACAAATGTCCGTCGGTCGCGGCAAATTCGTCCGTATCCGAATTTGTGAGCAATCGATCGTGTGGTCACATAGGGAACCGCACGATCAATCCGAATTTACCAACACATCCAATCGTTCGGCTGGTGTGTACCCAGCCTTACTATCACATGGTTTTAGAGTAGGAAGTGCAGAGGATCTAGTGATGCCGTCTTCTTATCACAAAAATTTAAATATCTTCAAAACTATGTAAATAAATATATTGCAAAAATACTCAGAAAAGCAATTCCTCTCAATTTACCTAAAGTTATTTTTGGACCACAATTAACCTTTAATTCCAAATGCTTGCTTGTGCGGCATGATTGCGTCTTTCCTTTTTTTGTAGTTTTGTAGTGTATTTAAAGGGCATCTATAGTGAAAAAAACACATTGTCCCTTTGCAAAGTTAAATTCATGTACTCTGTGCTGCCTTAATCCTATCTCTGTCAGGGACTTTGTTTAACCATGGTGTCAGATCTCTGTGCAGCACTCCCCCTTCCCCCTCCCCTCTGTTACCTCCTCCATGTCTCAACTCCGGCTAACCGACAAGCTTATCATGTGCAGTAGGAGTTTAAAAGTTCAACATCCTGAAAAACACACCCACGCACAGTGGCCAATAGAAAGCAAGCTGTCCTGGAGACATGGAAGAAGAAGGAGATCAGTACAGTTTACGATCTCTCACTTTGTGACCCATCATCAATCAGTGAAAGCTATTAAGAAGGGGGGTCAAGTGTAGCCTTATGTCTACCATCAAAGCTACCTCTCTCCCCCTGCTAATGATCTTATCTCTATCAGGGAGATTCAATAAAAGTTCTTATCGTTTATCATGCACTATCATACCAGAATCTCGTGTGTTAAAGTGTGCTTGCATGTGCAATTCCGGTCCATTTTAATGTGGCCTCAGCCTTCAAGTTATCCACTTTATTGCAAGGGCTAGGCCACACTACAACATGCAATTGATCTGGCCACACTAGGTAAGCTGCATTGTGCAAGCAAACGGTATTGCAAGCACATGCTTTTTTGTCCGATGCCGCCTGGTATAGTGTGGCCTCACCCTAAGTACCCATTTTAATTTATCTATGTCCAAGCATGGGCTTGCGTCCCAAACTACACACCATACTCAAGGTAAGGCCTCCACACAAATCTCTAAAGGCAAATCAAAGCGGTATTTATAAAATGGCAAAATGTGGATTTTTGTCGGAGGTGGCATAAATGCATCTACGGGGAATGGCCCAGAAATGTGTTCTTACTGGAATGTTCCATTAACATGACTTTCTTACACAGCACTATGGTATGTTACTATATTAATGTAACTGGTTTGATAATTACCGTATACAATCGAGTATAAGTTGAGAAATGTTACCTTAAAAATCATCCCGAAAGTCTCCCCTCTGCTTATACTCATGTCTGGGTTGATCCGGAAACTTGAAGGAGCAGCTAGATAAAATTACATAGCCCTGGCGGTCAGTTGTATTCAATTAGATCAACTGGACTTGAAGTTTAGTTCTTGAAGACGTTTTGCTGGTCATCCGACTGGCTTTCTCAATTCAGAATGACTTGTACAAGAATCTGTGGCAATTATGTACCCTGGAAAATCCCAATTAGCATATCACAGCTAGGTGTTAAGGGCGTGATTGCATAGTGGCTAAGAGGTGTTATAGGAACGCCCCTGCTACATATGGGATGACCATGTTCTTTCTCCTGTCTTGAAGAACATGGTCATCCCAAATGTAGCAGAAGTCTCCGAGAAATTAAGAACAATTTTCAAAAAACATCGTATCCCTGGCTGCTTTAAACCGAACAACACACTGAGGCAGCAATTGGTACATTCGAAAGACCCAATACCGAAACACAAGAAAAGTGACATCATATACGCAGTGCAGTGCAGTGAAGAATGCTCTGATTTGTATGTGAGGGAGACCAAACAGCAACTGCATCAACGTATGGCCCAGCACAGAAGATCCAATTCCTCGGGTCAGGACTCAGCAGTGTACCTGCATCTTAAGGATAAAGGACATACCTTTGAAGATTGTAATGTTAACATACTGGCGAAGGAACGTGACTGGTTCAAGAGAGGTGTTAAGGAGGCCATTTATGTGAAAATAAAGAAACCAAGCCTAAATAGAGGTGGGGGGTTTGTACAATGCTGTTTTGACACCTTACTCTGGGCGTTCCTATAACACCTCTTAGCCACTATCCAATCACGCCCTTAACACCTGGCTGTGATATGCTAATTGGGATTTTCCAGGGTACATAATTGCCACAGATTCTTGTACAAGTCATTCTGAATTGAGAAAGCCAGTCGGATGACTGGTGAAATGTCTTCAAGAACTAAACTTCAAGTCCAGTTGATCTAATTGAATAAAACAGATATACCATGACCTGGATGAATGAGAAGCTTCACAAGCACTATGCTCCTATGTTTTAGCCGGGGGCGCCTGGCAGTGATGTTATATGTTTCTTATATGTATTGATTTTACATTATGTATATGTAGGTGGTAAGATATGGAAGGGTAGGGATTAGTACAAACATATATGGTTTGTAGGTAGGCACACTCAATATGGTATTCAAACAATACTCATTTATTTAAGTGCTGAAAACAATAAATGCCAAATACACACAACGTTTCGGGGGGTCCAACCCCCTTCCTCAGGTGTAACTAGTGACTACAGAGTGCAAGGTATATATAGGAAGTGACATCATAAGCACAATTAATTAACTCCGCCTCCTTCATGAGGTCAAGAGTCAAAGTGAATCTGTGCAGTGCATAAAGTGCTAAGTGCTTAAAGTACATATTAGTGCATTCAAATTACAATATAGACTTTCATAATAAAGTGCATGTACATTCTAATATGAAATTATTCATTCTAAACAAAAAATAAAAGTAAAGTGCTATCATGATAAAAAAACGTTGTGTCCTTATTACTTATTTAAAAAGGTTTAAAAAGTGCTGAAAAATGATTTTTATTCAATAGTAATAAATAATTATAAATACATATACAATTGTGTGCGTGTTCATTCAATAACAAATATTATTCTTTTATACAATTATATAACAAACAGAGGATGATGGTTCTTTATGCAAGTCCCATTTTCAATTCTAGTATACATCCACTAGATGGTGTAAGCGTTCCTGAAAAGATAAACAATGTTGCTAGTGGAATGTAATTTATATGTTAGCTCAATTAAGTTACATGTGTATGTTGCATTGGTAATGCCTCCAGGACAGAAACATCAGGATTCTTTTTGCACACTGATTATAAGTAACACATTAAGTTAAGGTCTTCATTCAAACCTTTCGGTGTCAAGAGTTTGTAAATGGTGTATCCACCAACATTCTCTTTGAAATAATAATTGTGGGAAGTTCCCCCCTCTGTTAGGCTTTTTTACTACTATACTACTACTTTCCAATATCTGCCACCGTAACTGCATTGGGTTATGTTTATGTTCATAAAAGTGCCTTGCCACTGGGGTGTTTAGACTCTCCAGGTTTATACTGTTTTATGCCTCTTTTGTGTTCCCCCAATCTTAGGCGTACCTCTCTCTTAGTTTGTCCCACATATCCTGAGCCACAGGGACATTTTAATAAATAAATGACCCCTTTTAGGGGTAATTTATGATATTTACAGTATGGTTGCATATTATCACCAATAAACATTTTTTCATTTTTTGAGCCATATGTAATAGTGCCTTTATGTGGGGGCTGGATTTTGGAGGGTGGTTTTTCCCTCTTTTGTGGGTTTTTGCAGAGAAAGGTATGCAAGGAATATCTTTTTTTTTTTTTTTAAATAGTTTTATTGAAATTCCAATACACAATAAAGTTAGTTGTACAGTAATTAACAAATACAGTTGTGTATAGAGATTTGCTAAGGTAGTCGAGTTTGGAATTGATCTTGACTTTGTTCATAATGGTTATATTTTAACAGTAAACAAATAATTTAACATCTTAGATCGTAAAACATAAAACACTTGCCTGTAATAGTCTTTATTGCGTAGTGTCGAATTGCCGTCTGCCCGCCTGGTTCCGCCAGCGGAAGCCCCCCGTGTGTGTCAGATTTGATATGACTTTTGTTTCCATTTACTTGGTGTGATTCAAGTTTGTGGTAGGATTATATTGTGTTGGTTGATTCCAACCATATACCCCAGATTTTGTGAAATTTGTCAGGGCAGTTCCTATGTTGGTAGATAATTTTGATATATGGTAGGTCATTATTGACAAGTTTGATCCATTTTTTGACTTTAGGGGGTTTGCTGGATAACCATCGCATAATTATTGTTTTCCGAGCATAGAACAAAGTTGCCTGCAGGAAAGCCTGTTCAGTGGTGGACCCACATATCCTCCTCCAGCAGGCCAAACACACAAGTTTTGGGTGTAGGGTGGATGGGATGCAGAGTGAGAGTTCTTAGGAGGTTGAAGACTTTTAACCAATAATTGCCTATTTTTGGGCATTCCCATAATAGATGTGTGAAATCTGCGTCAGGGGATTGGCATTTGGGGCATGCAGAAGTTTGTTTGGTGTTCATATGTTTCGCAGAAATCCCACCCTGACGAATCTGGCTTCCGGGCAGGGTGGGGAGAAGGGAGCGGAGTAGAATGACGTGACCTCAATGATGTCACAAAGGGGGTGGGGCTAGGGCAGGCAGACATCAATGGCGTCACAAAGGGGGCGGGGTTATGGGAAGCCACTACATGTGATGTAATTTACGTCACAGAAGAGGCGTGCTGAAGTAAAGAAGGCATTCGAGGCAGAGCTGCCAGGTAAGTTGTGGTCGTGGGAGGGGTGGGATGCCTGGTTTCAGTTGTTTGGGAGTGAAATATCTTAAATTGTATGAGTTTATTGTTTAATGCCAGGCAGTGTGTATTAAGGATTTCAGGCCAGCGGTCCTCTGTTATACCTGACATATGTGGGGTCCATCTTGCTTTGGTTTGTTCTAAAATGGGCTGTGACTTAGCGGATATTAGGCAGGTATATGGTTTAGATATAACTCGTTTCAACCCCTGGGTGCGTATTATACCGATTATTGGGTGTTTTGATATAGTGTCAAAATTGTTGGGGAAAGTAACTTTCAGTGCATGTTGTAGTTGAAGATATCTGTAGTGTAGTACGTTCGGGATTTTATGTATGTGTTGAAGGTCTTGGAAAGGAATTGGTTGATTGTTCTGTATTAATTTACCTAGTTTAAGTACCCCCTTTTCTTTCCACAGCATGTGGCCAGGGAGGCTAAGAAACTGTGGGAGGAGCCTGTTGTTCCAAAGTGGGGTATGTTCAAAGTGTTCAGTGAGTTGAAATAGGTGATTGGTGAGATTCCATGTTCTAAGTGCTTGTTTATGCAAGGTGGTGCCGGGTCCTATCATATGTAGTTTTGGGGCGGCTAGGTAAGCCATAAAGGAGCCTGTGAGGTAGACAGACATCATCATGTCAGAAATTGTTGGTGGAGTGTTTGTGTACACTCAGCATTGGAGATGTTTCAGTTGGGATGCCCAATAATATACTTGTAGGTTGGGAAGGATAGAATAGCCCTCCCATTTGTTTGGGTGTTTGTAGGGTGTTGGTTTTAATTCTTAAAATTTTGTTACCCCATATAAAACAAGTATATGTGTGTTGGCTCTGAAGCTCACGGCAAGGGGTTCGATTGAAAAAGCAAAGAGGTAGGGGGACAGGGGGCACCTCTGTCTATTTCCTCTTTGGAGTGAGAATGTTGTTGATAGTTCTCCATTTACTAGTATCTGTGTCATTGGGTGTGCATACAGTAATTTTACCCATTTAATAAAGTGATCCAAAGCCAAAGTGTTTCAAAACTTCCCAGAGTAATGGCCATTCAACGGAGTTGAATACTTTACGGGCACCTAGCGATAGGATAATGCGCTCTCCAGCATTATCGTGATTTAGTTGCGTTTATATTAAAGTGCGCCGCAGATTGTCATTGATTTGTTTGGCATGAAACCTGTCTGGTCTGGGTGTATTATGGAGGTGATGACCAGTTTTAAACGTTGTGCTAAGATTTTTGCAAGTATTTTGTAGTCTGACGTTAACAATGAGATTGGTCTGTATGATCCACATTCTTGTAAATTTCCCAGGTTTGGGTAGAATGATTCATTATACATCTCTAGTAGTAGGGGGAGTAGATGTTCACTGTATTTTTTGTATACTTCAACCGGGAGCACCGGTGTTTTACCATTGGACATTTCTCCTAGGGCTGATTGCAGTTCTTCGTACGTTATGGGTGTATCTAGGGATAGTTTTTGTTCGGTTGTGAGGCTGAGGAATTGTAGTCCATTCAGGTATTCAGTTATGTCCTGAGTTGAGCTTGTGAGATTGGAGGCGCATAAGTCTCGGTAGAAGTCATGAAATACTGATAGTATCTGAGGGGTTGAATAGACTAATGTTTATTGTGGGTTTTGTATGATAAGGATAGTGTTTGATTGGGAGTGATCTTTTACCAGGTATAACTCTTATCACCCTACCAGTAGCTTAGCTAAGTGACCCCCATTTTCACAGAAGTTTTGTGTGATGAAAAATTGCTTACGGTTTACCTTCTCGATTTGCATATTGTTATAGAGGCTTTGCGTTTGTACAGAGGCGTGTTTGGTTGCTGTTGTCTGTTGTATGTATTAAGAATTCTTCCAATTGTTCCGGGGTAATATCAGGTGTAGGTATTGGGTAAGCCAAAATGCATTAAATTTCCATGGTTTTAATTATGCGGTTCTGTTTGGTAGGGTGATAAGAGTTAATATAGGTGAGTCCGATATCCTGCAAGGGAGGTGAGAGATGTGTGTGACTAGAGGGACTGTTTTTTTTTTTTTGGTGAGGAAGATATAGTCCAGTCTGTATAATGAGCTCTTTCGTGTTCGGGTATTGGTGTCTCCATGTAAAGGAGGTCAATGGTGTTGTGTTCTAGAATTTGTAGGAGCTGGTGTAGTTTGTAAGCGATCTTTAGTTGGGCACATGATTGCATTGAAGTCCCCCATGAATATGAGATGAGCATCAGGGTATCTAACTAGTAATGGGGTGGTACTTTCCATGATGAAGTGTCCGGTATTTAGGGGGTTGTATATACCGAGTATGGCTATTGGGGTGCCTCTACGAGGGTAAATATGTATCTGCCATATGGGTCTGTTTTAACCATGTGTATTTTGTATTTGAGGGTTTTCCGGATGATTAGTATGGACCCTTGTGAGTATGTCGAACATACACTATGCGCCGTCCATCTGACCCAGGGTTTTTGTATGAGCCTAGTGGTTGTGCGTATTAGGTGGGTCTCCTGCAGGCAAATTATATCAGTTTTTAATTACTGTGAACACTTGTGTACGTTTGTCTGCATGGTTCAGGCCCCTAACATTCCATGATAATAATTTGACGGTAGCAATTGACTCACCAATGACTTGTGGTTACTGAGTGTATAGTACGGGAAGCCTCCGGTCCAGGGCTCCAGGCGTGCAGACACAGGCAGGAATTATTCCTAGTAGGTATAGGCGACAAGCAAAACAAAATAGAATTGATTATTGACATAACAGATTGATTTAAGCAAAACATTAACAGTATAACCTGTATATTTTGAATAAAGGACATGTGCAACCAATCAATGCTGGTCGTCAGAGGCAAAATTTACCTCCTAAACGAGTCAGCGGCGGGGGAACGGAGTAGCTTCTAATTCAAACGTCAGAGATATCGGGGGGGGGGGGGGGTGTCTCTTAGTTCTGTTTAGGGATTTTTGCCGGTTCCAGAGATAATTCACAACTGTGAAGAAATAGATAGTGAGAGAGAGAGGTGGAAAAAGAACGTGTTCATTTGTATCGAACATATGCTGTGTGTATTTTATAAGAGGGATAGAGTAGAGAGAAGGAGTGTGATTTTGTCCTGTTGGTATTTTGTGGTTCTGTATGGGTATATCTGTAGCAGCTCAGTATATTCAGTATCTTTGGGTATTATATTAAGAGTTCCTGGTCTGCAGTTTAGTTTGCTCTGATAAAGGGTATAGCTGAGAAGATTAAGATAGATAGAGAGGTGATGTGTGTAGCATAGTGTAGATAAAGAGTAAGGAGGGGGAGAAATATATTGTTCAATCACATACATATATCATACATTATTGATCATTCTGGCCATATTGTTCTATAGTGTAGGCATAGTTGTACTATTTGGTTGTTCAGTTGCATTTAAATGCGTATATCTTGCATTACGAATACCCATCATTTTGCATACTTTGGTTTGTTTAGTTTTGCATATCCTATACAAGGTTTCCCAGTTATCCGTGGGTTTGGAGATTTCTAATATATAGGGATAGCTGAAGACTTAAAGGAGAACTAAACCCAAAAAATCAAAGTTTAAGTTAGAAAGTACTTTCCCCAACATCCCTCTCAGCACGGAAGATTCCACTTAAGGGCCTTTTCTTTACCTCTATGAGCTCATTTTAGGTTCTGTTTGTTTCCCAAATCTGAAGCTGACATTTTCCCTTGCCTGCCAGTACTTTTGCCTTGATTACATTTTCAGCACCTGTGTGCTTTCCACTCCCACATCTTAACCCCTATGATGTAGGAATATATTAAATCATCAATATTCAAATTGGTGCAGCTGATTAACACTTTCCTAGTAGCAGTGTTGTAGTGTGATGTATATAGGTCTGGGTATCTAGTGTGTCCGGACATGAAATAATGTATGTACACCTACGGCTTTCACTCCACCAAATCCGATATATAAACAATAAATTGTAGGTGAAACATACAAAGATCCAGGTCTGTAGCTGTGAAAAGTGCAGGTTTATTACAAAACATGCGTGCTACATGTTTCAGACCCACTCAAGCACTTGAGGAAGGACAAGTGGGCCAGAAACATGTAGAATGCATGTTTTACAATAAACCTGCACTATTCACAGTTACAGACCTGTGTCTTTGTATGTTTCACCTGCAATGTATTGTTTAAGTGTTGGAGGGCCATATTTAAAAACTTGTGATACCGTGGGTTTTCGTTACTGTACGTGGCAGTAGTATACCATGCTATAAACTACCATAAAGATATTCTATGGGCAGTCGTAGATTTACGTTCGCTATCGTACATTTACAAGATTTCCAATCATAAATTAACAATTGCCATAACGATCGCTGAAGAAGGTGATACCACACCTTTATAAATATGGCCCGTAGTGTAAAGGTCTCTAGCTCTTTCTATAAGCTGCAGAAATATTAGTGGAAAGTGTAGCTTTTTTAAGGGGAATGTTGGAGGGTAGGAAGAGTGTTTTTTTTTTATAGAAACCACATGGTGTAGAACTGTAGAGGGAGGATAGTGAAGTGAACCTGATCTTAGCACAGTTCTATGCAATGCATTTCTCATCAGTGTTGTTCTTGAAGGGTAATGTTGAGACGGTAGTAGGAGTGTGTTTTTATAGAAACCACATGGTGCAGAACTGTAGGGGGAGGACCTTTTACAAATCCTAGAGGGGATTATACTGCCAGACAAACTGGTTTTATTAACCAGTATAGATGTACAGAGTTTGTATACCACAATTCCAGAAGATGAGGGCATACGGTATGTGGAAGAAGCATTATTAACAACAAATATGCCACAACAAAAAATCTTCTTCCTTGGTGCTTAAAAAAAACTATTTTAAATTCAACAAGGTTTTTTACTGGCAGAGACAGGGGACCTCAATGGGGTCCCCAGTGGCCCCTGCCTTTGCCAGCATTTTTATGCACAACATAGAAACGAAGTTGTTTTTGCAGTCTAAGTATGCACATATGATTGTGACATACGTACATTTTGTGGAAAATATATTGGTATTATGGCAAGGAACTGAAACACAATTTCTGTCCATGGAGGAGGAAGCAAACCAAGCATATCCAACTATTAAATTTACATATGAGTTGTCTACCACAAACATAAAAATTTTTTGGATGTAAATGTAAGTCTTAATGAAAACAAGTTATACACAGCTCTCCATAATAAACCTACTGACAGAAACAATATCTTACGTACAGATAGCTTTCACAATCCACACATATTTAAAGGGCATCTATAGTGAAAAAAACACATTGCCCCTTTGCAAAGTTAAATTCATGTACTCTGTGCTGCCATAATCCTATATCTGTCACTGACTCTGTTTAACCATGGTGCCAGATCTGTGTGCAGCACTCCCCCCTTCCCCCTCCCCTCTGTTACCTCCTCCATGTCTCAGCTCCGGCCAAACCGACAAGCTTTTTATGTGCAGTAGGAGTTAAAAGTTCAACATCCTGAAAAACACACCCACGCACAGTGGCCAATAGAAAGTAAGCTGTCCTGGAGACACGGAAGAAGGAGATCAGTACAGTTTACGATCTCTCACTTTGTGACCCATCATCAATCAGTGAAAGCTATTAAGAAGGGGGGTCAAGTGCAGCCTTATATCTAACATCAAAGCTACCTTTCTCCCCCTGCTAATGCTGTTATCTCTATGTTTATTACAGAGCAGGGAGGGGGGATCAAGTCACAGGGATTTGATTGACAGTCCAAGTAGGAGTACAGGAATGCAATCACGTATTCTTGGTAACTGATGTATCTCAGGACAGAGAGGGAATCTGAAAAAAGTGAAGACACTCTGGGGGTTGGGGGGAATTATAGAACACATGGAAAGAAAGAAAAAAAAGTTCATTTTCCCACTATAGATGCCCTTTAAGGCCATACCGAAAGGGCAATATATAAGAGCTAGATGTATATCATCTAATGAACAGCTATATGTAAGGAGTGCTTCAAAGATCACAAATAAACTGATGGAGAGAGGATATGATATACAAGATCTAAGGAAAGCACAAAAAGAAGTACGAAAGATACCTAAACAAGCATTATTGAAATACAAAGATAAAAAACAAGTTGAAAAATTACCATTTGTATCTCAGTATTGTACACAGAGCCATAACATTGAAAAAATAGTGAGGAAGTTTTGGCCAACAGTACAGCATGACAACGAAATAGGGTATCTGTTTAAACAGATCCCTTTGTTTAGTTATAAAAGGGGCAATCACATTGACACGTGATCAACTGTGCCCCGCTGACAATGGTAAAACAAAGAGAGCAATGAGTAAAAGGAAGGGTACTTTTCTATGTTTGGGTTGCAACTGTTGCTCATCCATCATTAAAGTTAATGCAATATCACATCCTCTTAAAGGTACACCTATATAATTGAAAACATTTGCCACATGTGTAACCAAACATGTATATATGTTGAAATGTCCATGCGGTAAATGCTATGTGGGACAGACACAAAGAGAGATTAAAGTATGAAAAAAAGAGCATAAATTGGATATTAAAAATGAAAAACCGCAAACGAGATATGATACTCCAGTATCGAGACATTTCAATGAAAACAGGCACACACATTGTCAGTTAAGATGGGTAGTGCTGGAAAAGGTGTATACACCAACACGTGGGGGCAACATAATTAAGATGTTGCTCCAAAGAGAATGCTTTTGGATATGATATTTAAATACATTGACACCATATGGTATCAACGAAGCATGGTCGCTTACCGGTAAATGCTTTTTATGAGGCTAGGAAGTGTACAGCAACATTGTTTCTTATGATGCTATGTTTCCCTACTTGCAATAGGACACCTTTGTATTAATACAATCATTATTTATATGTCTTTTCAGATAGCTGCTTTGTGAGCCTATTAGAAAGAAAACTGCCAGTTGAGGTATAGTTCTAACCTTTCAAAGTGAGTTATAGAAGGCCTAGATATGGCAGTACTTCTTGCGAGGGTATACTCTATGCGGAGTAGTTCCCTACACAATAGTATATAATACATGGGTAATTTGTCTACAATGTCATGTACACATTTTTCAGACTGTTTGGACATTGGATTGTTATCACTAGACAATATGGACAACATCGACTACTTCAGATGTGCATGGATATTTTACATCTTTTTGTGTCCAATTATGATCATGAAGCCTTTTATATTGAACTTTTAGTTCGTGTTTTGACACTACGATCACTTTATGTGAAGGATGGGACATATAAAATATATTGGAGCACAGCACTTTATGTTGTTATTATTAACACTTTGGAAATACATTTGGACAAGTGGAATAGTACATTAATCGTACTAGAAAATGTTTAGCATTTGCACATATAATGCTCTTTCATGAACAATGTTATTTTATGATATACACTTAGAGATTATGGTTTGTAGTAGGTTTTACATTACTTTTATGCAATGTTTATAACTGTTATTACTGAAAATGTTTAGTATTTGCACATATTTGCACTTTCGGGAATAATGTTATTTTATGATATACACCATGTATATACACCAGACCATATACACAGACCATATACACCATTATGGTCTGTATTAGTTTAACACTACATTTATGTAATGTTCATAACTTTGGGATGCTTTTATACATGGGGCTGTAAGATAATGGGTCATGGGGGGCCTGCAACTGGAGGGACCATGGGGTCCATGAGAGGGAGGGACCAGGGGGGCTGCAAAGGGGAGGAGGAGACACAGGACAGATTGACTGACCGTTTCAGAGCAGGAAGCAGGAAGTGCAGACTGCCATATCACACACAAAAATGTAAATATCTTCAAAACTATGCAAAATAAACAATGGAAATACAGTGCAAAAATTCTCTGGGGAGCAATTCCTATCAATTTACCTCAAGTCATTTTTGGACCACAGTTCCCCTTTAATAACTTTTATTACATATGCCTGATAATATCTACACAACAAAAAGTTGTTAGTATTTTCTTTAGAAGCATGATGCAGGCTGATACAGTTTGTATTTAGTGCAATGATACAACATGTAGATTTAATATGTGTTTGGGTCTTAAAGGCAAAGGTGGCCTGTAAAATGCATTGCACAGAGCTGTGTTAAGACCATGTTCAAGTCAATATGCTGCACCTGCAGCTCTGAGCTCTGTAAAGTGGTCAGTTCAGTTCTACTGGGGTTTTCACCTTTCCCTTTAAGACTCAAATTCTTAGCGCTACTCCCTCTAATGCGTTTTGGATTACGGTTTGCGATCCGATTGTGCTAATGGGAGTGCAGGCATGTAATAGCCTATGGGACCAGCCCCACTACATGCGATGTATTTCAGTGTGCTATTGGAGTGCATGCGATCACCATTTGTGGTCTGTACTGCGCTCTGCTAGGGTCCAATTGTGGAAGCGCAACACCCATGCACGAAAGCGAGCACAATTGTGCATTATTGCGAATGTGCATCCTCCCTTGCACTTAATTGGGGCCACAGCCTCAGGAAATTGGACCTGCAGCAAATCTAATTTCCACTGCATTAAATACATGCTGTATGGCTAAACTGAAATCAATGTAGCTTGCAGGAAGAGTCAACACTAGAAGCCAGCCGTGACATCATAAATTGCCAGTACTAAAAAATGTTCTATAAATGATTTCACCACCAAGAGGCTGAATTTAGAGGTGAGAAAAAAATGATTTTACTAAGTGACAGTTATAGAGTCTGGAGCTGCCTTTGTATTTTGGGTTTGGTTCTCCTTTAAGGATAGGTAAGAGGGAGAGAGATCACGTGGTGTATTGAAGGATAGAGTAGAGAGTAGATGAAATATATAATACAGTCACATAAATATATATAATACACTGTTAATTGTTTTAGACATGCCTTTTTATATTGCAGACATAGTAGTAGCTGATTGGTCATTGATCACACCAAATTACACATATCTTGCATGGCAAGTAGCCGAGTTTTGGGTGCCTTAGTATTTTGGCTTCACATAGTATACATAGACTTACTATTTATTTGCATTTTATCTGTTTTAAATACAGGGATAGCTGGAGAGGTGAAGATAGTTAAGAAGAGGAGAGGCCACATGTGATGTGGAGGAGGGATAGTGTAAGTGGGAGGAGAAGAGCATTGTTGAGTATGCAAGGTTTCCCTATTCTCCATAGTTTAGAGATTGCTAGTATAAGGATAGCTAGAGAAATGAAGATAGGTAAGAGAAGGGGGTCACATGTGGATTGGTGAAGGAGAGAATAGAGTGTAGGTGAAATATATAATACAATAATATAATGTATATAATACATTGTTAATTGTTTTAATCAACCCAGTTTATATTATGGATAGATAATAGTAACAAAGTAATTGAGGTTGAATAAAGACATGCGTCCATCAAGTCCAACCTTTTCACCCTCCTTTTTAATCCTACCTAACAGTTGATCCAGAGGAAGGAAAAAAAAAATCTAAAAGGGGAATAAATTCCTTCCCAACTCTAAATGGCAATCGGAAAGTATCCCTGGATCAACCAGAACTGCAGTATATGTATTAATACCAGTAATTCGCAATATTTTTTAGTTTTAGAAACTTATCTAGGGCACTTTTAACCCTTTCTCTGCCAGGAGAATTTCATTTTTTTTTTGGGTTAACTGCCAGAAGAATTTTCAGGATTTTGCCCTTAATCGCTTTAGACTAATTTTACAGTAGGAAACCTTGCAGTAAATCAGAAATATTATACATTGTTTTTTTCAGCACAAAGTGTACTTTAACATGGTAACAGAATTTTGTAACTTTTCGGGAAATTTTACTGGAATTTTACTGTAACACTGTAGTTTGTTCATTCATACCATCAATGGTGTGGGCGCAGTTCTTCGTAGAATTTCGCATTTGTCTGAAAAAATGAACAAAAAACAACTTCAAAATGTAGAAATCATGCCAAAACCTGATGGAATGTAAAAAAAGTTACTAAATATCAATCTCCCAAATGTCCTGAATCAAACGGTATGCCATATGTGTGGTTACACGCACTGACATGGAAGCGAAAAGCCACAAAGTGAAACAATTGACGATGGCTCAGAAACAGCAAAAATATTTAGCCAACTCTGAATTTGAACAGTCTGCAGTTTTTTTCACAAAACAACCCCCACAAACCATATATTTCTCGAATCTACACACCTTTATCTACGTAATTCTGTAGTTTGTTCATTCATACCATCAATGGTGTGGGCGCAGTTCTTCGTAGAAGTTCAAAGTTTTAGCAGATTTTCTAAAAAATTAAAAAAAAACTCTCAAAAGGTAGAAATCATGCCAAAATTCCAAGTAATGTAAAAAAAAAGTTACCAAATATCAATCTCCCAAATGTTCTGAATCAAACGGTATGCCCTATGTATGGTTACACACGCAGACGTGGAATCAACTAGCCACAAAGTGAGCCAATGAACAGTGGCCCAATTACAGCAACTTTTCAGATTTGTCAGACTAAACACCCCTCTTTATTAGAAATACCCCCCAAAACTATATATTCTTGGACTCTACACACCTTCAGCTACACAATGGTGTGCTTCTTTTATGCATACCACCAATGGTGTGGGCGCAGTTTCGTGTACAATTTCGCTTTCTTACCAGATTTTCAGGAAAAATGTATAAAAATACAATTCAAAGTTAAAAATCATGGCAAATTTCCATGTTATGTAAAAAAAACTTGTCAATTATCAATCTTCCATAAAATAGGACGCATGCACAAATGCAATTACAAGAAAAAATCAAAGTGCTCTGTAATTTCAAACAGCCCCAAAACTTGGAAATGCCCCCCACAAATAAACCCCCCACTAAATATGACTCTCCCACATGTTCTGAATCAATTGGTATGCCATATGCGTGGATGTACACAGAGACGTGGCCACCAACTAGCTCAAATGGGACGCATGCACAAATGCAATTACAAGAAAAAATCAAAGTGCTCTGTAATTTGAACAGCCTACCCTTTTTCTAAGGAAACAGTCCCAAAACTTGGAAATTCCCCCCACAAACTATATATTTTTGGAATCTACACACCTTCAGCTACGTTACGGTTCCAAGCTTTCATACATACATGAAGAATACCAGACCCAGTGATCCAAAGAACTCCGTGTTTTTAGGAGGTTTTGTGAAAAATAAAATAAGATGATTCAAGGGTTGAAATCCTACCTAAACCCACTTGACAAGCAAAACCCCCCTAAAACTCTAAATGTCAATCTCCCACATATTCTGCATCAAACGGTATGCCAATATGTGTGGGTGCACACAGAGACGTGGCCACCAACTAGCTCAAATGGGACGCATGCACAAGTGTAATTACAAGAAAAAAAATCAAAGTGCTCTGTAATTTCAACAGTCTATACTTTTTCAAAGGAAATAGCTCTGAAACTTAGAAAATCAAAGTGCTCTGTTATTTGAACAGCCTAATCAACTTGGAAATACCCCCCACAAACTATATATTTTTGGAAGCTACACACCTTCAGCTACGTGATGGTATCATGCTTTCGTATATACATGAAGAATTCCAGACACGGTTATTCATAGAACTCTGTGCTTTTAGGAGATTTTGTGAAAAAATAAACCCACTTGGCAAGTAAAAAAACCCACTAAATGGCAATCTCCCACAGAATCAAACGGTATGCCATATGGGTGGGTGCAAACAGAGACGGGGCCACCAACTAGCTCAAATGGGATCCATGCGCAATTGCAATTACAAGAAAAAATTAAAAAACGCCACAACCCACCCCCCACCCCCCACCCCTATCCCCACTCCCCCTTTTAGTGGTATTTTAGTGAAAACCAGTTAGTACGGAGAGTCACACAAGTTTTTGCACACTTTACTGATCCTAAAAATTCAATCCGGTCTTTTGGTACCTCTGCAAAATTTCCTACTAAAATAGGCTTAGTTTCCCTTGAAATCGAACAAATAATGATCCGCATTTACTTTACCGATATCACCGGGGACATTGGGAAGCTTTGAGAAGACAAAGTTTTTTGCTAATTTATAGTTTATAGGTTTAAAAAAAAAAAAAAAAAAAAAAAAAAAAAGGTGTGTGTATCATTTTAAGATTTTTTTTTGTGTGCATTTCCCCTTTTTTTTTGGATCATTCCCAAAGATGATCATCAAATCATCTTTGGGAATGATAACAAACTTGGAATACGGGCATAAATGCCCGTTTTCCATTTCGAAATCCGATCGGAAAAATCACTTCCCGGAAATCATTTTCCAGGAAGTGATTTTTCATTCATTGGCAAAGATCAATAATTTGGTGATCAGAAGTGATCACCAAATTTTGATCTCTGTCCCCCTTTGCTAAGTAGCAAAGACTTAGAAAAAATCCTATTTGTGAATGGAACTTTGTGTTCCATTCACAAAATGTATAGTAAAGCTGTCAGCATGACAGCTTTTACTATACGAGGTACTGGAGTGTGATCTGAATGAGATCACAGTGCAGTACCTCCAACTAGACCACCAGGGGCAGCATCCTACCACTTCAAGGGAAGACCTCGGTGAAGGAGGAAGCTCCATGACGTCACCGGGGTCTCCCTTTCCGCTCCAACAACTTCCTCCACGTGGGACCGGCTTCACCATGCGTGACCCGGCTAAAGGTAGGGATATCCCCCCCCCTCGGATTTGGACACAACCGAGGGGGGATCGAGGGGGCTAGGGGGGCAGTTGAATTTTTTTTTTTTTTAAGGGCCAGCCACAGATCGTATATTCACGATCTGTGGTAGTTTGAGTATTCACTGCACAGATCGTGAATATATGATCTGTGGCAGTTAAAGGGTTAAAGCTATTCAATGAACTTTCCATTACCACATCTGCTGAAATACAGTTCCACAGTATCACCATTCTCACTGTAAAGAAACCTTTCCTAACCTTAAGGTTCGTACACACGTGCGATCGCGGGTCCCAACCCACGACCCACGATGTGTACGAATGTTTGCTTCGGGTGCAAATATCTTGCTAGCTCTAGCCGTTGCTGTCTGGCATTGTTTGCTACAGCTAAGTCTGTTATCTACCAGAACCCCTAAATCTTTTTCCAGGCAAGATTCACTTAACACAGAGTTGTTTATGGTGTAGGTGGCACCAGGATTGTTAGACCCTAGATGCATCACCTTACATTTATCAACATTGAATCTCATCTGCCACACTGCTGCCCATTTTGATTTGGGGATTATTGATAAGAACACAAGGGATTTCTTAAGCTGTGACTATCCTTGGACACCCGTCTTTTACATGCTACCCAAAATTCATAAAAACTTACAGCATCCACCAAGATGCTCTATTGTGTCCGGAATTCAATCCTTACTCCAACCATTGGGGATCTTTATAGAAACTTATTTACAACCGATTGTGGCTATTAACAAAACCTGTTTGAAAGATGCTACAGAATTTCTTAAATATTTGTGTGATATACAGGAATGCAATCCTGATTTACTGCTTTGTACAATGAACATTGAATCCCTCTACACCACGATCCCCCATGAGGAGAGATTGAGTGTGATAGAGGAAGCAATGTTGGAATATGGTTATGATCACAAATTGGTTTTCTTCATCCTTGATATACTCACCATATGTCTTAAAAAATGTTTTTTTCCATTTCCACAAAGAATGGTATATACAAGCCCGAGGCACTAGCATGGGTGCGAATTTTGTGCCGTCATACGCGAATCTCTTTGTGGCGAAATTTGAAAAAGATCACATCCTTAATAATGTTACACTAAAAGGTAAAATCACTAATTATGTATGATATGTGGATGATATCTTAAAGAAGTAAAAGAAAAGTGTGGAAAGCAATAGATTACCCTTTGTATCCACTTTCAATACCCTATCTACCGAAATCATAAATATAGTTACAACCAATTGGAAACAGGCTGATCCTACACATGGGAAACCATTTGATAATTTATCTCTATTTTCCTATAAGAGATCGAGAAACATTGGTTAATACAAAGTGACCTACTGGCACCAAAAAGGGAAAAACAGATCTTTTTTGAAGAAATTAAAAATGGGACATTTCCTTGTAGGTTATTTGCCCATTGCCTGGCATGCAATGCCATCATACCGGGGGATAGCATACATCACCCACTTAAAGGCCATAAGATCAAACTAAGGGATTTTGCCACGTGTAAAAGTAAAGGAGTGATTTATTAAAGTGTCCTTGCGGACGAGTATATGTGGGCAAAACTAAACGCGAAGTCCAAATAAGAATAGAGGAACATAAAAGAAATATCACACATTACTATGGAGGTACTAATAAAAAACATGAAACCCCTATCAGAAAGCACTTCTTTGAGAGAAAACACAGTTACGCACACAATTACGATGGCGCTTTCTAGAGGTTGTCAAACAACACGAACGTGGTGGTAACTTTGAACAACAGCTCTTAAAACGAGAAGTATTTTGGATTGATAAATTGGTAAGGGTAAAACGAAGAGTGTAATATGTCTTGTTTCCTGATATTTATTGGGATATGGTACTTTCAATTCAGGTATGGATCTCCTAATACTTTATATGACACGGATACCTTCTCCGGTAACCTATTCCTGAAATTGGATTATTCTTCCACAGCTTCTATTAGCAATTGTGATTTATGATTCTTCTCTTAAGGTAGTATCTATTTATTTGCTTTTGATAAATTGTATCGTTACTTGGTTGTTTTCTTCCCACTTTGGATAAACACAGGAACTTTTAATGGCACAAATATTTGGATATTGACTTTGATACATTCTGGACACTTTATTTGCACTGAGACACTTTATATATTGATTGGACACTTTATATATGAATCTTTTTTGTATCCATCAACAAAGTTTTAATCTGAACGTATCTTGGACACTTTTTAATATGTTGATAATTGATTTTCTAGCTGCTATATGTAATTTTCTGAGAATGTTTTTATGGCTCATCTATACACAGTATTGTTTATTTATTGCTCTTTTGCACAATATTAAGGGACACAGATCTGTTTAGACAATCCCAGTAGGAGGAGTCTATTGGGTATAAAACACAGTGTTTGGGTTATTTGCACGTCACCTGAGGAAGGGGCTTGTTGCCCCAAAATGTTGTGATTTTGATGTGTGTGGTTTATCATTAAATTGAATTGTTTGGAGTGCGACACTCATCTCTTTACTTCATTTGATTGCCCATTTTGTTAATCTATCTTAGGTCAGCTTGCAGCAATTGCTCATCACTTGAAGTTTCCAAAGCTCTGCATAGATTAGTGTCATCAGCAAACACAGATACCTTGCTCTCAATGCCCCCTTCTAAGTCATTTATAAACAGATTAAGTGGCGGCCCCAGTACGGAACCCTGAGGCACTCCACTTAGAACTTTAGACCACATAGATGTAGCCCCTAGAGACGTTCAAACCTGTTGAGTTTCTTTCCATTTTTGAAAATTTCTAAATTCGAAAAACAAACCCATAAAAGTTTCTGTCCATTTAGAGGGACAAATGGTAATAGTACTGTAAATGACAGAGACCTGGGGAACCCATAAATATAACCAAAACTTATTTTGAAACTATCTTTCCTCACGATTGGGCTGTTTTCGCGCTTCCGCATTCTATTTGAGAGTTACCAAAATCGAGCGATACTTCCAAGGGTTATTTCGATAATCGTCTATTTTTCGATGAATATCTATTTTCGATTATTGTCTACTTTTGATTTTCGCTAAAAATTTTGATTAAAAAATCCGGGTTCTGTGAAATCCGGGAGTTCCGAAAGTTTCGTCGGGACTTTAAAACCCTCAGGAGAGGAACTCATTTTTTTACACTTGTTCCCTAAAGGTATGAATTTAGAAATGTAATGGTTTAATATCCCTTTAAAAGCAGTCCACTTCTGCTCATAAAGGAGATTTAAGAACTTGGTACCTTTTGAGGTGCTGGCAGTTCCCTTACTCCAATCTATGTCAGGGTAATTGAAATCCCCCATAACCAGAACATGCCCCATACCAGCAGCCTTCGCAAACTGCATATTTCCACATCCTTACTGGCATTTGGTGGCTAATCACACCCCAACAATTAATTTACCCACTTTCTTGCTTCCTGTACACAGCTCTACCCATATTGTTTCTGCCTTATCGTCTATACCCCCATCTATCTCATCTTTTAATTTGGCTTCAATTTTTGTTTAACATACATACATACTCTGTCATGTCTAAATAAGGAGTATCCTTCAATATTTACTGTCCAGTCATGTGAATCAATTAGCCATGTTTCTGCTATACCGATCACATCATACCTTTCCTTTAAAGCTATTAGTTCTAGTTCTCCAGTTTTTCCAGACAGACTACTTGCATTTGTAAGCATACATTTTAGATCATCATTCAATTTACTGCCAAACATGGTCGTGCATGCCTCCTTATCCTCTACGCTCCACCCTCCCCCATTTCCACCCTCCATTATCGTATTAGCTTCCTAATCCCTATTTATGTAGTCCAATGTACCCTCCCCCCCATACCTAGTTTAAAATCTCCAACCCTCTAGCCATCTTCTCCCCAAAACAGCTGCGCCATCATCATTGAGGTGCCGTCCATCTCTACAAAAGAGCCTGTAGCCAACAGAGAAGTCAGTCCAGTTCTCCAAAAACCCAAACCCCATCTCCTTACACCACACTTTTAGCCACGCATTTATACTCCTAAGCTCCCGTTGCCTCCTTAGCGTAGCACGTGGCTGGGGTAGTATAGTAGGTAGTAATAGTGACCAAGTGATCATCAATCACAATTAACTACATATTTCCTGCATTGTGAATATATAGTAGTTTGGATGCCTTAGTATCTTATTTGTACACAATATATATAGATTTCTTATTTTTATAATTATAGGGATAGCTAGAAAGGGGGGAACAGATAAAAAGGGGGAGAGGCCACATGTAATGTAGAGCAAGGATAGTATAGATAAGAAGAAGAGAAATTGTTGAGCCATATATAGGTATTTTACATTATTATTTACTGTGGGTTGTGTTCGGGAGTAAGTTCGTACTGTATGATAAAAGTTTAGAGGTTTTAGAGGTTTTGTATCATAGTTCTCAGTATAGTTCAGTAGATAATGATAGTAGTTTCCCACGTCATATGGACCACATATCCTCTGAGTGGATCATCTGCATAGATTGGTTCATCGATGAGTGGTTGTATTGTTCTCAGTATACTTGTAAGGCTTAGGATTGTTTATATTTGTATTAGAACTCATATATGGCAGAACCACAAAGAATAAGGGGCGGATGTGGAGGTAGATAGTCTCCGTAAGGGTTACTTGTAAAGTCAGCCCAGTTATGATGGTGTAAAGGGTTAGGCAATGTGTAATGCAGTAGATCTCTCTGAAAGTTACTCATAACAGTGACATTCCTGTTAGTAGCTCAAAATGCAAAACAGCTACCTTAATATTTTCCTGGGTTTCTGCTAGGCAGAGCAGGTATGGTTGTGGTGACCTTTACAATATGGTCATGGTGAATATGGGTATATATTAAGTTATTTCCCTCTCCCCAGCCAGTTTCGCTCCCCAGTTGGTGTTAAGGTTGCGATTGGGGTGTGATGTAGGTCCTTGGGGACTTTGACCACAGAGAGGTATAAAAATATTTGTCCATTAGTTTGTCTCTGCGGGAGTTTATAGCATGGTAAAGTTAGTCAGGCAGTCCCACCAGCCAGATGTTTTGCCGGCGAGACCTGTTTTCCATATCATCAGCACTCGCTTGTTGTGCTTTGAGTTGCTGTTGCAGGTCAGCCAGTTCGTTTGGTAGTGGGTGAAGGGAGTCCTCTATTGTGGAGACTCGACCCTCTAGGTCTCCCAGACGCTGTCTCAGCAGGCCGACGTCGACCCACACCTCCTTGATTAGGACGATGAGGAAGGCTTTGGACTCTTGAATAGCAGCTAAAATCTGTGCTGGTAATGGGTCAGCAGAAGTAGCGGGTTGCTGCTCGTTAGAGGCTGCTGTTGCATCCGGCGCCTTGTGGTCTGAGGTCGCAGCCTGTTTTTGCTGGTGGTGAGCATATTTCCCCAAGTTTTTCAGTGTAGCCGGATTTTTTGTTTTGTTGGCTGCTGTGCTTTGTCATCTTGTTGCTGTACAGCTCTGGGGGCCTTGGTCCTTTTTAAGGTTGCTTGGTAGCTTTGTTTCTGTGCATATATTGTTCGTTATAACTGGCTGCTTGTTGTTTTCAGGATGTTTTACCGGGAGAGCTCCTGTCCCCACGTCTACTCAGAGCGCCATCTTGGCCACACCTAAGGTACATCTGTATATGGGACTTGCTATGGGGCTGTGTATTATACTTTCTATGGGACTGTGCTTGGGACTTTCTATAGGACTTTCTATGGGAGAATTGACTTGGCTTATACTCAAGTCAATCAGTTTTACTAGTTATTCAGGTAAAAATATGTGCCTCTGCTTATACTCGGATGGGCTTATACTTCAGTATATAACGGTAGCTGCAGTTTGCTAAAAATAAGCAATACTAAAAAAAATTGTCCTATTTATTAAATAGAAATAAATTGCCAGGGTGAGTTTTACACTATTATAATATTATTATAATATATAATAATATAAATATGTTAGAAGGAGACATACAACAGTTGAAAAATAGAGGGATGGCGTGCAAGAGAACTTTGTGTGCATCAGAAAACTTGCTAATTTCTTCACAATGCTTCCTATTTTAGATACGGGAATCACTGCATACTGTTCCTTAAAATCCAAGCCCAAATTTCCCTTTATTTGAACATGGTTGCTCAGTGGTTATCACTGATGTCTTGCAGCGCTGAAGGACTGAGTTCGATTCTACCCTTGGACATATCTGCAAGGAGATTATGTTCTCCCCGTGCTTGCATGGGTTTCCTCCAGGTACTCCGGTTTCCCCCACAAATCATAAGGACATACTGATAGCTTTTTCCTCCTGTCTATCAAGCTTCCCTTTTTTGTCTCTAGCTTTTCCTCAACTATCCCTTTTATAGGTGCTCTATTGACATAATTGAATCACCATATATACTGGCAAATATCACTCAAATATTACAAAAAATCTGTTTTTGTTTTTTTCTAAAAATGTATATGCAATGTATGATATATTTCTACCTTTTTTCCTTCTGTGTATCCAGCTTCCTCTTCTTTCCCAAATTATCTCTACTATCCCTTTTAAAAGCACTTTAGCAGGTACCATTAAATTGCTATAAATACTGGTAAGAATTGTTCAGAATCTATGAAAACTTGTGTTAAAACCCTCTAGTACATAGAGAGATCTAGTATAAAGCACGGGAAAGTAGCACACATATACGAAGAGATATACATATAACAAAACAGCTAA
This sequence comes from Hymenochirus boettgeri, assembly GCA_019447015.1. Classification (NCBI taxonomy): domain Eukaryota; kingdom Metazoa; phylum Chordata; class Amphibia; order Anura; family Pipidae; genus Hymenochirus; species Hymenochirus boettgeri. Next base: position 129,044,636 of record CM033470.1, read on the forward strand.
AAAGGTAGCTCTACAGAATTTCTGATACCCACAGCTAAGTGCTTTTTTACTACCTCCCACCCCCATGCCCCCACCCCCAATTGACAAGCTGCCTCTTTTTTCTCCTATTTCTAACTAGGTATCCAGCTCTCGCTCTCTTCCAATCTTATCTACACTATCCCTTTGGTTGATGTTGAACCTAATATGGCAACAATGTTTCTATATCAAATTGGGCTGATACCCAGCCTCTTCTCCTCCTGCCTGAGCACAGGATCAATTGGAGTACAAAACTCAAAATCAGTAGTCCCCCTACAAAGCAAAGTAAAATGGGACATTCATCCCCCATTCACATGTCCACCTTCCCTCAAAATATAAAAGGGAAGAAAACACATGCCCCCACCCCAGCCCACCGATTTCAGTTGTGAGGGATCACAGTGTTGTTATAAGAAAAATGTTCTCTTAAATTGTATTTATGTTCTTTTTATGGTTTGTGAAATTATCGCTATTGTCTTATATATATCCACAGTAAAGGTGAGAAACTCATCAGGCCCCACGAGGTATCTATATCCAAACCCTGGATAACCACACAACTGAACCGACTAGCTTTGTCATGCTTATCTAAACTCATAATATCAACACTCCCCCCCCAGCCAATTTATGATTAAACTTTGTTCCCTTAAAGGTCTCAACTCCCCACAAAAAAGGGCCCTAACTTTAAGAGAAATTAAGCAGTTACGGGCGAAGGTGGTCTTTATTCAAGAGACCCACTTTGACGCAACCGGATCATGCAAATTTGCCTCCTCCCACACTTCCTACTTGGCATCCAATAACAAGAAGACCGTAGGAGTAGCCATACTCTTCCACAAAACATGCACATTTCAAGAGACACACAAAGAAATAGACCCCAAGGACAGATACATACTATTACAGGGCACTATCAACCACACCCCTATATTATTACACAACATATACACACCCAACACGTCCCAACTCCAATTCATCAAATTAATCTTACACAAAACACAACAATATTCATGCCCCCTCACAATAGGAGATTTCAATATGATCCTCTCTCCAGATATAGACAGACAATAAAACCCACATCTCAGAAAAAAACCCACTTTAGCTCTCCATAAACTTCTGAGACAATATAAGCTATACGATCTTTTCCATATAAGAAACCCTACCACAAGAGATTTCACATTCTACTTCAATCCCCACCGTTCTCACTTTAGAATTGATCTCTTCAGCCAAATGTTGAAAACCCCTTACACAGCAGAAATACACCCAATCTCTCGGTCAGACCACGCTCCCATAGAAATTAACATTCTTATAACTGGCGATAACACAAAATAATACTTAAAAGACCCACAACTCAGAATACAGCTACATAATAACAGAATTTTTCCACACAAACGAAGGATCGGTAGACTCAATGTCCACCATATTGGGAGCACACAAAACTATAATCAGAGGAGATATAATATTAATATTCTCCCACCTAAAGAAAAAACGCTCTCATACTATCACCCACATCCAAACTGAACTACAAAACTTAGAGCAAATCCATTACTGCAACCCAACACACCTCCCTCAGGAAAATACTAGCCCTTCGTAACCAACTCAAAGATGTAGCCGGCTATAAAGTAGAAACTTCACTATCCTGGCTCAAAAGATACGATTACGATAAAGGCAATAAGGCCAATGCTCTTGTGGTTCGACAATTCAAAAACAAAAACTGAATCAACACCATATTATATACAAACACAATCTAGTCAAACGTGCCATTCTCCTCAGGATATAGGCAACGCTTTTGCAGACTACTACAGCCACAGATCCCAGATGATTCACTACATTAAAACAGACAAAACAATTTCCCAAAGAAGCCAAACCACCACAACTCACGCCGCAAGACCGACTTCCTCAACAGGCCCTTTACATCTGAAGAACCTCAATAATCAAAAATATGCTCTCAAAAAAAACACCAGGACCAGATGGCTACATTTATTCCTACTATAAAACATACATAGAAATATTGACACCCAAACTATTAACTTTATACAACTACTTTTTAGAAGGCTCTCCAATCCCACCAAAAGAACTACACTCCCACATCATAGTCATTCCTAAAACAGGCAAAGACCACACTAGATGCCAAAACTACTGCCCTATCGCACTTTTGAACACAGATCTAAAAATCTAAACAAAACTGAAAGCCAATAGAATAAGCACTTTACTACCTCAAATTATCCATATAGACCTGTGAAGGACAGGCAAGCTAGGGACAGCACCAGAAAAATGATCAATCTGATAGATATTCAAACCTGTACACATGAAGAAGGTCCCCTCCTGAGCCTAGACACGGAGAAGGCATTTGATCGTATTGATTGGAGCTTTCTCTGCCTCACCCTCAAAAAGTTTGGAATCCAAGGGAACATAGGACAAGCCACCTCGAACCTATACACAACACCCACAGCTTTGGTACGTATTCCACACGCAAAATCTGAAATATTCTCACTACACAACAGAACCCGGCAGGAGTGCCCTCTTTCCCCTTTACTTTTCGTACCCTGTATAGAATCTTTAGCAGCACAAATCAGAAGACATCAAAATATACTAGGGATACAAACTTGACAAAAAGTACAAACTCTCTTTATATGCAGACTATGTACTCTTAAGGTTCGTACACACGTGCGATCGCTGGTCCTGACCCGCGACGCACGATGTGTATGAACGTTTGTTTCGGCCGATAATCGGTCCGTTTATGTGCCGGTCATTCGGAGATCCGTACTTATATACAAATATACTAGTCACAGGTACAGAACATTCTACAAAAAGTTCTACAAAAAACCATGCCACTTTACTGAACGCTCCTATCACAGGTCTATCCGCCGCAGCACAAAAACAAACTACTCATATACAAATGGCAGCACGCGGTGAAATAGCCAAATATTGGAAAAACACCTCTCCACCTCCTCAACCATCACTGATTAACAGAATTAACTATGTTAAAAGGATGGAATACTTGACAGCCCTAATGGAAAATAGAATCCCCAAATTTAACTAAATATGGGCACCTTGGAACAAGTATGTGGAAGAAACCGGATAACTCCCCCTCTGATACCCTGGCAATCAACCCTAAACCAGAACACACAACACCATAGCCCATCCGCAGAATTAATGGGGAGATAAAACGAGATCTAATGTGGAGTTGGGGGGCATGTGGAACCGGCAATATTAACAATGATAATATTTACAACTACTATAAAACACCCGATACAAAACCCTGAAACCCTAATACTGATATTATTGAAACTGATATTAATATACCAAGCCAAGACAAAAGCCTCAGATGCAGGATAAAACCAAAGTTTATGTTATTTATGAAAGTCAAGATGGTTATAATCTAAGACAATATAAAAATAAATATTTCATTAAAAAAAAGAAGACATACTGATAGGTTGTATGTGTCAAATAAATGTGCTTAAATTGTTCTTCAGGGCAGGGTCTGATGTGAATGTATATATGTAATTGTAAAAGTGCCACGAAATATGTTGGCACTATAATAAATCCTCAATAATAATAACAATAATTCCCCTTAACACTTCACTGGCTTTTAGGCTTTTACATATTAAAGGGTAATCTCCACCCTTAAAAAAACTTTTGCTGTAGTGCAGGGCTCCCTATCCCACCCCCAACTGCTAGGTTCGAAAAAAAGATCCGAACTGTACTTACATGCCTTCGTTCCCCGAAGCTCAGACCAGACCGGCAGGCGCATCTGTGATTGGCTGAGAGGCAGCAGACAAGGACATGGCTGCCGGCTTTGCAGCAGAGATGTAAGGTGGAAAGATGCAGTATGAAGGAGTAGTGAAGGAGCTGTCTGTGAGTCCCTGCTGCTTCCTTGTCCTTGTTGAGGTGTGTGACATGCGCAGGGGAGCCCTCCCTCCCGCCCAATCTAACTTTGTTCCCCCTGTGTTCAGCAAAGCCGGCAGCCGTGTCCTTTTGCTACTGTTTGTTCTTCTTGCTTGCTTTCCATCAATAGCATCCAAAAGACTGGTATATAAAGAGCCTCAAAGCACAACTTAGATATTTTTAAACACTACACAGTAGGGCCAGTGGTGGGTTAAATTTTTGTTTTTGGGGTGGACATGCCCTTTAAAGGGCAACTGTGGTTTACCAACAAGTTAAGATTAATGCTGGAAAAGACAGGTAGAACCTACACAGACCTAAAATAGCTATAAGCTCTTAAAAGCAGGAAATGCTCAGAAAGTTAAATTGCTACACATTTACAGCAGTATAACTTCAGTTGGGTAAACTAAACTAAAAGTTTTACACAGAGATGTGATCCAGGGTACCAAAAGGTACAACAAAAAGGTCTTTTTTTAAACCCTAACTTTGGAGACCACAACTGCCCTTTAAACATTTGGTTTGTTTTCGTAATACTTCAAAAGATACCTGTAGAGAGAGAGTCACAGCCATGATCAAAAAGTTCTCCCAGTGGTGTGCTACTGTTTGTTCTTCTTGCTTGCTTTCCATCAATAGCGTCCAAAGACTGGTATATAAAGAGTCCCAAAGCACAACTTAGATATGTCCATATAGGAGCCTATAAAAAAAAAAAAGAAAAAAAGATTTTAAGGCAAGGCATTTATACATCATTTCAATGTTATATGCAGTTTAAAGAACATGTCCACCCCCCCACAATTAAAAGTTGCCCCACTGTGTAGTGTAAAAAAAATCTTAACTTCTGTTCCTTCTGTTCAAATCCAGAAAACTGAAGTGTAGGAGCCTGTATATGTGTAAACCGGTATCATGAGCAGGTAAGCTCTCCCCCCCCCCTCCCTCAGGCTCCCTTGCCACTGCATATCTCCGCCCTTTACTCTGGGGAACCTGGGAGTAAGAAATTGCTTCTTGTTTCTTAGAGTTTGTGGGCAATGCTATTCATATAGCATTAGACTGCAAGATGCCTTCTGTTATAAGAAGTTGTTTCTTTATTTTTAATGCTCAGTGAAGGGTAGGGTTGCCACTTTCTTGTCAGTCCAAACCCAAACTGGAAAGTAATATAAGTGATATGAAAAGACGCTAATTTATTTGTGACAAAATGGACTATGAGAACGATCAGGTCTATGTTTGGCAACAGCCACAATCTATATTAAAGGAGAGGTCATTTTTTAACAAATCCTATAATAAAAGGGATGGTGATAGAAGTAAAAATAAAAATGTATCCTTTTCCGAAAATGAGGTCGATGATTCGTTTGTATCAAATACTCGTTCATCTATTAATCCCTTTAATAACTCATTTAAGGGAAACTTTTTTAAGTGAAGATGACCAGGATCTGGATTATATAGATCAGACGGAGGAAAATGCGAATTACGGACAGACGACCGTTACGATCCTGAATAAAAAAAATCACAATTATGGCTTAAGACTCAAACAGAAGCGCTAAAGGGAGAGATATTAAAATGTTATAAACCTCACAGATACCCCCTAAACTAAAGATCAAATAACGGTTTTATCCAAAAGATTGACTTTTTCTCCTACTAGACAATTTAATCTTTTTTCAACTATTCTGGATATTAATAACTTTATAAGAAAATTAACCCTTGCTAAACATTTTGATTGTATTACCGAAATTGTTGGTACTAACATTAATAATTAAGTTGTTGATGAAATTGCAAATACTAATGATATGGTTAATTTGAAAGTTCTATCAGGGTTATTCAATAAAAGTTCTTATCGTTTAAAATGGTGCTAATTTTGCCCCAAGTTCTGATTGGTTGGGTCAAAATTAGCACCATTTTTAACGATAAGAACTTTTATTGAATCTCCCTGTATGTGACTTGATGAATGAAAACATCGGTGATAATGTTATATAATTTCTTCCATCCCCTTTATAGGTAAATGTAAATCAGATTTTTATCCCATTCATTCTCCTAGCCCATTTATTGGACACCTTTCAAGATCTTGTTGAAAAAAAGTTACGTGTTCTATGGGAAAAGAATGAACGTAAGGGACTGAAAGATCTATAAAACGACAATGTTTTGTATATTTATATATATTATATAAGGAAGAAAAAGCAATTTGAGAATTGAAGTCTAATGACAAAATTGTAATTAGAAATGCAAATAAGGGGGGGTTCGGTGGTGGTTTTAAATAAGGAATATTTTAACGAGGCCAAACGCCAATTGTATGACGTTAATGTTTATTTTACCTTAACCAACCCCCTACGTACATTTCAAGAAGCTCTTATGCAATTGTTTTCATATGGAGTCTCCTTGGGAGTTTAAATATGGAAATGGAGAAATATTTAATTAATCCTAACCCTACTACACCAATATTTCATCACCTTCCCAAGGTGCATAAGACTACTATCAATCCAGAGGGGAGAGCGACAATAGCAAGTGTAGACTCTTTTAGTCAGGGTCTGTCAAATTGGGTGGATGCCACCCTTCAACCGTTGGTGAGGAACTTAACCTCCTTTTTACAGGATAGTGGGGATATGTTACGGAAGCTTAAAGATCTTAAATGGCAACAACACTATTTATGGGTTACTATGGACATTAAATCGTTATACACTTCTATTACACACAGAGATGGCCTTACTGCTATAAAATATATACAAAATATGACCAGTCACTATTCAGAAGATCTAAAAAATTATATAGTAAAAGCTACTCATTTTTTGCTTACCCATAATTATTTTTTGTTTGACAGGTCCTTCCTCTAGAGGTGCGGGACCGCGATGGGTGCGGTCTTAGCGCCCACCTATGCCAACCTATTTATCGGTTGGTGGGAACTGTCCTGCATCTCAGGAGGAGGGTGTACTCATCTTTCAAATATAGTATGGTGTGGTCGCTTTATAGATGACCTTCTTATGATTTGACTTTTGTGAATCAACTCAATACCAATGATTGTAACATTCGTTTAACAATGTCATCCGATCCAGAAAAAATCTGTTTTTTAGACTTAGAACCAATAGAATTAAGGGCTGTGCAGAATCTACATTGTATAGAAAACACATTTCGGGCAACACAGTCCTTAAGACGGACAGTTGCCACCGGCCTTACGTCATACGGAGCACTCCTTACAGCCAATTTATAATATACACGAGAATTTGCAGTACTGAATTGGAATTTGATATACAAGCAAATTGTTTAGAAAAAAAGATTGGTTGATAGAGGTTATTCTCATGAAAAAGTGCAACTGGCTCAAGCAAAAGCGAACCGAATGTCTTGTGAATTACTGTTAATTCCCAAGAATAAAAATCAAACCAACTCTCATATTGAGAGAGAGATATATTTTTCTACCCAATACCGATTTTAAAAAGTATGTACAGCTGTAAAAAATGTTTTACCCATTTTACGGGCTGATAAAGAGCTAGATCAAGTTCTTAAAAACAGTAATATAAAGTTCATATCAAAGAAAGATACAACTCCAGGCAATATTCTAGCACCTAGTTTAGTACAAAATGTTCCAAAACCTATACCAGTCTGGTTGCAACATCAATGTACATATAAATGTGGAGAAAAGAGATGCGTGACTTGCACTGTACTTTCTGTAATACATTCAGCTCTTATGTTACAGGTAAAATATATAAAAATCGACAATATATAAATTGCAACACCAAAAATGTAGTTTACTTGTTAGGATGCGAAAATTGTAAGAAGCAATATGTGGGTAGAACCATACATACATTAAAAAGCCGTATTAGGGAACACGTCCTTGCCATTAATAACATTGACATGTCATCTCCCATTGGAAGACACTTTTAGGAATGTGAGGGTCAACTGGACTTGAAGTTTAGTTCTTGAAGACGTTTCGCTATTCATCCGACTGGCTTTCTCAATTCAGAATGACTTGTACAAGAATCTGTGGCAATTATGTACCCAGTAATATCCCAATTAGCATATCACAGCCAGGTGTTAAGGACATGATTGCATAGTGGCTAAGAGGTGTTATAGGAATGCCCAGGGTAAGGTATCAAAACAGCATTGTACATGGCAGACAGTTGGTGTCGAACCCCCCCACCTCTATTAAGCCTTTCTTCTTTATTTTCACATAAATGGCCTCCTTGACACCTCTCTTGAACCAGTCACGTTCCTTTGCCAATATGTTAACATTACAATCTTCAAAAGGTATGTCCTTTATCCTTAAGATGCAGATACACGGCTGATTCCTGACCCGAGGAATTGCTCTTTGGTTTCCCCCACATACAAATCAGAGCATTCTTCACTGCGTATATGATGTTGCTTATCTTGTGTTTTGATATTGTGTCTTTCGGATGTACCAATTGCTGCCTCAGTAGCAGACAGGGATACGGTGTTTTTTGAAAATTGTTCTAAATTTCTCGGAGACCCCTGCTACATATGGGATAACCATGTTCTTTCTCCTGTCTTGCTTTTCCCCATCACTGATGCATTCACCCAGTGATTTTGTGTTATAGTGAAAGTGAAACTGCTTTGCTATGGGAAGGTAAGCAGCACTGTTAGCTGTAATAACCACTTGAATCAAGTAAGATTTTCTTGTAGGTGTAGTAGTTTGAAGGTGTGTGGGCTGGGGGCTTAGGTATATTGGGACTTCAGTAACACAAACAGCAGCTAACTGCAGCATTAGGTGTTATCTGCACAAAAAGAGCACAGAGCAACACATATGTGTGTCCTGATCTTAATGCTGATTCAATTAGCCATGCAGTGACAGTCATAGATAGGGTTTCCATAGAGGGTTATTCAAAAAAAGTTCTTATTGTTAAAAATGGTGCTAATTTTGCCACAACCAATCAGATGTTAGCATTCACATTTTAAATAATATATGATTGGGTAGGGCAAAATTAGCACCATTTTTAACAAAAAACTTTTATTGAATCTCCCTGATAATCTTTAATTTTATAGAATGGATAGTTTCTACATGTAGTGTGTCAGGGGGAGGGGCTGGGTGATTGACAGTTCTTTACTGACTCTCTGTACCCCACCCTCTTTAAAAAGAGTAAAATTCCCAGAGCTAAAAAAACAAGGCATAGGAAGGCCAGAAAAAAAAGACAGATTTAAGATTGGTGGTGATTAATCCTAATTACTGTGTGATTACCTAAAAAATATTATTTGCCACAGTTTACATGTACTTTAAGGTTTCCATACAACAGGTGACCTGTTCCATTTGTACTTCATATATACGTTCCTTCAACCCCACATTGATGTTCATACCTGCTCCCTTTACTGAAGTATAGGAAGCTGATTCTGACAGACTGATCTAACCCCTAGAAAAAGCAACTCTGCAAAATTAAAGAAACAAGATAATTAAAGAAAAAAACTTTAATGGCACATGCAATTTCTTGCTAAGTAAAATGTGAATTAGAAAATTGAAAATAAAACATTAGGAAACAGAAAAAGCACATTCAAGGCAACAGGTCCACAGCAACGCAAACCAAAAGTGTTCAGCTAATGGAGAAACGTATTAAATGTGGAGGAAATAATACTTTTGGCAAATGCTGCAGTTAAAAACAAATGACAGCTCAAGGAAAAAAACTCTGTTCATAGATGCAGGGGGATGCCTGGTATGCACATTTCAATAGTTAAATTTAGTAGAACTTCAGCTAATAAATTAAATTGATATTCTGGATACCAAAGTATTGATAGACTTTTTAGTTGTTCAGGGATCGATCACATGCACATTGATTCTACTGCCCCAACAATCAAACATGGATGCAGAAAAATTGTGCAATTTTATATAAATTTAAACAAATTGTTTCTGATTTTGAACTGCAAATGACAGGAGTTGTGTCAAGAGACTATACCTGCAGCTCAGTTAAAAAGTCTTGTAATTACTTAAAGGAACTGTAAAGCTAAAAAATAACAGGGAGATTCAATAAAAGTTCTTATTGTTTAAAATGGTGCTAACTTTGCCCCAACCAATCAAATCTTATTTAACATTTGAAAGCCAATATCTGATTGGTTGGGGCAAAATTAGCACCATTTTAAACAATAAGAACTTTTATTGAATAACCCTGTATGTGTTTGCCAATCGTTTCTATTATTCACAGAGAGGTGAGAACGCTTATTCTCACCTCCCTGGGAATAATAGTTTGCTCAGGGGACACAGCAGCACTTACCTTACCTGGCGCTCCACTCGCTCGCTGCGTCCGCCTATCTTTGGCGCATGCGTGCCAATACAAAAGAGAGGCACGCGATCGGGAGAGCAAGACATTGCGGCTGTCAGTTCAGAAGGACCTGCGAGTGGAGCGACAGGTAAGGTAAGTGCCTCTGTGTCCCCTGAGCAAACTATTATTCACAATTTAATAATTACAAATTAACTTTGCTATTAAATGGAACAAATCACACTTCACATATCTGGGAATACAAATATGTTCTGGCCCGGAGAACTTGAACGGAAAGCAATTGAAGACCTTTAAAATTTCTCTATTCAGTAAAATAAACAGTATTAAAATTACGACTCTGCCCAGAATATTATACTTATTCAGATCTCTCCAGATTGCATTTAAATCAGCAGACCTGAAACTACTTTAATCTTAAATAACAAAATTTCTTTGGTCTGACAAACGACCGTGGAATAGGCAGATCGCAAACTTGTAAGTAGGATTTCTCATGCTGGGAGCAGAATTACACAATGTAACCAAAACAAACTCTAGGTTTAGGGGGTCCTACATAACACACTTTTTTTTTTTTTTTTTATCCAGAGGGGTGGACAGTCCCTTTAACTACTGTAATGTTATACATCCAGCCCATATTTAAAACATGCACCACTATAAGAAAATACAAACTAACTTAATCATGAACACTAATGACCACTATATATCACAACCCTGATTTTCCACCAGGAGAAAATACACACAATTAGAGGACGTGGCAGGAAAGTAACTGTTATGATCTTCAGGATGGAGTCCTCCCCTGTAGCACAGAGTCTTAAGTGCTTGCCAGTCCTCCCCAGAGTCGCTGATGGTGAGGATGTTGCGTGGCAAAAAAGCACCAGGTCGCAAACCAGAGAGGGAACCTACAAGACCCACACCTACGAAAGGGCAGCAAGGAAAAGAACTAACCCGAGGCATAGTAGTAAGCAAGGAGAGGCTAGTTCAAAGGCAGGAGGCAAACTAACAGGTCTCAGTTTCAGGCGTTGGTCAGGGAAGGCGGCAAACTAGCAGGTCCCAGGTACAGGCGTTGGTTAGGGCTGGCAGCGAACTAGCAGATTCCAGGTACAGGCATTGGTCAGGGGTGACAGAAAAGCTAGCAGATTCCAGGTACAGGCATTGGTTGGGGCAGGCGGCAAACAAGCAGGCCAAACGGTCCGGGTCGGTAACAGGAGATTAAAAACAGTCAAAGAATGGTCAGGAACGAGCAGAAGTCGAAGGGCTGCAGACAAATCGAGAAACCAGGAAACAGGCAAAGGGGTCAAAACCAGGCAATCAAAAATAATTTAGTAAATAGGCTTAAGAAAAGAAACTAACACTGAACTGGCAGCAAGAACTGGGAGGAAAAGGGGGCTTTAAATAGGCCCGGTTACGTCATTAACTCGCGACGTGTGAGCACGAGGACACCCATGCCTACCAGAAGTCCAAGGAGGAGGTCGGGACCTATGGCGCGCATACACACAGAAGCACAACCTGCTCATGATGAGCACGCCAGCGTGTGCACGAAGATGGATGAGTTACTAACAGCAATACCATAATACAGTAGGAGTGAGGACCCTGGTCAAAGAGCAGGAAAATGGGGGCGAGACATAAGATGATGAAAATCAGTAGGTTGTTAATAGATTAGCAGTGGAGTGTGAAAGGCGGGTTGGATCATATTGGATAGTAAGCGGGGTAATGTCTATGCCAGGTTATATGCTTGGGTTTTAAGGTTATGTTTGAAGGTATTAAGGGACGGTGAATGACGGACAGACAGAGGAAGGGAGTTCCAGAGAGTGGAAAATACTAAAAGGTCCTACCAGAGAGAGAAGGATAGCAAAGAAAGTGCAGTATCCAGGATACCCAAGGAAGCCAGGGTCTGAACAAGCAGAGGGTGATCAACAGTATCAAAAGCAGAGAACAGATTAAGAAGAATAAACAAAGTAGTGACCCTTAGATTTAGCACTAAGTAGATCATTTGTCACTTTAGTGAGGGCAGGTTCTGTGGAGTGGTTAGGGCGGAAGCCTGACTAGAGGCGGTCAAAGAGAGAGTTAGCAGAGAGGTGACGAGTCAGGTCAGCATAGACATGTCTTTCCAGTAGTTTGGAAGCAAAAGGAAGAAGGCAGACAGGCTGGTAGCTGTAAAGAGAAGACGGGTCAAGGGAAGGTTTTTTAAGTATAGGGGATACCATGGCATGTTTATACGAGGAGGGAAAAATATCAGTGGATAGAAACAAGTTAAAGTGAGGTTAGGGCTGGTATGAAGAAAGAGGAAAGATGGGGAATGGGGTCGAGGTGGCAGGTGGTGAGACGTGTCCTGGATAGGAGAGATAAATGTCTGTTATAGTGGTGAAGCTCATTTTGGGGCAAGTAAATGTATTAGATGGGTATAGATGGAGGAGGTTTTAAATTTTTTCTGTGAAATATGAGGCTATTTTGTCAGCCGATCAACAGGGAGTAGGCGAAGTAACATCTCTAATGTTGGGGGGCGGAGTCTGGCCAGCAATGTGACAGGAGCTTGCAACCACTGGACCCATCTAGCTACCAAAAAATAGCTACACCGATAAACAGAGAGCCACCCATACATTCCCAGACTTAAGGTGGCCATACACATGCGATTTCCATCGCAATGTGACAACAGATCACATTGGTATCTGTCTGCACATTGTGTCGGGAACAGCCACACATGTAACCGACCGATCCCCATACCGTCTGTAAAGGGAGCCGATAATGACCAACGGAAATTTTCTGTCTTTCCCGACCGACCGTAGTGGCGAATACGGTCGTTCGTCGGCACTACCATCGGTCGGGAAAATCCCATACACTTGAAAGATCACGGGTAAATCCCGTTGTGGAATAATGTGCCATATTATTATTTTTATCATCGTTCATATGTATGGCCACCTTTACCCTGCAATACAAATGGGCCCACAGAAAAGGCAAGCAGTCCAGCAAGGGAGATATAATCAACTATACAGTCAGGTCCATAAATATTGGGACAGCGACAATTCTAACATTTTTGGCTCTATACACAACCACAATGGATTTGAAATAAAACGAACATGATGTGATTTGAGGGTATTTACATTCAAATCAGGTGAACAGTGTAGAAATTACAACAGTTTGCATATTTGCTTCCCACAGTAAGTAATGGGACAATAGGCTTCTCAGCTGTTCCATGGCCAGGTGTGTGTTATTCCTTATTATCACAATTACAATGAGCAGATAAAAGGTCCAGAGTTGATTTCAAGTGTGCTATTTGCATTTGGAATCTGTTGCGGTCAACCCTCAAGATGAGATCCAAAGAGCTATTATTAGTTATCATTATCAGTGAAGCAAGACATCATTTGGCTGAAAAAGAAAAAACATCAGAGAGATAGCAAAACATTAGGCATTGGCCAAAAGCTCGGCAACACCAAAAGACTTGGAAGACCACGGAAAACAACCGTGGTAGATGACCAAAGAATTGTTTTCCTGGTGAAGAAAACATCCTTCAGAACAGTTGGCCAGATCAAGAACACTCTCCAGGAGGTGTATGCGAGTCAACAATCAAGAGAAGACTTCACCAACTTGTACTAGAGTAATGGGAAAAGAAGAGTATGGAAAAGGAAAGGAACTGCTAATTATCCTAAGCATATCACCTCATCAGTGAAGCATGGTTGTGGTAGTGATATGGCGTAGGCATGTATGGCAATGGAACTGGTTCTCTTGTATTTATTGATGATGTGACTGCTGACAAAAGCAGCAGGATGAATTCAGAAGTGTTTTGTGCAATATTATCTGTTCATATTCAGCCAAATGCTTCAAAACTAATTGGAATGCGCTTTACAATGCAGATAGACAATGACCCAAAGCATATTGCATAAGCAACCAAAGAGTTTTTGAAGGGAAAGAAGTGGAATGTTATGCAATGGACGTGTCAATCACCTGACCTTAATCTGATTGAGCATGCTGAAGAAAAAAATGAAGGGAAAATGCCCCAAGAACTGAAGACAGTTGCAGTAGTTTACTTTGCAGTTATTGATTTGTTAAAAATGTTTGGAATCATGTATGATTTTCGTTCCACTTCTCACGTGTACACCACTTTGTATTGGTCTCTCACGTGGAATCCAATAAAATAGATTCATGTTTGTGGCAGTAATATGACAAAATGTGGAAAACTTTAAAGGGGCCGAATACTTTTGCAAACCACTGTATTGCAATAACACATGACGTAATCACTTAGCCACGCGATACGCACATACTGATGACATCACCTTATATGTGCATAGGGGAAGGGCCTAGTGGGTTTTTAAACAGGTAAGTGGCCACGAGTCTTTACACCGAGGAAGCCCCATGTACTTGCATTAGGTAGCGAAACGCTCCCTGCCAAATATTCGCCTTCCAGACTGGTATCATTATATATTTATGACTATGCATTAGCTGTATCAGTTGACCTACCTGTACACAATATGTATGACATTTTATTACTCTGATATGCAGCCTCACTATGGTCAATGTGTGTGTTTAGCGGTTTTTATCATGTCCCTAACTAGGTCTGTTAAATAAAGGACGGTTTAAATTTATTAAGATAAGACAATGTTGCAGTCTATACTTTTCTCTTTGATTTATCCTACTGTGTTTTTGGCTGGGTAAATATTAAGTTGTCAACAGATCTAATGTACTAATGAATCTTATACAGGATGCCATTGTGGATAGGAATACAGACAGCTATGTTGCACTTTAACTCTTGTAGTGCCTAGGTGGATTTTGCAGAGATTACGGAGTAAAAATGCAGTTAATGCTTGAGTAGGGTTTCAAGATTTTGAAACCCAAAATAGAGGACAAAGGCAAGGAGAGCGTGACTGGAAAAATTTGACCATGCCCACTTTTCCAATGCCACACCTAGTTTTTTGAGGTAAAACCCATTTTAAAGGGGAACTGTGGTCCAAAAATGCCTTTAGGTAAATTGATAGGAATTGCTCTCCTGAGAATTTTTGCACTGTATTTTCATTGTTTATTTTGCATCGTTTTCAAGATATTTACATTTTTGTAAATGTGATATGGCAGCAGCATCACCAGGTCCCCTGCACTTCCTGCTCTCAAACCATGTCAGTCAATCTGCCCTGTGTCTCCTCCTCCCCTTTGCAGCCCCCCCTGGTCCCTCCCATTCATGAACCCCATGGTCCCTCCAGTTGCAGGCCCCCGCTTGGCCCATTCTCTTACAGCCCTGTGTGGCCCCGCCCACTCGTGAGTACGTAATCCCCGCCCACTCGCAGGTGCCATGGGCTACTCAGACTCCCTTATCTATTCTGTCAGGACTTCACACAGCAGAGAGGCGGAGGGACTTCCTGTCTCCCTCAGGCTGTGCTCGCCGGCAGCACTGTGCAGGAGAAGCCTTAGGAATGTCACATGTCAGCCTCCCACCCTGGCTTCTTCCTTCTCATTATGGACAGGGGGAGGAGGGTCAGAAAGATCAGGTAACTGCAGCCTGTCTTTTGCTCTCAGAACACCAGCAGTGAGTGAAGTACTGGGCAGCCAATCGGAATGCATGATTTGCCAAACCTGCATTCTGATTGGCTGAAACCCGTGCTTCCATATTAAAAGGGACAGAGGGTATAAGGAGTGAGAGCGAGCGAGGGGAACTTTATTAAAAAAAAAAAGCCGGACATAAGGGGCACAAACAGAAAATCCTGCCGGACCACGGATTCATGAAGAGGACGAATCTGGGTAAAACAAGACGACTTGAATCCCTATGTTAAGTGACTTAAGTGACTGAAAAGGCAGGGGTTAAATTTCTGACCATGGTTTTACTAGCAGAGGTTTAGAGCCAGTAAAGTGACAATCTCCCATAGAACAAAGTAACAAATTTTTATCTGCACCTGCACCTATGCATGAGACCAGAGCAAGTGTCTGCATGGGAACAGATGACATGGGATTTCATTGGTCTTTGCAAATCCTTCTGGCCATAATGATCTATGGGATGTGGATGATTCTAGTGATGATAATAATCTACCACTTGATGAGGTACATCTAGAAATATAGCAAGTATGTGGACCTCCAGATGATTGATATTTAAAACTCCCAAGCATTGTACAACAGCACAGTACATGCAGGGAATGGTGGGAGTTGTAGTTTTCAAAACATAGCATAAATATCTACACCCATATAAAGGAGTAGATATTTCACTACAGCTCCACTTGCTCCCTACCCATAATCCTGTTATACCTGCTCATTGTAACTTTTACGGTCTCCCATAAAGTTTACACAGTGGGTGGAGATTAAATGTATATTCTGCAG
Organism: Hymenochirus boettgeri; assembly: GCA_019447015.1. Lineage (NCBI taxonomy): Eukaryota > Metazoa > Chordata > Amphibia > Anura > Pipidae > Hymenochirus > Hymenochirus boettgeri. The sequence continues at coordinate 129,061,006 of CM033470.1, forward strand.
AACTTAGTTTAATATAAAATGATTTTATAACTATTACTCCCAGCATTCCTTGGCTATAGAGTGAATGCTGGGAGTTGTAGTTTTTAAAAAATCTAGTTACCTATCCCTGTCGCTGTTTAACAAGAAAATAGGCGCAGATAAAGATTTAAAATTACCTGAGGCCCATGGGTAGGTAAAAGTTGGGGACAGTAAAGGCCCATGGGTAGGTAGTAGGGGACAGTAGAGGCACAAAGTTGGGGACAGAAGGCATATATTATATAAAGTGTACATTGTACCAGGGATCCCCTACAGTACCCGTGGGCCTAAATTTATTTGAAAAACATAACTCACAGTACTCACAATATCAGAAGGCATCCAGGGAATGCTGGGGAGTTGTAATTTTCTGACATTTGGATGCCTGCAAGTTGAAGATCCCTGCTATATATTTTAGTGGTATGGTTCGTTTGTTTCTATGAACATTTTTAGTTATGAATAAAATATTTATTTTAACTTTGAGAGCGTTATTGCATGTGATTGTGTGCGCGATTCTTGTGCGTTATGGAAACGCATGCGTTAATGCACCGAAAATGGTGAACGTGTGTTACCAAAACTTGAACAGATGTGCAATCGCATGCACACTTGCGGGCATTTTCGTGTTCCCGTGATTTCCATTTTTAGCGAAAATCGCAGGCGCAAACACGCGCAAAATGCGCTAGTGTGGCCTAGCCCTTATATAAGCAAAAAGGAATAGCGCACTCCAGTTTTACAATCCAGTGTATTTATGAACACGTGACGTTTCGGTACCAGTGCGGTACCTTCTTCAGACAACATAATAGTGAACAAAGTGCATTTTTTCACTTTTTAGTATTTACACTATTTTAAACAATTTTTATATTTAATGTATTTTGGCACTAGCACTTTATATGTAATATATTGATGCTCATATTGATTTATTGATGTATTGAACATATTTCTAGAGGTCACTGATATTTCCTCTTGCTTCACCCTATTTAAACTGCACCTTGCACTTTGTTCACTATTATTTAGTCTGAAGAAGGTACCGCACTGGTACCGAAACGTCACAAGTGTGATTGTAAGACTGGAGTGCACTATTCCTTTTTGCTTATATATATGCTATGTAACCTTTGGCAATGGTCTGATAGTAGCACCCAGCCAATATAATATCTATAGGAGATTGCGGAGATCAACCTACACAGCATCTGGCCTAGCCCTTAGTCTTCGTTTAAACTTCCCTGTACAAATTTTAGGAAGAAAGTCTAAAAGCGGGTTGGGTTTTGGGTCCAAAACTTGCAGGTTGGGTGGCGGGTCTGAAGCAGATAGAAACGTGGGTTGTGGGTCGACTCAGCGGGGGTCTGGAAAATTAGACCCACCCAGGACTCTAATACTGTATAGGGTTTGGGGATGCGGAACAGGAAAGATAGTTTACTCCGGTATGCTGGTTCCCTATGGGAAAAGACTTCCGCACCCTACTTTACTAAGTGGATATTTATCCACACTTTATTTTTATTATTAGTGTGGAAAAGTTTCTCCACACTCAGGGATCTCTTTATAGAAAGAGAACTCAAAAAAGTTTTGGATTCTTCAAAAGGTTTATACACATTATTCTTGAAATGGTTAATAGATTAAAACTAGGGAAGCACCAAGAATTTGGTAAACAAGAAAGTAAATCTCAAAATGTTTTGTATTTTACTAAAGGTTTACATATAAATGTTATATTTCTGAAAATGGTATATAGCTCTGTAAGGGTTACTTATCAGCCTTACCAGAATTCTATGCACAAGACTCTTATTTATCAGGAGTGGGCTCTCGCATATGTTGGAGGCAGGGTGTTGCTAAACCACCTCTCTAGGAAAAATGCAATAAATGGGTGCCATTTGTTCTTGAACTTAATCAGTATCTTATTTATTAACAGAACAATATTAATAAAGCATTGCAAGTAGCACAATAGAGGTGACATAGCATGGCACAGATTTCATATAAATACTCAGAATCAGGTCATAGTTGAAGAATTTTCAGCTCAGGCTGCTCACTAGCTACCCTACTCCCATCCCATCACTGTTATAGATAACTGGAGTTATCTATAACAGAATGTAATCTCTTACCTGGTCCTACCGGTTATCTAAGGTCTCAGGCTCTTCCCCTCTCCTCTGGGGAAACTCCAGAAAGCACAAAGAGGCTGAGCACTTGGTTTCTCTCCCCTTTTTACTTTTACACAGCAGCCCTGCCAGAACAAAAATATTAAAAGGCTAACTACACTATAGTTTCCTCACCACACATTATTAAGCCTCAGCACCCACAAAAACAAAGGGTGTAGCTTTTATACCTATATAAGACATATGCTATAGAGACCTTAAAGGGGCCAGTTTCCTACCTTTAAAACAAACCATCAACGACTTGTCTACGTGCCACACAACCCAAGATATTACTGACCAGAAAGTTAATGGGTGGGAGGCTGACATGTGACATTCCTAAGACTGCTCCTCCACCTCGCCACCAGCGAGCACAGCCTCAGACTGCAGTGACAGGAAGTCCCCCCCCCCCTCCCTGCTGTGTGAAGTTCCTCACAGTGAAGGTAAGGGAATCTTTAGCTCTACTCTCGCACTATGTTAAAACAGCCTTTTCAGGCAGAGTTCTCACTGCCTGAATAGGCTGTTTTCACACAGTTTTCTGTAAGAGGGGGGATCTGAGTGTCCCGCGGGTGGGCGGGGCCACATGGGGCCTGCAAATGGAGGGGCCATGGGGTCCATGAGTGGGAAAGACCAGGGAGGCTTGCAAGAGGAGGGTAGCTGCAAGGGGAGGAGGAGACACAGGGCAGATTGACTGTCATCCACGGACATGGTTTTTAGAGCAGGAAGCAGGAAGTGCAGGGGACCTGGTGATGCTGCTCCCCTTTAACCCTTTAAGTGCCACAGATCGTATACAATCTGTGCAAAAAAGGACCAAACTGCCACTGATCGTATATATACATTCAAGTGCCCCCCTAGCCCCCTGGATCCCCCCCGTTTCAGCCAAATCCAAGGAGGGGATCGAGAGATAGCAGTGCTTACCTGCAGAGCCGGGAGCAGCAGCTGGGAGCAGGAGGAAAAAGGAAGTCTGTGCGATAAGGGAGACCCGGTGACATCACAGGATTTCCTGCTTCACCAGGGTCTTCCCTTAGGCTTTGCTGCTAAAAATAATGGGAACAGATCAAAATTTGGTGATCACTTCTGATCACCAAATTATTAATCTTTGCCAATGAATGAAAAATCAAAAATGATTTTTCCAATGGGATTTTGAATTGGAAAACGGATATTTATGCCCGTATTCCAAGTTAGTCATCATTCCCTAAGATGATTTGATGATCATCTTTGAGAATGATTAAAAAAACAAAAAACGAAAAATGCGCACAAAAAAAAGGGGGAATGTGCGTGGGGGTGATGGTGGGTTGTGGCGTTTTGATTTTTTTCTTGTAAATGCAATTGTGCATGGGTTCCCATTTGAGCTAGCTGGTGGCCCTGTCTCAGTTTGCACCCACCCATATGGCATACCGATTGATTCAGGACATGTGGGAGATTTCCATTTAGTGGGTTAATTAACTTAATAACTGCGTCTGGAATTCTTCATGTATGTATGAAAGCTTGGCACCGTAACGTAGGTGAAGGAGTGTAGATTCCAAAAAAATATATTTTGTGGGGGGTATTTTCAAGTTTGGGGACTGTTTCCTTTGAAAAAGCATAGGCTGTTCAAATTACAGAGCATGATAGTATAGTATAGTATAGTATTTGAGGTTGAATAAAGACATACGTCCATCCAGTCCAACCCATCTAGCAATATCCTCATTTCCTGCCTAACTGTTGATCCAGAGGAAGGCAAAAAAAACCCACCAAATTTATGAAGGGGGAAAAAATTCCTTCCTGACTCCAAGTGGCAATCGGAAATTTCCCTGGATCAACTCTACTTTATGTATCAATAACATTATAATAACTTGCAACATTCCTTGTTTGCAGAAACTCATCCAGCTTTTTTTTTAAACTGACCAATGAACCTGCCATTACAACGTCCACTGGAAGACAGCTCCATAGCTTTACCGTTCTCACAGTAAAAAACCCTTTCCGAGCTTGAAGCCTAAACCTTTTTTCTTCAAGTCTTAAGGGATGTCCTCGTGTCCTTTGACATGTTCTATTGGTGAACAATGCCCCAGATAGTTTATTGTATGGCCCGTTAATGTATTTATACACAGTAATCATATCCCCACGCAAGCGCCTTTTCTCCAGTGTACATAATTGTAACTTTTCCAGTCTCTCTTCATACTCAAGCTCCCCCAATCCCCTTATTAATTTAGTTGCCCTTCTCTGAACCCTTTCCATTTCAAAGATGTCCTTTTTGTACACAGGAAAATTGCACTGCATATTCCAAATGAGGCCTTACCAATGCTTTGTAAAGAGGGAGAATTACATTTTCCTCCCTTGAATCCATACCTCTCCTTATACAAGACAATACCATGCTGGCTCTGGCTGTTGCCGCCTGGCACTGCTTGCTACCTTTAAGTTTGTTATCCACCAAAACTCCAAGATCCCTTTCCAACAGGGATTCACTTAACACACAGCCATTTATAGTATAAGTAGCACAAGTATTTTTAAGTCCAAAATGCATCACCTTACATTTATCAACATTGAATTTCATCTGCCACTTAGCAGCCCAATGTGATAATCTATCTAGATCCCCTTGCAACGATTGCACATCCTCTGAAGTTTTAAATGGTCGACAAAGTTTTGTGTCGTCAGCAAACACAGAAACCTTGCTGACAATACCCACTTCCAAATCATTAATAAATAGATTAAATAGAAGCGGCCCCAACACAGAACCCTGTGGCACCCCACTTAGAACTTTAGTCCATAATGATGAAGCCCCATTAACAACTACTCTCTGCATCCTTACTCTCTTCATTAACCAATTTTCTATCCATGTAAAAATGTGACTCCCCAGACCAACAGACCTTAGCTTATTCATTAGTCGCCTATGGGGGACTGTATAAAAAGCCTTTGCAAAATCCAAGTAAACTACATCTACTGCTATACCAGAGTCTAAATTTCTACTTACTTCCTCATAAAAGCCAAGCAAGTTAGTTTGACAAGATCTATTCCTCCTAAATCCATGCTGGTTACTACTTATAATGTCAGTCCTTGAAACATACTCTAGCACATGTTCCCTTATTAAACTTTCCAGGATCTTCCCCACCACTGAAGTTAAACTTACAGGCCTGTAATTACCCGGCTGTGAACGACTACCCTTTTTGAATATTGGAATAACATCAGCCTTTTTCCAATCCAGAGGCACACCACCGGACATGAGGGAATCAGCGAAAATAAGAAACAATGGCCTAGATAAAACTGAACTTAGCTCCTTAAGTACCCGAGGATGTATTTTATCCGGTCCAGGAGATTTATTAATATTAACCTTATTTAGTTCTTTCTGTACCATATCCTCGGTTAACCAAAGTGAACTTGAATCTTGTATACCATTATTGCTACTATACTCTATGATATCTGTACTTGGATCTTCTATAGTGTATACAGAGGGAAAAAAATTATTCAAGACATTTGCTTTATCGCCATCCTCTGTAACTAACTTATCCCCATTAATTAATGGTGCCACATTCTCAGTCCTCATCTTCTTACTATTAATATACTTAAAAAAATGTTTAGGCTTAGTGATGCTTTCCTCAGCTATCCTAACTTCATTATTAATTTTAGCTAGTTTGATTGCTTTCTTACACTCCTTGTTACAGTTTTTATAATCCCAAAAGGCCCTTTCCGTTCCCTCGGCCTTAAAGGTTTTAAATGCCTTTTTCTTCCTTACCATTTGCCTCTTTACATCAGAATTCAGCCACTTTGATTTTTTTCTTTTAAGTGCACTTGGGCATGCGTCCCATTTGAGCTAGTTGGTGGCCATGTCTCTTTGTGCACCGCATAAAAGAATGACACCGTTGCATAACTGAAGGCATGTAGATTCCAAGAATATATAGTTTTGTGGCTAGTCAATTCCATGTATGTATATTTAACCATGCATATGGCATACCGTTTGTTTCGGGACATTTAGGGGGATTGATATTTGGTAACTTTTTGTTACATTTCATGGGATTTTGGCATGATTTCTACCTTCGAAAGTGGAGGATTTTTGTTAATTTTTTTCAGAAAATCTGTGAAAAGTGCGAACTTCTACGAAGAACTGCACCCATTGATGGTATGAATGAACAAACAACAGCATTCCGTAGTTGAAAGTGTATATATAGTTTGTGTGTAATAATATTGTATAATATTCCTGATTTACTGGGGGCTTTCCTACTGTAAACTTTGACTGAACCAAATGTATCTAAAATCCTGAAAATTCTTCTGGCATTTAAGGCACGCAGTGGTGAATTCTGCTGGCACTGAAAAGGCAGATATATCATCCTAAACGTATATATACACTCCACTACAGAGCCCTATCTTCTGCGCATGCACGCCAATACAAAAGATAGTGATTGGGCATTGCGGCTGTCAGCTAAGGAGCAGCCGCGAGTGGAGCGCAGGTAAGGCAAGTTTGGCAGTGCCCTCCGGGCGTTCTATTACTCACAGGGAGGTGGGAATATGCGTTCTCATCTCCCTGTGAATAATAGAAACGGATTTTAGGTACTTATAAATACAATTTTAGTGTCCTTTTAATCATGCAAAAAAATAAATACTTCAACACAAACAGCTCACAAGAAATCTCCAGTGCCACACTATGAGCAAACAAAGGCAGTTGTCTTAATCCAAACATAAGCATGTCTAAAAAAACTGAGAAGAAAAGAAGCGGAAACACTGGTCACTATAACTAAAATTGGGAGAAAGGTGGAAAACAAGTCTACAACAGGAACTAGATACACTTAAACGGCTATTAGGAACATTATTGCCAAATAAAGCAGAGAAAGCTCTCAGAATATTAGGCCAACATTTTTATTGTAAAAAAGAAACCAGGTTAGCTCGAAAACTACAACAAAGACTCACACAAAGCAAGTTTCTTCCACTCTGCACACCAACAGGCTCAAAAAAAAAATACTGCTCAAAATACCACCTACACTCCCCCAAATACCACCTACATATGTAAACTAACTAGAGGAGCCCTTTGCGGAAGAAAAGCTCAAGATAGCATTAAAATGCTTTCCCTCTAGAAAGATCCAGACGTATTCACTATTTTCTACTACAGAACCTTCTATGATCTCGTCACCACATATTATAAAATTTGCAAATTGCTTATGTTAGGTACAAAGACCCTAAAAGCAGACTTACTAGATGCACACATTATAGTCATACCAAAACCAAATAGGGATCCAACTCAACATACAAATTACAGACAGATATCCCTAATAAACAATGGTATTAAACTATACACAAAACTATTAGCTAACAGGTTACAAAACATCCTACCTAAACACCACAGACAACATCAGGAAATTACTAACTCTCATGCATATCACACACTCACAGAAAATACTAGCACTTACGCTCTCTAGATGTCGTAAAAGCTTTCGACAGTATACGGTAGACTGGTCCTATCTCCAGAGAGTGTTGGTAGCATTTGTATTCCCTTCCTCCTTTATCCAGACTATATTAAGCCTATACAATGATCCAATGGCGATAGTGCACAATATGGGATATCCAGACTATTCACATTCGAAGCGGAACAAGGCAGGGCTGTCCAGCCTTACCTTTATGGTTTGCTCTCTGTACTAAAACAGTTAGCTGCCCTTATATGAGCTTCATCAGATATCAGAGGCATGCCAGTGTTAGGGAAGGAACACAAAGTAATGGTCTTTGCCGACGATACTTTATTAAATAAGACAACCACTAACCTCCAAACTACCAAAGGAAAGGATTCATTTAAATATCTTAAGCCACAAGGAATACCTTAAGCATACTCTTAAGCCACAAGGAAGAAATTCTACATTGGGAAAACTATACACCAATGTTTAAACATATAATGAATAAACATAAAGGGGAACTGTGGTGCAAAAGATTTTTTTTAAATATGTTCCTAAGGGTTCACTTACCCCTCTGGAATCTTATTGACTTAACCCCCTTGGTTTCATGTCCAATTGCTCCTTTATTTTCCAGGCTCTGGGGGCAGCCATGTTTGTTATGGGCACTTCCTCTGCCCATACTAGGCTCTCTCACTCCTAATGTCGTCATCTGGCACACTACTGTACAAGCAGCTATACTGTACATACTGAATGCAGGTAGGCTGCTTAAAGTGCTGACTGAATATTAGTGCAGCCATTGAAACTGCAAAGTCAGCACATTAAAACACAGGTCTGTCCCTTTCCTCCCTGTCTGATACACATGCAGTCTCATACACAGATGAGTTATAAGCTCCTTCCTTCCCTGCTTTCCCACTCAAAAATAAGGTATTTAAGATTCAGATTAATCATTCTTTATGCCATAAAATGGTTTGTGGGAAGTTTATGCATTGGAAAATCAAGTCGCAATATAAAGGTTCGGATAAAGTCTAGCATTAGGAATTAGCAGTGGAAAAAGGTAAATAAAAAAAAGCAATGTGTCATATGAAACCTCCTTAGCTAGACATTTTTCTAAAAAGCAGTGCCAGTTATTCTTAATTGTATTATTGTTAAGTCATCGTTAATGGCAGCATTCACTAATGGGTTAATTTCCACTCCACCATCACGGACAGGAACTTGTAAACCTATTTAGACCTTGTATCCAAAGCTGAAAAACAAACATGCATAGGGAGGGTAGTAGTGAATGCTGCCATAAACAATAACTGTGAAACAAAAAAAAGATTTGGTTTTATTTTTATTTTCCCTAGTCATCATGGCAGCATCCACTAATGGGATGCACTAAGCTTAAAAACTATACAAAGAAAAGGGAAGGACCACGTCTGATTCTTAAAGGGCATCTATAGTGGGGAAAGTGTAGAAAAAAAGTTTTCTTTCTAGGTGTTCTATAATTCCCTCCAACCCCCAGAGTACCTTTATTTTCTTTAGTTTTCTCCTCTGTCCAGAGATATACTATATAAAAGATGTCAAGATTTCAATACTCCACTCCTGCTTGAGTTGTCAATCAAATCTTCTAATAGCATGCTGGTGTAGTGTGTATTCTTACAAACATTTTACAGCAAGTCTCCCAATGACTCCTTCCTGCTCACTAAAATGCTTGGCAAATATTGGGTTAAAAATAGAAGGGAAGGAGAAAAGCAGAAAGAGCAGAACTGGGTCTCCCTCCCAAAATCAAATTAATGTCTGTAATTGCACTATGTTCACTTTAAATCCACAGGTTATTTATGAACTTTAAACAGTTTGCTAAATGGATGCATGAAACTTGGAAAAAGATCCTTAGTCCAGGACCGCATGTTGCACTATGCACAAAATAAATGCGTTAGATGCTTATCCTGTAAATATATGTCAACGGGTCACCCGGGTCGCCAGATTAACATAAGACACAATAAGAGTTATTCAATAAAAGTTCTTATCATTTAAAATGGTGCAAATTCTGCCCAACCATTATTTTAAAGGATAACTGTATTGCCTCAATGCATTTTTATTTTATTGCATTAAAAAGAGTTAAGGTATGCCAGCCCTCCCCATACATTTTTTTCCTGATTTCGAGCCTCTCTCTGCCTTCAATTAGCCATACTGTGAAGGGGGCGTAACAATTCTGTCTGCCTCTAACAGTTATTCAAAGCTAGAATGCGAAAAATCACTTCTCCACCCACCCTTTATCAGCTTGATTATGTAGGCTGTATCCTAGCAACAGGACAATTTCATGTTTGTTTAACTGGCAGAGGAGGAGGAGAGAGGTTGAAACAGACATTCCCACCAGCCAATGACAAATGCGATGTTAATCAAGGCCCTGGGGCCTCTACGAGGCGGGCTTTTAGCACTCATCTTTGCTGTGTGATATCTAAAGGAGGGCAGCACAGTTGTAAATGTGAGTCAGTGATTTCAGCTGCTGGAAGTGTGGACATATAACGGGAGTGATTTTTTTTTTGATATTGTTGTCCTTTAAATATACAGCTATTGATCACGTACCAAGCAGGGGAGGTGACAGATCCCCTTTGTTATTCCAGCAAGAGATCTTCTGGACTTGCCATCTAAACACCTTAAACCTTAGAGGATTGAACAAATATTGTTCATTCAGATGTTTTTTGAATATGTACAGGGAGATTCAATAAAAGTTCTTATTGTTAAAATGGTGCTAATTTTGCCCCAACCAATCAAACCTTATTTAACATTTGAAAGATAACATCTGATTGGTTGGGGCAAAATCAACGTAATGTCTGTAATTGCACTATGTTCACTTTAAATCCACAGTAATAGATCACACTTTCCAGAGGGGAGGGGTTTGTTCTTGTTGGAGGTTATTTATGCAGTTTGCCAAATTGATGCATGAAACTTGAAAAAGGTCCTTAGTCCAGGACCACATGTTGCACTATGCACAAAATATTTTTTTACAATTGATTAAATATCTTGAGGGCTAGGCCCCACTTACACGCATGTAAAAGCGCATAGCGATTGCGTGCGTTTTTACATGCGATTTGATGCACTACTTCTGTTTTGTATATTCCTTCACATGCACTGCGATTGTAATTTTATTTGTGTGTTGCGATTGCGTTTCTTGCAATTTTTTAAAAATTTGTCACTTCCTGTGAAGTCACTTCCTCGGTTGGTGTTGTGTGAGGAGAGTTGGGGTGGAGAGCTGGCCATGATGTTTCCTGCTATTTTTCCTGATTACTCCTGGGAGTTAGTGACTTTGTTGCTGCTCTCAGTGATGTTAAGAGTACAAAAGACGCAGAAGCAGCAGAAGGAGATTCTGGGTGCACCCATTGTTGCTGGAGAGGCAGGAGAAAGGACAGTTCTGGACCCTTTACGAAGATCTTTGTCAGCATCCAGACAAGTTTATGTCTTATACTCGGATGAACATCTCAAGGTATGTACAGTAGATCTATAATATGTGTTTATGTTGGTGTGTGTGTGTGTGTGTGTGTGTGGGGGGGGGAAGGCTGTGACTGCAATTGCAGAGGGGGGGTGTAAGCAGCATAGGTGACAGTTATATACATGACTTGCATGGTTTGGAAATGTGCACTATTTGTATAAATAACAATATTTCCTAATTACTTTTCAGCGTTGATGACCTTGAATCTATGAAGGATGTGCTGACACTAGAAAATACCAGGTTTAGAAGAAGAATCTCACCTGTAGAAAGACTCATTATCACTCTGAGGTATGTATGTATAATAATAGAAAGATCAATGTACTGTACCATGTTGGACATATTTATTCAGTTTTTAAAAAACATTTTATTGATTGCAGGTTCCTCGCATCAGGATATTCGCTCAGGTCCCTACACTTGGAAATTCCGGATGGGGAGGTCCATAATTCACAAGAATGTGTACTGGACCTGTACATTGCTCTGTGAGAAGCTACAGCCCCCAATACATGCCATTTGCCAATAAGGAGAAGTGGGGAGAGATTAGCCAGCAGTTTTGGGAAAAATATCAGTTCCCAAACTGTGTTGGTGCTATTTACAGAATTTAAGTACCTGCTGCCGCTGTGTTTGTGCATTATGAGACGTGTTCTCCAAGAAGTACTTTTCCATTGTTCTGCTTTCTGTGGTCGATGCAGATTACAGGTTCACATATATAGACGTGGGGTAATATGGAAGCTGTAATGATGCCAGCATTTTTCAATGGAGCAGATTTGCAATAAAGCTGCAAAATAATGATTTGGATCTACCACAACCCCCCCCTGGGGGGGCCTGGAACAGAGCAGCCTGCTCTTTGTTGCAGATGAGGGTTTTGGACAGTCTGATCATTTGATGAGGCCCTTTGCCCAAAGGTCCTTGGGTAATGTGAAGAGTGTTTAACTACAGACTCAGCAGAGAAAGGTAGGTGGTAGAATGTTCATTTGGTATCCTTGCCAATAAGTGGAGGATCCTACATAATGCCATGAATATGTATCCCAATCATGCTGTGATTGTTGTCAAGGCTACCTGTTTCCTTCACAACATTGCAAGAGAAAAAGAAGGGGTTATTTTGCAAGTGGATAAAACACATTCCATGGAAATCTTTGCCAGCCTGTTTGTCGTGGTTCAACAAATGGGACTATGAGACAAAAAATGTCTGAATTTTTTTTGACTCCGCAAGGATTAGTGCCTTGGCAGGAGAATTATTTCTGAAATTCTATTTGGCATACCTCATAAACCACCTGTGTCTGGTATGGTGCAGAAGACACTGGTGGTTTATGAGGCACAACAGTCATTACTGTTTGGTATGGTGCACCAGGCACTTGTGGTTCAGAAACGGAACATGTGAATGAAAACCAGTCATCTTCAGCAATTTTGATAAACATTGGGACCAAACTTAATGCATAGATATGACTTATTTTTTCTTAACAAATCTGCACTCTCTTGCTGTTTTTGACCAACAATAGACACTACAGATTGCAAGGAAGTTATCACTTCATCATCCTTTGATTTTTTTATTTTTTAGTATTGTTTTAGATAATGGTCGAACAACCAGAGCACAAGGTCAAACTGGTGATGTGAAAGTAGAAGGTGCAGGATTTTCATCATCATCATGACCACCAGATTCAGAATTAGCCTCTTCTGGAAAAGTTCCTTCCGGAATTGACAATGCAAATCAGAGGAGTCTTGTTCGTTACGGTCATCTGGGATGTTATCCTTAGAACTTGAAAGAAACATTGTTATAAATCTATAATACATTTCAGTATCATTTAATAATTATTAACAAGATACTCACTGGGCAAACTCCATGCTTGCATGCAAGAAATCCAACATGCTGGCAAATTTGTACTTCATTCTCCTGCTGCTTTTGGAGCCACTACGCCCCACTTCACGTTCAGCATTAAGTTCCCTTTTAAAGTTGTCTTTGACTGAGCGCCATATTGTTTTCATGTCTTTCACTGTGGAAATTATAAGCAATATAAATAAAGTATTTATAAAATATTTTATGATAAAAACAAAAAAGTAAATACATTTTTTTACCTTTTTGGTCTTTAATCTTTGGGGAATATATGTGTCCCATTCCTCTTCATACAATTCTTTGCCTATATCCCTCGAAATCTGTCAGATCCTGTTATCATTGTATTGTGTATGAGTTACATCATACAATTGTGGGTACTGCTGCACCTTAATTGTTAGATCTTCGGTACACAGGAATTTTGTTGTGGAGGCCATGATACAATCTCCTTGCCACAGTCCCACAACTCAATCTGCAAAACACAAGGCCCAATGTCCAAAACAAACCAGCAACAACCTCCACATCCCGACTACGCTCTAAACAGGAAACGTAAGTGACATCACTGGAAGAATTCTGGTTAAAACGCAACAAAAACAGTTAGAGTTAGAGTTAAATCGCGTTGATGTCCATTTTTGTTATGCTCCCATAGACATTTATTGTCGTGCGTTGCAGACACAAACGGACCAAAAATGGTGACAATGGATCGCAACGCAATGCTCATAGTGGGACATACGTGTCTTGATTTACATTAAAATTTATGTGTCATGGTGCATCGCAAATCGTTAGCGGATCGCAAATCGGACTAAAAACGCGTAAGTGGGGCCTAGTGCACCCATTTTATATATACACACATTCCCAAAAGTGTGCCCATTGGTGCACAGTGAAAAATGTGTGTAGGCTATTTATTACATATACTTATTAGCTATGTACATGTACTAGATATCTGTTATGTAACCTTATGTGTTATATGCTTGTGAAGGTTCTCATTCATCCAGGTCATGGTATATCTGTTGTATTCAATTAGATCAACTGGACTTGAAATGTAGTTCTTGAAGACGTTTCGCTAGTCATCCGACTGGCTTTCTCAATTCAGAATGACTTGTACAAGAATCTGTGGCAATTATGTACCCTGGAAAATCCCAATTAGCATATCACAGCCAAGTGTTAAGGGTGTGATTAGATAGTGGCTAAGAGGTGTTATAGGAACGCCCAGAGTAAGGTGTTAAAACAGCATTGTACATGGCAGACAGTTTGTGTCGAACCCCCCCACCTCTATTTAGGCTTGGTTTCTTTATTTTCACATAAATGGCCTCCTTAACACCTCTCTTGAACCAGTCACGTTCCTTCGCCAGTATGTGTTATAAATACATTTATAAATGCAATGGGGAATACATTAGAATACATCTCCTTGCGCAACACGAGCGACATATGCTGTATTTGACCGGATTGTAAACTACTGTATTAACATCAGAGGGTTAGGTGGTATAATCTCCAAAGGACATTCTCCTGATTATCAGAGGTTTTTTTGGTCTTAGGAAACTAACTACTTATGGGAAAGGTCATGGTTTGGGAGAATTTTTAGTGAATTTGGATGATATTAACTTACCTGTATATTCGCTGTTAATCCTCATAGCTGGAACTTTGGACTGATTTTATCTAATACACACACCGGTTCCCTATTAGATTTTATATCCGAATATATTTATTGACTTATACTTTATACTTAGCTTTTTTGATATTGAGATTATGATGAATATGGCTTAACTGGTTAAGCCTTATTCCCCCCCCCCCCACACACCTTATCTCCTGTGTGCCACCGTGTGTTTCTTACTTCTCCCTCTAGTGGTGAATCAATTGAAACTGCAAGGACTATCTCACCCTACCTCTAGTGGCAAGTCCATAGGAACTGCAGCGACTCACGGAAGCAGGCATTTACTCAATCACGGACGCAGCACTTGCCAGTGAAGTGATTGCTAGGAATCGCTAAAGCATGAAAAATGGCTTTATTCTAGAATGTATAAAAACAAAATTTTCCAGCATTCTGTGCAGCTAGAGAATGCTGGGGAATTGTAGTTTTTAAATATGTGAAAAGTTTACCACCTGTGCACTATATCATTAGGCTGTATGGTATCGGTATATATTCATTAGCCAATGGATATAAAGGAGAAATTTACTGCTAACAGAAGGCTGGGGAGTTGTAGTTTTATACATTTCAAAAGACGCTTTCGAAACTGTTCTCACATTATTACAGCTATCTACTTGTGCCCATTTCACACCTCCACTACTTTTTGTCTCCCATTGCCCCCCCCCCGAGTCTGTATCTGTACCTGGTCATTAGAGATGGCTGAACTTCATAAAGTTCGGTTTGTTTTTAAACTTCAGTAAAATGGGGATTGATAGTTCGAAAAGTCCAGATGATTTAAAGGGCATGTCCACCCTTCTTAAAAAAATTTCATATAATAGTCTCCCTGCTCCCCCAGCCCCAACCGCTATAGTTTTAAATATCAGGAAGTGCCCCAAATATTACTTACCTTCCCTCGTTCCGCCTCCTTTCCTTGCACCCCTCAGTATTAGAAAAAATCTTTTTGATTTCCTCCAGCTCTTCGTTCTCTGAAGATAGATGAATAGGGCCCTGACTAAATCTAGGGTATGTAGTTCCTTCTGTATTTGTGACACAGGCTTTGCAAAAAAGGACGGTAGTATTATCTCCAAGTCCATGTGGAATTTAGTTAGAACTTTTGGCAGTAAGTTGAAAGAAGGGCAGAGGGACAACTCTGTCCGGAAATATGATGGTATCTGGTTCTGAAGATGATAATGCACCAATTTCACCAACCCTGCATGCTGAAGTTATTGCGACTAAAAATAACACTGTGTCTAGTGGTTCAAACAGAGTTTTTTTTGTTAGTCCCTTTAATACAAGTGGCAGGTCCCAAGGAACCGGTTTATTGACTTGTCTGGGTACGATTCTAACGTATGCCACGAAGAAACTTTTAATTAGGGGGTCTGAAGACCAGTTTGTATTTTGTATAGCCGAGAGGGCTGAGACTTGACCTCTCAATGTATTCTCTCGGAGACATAATTTATATCTGGCAAACAAAAACTTTAGTAGAAGAGAGCAGGATGGAACTGAAAGATTTTCTCCTATATTTGCTGCAAACTTTGCAAATTTTGCCCACACCTTGTAGTAATGAGATGCTCTTGACATTTTTCTAGATTTCAGTAGCATATTCACTAAGTCTTCTTGTAAATTACAGTCCTTTAACCTTTGCCTTATAATCTCCAGGCCGCTAGGGATAGATTAAGTGGTTCTGTGTATTGTATTGGCCCCTGTGACAGTAGGTCTTGGCTTGGTTGTAGAAGATAAGGTCCCTGTTCCACTAATGATAATAACAGGGGGAACCAGGGCCTTCTTGGCCAGAGGGGGATGACTGCAATAACTGCTGCCCTGTCTTTTTTATTTTTTGGAGTACTTTCCAAATTAGGTTGAATGGAGGGAATACATAGAGTAGTTTGAGACTCCAGTTCTGGTCTAACGCATCCACTGCCAATGCCTCTGGGCACATAGTTCTTGAGTAGAATGCCTGGCACTTTCTTTTGTGTGGGGTTGCAATTGCCCACATTTCCGTTATTTGTTGGAAAACAGTAGTTTAGGCTCCATTCTCCCGACTGAATTATATTTCAGCTTAGATAGTCTGCCTGTGTATTTTGAATACCTGGGAGATGAATTGCTGTGATGTCTGACAAATTTCTTTCTGCCCAAAGGAACATTAGGTTTGCTTCTTCCATGAGGGACTGGCTCTTTGTGCCCCGTCGTCTTATGTAGGAGACATGTAGGAGACTGTGGTGGAATTGTCCGATTTTATTTTTACTGCGCACCCTCTTAGGTCGCTTCCTAGGGGTTTTTTTTGCATAATTTACAGCCATCAGCTCTAGGAGATTAGAGGGAACTCCGTCTTCCCACGTTCCTTGGATGTGTTTCCCTGCAAGAAACGCTCCCCATCCAGTCTTTGAGGCGTCTGTTGTGACTGATACCCAGTCCGGCTCTTCTAAGGGATAACCATTTAGAAGGTTGTCATCTCTGAGCCACCACTCGAGTTTTTTCTTTATATTTACGAGAACGGTGACTGTACGCTGCATACATTTGTGGGGGTTCTTCACTTGACGTAACAGGCAGGATTGTAAGGGTCTGAGGTGCCATTTTGCCCATTTTATTTATTGGAGCGCTGCTGACATCAATCCTAAGGCTTTTAGGATGATTCTTACAGTAACCCTTCTGGGTCTGAATGTGTAATTTTAGATTTGTTTTGTTTTTTCCGATACCCCGACTACATTTTTTGCTGTCTGAAAATGAGCACCTAAAAAGGTAAGGGACTGGGTTGGCTGTAAATGACTTTTTTCGAAGTTTATGACCCATCCGAAGCTTTGCAGACAAGGGTTTACTTCTGTTGTATGATTTTCTGCTTGTAACCGGTCGTCTGCTATTATTAAAACATTGTCTAAGTAATGAAATACTTGAATGTTTTTTCCTTAGTTCCGCTATAAGAGTTATGAGGAATTTGGTGAATACCCTTGGGGACTGGGAAAGACCAAATGGTAGACAGGTGTATTGAACGTGCATGGTGCCGACCACGAACCGTAGGAATCTTCTTGAAGCCGGTTGAATATGAACATGATAAGCCACTTTTAGATCTATGTAGACTAATCAGGAGTTTGCTGGAACTGCTCTGATGATTGAGGCTAGAGATTCTATTTTGAATCGTTTTTCGCTTAGGAAATTTGTTGAGGCCGCATGTCCAATATACGTCTGAAATCCCCTGAGGGCTTTTTTATTAGGAATGGTCGAGAGCCTTTTCTTTGTTGGTGTTTGGGAACTGGTTCTACCGCTCCATTTGCTAGAAGTTGCTTCAAGAACTCTTCTTTTGTCTTTGGAAGTCTGAATTTCCATTCAGAAATGAAGTGGTCTCTTGGGGTAACTCTAGGCGAAACCCCTGAGAAACAATGCTGTTTACCCAGCTGTCTTGGCTTTACTAGGGCTAGAAAAAACTAACTTTGCTCCAAGAATAGGCCGCTGTGCAGAAAGTCCGACTGCGTGGTTCACAACCGGAAGTGGCGCACCGGAAGTGCCGCAAGCGCCGTGCTAAGAAGTCTAGGAGAGCGGCGCGCGCATGACATCACAGACGCAACCCGCGATTTGCGGCTGTATCTAGGCTGGTCACTAGGCCTCCACCACTTACAACCCTTGGGGTAGTGGACAGGGGAGCCTCAGAATGGGTAGAGAGAGAGGTAGAGAACTCCCATCTGGAAACACCATAGCAGCAGGTAAGGCAGTCAGAGACTGTATTGTAGCAGGCATGGACAGGAAACAAAAGACAAGCAGGATGCTGGTGTCTGAGTAACAGTTTAAATTATACCTGTATAAAAATTCTATATCCATTGTATCCACACATAGCAAAACATACACACATATAATTTTCACTGTGCACCATCGGGCACACTTTTGCTAGTTAAAGTATATAGTAATGTAAAACATTCAATATATATAATTAAATAAAATTACTTACGTAGCCCGTACACTTAATGTGGAATGGAATTGCAAAATGGAGTGCGTAGCCACATCTTCACTATTTGTAGATGGTGTCTATGGAGGCAGAAAAAAGAAGATATGTGTTACTTCCAGTTTAGAGCAATAGCCAATGTTGTGGTTACTTTTAGAGTGATAAGGAGTGGTAGTTAATGAAAAAATTTACTTAGCTGTAGTAGGAAGGTGAAATATGAGGAACATAATATTCATTTGTACTAATTCTGTAAATGTCCTAACGTCATATCCATTAGTAGCTTAATCGGTGCGATATGTCATATCCGGGAAATGACGTGGCAAACCTTTTAAACTACAAACGGATATGCCGTTGTGCAAGTTTAAAGTAGAGTTCACAACATCACATCTATTTGTATCTGTTTAATGGGTGCCTTACATTATATTCGGATTAGGACGTTGCGCACTCATTTAACTGGTATATTTCATGATCCCCTGGAGAAGAGGAACTGGCTGGCAGGACCTGGACCATGTGCTGGTGCTGTAGGCGTGCGGTGTTCAATTCAACTTAGAAGCTTTGCCTACAGGCCAAATTGGTTGTTAGTGCAGCATTTCACCACCTTTAGCGCAACGGTCTTCTCCCTGTATGTGGTTTTCTAAACCAAACCCTCCTGGAGCCCAGCTGATCCAGGAGCTGAGTCTGCTCCCAGTCTATATTGCATAAGGACAAATGGGCAGGAAGGAAGCGGCGGCGGTAAGTGCACTGTGTGGAGAGGAGAAGAGAGCGATTGACAGGAATGGGTGATAGCATGGCGCTAAAGGAAATATAGCGTTGTAAACTGCGCACTGCTCTGTGAGAATAAAGAAAGACAGTACCAATTAATAGAATGCTTGATAATATTGCACTGTTCTTATTGTTGAATTGACAAAGCAACCCCTACATTGCACATCCAACAGGGGGCATTTAGGGGCTGTGCATCTAACAGTGCACTACTAATTATTCTCAAAGCAGTTCGCAGTTTACAGCGCAACATTTCCTTTACCGCCGTGCCACCACCCATCCTTGTTAATTGCTTCCTTCCTAGGGACCTGTCTCCTTCCATTGAGTTACAGCCTTGCAGCAGTCCCCTGGAACTGAACAGTCTCCTCTCCACGCAGTGCACTTACCCACTGCCGCCTCCTTCCTCCTTGCTTATCTTTGTGCAGTATAGACAGAGAGCAGGTACAGCTCCTAAAACCGCTTTCCTTGGGAGGGTTCGGTTCAGTTTAGCGAGCAATGTCATATCCGGATACAATGTATAGCACCTACTGAACTACACACAGATATATGGCGGACATGACCACAATTATACTACAGGGGGGAGACTGAAGTGCTGAAGGTGGTGAAACACTGCAATAAGATTGGCCTCTAGGCAAAGCTTCTAGGTGGAACTGAACGCAGCATGCCTACAGCTCCAACATGTGGTCTGGGTCCTGGTAGCCAGTGCCTCTTGTCCAAGGAGTCCAGGCAGCCCCGGCACCATCATCATTGCATACACCGCTTCAATGAGTGTTTGACATCATATCCGGATATGATGTCATGCACCCATTGAACTACACACGGATATCAAGTTCCGGACTGTACTATAAACTTGCGCAACATCATATCTGTTTGTAGTTCAATAGGTGCACAATGTCATATCCGGATATGAATTTAGCACCTACTGAACTATACACAGGTTATGATATGGCGGACCGGACCACAATTATACTACAAATGGAAATTATGATCATGACACTTGGAAATGATGATCATGACACTTCCACTTCCTACTAAAGCCAAGTAAATTTTTTGATTGGCTAACGCATTGTTATCTCTCTAAAACTAAGCACAACATTGGCTATTTCACAAAAACTGAAATTACACATATGTTCCTTTTCGTGCCTCCATAGACACCATGAAATAAGGAGAAATACTGGAGGTGTGGCTAAACACTCCATTTTGAAGATTCCATTCCACAGGAGTTGGGGGCTAGGTAAATACTTTAATTATATATCGACTGTTTTACATTACTATATACTTTGATGTCTTTGCTACATATTTGTTAGGAATCGTAGACCTATTTACCAAGTACACACAAATATATATATATGTACACACACACACACACACACACACACACAGATACACATAATTGTCAGACCGAAACCGATTAATAAAAAGTGCTATAGTGCTTCAAATATACATTCATATAATTAAAATATTACAAAAAAAGTTCATAATATTAACGTAAATGTGCTTATAATCCTAGTAAATGTAAAAATACGGGATCATATGCCCCAAGTAATGCATCAAGTAATTACTTAAATCCATTTTTTCAAAAAATCCCAAACTTGTTTTTTATTACACTGTCAATTTAAATATTATTCAACTTTTTTACACTATTGCACCTAGTCCTTTTAATTGCACATTTATATTCTTATGTTACATAAAGTTCGATTCATTGCACCTCCCAGGTTGCAATAATTTTTTTTTATCAAAGTTGCATTCCATTAATTGCAAATTCCTTTTTCTATCTTATATACGATACTCTGTAACACAAAATAATCATACAGCCTTATAAGAAACATTTGATTTTCTACATAATAATGCTTTATCCCTATCTCCCTCTTGTTTTGGTACATCCACATGATCGATAACCATTACCACTGATGGGATGATACTTCTTGACAAAATGTAATACAACTGAGTTCTTCTCTCCTTTAAGGTTGTTCCTGGCCAGTCTTTTTTGCCACTTACATACATACATTAGTGTGCAAGGGCATTTTATTATGTTGATACAGTGACCTGTATCACAGTTAAATCTGCCTTGTATTTGGATCTCTTTATAGTGGTGGGGATGATAAACACTTCCCACCTTCATGTTGTAGCACATGCTGCAGCTCCCGCATCAAAAACCTCCCCTTCTTTTTCTAAATTTTTGACGATTTAATTAAAGGGAAAGTCCAGCCCACCAAACATTTAAATATGATGTTAGCCAAGAGATAAGCTTTAAAGGGAAAATTCAGTGGAAAATGTCATTATTATTAAAATTCTTAGTTATATTATACATACCTAGTTATTCTACATATTCTTTTTCATTTTAAAAAATCAATTGATTCCCGGCTGTTGACATTAGCGAGCTGACATTTCAGGTTCTAACAGTCCTTCTTCCCAAAATGCAGCACCTTCCTTCGAATGTTCCTAACAGTAATTTGTACCAATTGGCTGTTGGATGAGTCGAACATGCTCAGATCTCTACTAAGCAACTGAATCAACCCTGGCGCTGGGTCAAGGGCAAGACCATAACGGACTCTATTAGGGGTCCTGCAAACAGGAAGTCAGTATTTCGGAAGCATTTATTTATACACAGACAAAATGGTGAATGGGAAGGTTAAGGTCATGAGGATGGAAAAATACTGCCCCTTTTTCTTAAAAGCATATGTATTTGCACTGAACTTCCCCTTTAAAATGAGCCATACCCCATTAAGATCTGTTCTACCATTTGGGAGATACAGCAGTTTTCAGCAGCGTCTTTTTGAAGAGTAGGAGGATACCTGCATAAAAGAAAGCATGGCAATATCATAGCATTCAGAATGACTTGTACAAGAATATGTTGGCAATTAAGTCTAACAGGACCCTGACCCAGAAAGAAATGGAAGTCCTGGCTAAGGGCATGAACTTTGCCATCACTTCTAAAGCCATCCCTGTGGTGGATATTATAGCAGCCACAGAAGCCTCAATCCACAACCTATCCACGACCTATAGTCAGCATCATCAACTCTAACATACAACTAATGTACTAGCATATAAGGTGAAAAAATTCCTGACCAACATCTTAGGGCTATTGTTTGAAAGTTCTAAGCATCACATCCAGAACTCCCAGGATTTCACTAACAAGATTAAAGATGAAGTACTCGGTGCAGATGAAACTAGTGTCCTATGATGTGACATCTTTAACTGTATACCCACCAAAGAGGCCGTATATATGGTGAGAAAACAGCTAGGCCAAAGACAGCACTCTTCCCAGCAGAACAGATCTTAACCCAGAACAGAACAGGTGTGTGACCTATTGGACTTTCTGCCTGATTACCACCTATTTTAAATACAGGAATAAGTTCTAAAAGCAAAAACATGGATGTGCTATGGGATCTCCAGTTTCACCCATTGTGGCAAACCTTTACACGGAAGAAGTGGAAACACAGGCGCTTAATACCTTTAAGGGCATAAGCACCCAGCCACTGGTTCAGATACGTGGATGACACCTGGATTAAAATCCACCAGAAGGAAGTACAAGCCTTCACAGAACATATCAATGCTTTACACCAAAACATCAAATTTACAAGGTAAGAGGTACGAAACATCACACTGACCTTGGTAAAAGTCAGCGAGAATGCTAAACTGAAAATAGAGGTTTAGAGAAAATCAACCCATACAGACCAGTATTTGAAGTTTGACTCCCACCACCCTTTAGATCACAAGTTGGGTGTCATCAGAACCCTGCAACAAAGAGCAGAGAACATTCCCACTAGCACAGAGGCGAGGGCTAAATGAATTAAATATGGAAACAGAAAAAAACATGGTCATCCCATATGTAGCAGGGGTCTCAGAGAAATAAAGAATAAAAAAAAAAAAATATCCCTGTCTGCTACAAACCAAACAAGACACTAAAGTAGTAATTGATACATCCAAAAGACCCTGTACCAAAACACAAGAAAAGCAACATTATAAAGCTATGCAATGCAGTGAATAGTGCTCCGATAAGTATATGAGGGAAACCATACAGCAACTACACCAACGTATGGCCCAGCACAAGAAGAGCCAATTACTCTGGTCAGGACTGGGCCGTGCACCTGCATCTTAAGGAAAAAGGACATACCTTTGAAGATTCTAATGTCAACATCTTGGCAAAGGAACAGAACTGGGCTGTAAATTTAGATGGATATGCCTTGTTTAGGCAGGATAGATGTATGTTAAAAAAGAATTGAAGCCAAATTTAAAAGAAGATATAACTGGTGATATGGATGTTAAATATGGGCAATATGGGTGAAATTAGGCAACAGGAAAGGGGGTAATGTCATTGTTTGCTATAAGCCGCCAAATGCTAGCTAGGAGAAAGTGAGTCCGCTTCATATGCAGTTGGCAAGAGCTGCAAGTTTGGGGAGTGTACTCATTATGGGGGACTTTAATTACCCTGACATTGATTGGTGGAGTGGAACTGCCATCACAGAAAAAGGCAATGAGTTTCTGAATTTGCTGCAGGATAATTTTCTCTCAGAGGTGGTTGAAGTTTCTACAAGAAAAGGAGCTCTGTTGGATCTGGTAATATCTGATATCGTGGAGCGCATTATAGATATAAAGGTAACTGGAGGCTTAGGGAATAGTGACCATGAAATAGTGTCGTTTGGACTATGTTATCGAAAGGAAAAGTGCGCTTTGTTAACAAAGACTTAATTTCGGGAAGGCAAATTTTCCCAAGTAAAAAGTAGCTCTTCAGAATGTCAACTGGAATAATGTATTATCAGGTAAAGGTACTGAACAGAAGTGGACTGTGTTTAAGGGGATTTTAAGCCAGTTCACATCTAAATGTGGGAAATAAATGTAAAAAAAATAAATTCGTGCCCATGTGGCTGATGAAAGGAAGAAAAAGGCATTTTAAACCTTTAAGTCAGAGGGAACCGAAAGGGCATTTAGGGATTATAAAAACTAACCAGGAATGTAAGAAAGCAATCAAACTAGCTAAAGTTAATAATGAAGTTAGGATAGCTGAACTTAGGCTAAATGAAAACATTTTTTTTTAAGTATATTAATAGTAAGAAGATGAGGACTGAAAAATGTGGCACCATTAATTAATGGGTATAAATTAGTAACGGAGGGTGGCGATAAAGCAAATGTCTTAAAGGGCATGTCCACCCCTTTTCCCAATTTCTGCCACATAGCAGGGCTAGTTCCCCCATCCCTGTTATAATATATTTTCCAGAAACTTCCCCGATCTTTACTTACCTTCCCTCTTTCCTCCGCCACACTGTCCCAGCCCTCTGCTTGCATAAAACTGCAAGTAGGGTGCCGGACCGGAAGCCGCGTCCCTGATTGGCTGAGAGGCAGCTAATCACGGACACGGCTGCCGGCAGTTCAGAACGCCGGAGGAGAAAGGAAAGGTAAGTAAAGATTGGGGGAGTTTCTGGAAAATATATTATAGTGGTTGGGGCTGGGGGAACTAGCTCGAATATGTGCCAAAGGGATTTTTACACTAGGGGGAGGGAGAGCAAAACGGGAGAGGGGGGGGGGGCTGCTCTGAGCAAGCCAAAAACCTCTGAGAGGACATCTCAGAGGCAGAAACAAATTTCCTTGCACCAGGCTCCTGGTGGTCAGTTTTCTGGACTTTGGAGGGGAATTACAGAAGAAACATTTGGGCCAGTAGTGGGGGAAATTATAGTTTTGGGGGTGGACATGCCCTTTAAATATTTTTTTCTCTGTATACACTTTAGAAGATTCAAGTATAGATATCAGAGTAAAGTAGTAAAATATTTTTTAAGTTTAATAAGGGAACATGTTCTTTATTCATATTTAGGAGGAATCAGCATGGATATAGGAGGAACAGATCTTGTCAAACAAACTTGCTTGGCTTTTATGAGGAAGGAAGTAGAAATTTAGACTTTGGCATAGCAGTAGATGTAGTATACTTGGATATTGCAAAGGCAATACAGACCCCCATAGGCGACTAATGTATAAGCTTAGGTCTGTTGGTCTGGGGAGGCACATTTATACAAAATCTTCTAAAAAACAGTTTTGGATTACTGCGTCTGGAATTCTTTATTTATGTATGAAAGTTTGGCACCGTAACGTAGCTAAAGGGGTGTAGATTCCAAAAATATATAGGTTGTTGGGGGTATTTCCAAGTTTCCTTTTAGATACCCTTTAATGCCCCGCAAAAAAGAAAAATGGCAACACAATACTATAAAAAGCAACACCCAGACATCCTTATGCTCCTAGAACTCATTTTAAAAAAAGGTAAGAAACCTAAGTACTGGGGTAACATATAAAACGCATTACTTTACTTCCGCAGGGGTGGCAATACTAATTGACAAAAATCTACTGTTTGTAGAACTCTCACACTACTGTGACCCAAAGGGACATTATATTATACTGAATGGCTGTATACACAGCACACAAATCACAATGATTGCTGTCTATGCCCCAAATGATCGACATAAAATATTCTTTCAGGAACTCACAAACAAAATTCTCTCTAAAGCCATAGGCCCTATCATTGCTATGGGAGACTTTAATGTAGCATTAAACCCCAAATAAGACAAAATCAGGTACAATCCACCATTCTCAGACATACGGTACTCATCCTGTAAACAACTACCAATCCTTCTTAAAAAATGCAACCTCATCGATGCATGGAGAATAACCTACCCAATTGCCAAGAATACGCCTTTAACTTGCCAGTACACAAAATATTTACAAGAATCAACTATGCTTTTGTATCACCCGAGTTAATATCACAAATACACACACCATCAATTGCAGAAATTTCTTGGTCTGACCATGCCTATATTTCTATACAAATTGAAAATAGAATACATACCAGACCAACATGAATATGGAGAATCAACAAAGCCTTGCTAGCAAAAGAACAGAAGAAAATGACACTCCCGAAACATCTTCTATACTATGGGCTGCCGATAAGGCAATGATAAGGGGCACTTTGATACAAATAACAACCAGAGAAAGAAAAAATAAAAATAATAAAATTCAAGAATTGAAACTATAAAAAACAGGAAATACAACTAGCAAAAAACTTTAAATGATGATCTACTTACGAAAACAAAAGCAATAAAATAGGCTAAGTTTATTATTACAGTCAGGAGCTGAAATAGCCCTTAGACTGGTCAACCAACACTTTTATTCAAAAAGTAACAAACCAGACTCCATGTTAGCCCACAAAATGAATCAAAAACTTACACAGAATAAATTCCTTCCGTTAAGGAATGAGAAAGGAGTCCTAAATTATGACCCAATATACATCTCTAACCGTTTCGCAAAATATTATCAAAAATTGTATGAAGGTAAACTAGAATATAATTATTATAAGGCACCCTGCTCATCACAAATAACTCAAGGACTAACCAACCCAGGCACAAAATGTTGGGTAGATACAGAAAATATCCTACTACACCTAAACAATTTATCCTCTCTATTGTGGATAAAGAAAAAAAGATAGAAACATAAATCGGAACAATAACCAGGCCAATATTACAAACACTCTAAAAGTATAGGATATATGCAATAATAAGAATCAACGAATCAATATACCATCCAAAACGACCCCATTCTTTTTACACCCCATACTTCGCAATAGAATTCTCCAGATCAAAAGGAATATACAGAATTGGAGACATTTGTGGCATGGACGGCAAACCCATACCGTGGACAGATGCTAAAAATAAATGGAAACTAGAACAAGAACATTGGTACACATACACACGTATGCAAAGATATGCCTCTTCTATTATACAAGTCACAAATAAGACAAAACCAACCAAATTTGAAATAGCTACACACTCAAACGATTTCATTAGATTAATAACAATAATACACAACATAATTTGGCATGACTCAAAAGCACAAAATCACTAAAATGGGAGACGAGACTCCAGAACTCTCTGGAAGAAGAACAATGGACCCAGATATATACCTTCACACATAAATGCTCATCAAAAATAATAGTAAAAGAGAAATCATAAAATTATGAATGACTGGTATACCACCCCTGTCTATCTAAATAAAATAAATATCCCAGACAAATGTTTTAGAAACTGTGGAGCTAGAGCAGATTACATGCATGGTGGATACGCCCCATAGTACAGACATTTTGGCAAATGTGTGAGATGCTCATTGCAGAGGTAATATGGATATATGTTTTTTGTTGTCTTTTTTTCCTTTTCTCTATCCTTCATTAAAGGACAACTCCACCCTCATAAAAACTTCTTTTAGAAAGAATGGCCTCTTTAAAATATGTTGATATATCATAGTTTTTCCTATGAATTCATTACTGTATGCCTGCTATGGCTTCTGGATGCTTTATGGAGCAATTTAGAAACATGTACTGAGCCTGGGCATGCTCAGAAGATGGGGATTAACATTCAGACATTGGCTGTGATCTCAACTATCAAATCCTTAACTGACAGTTGCTAACTGGAAGAACCAGGAAGCAGAAACGGGCAACAGGACATTGTGTAGTATTTCAGGTTAGACTTATACATTTCAGATTTCAAACTATTACAGTTTAGGGTTTTGGGGGGTGATTTACATATATATGTACCGTATATGCCGGCGTATAAGACGACTGGGCGTATAAGACGACCCCCCAACTTTTCCTTCTCACCTTCTCTGACATTGGTAAACACAGACATCATGCCTCCTCCATCCATCTGGCCCACCCCTGTATCCAGCCGCGCAGCCTCCTGGTTCCTGGTTACATAGTCCGGCAATCCACCTCCAGCCCGTCCCACAGTTTCCTCCAGCAAACGTCACTACGCTCCCCGTGCGTCATCAGTCAGCTGACCGCCGAACCAGGAAGCTGCCCCGCCGCACCATTCATTTTCTCCACTGCAGGTAATTGTGGCTTAAGGCAGTGACACCTGGCGTATAAGACGACCCCCGACTTTTCAGAACATTATAAGGGGCTAAAAAGTAGTCTTATACGCAGGAATATACAGTAAGTTTTCATTTTGGGTCTGGACTTGCCCTTTAAAGAAAAAGTATAATGAAGAAGTGCAACGTTGGAAAGCACATGTTTTAAGATATAAATATGACAAAATGTGTAAGAAAAAGAATAGATGGAAAGTTACTGTAAACATAATTAAAATGTGTTGTATTTCTATGTTTATTTAACAAGATAAATAAAAAATATATTTTGAACAAAAAAACCCAAACAACTCTATATATACACATCAGTGCCACATTTTGGATACTACTGGAAGCGTCAGTCGTTGTCTGCAAGTGCAGTTTAGTCATAACATCACAGTGACGTACACAACTGCTGTGCAAATCTTAAATCTATTTTCCCCCTCAAAAATTAAGTGGTTAGTTCCATAAGGTTCTCCCCTACACACCCTCCCCATTAACTCATAGCTGCTACCAGGGAGTCGATTATAGAGGGTTCACTGTTGGAAAATCCGAGGTCCTATAAAGAACACAGAATATCCTTCCATGTTTCAATCTTGCTAAATTTCATCAGAACAATCATCATTGTTATATATATCATTAAAACTGTATATACTGTATATACTCAAGTATAAGCCGATGTTTTTAGGCTTTAAAGGTAGCCTGAAAACCGAACCTCAGCTTATACTGGGGTCACTAACCTCTCTTTAAAATCTGTGCTCTGTTTACATCACATCCCTCATCGCCTGTCCATTGGCTGAGCATTTCTTTAGCTTGTTCATTGGCTGAGCGTCTTGTGTGCCCAATAGTTGGAGACCATCTACCGGTACTACATCTCATGATACTTTCCCTCCCTGGATACCTGCCTATCCCTTGGTAATGTCAGGGCAACAGCAAGCAAAGCATGACGGGAGTTGTGAAAGAAGCGTAAGAGCCACTTTCCCAGTACACTGTGCATGTTGACAGCTGCTAGTGGCCAGAAGTGCGGGAAGGGTTTAAGTTTTAAAAGCAGGAAGTCCTGTTCCATGGACACTAGTAGGTTAATAGTAATTACCGTATGTGATACGCTTCTCTTCACTGGGCTCCACTGGAACCAATGCTGTACAGGGGCCCATTATTAGTAACTGTCCAGGGGCATTAGCTGGGATTTTTGTCCAGACCTCTAACTACAATTCCCAGCATTTCCTGACAGGTGGTGCTGGGATTTGTAGTTCTGCCTTTTTTTGGTGCAAAACCTGTCTAGCTATTGTTTGCGGGATCAGGGTCTACATTTTAACCCTTAACTTATACTCGAGTCAATCGGGTTTTCAACATTTTTGAGGTAAAATGAGGTACCTCGGGCTTATACTCGGGTCGGCTTATACTCTATTATATACGGTACTTCACAGCCTCATGCTATTAAAATATCAATATTCTAAAGGAAGGAAAAAAAAAAAGAAAAAAAAAAAAAAAAAAGACTCTTACTCTTAGCATCCTTAGAAAAAAGGGCAGAGACATGCAAAGTTTTTTGTTTCTCTTCTCTATCATACACAGACATGACTTCCTGTCTAGCAAACAACAGCTGGACTCATCCCCTTACAGGAAGTCTTCTTTTGCCTATGGAGACAGGGGTAAATCTGCAGTGTGTGTCCTATTACAATTTTTTCGATTGGCTGAGAATGTCACATAGCACATAATTGGGTGTAATACAGGAAATTTCTTACACTTCCTTTCAATTTTAAGCACATGAAGAAGTTTTAGCAGTGACAGGGGTGTGGTTAAACCATCCATTTTGACTTTTTCATATTAAAATAGGGGTACCAGCAATGTAAAAAAAACATGAAATTATTACTACTTGCTGAAATTTCTGTTTCCCAGTCATATTTCATGGAAACATTCACCATGAGGGTAAGCTCCTCCCTCTTGCCCGATAGACAGGAAACAAATCCATAAGTATCCCTTCCATCTGTGTCTTAAGCTAGGTACACACCTAACAATTTTTCCTCCTGACCGACCATTCGATACTTTCGACCGGTCGACCAGGAGGAAGGACTGTCGGTCGCGGCAAAAGCAGCCGCATCCGACAGTTACCGCAAGCGATGTTTTCCATTATGTCTGATTGTCCTTTCGTCCGAACGGTCGGTTGGACATGGCCGCATCCGAATGCGATAATTTCGGTCCGATCGACAGAAATTTCAGTAAGTAGTAATAATTTCATGTTGTTTTCTCCAGTCATCATGGCAGCTTATTCACCAAGTGGGAAATCCCCAAGCTATAAGACTCCAAAAGAAAGGGCGGGACACTAAATGTTGCTAACACATCACACTTTATTATCGGATTTAACAGCTTGAAGCACTTTAAATCCAAGTTTTGCTTTTTCTGCTGAAAATACACTCAATCTATAGTGATTAATGAATGTCTTAATCAAAGACCATTTTGCGGCTTTGCAAATTAGGTCAGCAGGGGCTCTGGCTTCCACTGCCCAGGAACTCGCTAATGCCCTGGTAGAATGGGCTTTTAAACCAGCAGGGATCTTGATACCTCTCAAGCTATATGCTTTAGCTATCATTGCCACAATCCACGTACTAATGGTCCTCTTTGTAGGTTCTCGACCTCTTCTTGGACCTCTAGGAATTATGAACAATTTATCTGTTCTTCTCCAAGATTAAGTTCTCTCTCTCTCTCATTAAGTTCAAGGTGTGTAGTCTGAGTGAAAGTCTGTGACTACTTTTGGCAGGAATTGGAAAGCTGGACGAAGTCTCACTGTGTTTTGAAATATTACAATCTATGGTTCTTTACATGACAACGCAGTTAGTTCTCCAACTCTGCATTGATTAAGTGTTGCCATACTTTATAATATTGGTTTGTAGTAGAACTTTTCCTTAATTTTAGCAGGAACTGAATTAAATCTTTCTCAAATCCAAACCTCTTTAATTTCTGCTTCTCAACTTCAGCATTGGACCTTCCTCTTTGGAGAGGCGAATTGGCCCTTGGTGTAACCAACCGTCCATGTATGTTTATCTTGACTGGTTTCCCCACCGTTAACAAAAGAAGCTAAGGAAACCATGGTTTCCTTGGTCATAGGTGCAAAATTATGATAACCTCTGCTCTGTCCCTCTTGATCTTTAACAGGGTTCTCCAAATTAGGGGATAGGGAGGAAATATGTACTGGAGACCTTGATCCCATTTCTGTTGAAGCGCGTCCAATTTTTCCGCTTGTGGACAACCAGTTCTGGCATAAAATCTTTTGCATTTTGTGTTTCTCGCGGTGGCCATTAGATCTATATTTGGTTCTCCAGATCTCTGTTAAGTTGTGGAAGACCTCTGGACATAGGGACCACTCTCCTGGCTCGAAGGTGTTTCGACTTAAAAAGTTGGCTTGTGAATTTTGGTCTCCTGCAATATGTATTGCTGATAAGAGTCAGAGTCTCTGCCCAGGTGAATATTGGATCCACTTCTTTCAACAGTGTTTGGCTTTTTGTACCCCCGTTTCCGGGATGTATTGTGCTGCCATGGAGTCGTCGCTTCTTATTAACACATACTTCTTTGAAATCTGAGGTTGAAGACTTTTTAATGCTTGGTATATGGTTTATATGGTTTAATGCTTGGTATATGTACCTGTAAAGGAACTCGCACCCCATCCAGTTTTGACACGTCAAGCAAACCAGAGGCTTGGGCGATTCTATTGGAAGTCCTCTCTTCCCAAATTGTGAAGCTTTTACCACCAATTTAATGCTGTCTTTAGATAATTTTGGATTGTTAGCATTGTTTTTAGATGCAGTTGCGGATTTTTTGCTGATAAGAAGAAAATGCTGGAGAGGTCTTAAACACCATCTGGCCCATTTTATCACCTGTATCGTTGAAGACCTATTAATCTCAGACATGTGGCTACTGATACCCTTCTTAGTCATTTTTAATTTCTTATTTCTGAGCAAATTTTTTGTAGTTTGTCTTCTGGAAGAGTTATCTGATTTTTGTAGGTAGAGAAACGAGCACCTAGGCAAACTAGTTCTTGAGATATCTGTTGTATTCAATTAGATCAACTGGACTTGAAGTTTAGTTCTTGAAAACCTTTCGCTAGTCATACGACTGGCTTTCTCAATTCAGAATGACTTGTACAAGAATCTGTGGAAATTATGTACCCTGAAAAATCCCAATTAGCATATCACACATTCTTGTACAAGTTATTCTGAATTGAGAAAGCCAGTCGGATGACTAGCGAAACGTCTTTAAGAACTAAACTTCAAGTCCAGTTAATCTAAATGAATACAACAGATATACCATGACCTGGATGAATGAGAACCTTCACAAGCATAGTTCTTGACATGGCTGTAGATGACTTTTCCCAAGATTTAGAATCCAACCGAATTGCTCCAGTATTCCTATTACCTTTCTTGTGTGTCTGAGACTTGTTTCTTTTGACAGTGCGATGATTAATATGTTGTCAAAATAATGATATATACAAATCTCTTCTTTCCTTATTTCGGTGATGAGAGATATTAAAACTTTTGAAAACACTTGGGGCGAAGTGGACAGGCCGAAAGGTATTTAAGTGTTCGTGAATAGGTATATGGAAATATGCGTCTTTCAAGTCTAATGAAGTTAACCAACTTCCTACACTGATTGCTTTTCCGACCGACGTTAGTGATTCCATCTTGAACTTTTTTACATTTACAAAATGATACAGGTCTCAAAGGTCTAGGACAGGTCTTAGATCGCCAGATGCTTTTTTTTTTTTACAAGGAACAGTCTTGAATAAAATCCCTTTTTCCTGGATCCTGTTGGTACTTCCTCTACCGCTTCCCGATTTAGAAACAAAGTAATATATTGTAGAATGACATCTTTCTTCTTTATATCGGTGGGAACTTGCGATCTCACCATCTTTGGATGGTGTAGGAATTCGATCTCATAGCCTATTTGTATAATCGTTCTAACCCACCGATCTTGTATTGTGTCGGTCCAGAGAGAAGTCTGCCTCCAACTTTTGAAGTCTGGACCGGCCAACTCCTATTGAGGACCGAACTTCTGTTCGAAGGTAGATTGCTTCTTAGACGCCGTCTGCCTTCTAGACTTCCATGTGTTTTGTCTCAGATTTTCTCGTCTTGATCCATACTGACGGTATGTACGAAAGGATCTGTCCCTTCTTTTGAAGTTATCTTGTCTGAACCTCTTTGATCTTCTATCTTGGGGAAGGAATGAACTTCTGCCCCCTACTGATGCTTTATTTATTATTGAGTCTAAGGATTGACTGAAAAGCATTTCCCCTTCCAACGGAAGTAGACACAAATTGTTCTTCAATGCATTATCCACCAAGGTTTTAGCCATAATGACCTTCTTGCGGTTACAGACAAAGCCATCATCCTTGCCGATAGGTGAACTAGATCAATCGAACAATCAGCTATAAATTCTGCAGCCAACTTCACATTTGATAACATGTCTGCTAACTTTGATCTCTTTATATTCTAATTCATCGCTGCCTCCAATCCTTGCGACCACATCTTTATGGCTCTAGAGACAGAAGTAAGTGCAACTGCTGGCCTGCAAGTTGCTCCTGCTGCAACATATGTTTTTCTTAAAATTTAACTCCAGTAATTTTTCCATGGGATCTTTTAAAACCGACACATCATCCGCCGGCAGAGTAGTGCGTCATGCTAGTCTTACAACCACTGCGTCAACTTTAGGTGGGCTGTCCAAAGACTTTGTTAATATTTCATCAATGGGATATTTTGTTGATAATTTCCCTGGCATAGAAACTTTATTCTCAGTTTTTTGCCACTCTGTGCAAATAATTTCTGAAATTGAGGAATGCACTGGAAAAGACACATTCTTATCAGCCACGCATGTCTTGACTTCTTCTACCTGTAGAGATAAAGTATCTCTTACTGCTCTAATAAGAGATTCTAACAGAGCATTATCAAAAGAAAAATTGGTTGGACACTTTCTCTGATATCCAAGATGCCTCATCATCCGAAGATTGATGATGGGAATATTTCTGCCTTCGTCTTTTCTTTGCCTCTGCAATTTCTTTAAAGGGTATGTCCTCCAAAGATTCCCCCTGTCCCCCCAGCCCCAACCGCTATGTTAATATTATTAGAAAATGTCCCAAACTTTACTTACCTCCCCTCTTGCCTCCGCCGCGCTGCCAGGCCCTCTGCTTGCGAGTAAATGCAAGCAGAGGGGCGTGACCGGCAGTCGCGTCAGTGATTGGCTGATCGGCAGCCAATCACGGACGCGGCTGCCGGGAGTTCAGTGCAGCGGAGGCGAGAGGGAAGGCATGTAATGTTTCGGGCATTTTCTAATAATATTAACATAGCGGTTGGGACTGGGGGGACAGGGGGAATCTTTGGATAAAAGGGATTTACACTAGAGGGAGGGAATCCTAATCGGGAGGGAAAGGGAGGGGGAGAAGGGCTGCAGTACGCATGCCAAACTTCTCTCGGAGGCCAGGTAGGAGGCAGAGTCCTATATGGACTCTATCCTCCTGGTGGGCAATTTTTGGGACTTTGCGGGGGGGGGGGGGGGGTTCCAGGGGAACCTTCTGGGGGGTGGGGTGGGGGGAAGGGATACAACACACTACATGAGGGGGCCAGTAGTGGGGGGGGGATTATAGTTTTGGGGGTGGACATGCCCTTTAAATCCTTGAGACATGGTCTGTCTAATCATGTCGACCATAGTGTTAAAATGTGTTGATGTTGATGGGACAGGTTCCTCCTAAGGAGATATTGCTCCTGAGGAGATATTGCATCTGCAGGCTTTTTGTCTGATGCTGTCTTTGCAGATTTTTCTGGAGGTTGAGAGGCTGTGGGAATAACAGAGAAGCTGTCAGAGCCCACCCTCCATAAGTAAGCATACTTACCCCCAGCTTACCTAGATACCTTTTGGTGTGACCCCTTGCCATTACTACCAGGCTCCATGCTGTAACTGGGGAAGTATACAAAAAACAATAAGTAAAAGAAGAATTAAAAATATTTCCTAAAAAAACAACCTTAAGAAAAAAAATCATACCTGGAAGCCACAATAATAGATATGTAATCTAATGCAGCCAGAAAAACAGGCAGGACCCTTACTTCTTGCTTCCTTAAATAAGCTGTCCCTGCCTTGCCTGCAGCAAGGCAGAGATCTACAGGCTACAATCATCTAGAGGCAAAGGCAGAGAGT
This sequence comes from Hymenochirus boettgeri, assembly GCA_019447015.1. Taxonomy (NCBI): domain Eukaryota; kingdom Metazoa; phylum Chordata; class Amphibia; order Anura; family Pipidae; genus Hymenochirus; species Hymenochirus boettgeri. Next base: position 129,096,144 of record CM033470.1, read on the forward strand.
TCCAAATTATTTACTTGCCAAATCGCTTGCCAAAAAGGCTTCCAGGCGCAAATAAAAACAAAAAATATTTTTTCCAATTTCCAAAGTTGCAACCGGCATCTCCGGACGCCTAAGGCCTAGCATGTGCGACCCGTGCACACATGGCGTCCATATCAAACTCAAAGCACATCACTGTAGGCACTTTACCCGCAGAAGAGGGTGAATCAGAGTCTATGTCCGGGTCACTCGGACTTCTCCTCACCACCATACATTATGTAGGCATTCGGGGAGCTTCAGATAGCAGGAGGAGATGGAGAGAGCCTGCCACTGGAAGAGGTAAGCCATCTGTACTATCAGGCTTAAGATTCAGGAAACAAAATGACACAGATGGAAGGGATACTTATGGATTTGTTTCCTTGGGCAAGAGGGAGGAGCTTACCAACTTGGTGCATAAGATGCCGTGATAACGGGAAATGTATTAAATATACTTGTCATGTACCTAAAATAAGTGAATACTTTATTTTATATCCTTTCAATACTACAGCAGCACTGCTGGAATATTGAAAGGATATATACATTTGGATGTATACAGCTTTGCACAAGACACAAGGAGTTTGTGAGGTGCTGCAGCCCTGCTGTGAATATTTGTATTACTATTTTATATGCATATTTTTATGGCAATTTAGAAGGTAATAGTGAGAAATGCCACACATACACCTTTTCTATATGTAATATTATATACCCCCGCACCACATTGGTAGCTCCTAAAAATTAAATAATTCTTAGAAATAGGGGGGATACATCCTAACAATTTTTATTAAAGTCTCATCTCATAATATATACTTGCGTATAAAGACAAGTAACATTTTGAGAGCCTCCGCTCCCTTTATCAGACTCAGCAAAAAGATATCATACATCAATCATAAGCCACCATTTTTAAACCCATTAACAGGTAATTACCTCATAGTATTAACCATTTAATAATACTATAAATCCTACATGGTCTCCCCAACCCTGTATAGATCAAGCTTCACCAATATTAAGTAATAAGGATGACCGTGTCATGATACCTAGAACAAACCTGTTTAAGCCCGTTTAAGGCCAGCGTATTCAAACACTTAAAGGGCATGTCCACCCCCAAAACTATAATCCCCCCAACTACTGGCCCCACCATGTAGTGTAGTTTAATCCTTACCTCACATCCCAGCTCCATAGGGTTCTCCTGTAGTCCCCCCCCAAAGTCCCAAAAAATGACTACCAGGAGGCTAGCAGAGTCATATAGGACACTGCCTGCTAGCTGGCCTCAGGTAGATTTTTGCCATGCGTACTGCAGCCCTTCTCCCCCCTCCCTCTCCCTCCCTCTCCCTCCCGTTCTACTATCCCCCCCCTAGCTCAAATCCCCCTTAATATTTGTGCTCCCATGTCTCCCAGCCCCAACCGCAATTTTTTTTTTTTAGAAAGCTCCCAAACTCTTACTTACCTCTCTCTTTCCTCGGCGAACTGAGCTGCCGGCAGCCGCGTCGTGATTGGCTGCGCTCAGCCAATCACAGACGCGGCGCCGGTCCCGCCCCTCTGCTTGCATTTCCTTGCAAGCAGAGGGCCGGGAGCGCGGCGGAGGATGAGGGGAGGTAAGTAGAGTTGGGGGGCTTTCTAAAAAAAAAATTATAGCGGTTGGGGCTGGGAGCCCAGGGGGGACCATATATTAAAAATTTTTTTCCAGGGTGGACATAGCCTTTAACCCACCACACATCCCTTTGTTTCAACTTAAGTTTCCTATCCCCTTCATGATGGGAGAGAGGGACTATCTCCAAGACCTTAAAATGTAACTCATTTTCTTTGTTGTCCCTTGTCTGCAAAATGCTTGGAAAAAAAGGAAAGGGGGATGAGTATGTGTTTAGGTTAAAAAAATAATTGAAGACAAATTTAAAAGAAGAGAACTGGTGATATGGATGTTAAAGGGAGGCAATATGGGTGGAGTTAGGCAACAAGAAAGGGGGTAATGTCATTGTTGGTGTCTGCTATAAGCGCCAAATGCTAGCAGGAAGTCAGCTTCATATGCAGTGGCAAGGCCTTGGGGCTTGCAGCAAATTCAGAAACTCACGCCCTTTTCTGTGTTGGCAGTTCCACTCACCAATCAATGTCATGGTAATTAAAGTCCTCCTAATGAGTAATCATTATGGAGGACTTTAATTACCATGACATTGATTGGTGGAGTGGAACTGCCAACACAGAAAAGGGCGATGAGTTTCTGAATTTGCTGCAGGGAAACTCTCACTCACAGTTGGTTGCCTGTTCCTACTAGAAAAGGAGCTCTGTTGGATCTGGTAATATCCAACATCGTGGAGAGTATTATAAGATATAAAGGTAACGGGTGGCTTAGGAAATAGTGACCATGAAATAGTGTAATTTAGTGTATGTTATTGAAAGGAAAAGTGAGCTGGGTTAACAAAGACCTAATTTCAGGAAAGCAAATTTTCTCAGGTTAAAAGTAGCTCTTCAGAATGTCAACTGGGATAAGGTATTATTAGGTAATGGTACTGAACAGATGGGGCGGAGCCAACACGCCATGAGTTAGGTCATTAAAACAACTATCCAGGGCTAACACCAACAATATACCCCAATAAATACTGGCAAACTCACCTGTCAAAGACCCACGGCAGTGCAGATGACCAGATCAAAGACTCAAAAAGCAGCTGCGGCTGTACAGAAATTACATAAAATTTGCCTGCCAGGCACGAGCAGAGGAGAAGGCCGCGGAAACAGTAATTCCGCTTCGGCTACAATCCCCGGACGGTCTGCAATTACCTGCCCCATCCGGACACACTATGCAGGCTTCTACAAATCACCCCCCTGAACCTCCTGGAGCAGACCAAATGGCTCAACAGGTTGCTGACAACACTCCTGGAGGAGGTAAAATCTGACTTCTCTCTAATGAGGCAGAACATGCAAAGACTGAGGGGGCGAATTGGAGAAGGAAGGTCTCACCCCTTGGGCCTACCATAACACAACTCCAACAACACTTGAACCTCACTCGCCAAAAACTCCATGACTCCAAGAACAGATCACATAGACAAAATGTATTCTTCATAGCATTCCCCCTCAACATGCAGAAGGACAAGATCCTATTACGTTTCTGGAGAAATGGATACATACTTAGTTCGACGGTAAAGGTCTGACCCCTACGTTCACTATATAACTCGTACATCGTGTTCCCACCAAAGCAACAGCACCTGGAGATAGAGCCAGATCTCTTATAGCAAGACTACTAAATGGAAGGGATCGAGACCTAATTCTTAGGCTGGAGATTTCTAGTTTGAAAATGTAACTATACAGATTTTTCCAGATTTCTCCATTGAGCTCCAGAAAAAAAGTTATACCCTTTCTGAAATCAAAAAAATGCCTACAACAGATGGGGATCAAATATAGTATGGCTTACCCAGCACGGCTTTGAATAGAAGTTAGGGGCAACATTACATTTAAAAAAAACCCCAAAAAAACAAAGCTGCAACTGACACTTACTCCAGGCAAATGGATTGCTCATGAACTGTGTTAATCATAATACCTATACCTACATTATTTTTATGCAACGAAACTCAAAGTCTTAAGGTAATCATAAGTATACAGAACATCTCGTAATATCTTAAACTACTAATTCCAAACTTATGTACCTTCTAAGTTAATCATATTAACCACCCCGAAACTCATATATAGCTTAATCACTAGACTGTATGGCTAGATGATATCTAGATGATCTAGATGATCTCTAGCCACACAATACCTGCTCTTTACATTATCTAACAAGATCGCAGACAACTCGCTATACAACTAAATTGCCACCTATCAAATAAGACTTTGGAACGGTCTATAAGTTGCAGTTTTGAAATTTGCAACTGCCTATGGATAATCAATACACAAGATCAATTACTGGTGCTGGAGCACTCCTTTTTGTGGATATCCCCACAATAAAAGGATACTTGATCTCAGGGGGTGCACCTTAAGTGCACCCCCTGAAAAAACACACATAAATGTGGTTGGTTCAAAGAGTTGATACATGTTTTACCGGTTGCCCAAATGTTTAGGGCCTAAGTTCAATAACCATTTTGACCCATTCCCTTCATATCCTGCCCCCCATGTTGGTGAGAAACAATATCTTCAAATAAATTTATACCGCAAATACTACAAGCACTTATTATAAGGAGATGATAAAAAAGGTGACTCCTTATATTAAGCTAATTTATCATGGAGGCTTAATTAATCTAGCGTAATGGTATACAACCCTGTTGAATAATAGCCATATAAATGGAATAAAGTAACACCCCCCAAGACACTCTAAGATATAATATATGATAGATAAGATAAGGAAGAAGCGATTCTATAATAAATATAGCAATGTGCGTATTAACATACCGGGAAATATATATTTGCTCCTTCTTCTCCCTGCTCACTAACCCTCATCACCCAACCCCTATATGGTTTAAGTTTTATATAGAAATTTGTGACATTTTTACCAGTGTATCTATTAATATAATATATAAGTATTACTTAAATACAATATGTGATGTAACAAGTTATTAAGAATTTGTACTTTATTGTGCTATAAAAGTATATTTAATATATTTGAATATAATAAATAAAAGTTAAAAAAAAAAAAAAAGGTACTTGTGACTGAGCACCAGGGATCTGTAATAACATGAGTTAGTTAATGCTATGTAGGGAGAGTGTGGTTCCCAATCTTTAAAAAATAATAGCATTGTTTCATTGACGCACCACCTCTCCCAGTGTTATACAGTATGTAAAGAATGTATACGTAAAATGTATCAAGCACACTGTTGGGATATGCAGGATATGTCCTTTGTCCACAAGATGTCTCAATGGGTAAAACTCCTGGGACTGTGTCGTAAACTCATTAGCACGGTGCCTATTTGGCTAGGCGGATGGATTGAGATAAGTAATTTGCGGATTGGTCTGCTGTTCAGCAAGTCTGATGATTGGCTGCTGGTTGAAGGTTGGTCATTTGCACTTCAAAAGGGAATGTGGGAATAAAAAGGACAGCTTTAGTCCACATGGCAGGAGAAGCACACAGACAAAGGAAGAGCTAGGGTACATGTTGAGGCATTATCCTTTAGACAAAAGCTGATACAGGAGGCTAGCCTGCAGGAGGATGCAAACTTGGACTTGGCAAAAGGGAAAGCTAAGCAAGGGAGAACAGAGCTATTTCACATGCTTAGGCAGTGCCTAGCATCTCAGAGCTGTGACACTACCCTGTCCCTTACCCTGAGAGCAAGGGATCCAGGAGCCAATAAAGCAGGACCAGACTAGCAAAAGCCAGCAGCAGCCCAGCAGTTTGGAGCCAAGGCAGCCCAAAGATCCCAGGGACTGCATCCCAAGGACAGTGCTTGCTTGGTAGGAGAAGGTTGTGCTTGGTACTGGTGAATTATTATAAAGCTCCTTCAATAAAAAAAATAACTTGTGTAGCTTGGTTTGCCTTATTACCCACAACCTCACACAGGGCGTCCTGTGAAGTATAGGGGATACCACATGTTTAAATGAAGGAGGGAAAAATAAAAAACAGTGATAGGGACAAGTTAAAGAGAGGTTAGGGCTGGTATGAAGGAAGAGGAGAGATGGGGAACAAGATGAGAGGGAATAGGGTCGAGGGGGCAGGTGGCAAGATGTGTCCTGGATAGGAGAGATAAAAGTCCCTGTTCTGTTATAGTGGTGAAGCTCATTAGGGGGCAAGTAAATGGATTAGCCAATGAAGGGAGGATATACAGTGTAGTGGTAGGAGTAAAGATGGAGGTGATGAGCAATTAAGGGAGGTTAGGCAGTGCAGTGGCGGTGGTTGGAAGCTGTAAGGAGGAAAAATTGGATGTTTTCAATTTTTTTCTGCAAAATACGAGGCGATTATATCAGCCAATAAACAGGGAGTAGGCGGAGGACGTGAGGAGCAGTGCAGGGAGTTGAATACTTTAAAGAGCTGTTTGGGGTTATGGGATTATGTGGATATGAGGGAAGAGAAGTAGTTTTGTTTGGCTAAAGGATAAAATACTTCTGATCCAATAAAGGGCACTTTTAAATTCAAGAAAGTCTTTATTTTTGTTGCTCTTGCGCCAGCGTCGTTCAGCTATACGGGGTGGGTAACGGAGCAATAGAGTCTAGGGCATTAGAAATAGTGTTATGGTAATGGACGGCTGCAAGGTCAGGGTCAGAGAAGGAGGACATAGAAATAAGTTGTTGGAGGGGGCCAGAGAGCAAAAGGGGGTTGAGATTATGTAGGTCTCTGCTTCTGTATGTTTGATTATTAGGGGTTACATCCGGGACAGATGACACAATATTAAATTTAAGAAGATTGTGATCGGATAGAGGAAAGGGAGAGTTGGAGAAGTTAGATATGGAGCAGAGGCGGGTGTAGACCACATCCAGTGTGTTCCCATTACAATGGGTCTGCCATGTACCACTGAGTAAGGCCAAGGGAGAAAGTAAAAGAGAGAAGCTTAGAGGTAGCAGAGTTGTTAGTATCAAAGGGGATATTGAAATCCCCTAAGATAATTGAGGGGATGTCAGTGGATATAAAGTGGGATAACCAAGCAGAGAAGTGATTAAAGAAAGAGGTGGTAGGGCTGGGTGGTCGATAAATAAGCGCAATCTGTAGGGGTGTGTAAACACGGACTGAGTGGGACTCAAAAAATAGACAGGAGAGGGCTGGTAGAGGTGTGATGGTATTCTTCTCTCTGAGAACTGTTCTTTCAAACCCAACTCCCCCACCATGTATGTTATTGGGCCTAGTAGTGTGGCTGAAGTATAGGCCACCATACGACGGCAGGTGACACAGAGTCAGAGGGTGACAGCATGTTTCATTAAGACAAAGACTTGAAGAAAAGAAGCTTAGGCTTCAAGTTCGGAAAGGGTTTTACACTGAGAACAGTAAAGCTGTGGAACGGTGTTCCAGTGGACATTGTGATAGCAAGTTCATTGGACAGTTTCAAAAACCTGCTGTATGGACCTTCTGTTGCAAATTACTGGTATTTATTTATAAAGTAGTGTTGATCCAGGGATATTTCCGATTGCCACGACAATGTCACACCCAATTAGCTTAAGGGGAAAAAAAAAAAAACATTTTTCCCTTGCTATGTAGTTGCAGCAAAGACACCAGGAGGAATAACAAAACATTGTTTCCATAGTCATAAAATGTTCCTCAATGATACAATAGTGTCTAATTCTTTAAGGCTGGGTACACACTGCAGGACTTTTTGTCCTGACCAAGCGTTTGCTTTGAGTGCTCGGTCGGCCCTCATAGTGAACCGCACGATCGTCCGGGATTTACCAACAGACCCGATCGCCGATTCAGACAAACGGGCAACTGAGCTCGGTCGTGGCCGGCCACCCCACACCAGTAGATATTTACGGCCGACCATCCAATAGTGCTGTGGATTGGTCGGTCGGTCGGCCGAAAATATCTGCTGGTGTGCACCTCTACCTGCAGATCAGGTCACAGCAGAGAAAGACCTCCTTTCCTCTTGTGGCAAGGGTCTAGTACTTAAATATATAAATTATATAAATATATTTATGTACCGAACTATCTATGTATTTGTGACAATTGTCAACCGACCAATACACACGGCTGGATACATACCATAAGATATTTTCGGTCGACTGTTGGCGGATTGGTTGGAGAATTGTTGGTGGATTGGTTGGTAGATTGATGGTGGATTAGTTGTTGGATTGATAGATTGTTGGTGGATTGATTGATTGTTGGGACACAACAACCCCTTCCCTATACCCTTTCGCTATATAATAGAACCCAGCCAGCCAGGTAATGAATTACTTAAGCTGGGTACACAAAAGCAAAGATGTTTGAAATATGAAGGCCATACATTTGTTCAATATTACTTACCTGACTGAGCGTTCACGCGACGTTCGTGTGATCCTGACGGAACCGTCTCTCCTGATCTTATATGCGACCGACATGCGATTGCAAAATCCCATTCATTTTGCGACCGCATGTCGGTCGCATATAAGAGACGGTCCCACCTTGAATGACAGTCCCGAGCATTCTCCCTATACACAGCATAGGGAAAACGTTTGGGACCGCATGTTTCCCACAACTGCCACCAACTCCCCTATACTTTATTATAGGGAGGCCTACCAAGGGAAATTTTCTGCCTTTTCCAAACATTTGCGAGGCTGGTTTGTTCATCGCGATTGTTCGGAAAATGAACTACACACAACGATAAAGCTTTATTGTGTTTACCCAGCTTTATTGACAGTTAATTGAGCATGCCTGTCCTCCTCCACCATCCGTTGCGAGTGAATGATGACGCAGAGGCAAGGTAAGTGCGATACACTGGAAAGGGCAAAGGACCAGGCGTGAAACTACAGTGCAATAATGGACTGTTATACACTCCGCGTAACAGATCCGTGCATGCTTTTCCCCTGCTACTGCCCACAAACATTCTCGTTGGCCTTGCGGTTGCTTAGAAAGGACCGAAAATGTTCCTTGGCTGCAGGCATCTCACTGTACTAAAGTATAGGGGAGTTGGCCGCAGTCATGGGAAACATGCAGTCCTGAGCATTTAACACTGATTTTTGAAAAATTAATACGATATGTATGCACGGCCATTTCGGACATTAATTGTGCCCATTATGGGCACTTTGTCAGCTGAAACAGATTCGCCTGGCGGATCTTCAACGAGCCAGACTAAGTTCCTATAAACAGCATACACATTGTGCGTTGCGGGTAGGCTCCCGCGATCGCACTGGTGTATGAAATTGAGACTGTGTCTATGGTATAAAGTATATAAAGTGTTGCTGGTTACACACCAGCAGATATTTTCGACCAACCAACCGATCCTCTGCACTTTCGAAAGAATCTGCTAGTGTGAGGCAGCCGGCCGCGGCTGACCTCGATCGTCCAGGGCAGACAAACGGACGTGTGGGTAAATCACGATCGATTATGCGGTTCCCTACAGGACCGCACGGTCAATCGTAGAATCGCTCGTATTGATCGCTTGGTCGGGACAAATAGTCCCTTCGTGTGTACCCAGCCTTACAGCTTTTAATAAGGATTAAGACATTAGAAACTCACAGCAGGAAATGTTTAGTAAAGGTTCGTACACACGTGCGATCGCAGGTCCCGACCCGTGACGCACGATGTGTACGAACGTTCGTTTTGGGCGATAATCGGCCTGTGTAATGCAACCCGTCGTTGCCCGACCGACCGGGCGGATCTGTGAACGACCGTCCGTTTCAGGTCGGGACCCGCGATCGCACATGTGTACGAACCTTTAGTCTCTTCAGTCTGTCCCTGCCCCCTACAATTGCACATGAATTAGCTCACCGAGTCCCATTGTACTTTATCCTCCCCCACCAATTTAGCAGAAAACAAGGATTCCTACAACTGTCAGTTTACTGAGTTTTTTTAAAGGAACAGTTAAGCTAGGTACAAACTTATAATTGCAGCCACAACACTTGAATGCAGACAATTGGTTCATTTATGGGGTTTTAATGGGCACCATTAGTGATCTGACTGGCGGATCAACGAATGACCCCTGACCGAGCACATACACACGAACATTCTCGGCTGAAACGGCCGTTCATCGGGTGTACCGCTCTGCCATTGGGGGTCCTGCCTCGCTCGAATATCGAGTGTGTGTACGAGCCTTAAGAAGTCGTGAAGTGCTTAACTGAAGCGGTCAGGATTAATTAAGTTATAGAAATTTATCACTAGGCCCCATAGAGTGGCACAGCTGTTAGGGGGTCGTGAAACAGCTGCTGTAGAGTTAGGTACACACCATACAATCCTTCCTTCTGACCGACCATTTGAGGCTTCTGACTGTTTCGGCCAAGTGTCGGTCTCGGCAAAAGATGGGAGTACATCCACAATCGTTCTCCCTATATTAAGTGTATAACCTAGCTTAATCTGGCCTTACACTGCAAACTTACCGCCTGGCATTCCCATGACATTAAGAACACTGTCTGGCCCATTCATTTTGTGACCAACTTTACGTTGCACCTGTTGATCGTACATCAAATTAGCCCAAATTTGGTTCAGTATATGACCAGCGTTAGCACTTGTACTCACTGGCCCAATCCCGGCTCTCAACCAACATATTACTATTTGTTTTACCAAATGGTAAATTGGCTGGTAAAGTTCTTTCAATTCTTTCTAACTAGAACTTCAGCTCCCATCAGCCCCTAACAGCACAATAGCTAACCAAAAATTTGTGTAGATAACTACAGCTTTCATTCTTTTTAGAAAGATAAGAATTCATTATAAAAGAAAAGAAGGTTTGTAATATAAATGGAGGCGAGTGGTCCTGAGAAACAATTACCTTCTAGCAATGAGTTTTGTTTGTGTAACTGGAGACTGGAGGATAAATCCTTTCTAGATATTTTCACACCTAAAGCTGGGTACACACTGTAACGATAAAGTGTAACCGTCGGATAAGACGGTATCGGGGCTTTATCGTTATGTGTGTACGCTCGTTTCCCGAACGAGCACGCGACCGCCAAACAATCGGGTCGGCCGAACGCTCGTTCGAGAAAGGCCGAAAATTTCCATAGGCCATGCTAGACTCCCTATAGAGGAGTCTAGCGCGGCCGATGGAAACACACAGTCCCGAGCGTTCTCCTTATGAAGTTCATAGGGAGAATGCTCGGGACTGTGTGTATGCAGATCTTAAAGATGGCAGACAGGATCTTGCAGATCCTGTCTGTCATCTTTCAGAAATCTGGACTGTGTGTACCTAGCTTAACACAAAGCCTGGCTGGAGCTTATCAAGTTATATCACACATTCGTGTAAAGCTGGGTACACACAGTCCAGATTTCTGAAAGATGAGTGTGTGACTGTGTTTCCATCGGCCACGCTAGACTCCTCTATAGGGAGTCTAGCGCGGCCGATGGAAATTTTCGGCCTTTCCCGGCCGCGCGCTCGTTCGGGAAACACACGTACACACAACGATAAAGCCCCGATACGACGGTATCGGGGCTTTATCGTTACTGTGTGTACCCAGCTTAAGGGATGGACCATAGACATGTGTTTCTTGTTACTGAAGAGACTAAAGCTAGGTACACACAGCACAGATTTCTGAAAGATGACAGACAGGATCTGCAAGATCCTGTCTGCCATCTTTTAAAGATCTGCATACACACAGTCCAGAGTGTTCTCCCTATGAACTTCATAGGAGAACACTCGGGACTGTGTGTTTCCATCGGCCGCGCTAGACTCCTCTATAGGGAAACGTTCGGGAAACGAGCGTACACACAACGATAAAGCCCCAATACCGTCGGATATCGACGGTACCGGGGCTTTATCGTTACTGTGTGTACCCAGCTTAAAGTTGGTTGGAGCTTATCAAGTGGCTTCACACATTGGGGGGTTGGTGATTCTCTCTCCCCAGGTTTACATTTATTCCACCCACTCTCCCTTTTTTGAAGCAAGATTTGTTGGGGGAGGGTGTGCCATTAAAAGCTCATTTTTTGCTCAAGTCTGGTTTTACCACACAGTCGGACAGGGCAACTGGGGCCCACCAGGGAATCTTATGTCAGGGGCCAACGAACCACTCAAGCATCCAAATAATTTTTTTTAAGATTTACTAGCAAAAGTGTGCCCGTTGGTGCACAGTGGGAAATATGTGGGTGTATGTTTAGCTATATGTGGATACAGATAATATAAAATCTTTATATACACACTGCTATAAAATTTTGGGATTTGTACAAAAAAAATAAATAACTGCAAGATGTTAAAAATAAAAGAAATCCTATGAAATCTTGGTTCTATTAGTGTCACATCCCCTAAATGAATATTTTACACAATATACAGAGGCAGAAGGGAACCTACAGTATTGGGTGTACCCCGATAGGCATTAGAGGGGACATATATACTCACATTATTTGGATTGTACTGGAAGTGTCAGTGCTTTAGAAATACATGTTAAATATACATAAAGTGCAGCCTAACATCTAGATAAGACTGACCTTATCCAGCTTATACTTGTTATATAACACCATCAAATTATTCTGTTTGTTTATGGATTTGTTTTAATAAATCTATACAGGAAGATATTTAAATTTAAATTCTTTCTGAAAGAATCGAATTGTGACTAATTCTAATTGGAAAAGAATCTGATTGGTATACTAACAAATAAGAATCTTTCTGAAAGAATCTCATTGTAACCAATTCTAATTGGAAAATAATCTGATTGGTATACCAATAAAGGGGCCCATACACGGTGCAATTTTGTTGTACGATCATCGTACAAACTCCATGATTGTACATCAATTGTTTCGTTAATGGTATAGATAAAGTTTGGTGCAATTAAATTGAGAAGTTCTGATTGAAAGTGAAGGTGATCGGTCAGGACGGAAATTTTTATCTGCTACAACGAAATTGTTTATGTGTATGAAAGATTGTCCAACAAACATCTTCCAACTCGATCCTGGAGTGTCAAATAAACAACTTCCTGGAAAAAGCAGAACTCGCAGTCTGGAAGGTGTGAGACCATAGAGTGTATTTTTGGTTCATGACGGCAATGTGTGCTGCGGTACACATGACAACAACAGGCGCATTAATTGATGTATGAACACACAGCGAGATTCGTTAGCAAATAAAATATGAAAGAAAAATCAGCAGCAAACACAACCGCAAATAACTTCATTATTTATTACCATTCAAGACCTCAACCCCAAAGTGTGCTTTTTGCGTTCATCATTTCCGCCACATTACACTATCAGAAACTATTAAATCTGCCCATATACGGTGAATTGGTTGCTTTCTAGTGGCACATTCTATTCTGCAACAATTTACATCTTGCACAATCATATCTGCCTATTAATGCCAGATCGTACACAGCAATGCCAACAATTTTATCTTGTTCGTTTATGTCCAATTGAACGACGATCGTTTCCAATTTAAATCTGGTCTGTAGTTCATCGACCAATTTCATTGCACAGTGTATGGGCCCCTTTAGATTCTTTCAATAAAAAAAGCCGATTGTAACCAATTAGAATTGGTTACAGTCAGATTGTTTCAGAAAGAATTTGATTGGTATGCTTTCTGGAAGAATCTATTTGTAACCAATCAGAATTAGTTACAATCAGATTCTTTTTAGAAATAATCTGATTGGTATACTTACCAGTCGGATTCTTCTCTAATCAGAATTGGTTACAATCGGATTCTTTCAGAAAGAATCTAATTGACTTTTCCCTAGACCATTTTCCAGGTCCCAAAACTATTTACAGTTAGTTACTGTAACTTGAAATTTTCAAAAAATTTCAAAGGCATCTCGAAAAAATCTGCAAAGCGGAATTCCCGCAAAATCCGTGAATCACGGAAATCCATCGTGGAACTGGGTTCAGATCAGCAATCCGGTTCATCTCTATTCATGCTCTATTTATTGTAACATTGTTAGAGTGTTATAGTTCAGTAGAAACACCACAGTGAAATAGAATTGTTGTGCAGAGCTTGAATCAATCTTTCCCCTTAAATTTCCAACCAATAATAGATCAATAGCAGATCCATTGGATCATTCCATAATTAAAGGGCATGTCCACCCCCAAAACTATAAACCCCCCCCCTACTGGCCCCATCATGTAGTGTGGTTTAATCCTTACCTCACATCCCAGCTCCATAAGGTTCTCCTGTAGTCCCCCCCCCCCAAAGTCCCCAAAACTGCCCACCAGGAGGATAGCAAAGTCTATATAGGACTGACTCCTACCTGGCCTCCGGGAGAAGTTTGGCATGCGTACTGCAGCCCTTCTCCCCCTCCCCCTCCCTCTCCCTCCCGATTAGGATTCCCTCCCCCTAGTGTAAATCCCTTGTCACCAAAGATTCCCCCTGTCCCCCCAGCCCCAATCGCTATGTTAATATTATTAGAAAATGCCCGAAACATTACTTACCTTCCCTCTTGCCTCCACCGCACTGAACTCCCGGCAGCCGCGTCCTGTTAGAGAGGGATCACTATTGGTAAACGTGTTACAGAGGGATCAATATTGGTAAATGTGAGGTCCTATAAAGAACCCAGACTATCCTGTCATGTTTCAATCTTATTACATTTTATCAGTTCAGGACACAGGTTCATAGCTTCTGTGGAGTCTATTGCTTAAATAACGTAATAAACAATTAAACTCACTTCATGTCTCAGTGGAATGGACATGGAGATGTTTTCCTTTCAGTCCCCCTATCATATAGGGCAGGGATAAGCAACCAGTAGATCTCCAGATGTTTGAAAACAACAACTCCCAGTATTCCTCTACAAGCACTCTGTAGTTAGGGAATGCGAACTACAACTCCCAGCATTCCTCTACAAGCACCTTGTAGTTAGGGAATTCTGGGAGTTGTAGTTTCCAAAACATCTGGAGATCTCCAGCGAAGATCTCCAGATCTCCAGCGAGCGCACGGCCGGGACAAATGCCACAGCCAAATTTGCAAACGATTGACCGTGCGGCTCCATAGAGAACCGCACTGACAGGTAGTCACCTAGGGTCCCTAATTTAGTCGATAATAATGTATGATTATGCCCTAATCAGATATATCTAAATAATGGCCAGAGAGTTAAAAAGGCATTTGGGCTGTAAGGCTCCAAAGGCTTTTGTTTAGAGCTACAATAAGGAAATTTGGATCAAAGGTATAGAAGGGGGTAGAATTTGGGAGTACAAGGCTGGAGTGAAGGGGTTAAAATTATAGGTTCCACGTCTCCTTAATGAAAAACACATATAGTGCTGGGAGGGGACCCAATACCTCTTTTCTGATTGGTCTCTTTGTTTCCATGAATGTACACCCACCATATGTTATGAATTATATAGAATTCCATATTGTGATGTCATTTTGCCTATATAAACCAGTGAGCAGGTCTCTGTAAGGGGGGCTAGTGACATGCAAAGGATATGTCAGTAGTCTCTGCACGTGCAAATAAAGGAACCTCCTTCTTTTATCAATTTGGCCTCTAGAAGTGATATTATTACTGGGGTGACAAAACTTGAGGTACCCTATTTGGATCATCAGCACGATTGATCATGATTTTCCGACACGACCGATCCGGATGAACGGACAATCGAGGTCGGTCGCCAATATTTTCGGCAGGTCGACCGATACATGCGTGAATCGGTCGATCGGCCTAAAATACACACCTAGCGATTTTTCCTCCTGACCGGCCGTTCGATACTTTCGACCGTTCGGCCAGGAGGAAGGACTGTCGGTCGCGGCAAAAGCAGCCGCGTCCGACAGTTACCGTGTGTGAAACATGTTCCATCTGTAACTATGTCAGTGATGAACTTTCCCTGCACTTTGCACAGTTCTTTCTGTAGAGCTTAGATCCCCATATTTCACTACACATTTGAGTTACCGGCTGTACAGAGTGAGGGATATTGGGAGACACTTAGCAGATCTACTGTATAACTTGCTGCACTAGGAACCAGGAAGGAACAGAGTGCAAGGAGATCATGTGACCTTTCAGTGC
The DNA here is from genome assembly GCA_019447015.1 of Hymenochirus boettgeri. Taxonomy (NCBI): domain Eukaryota; kingdom Metazoa; phylum Chordata; class Amphibia; order Anura; family Pipidae; genus Hymenochirus; species Hymenochirus boettgeri. The sequence goes on from CM033470.1 coordinate 129,111,579, forward strand.
TGGTTTGTCTTCAATTCACACAACCCGTTTTCGCACCACCTACTGGTCACAGCCGGTGCTGCACCTCTAACAAATAAATGCAGTGAGATTTTCAGGATGTAATGGCGCATTTTATCCTGATCTGCATTGCGACAGCCTCCCAATCCACAGTTCACCCATCTGTATCATTTTGTTACAAAATGGGCCTTTTATGTATCGAATGGGTGAAATTGTTAAAATTTGGTTGATAAAGGTGGCCATACACCAGCACGATATTACTTACCCGACCTACCGCTCACGCGGCGTTCCTGCCGGAACCACCTCTCCCGATCTTATATACGACCGACATGCGATCGCAAAATGAATTGGATTTTGCGATCGTATGTCGGTCGTATATAAGATTGGGAGAGGTGGTTCCGGCAGGATCGCAGGAACGTCGCGTGAGCGGTCGGTCAAGTAAGTAATATCGTGCTGGTGTATGGCCACCTTAATTTTCTGCAGATATGTGGCCACTGAGCCTTAGGTTAGACTGTTTTATAAAATATCGTAGAAAGTGAACTATGTAGAAAGATGGAAAACATTTGTTCTAAAGAGAATCATTCTGAAGTCGGTAAGAGTATCTATAACTTAGAATGACTTGCCCACGAATGAGTATATAAGTATTTTAGTCAAATGCTATTATACGGTCTTACAATATGTAATTTAATATGTTTTATGTATTTATTATTACTAAAGTAGGTATAACACGGGTGGTGTCTACACAGGGTTAACCTGTGGAGTTACCAGAGTGTACGGGTCCGTCATGTGTATAGAACCCACCAGTTACGGGGGGGGGGGGGGGTCACATCATGAAACGCATTGATGTTTGTGCTTTAAATAAAATATACAGTTTGTTTCACTATAAATATTAAAGTCAGTGTCTGTGGTTGCTCACTACTCCATTTGTTTCTATTGAAAGGTGACTTGTTTTACACAGCAGGACAAACAACATAGCTTATTCAGAGACTAGCGGATGTCAAAAGAGCTAGATTTACATATGCACAGAATCTTTTTAATCGGACTACCAAAGGATGAGAAGGATTCCGTAAGGCTTCAAAAGACGCAATACTCCTACCATTGGTAGGTTTGATAAAGGTTTTTTTAGATTGGAAGTCCTGTTGCCCCGGTTTCTGCTTACTGGTTCTTCCAGTTAGCAACTTTTAGTTATGGATTTGACAGTTGACATCACAGCAAATGACTGAATGCTAATCCCCAAGCTGCCTCTTCTGAGCATACTCAGTACCAGGTCACTAAATTGCTTAGTTTCCATGAGGCATCCAGAAGCATAGCAGGCATACAGTAATGAATTCAGAGCACAAGTAGTATATATCAACATATTTTAAAGAGGCCATTCTTTCTAAAAAAAAAAATTTATTACGAGGGTGGAGTTGTCCTTTAAAAAATATTACCAATAATCTAATAAATAATTTTACAATTTAAACAAATTTAAAAACATAGATAATGTAATAATCTACAAAACTACCCCCTCTAACATTATATTTATTTCAGAATAATTACCTTTTCAGTTGCTGTTGGACAGTACCATACTAAAACTACAGTAGTAAAGATGTTGATGAGAAGTCCAACTATGGTAATAAGGTTTGGAGCAATCCATGCTGGAACTTGTTCCACCAGCCATTCCCAAAACCTTTGCATTACTGGTTCCAAGAGAGATTTCCCACAGCTTTGGTACTGATGCTCCTCCAGTCTCTTTAGCTGATGTCGCGACAGGGGTGGTGTTGTCATCTCTATAAATTTTCTTAATACATATGCTGTTTTATGAGAATTTCCACAACCTGTAGAGAACCCTTTGTGAAGATCCACATGTCGCCTCTTTGTTGTTTTCTGCCCACTCATTGGAGTTAACCGTTAGTAATATTACCTAAAGATGACAGAAAAAAAATCAAACATTGTTTTCAGAGGGGTTGTGGGTAGAAAATGTTGGAAATGCACATTTAATGTACTGTATATTAAATGGGAATTGTGGTTTCCATACAAGTGTCCTAAATACAAGTACTATTAAAAAGCTCTCATATCATTCAAGCAAGTCTTGGTCTTGTGAATTTAAAATTATAGACAAAGTTTAACTTACTAGTCTGCACAGTCTCGTCCACACACCTCATAAACCCACCCCCAAAAATCAATCTTTTATAAAGCTACAATACCAAGAAAATACAATATAAAAGACTTGCAAGAATTATCTGTGTTTTCCTCTAGAATCCTGCGTGGGTCTAATTTTCCATACTCGCAATCGACCAGACCAGCAGAACCGCTAGCCACTTTTCTACCCACAACCTTTATTCTTTCTTCCAAAATTTGTACAGTAGTAGCAGGATTTACGACAGCCATTGCCAGACATGGGGGCAAAAGATAAATGTCAGAAAGTCTTTGTTCTTGTATGTAAAAAATAGTGTGCTTTACCGAGTCAGTATTGTATCATGCCTGAAGAAGAAGCATTGGAAAGATTGCATTTTCAAATAATTTTAGTTAGCCAATAAAAAGGTTATTATTGTGGATTTCTTTAGCGCCAGCATCTTCTGTAGCGCTTTACAATTACATGGATACATACACATCAGGCCCTGCCCCGAAGAGCTTACAATCTAAGCAGTTATTTGACACATATAACCTATCAGCATGCCTTTATGATTGTGGGGGAAACCGGAAGACCCGGAGGAAACCATCACCACACCTTATAGTGGGCAGGTGTGAAATGCCAATAACGGTTGCATGCAAGCTCATGTATGCGCACACAACCTTAAACACTGATAATGTGACTATCCTATATTACAAAGTTAAGAACCAGAAACTTTGTAGCACTTCTGTACATCAACGCCTATATATATTTTTTTTTTTTTTAATTTGCTAACCGTGGCATGTGCTTGTACATAACAATAAGATTGGATGTTACAGACATGGCACTTCCTTTTAGTGTCCGTATGACACTAAAAGGTGTGGCTAAACCTTTTTTGACTTTTTCATTGTAACATAGGGGTGTCGGGTCAGTAAGTATAGTTCTGGGGAAAAGCAGAGGCTACTTTACAAATTTTAAAAATACCTCTGTACCCCCTTTTTTCGACATTCTTTAAGTGAATTAACCTGCGTGCTACCATCTGGTGGTGAATCGAGTGAATCAAGTTAATTGCACATCTTCCTAATATCACAGATTGTTCTGGGCAGTACAATGTTTTGCTTCATTTTGTTGCTGTGAAAGGAGGATTAGAGCTGTCAGTTATAAGGAGCAGCAGACCATGTGATGCAGAAATGGCATGTGACCACACACTCTGTCACCCCCTCTCACTTGTAGTTCGCCCAGAGTCAAGATTGAGAGGTAAACTGACCAATCCAAGAGAAGTCTCTTGTACTGGGGGTTGGGCAGGCAGTTACCAATGGAGATCACAGCTTTTGTGCAGTCTGGTGCAGAGTTCAGAGAAGGCAGCCATGGAAAAGTGAAATGAGAGCTGTGAATGACACTGCCCACACTGCAATACAACTACACGGAGGGGTTCATTTTACTTCACACCTTGTGTCTCTTTTCCCCACAAACTACTGACCTCAGTATTAAAGGCCATGTACACACTCTTTTCACTCACCTTTCCTTTCCATGTGTCATTTTTACACAGAAATTGCTTGTTTTAAAGCTAAAATCATGGCCAATAACATACAATTTTAGTTCTGGGGGTGGACATTCCCTTTAAATATATGTATATATTTTTAAATTTATGTATATATTTTTAAAGTGCAACCTAACAACTTGATATGACAGACATTATCCATCTTTTATTTGTTGTATAACACCATCACTATTTTTTGGTTTTCTTTATCCATTTTTTTTTCAAATAAATCTATACAGGAAGATATTTAAATCTAGGGTTTTGTCTTTTCTTGATCTATTTATTGTAACATTATATAAAGTGTTATAGTCCAGTAGAAGTAGAAACACCATACTAAATACAACGGGCAGCACTGTGGTTAGCATTGATGCCTTGCAGCACTGTTGTCCTGAGTTCAATTCCACCCTTGGACACATCTGCAAGGAGTTTGTATGTTCTCCCTGTGCTTGTGTGGGTTTCCTCCGCATACTCTGGTTTCCCCCACAATCATAAAGACATACTGATAGGTTGTATGTGTCAAATAAATGTGCTTAGATTGTAAGCTCTTCGGGGCAGGGCCTGATGTGAATGTATACATGTAATTGTAAAGCGCTACAGAAAATGTTGGAGCTATATAAATCTACAATAATAATAATAAAAACTGCTGTGCAGAGCTTGAATCAATCGCCCCCCTCCTCAAATTCCCAACCAATAATAGATCAATTGGAGATCCACTGTCTTTCTCTAATTAAAGTTATCAATCTGTCTTTTAGTACTCGCCCTCCCCATTAACTATTTCCACACATATACCTAAATCCCTGCCTGCCAAATTCTTCTGGCTCCAAAACATTCAGTCCAAACCAAAATTCCACACCCCCTGTAAATAAACTAATCACATGGTTATTTAATTCTCAGAGAAATGGGCATGCAAATGTTCATATCAGTCCCCCCATCATATATAGATATCACTTCCTGTCCAGCAAACAACAGCTCTTCTTTTTCTCTATTGCAAGGGGAGGGGTGGGGTGAGTGTAAAGCTGTCTCACACATTTAGAAGAATGTTTTGATTTGCTAAGACTGTCACATGTTTTACAAACAGCACATAATTGGGTGAAATACAGAAACTTCCTCACTTCTTTTACCGTAACACATGCAGAGGCTATAGCAGTGACACAGGTGTGGCTAAACCATCCATTTTGACTATACCATATTAAAATAGGGCTACCGGCAATGTAAGTACATTTTTAAACTTTATACAATTTGCAATGTACCAAATATAAGTACTATAATTTATATGCTTATATTTATGGTAATTTAGATGTTATTAGTGAGAAATGTCACCCATACATATACACCTTTCCTATATGTAATTTTTAATACCCCTACCTCATTGGTAGCTCCTAAGAACTCAATGCAATCTCCGTAAAAAATATATATTATACATTATAAAGGATGTATGTATGTATGGATGTATGTAGGCAGGTGGATCAGCACAGCATTATGTAGAGCAGTGGATGCAGGTGCACGCAAAATAAGCACCATTTTTAACGATAAAATCTTTTATAACATCTCATTAAGTATTTAAAGTGCTTTAGAAATGCATGTGTTTAATTTACATAAAGTGCAATCGAAGATAGAAACATTATTCATCTTATATTTGTAGTAGAACACGATCACTTTATTCTGTTTTCTCTATCCATTTGTTCTGATGAATTCATGCAGGAAGATATATCAAGAAATGTCAAAACCCTGATATTTATCATAACATTGTATAGAGTTATAGTTCAGTCCAAACACCACCGTGAAATACAACTGCTGTGCAAAGGTTAAAGCTATCTTCTCCCTTAAACTTACATTTAATAATGGATCTATGAAGAGGATATCCATTGTATTTTCCCATAATAGAAATGATCAATCTACCTTTCAATACTCACTCTCCCCATTGACTCACAGCTGTCACCAGCAGTCTGTTAGGGAGGGATCACTATTGGAAAATCTGGGGTCCTATAAAAATAGACTATTCTGCCAGTCATGGCTATTATGGGGTAGGGCTTGGAAGCACAAAATACCAGTCAGCTATATTGCTTAAGGGCTTTTTCCTTTTAAAGAGGAAAAAGCCCTCCCCAGAGCGTACAATGAAATAGAGCCTTCTTACAACAAAAAGGTACTTCACAGCCTCATCCTATTAATATAGCTTTGCTTAAATAATGTAATAAAGGATTAAAAAAAAACTCACTCCCAGCATTCTCAAAGCAATGGGCAGAGACATTGAAAGGACAGAAAGGAAGTTTTTCCTTTCTGTCCACTATCATACATAGATATGACTTCCTGTCTAGCAAACAGCAGCTGGACAGGAAGTCTTTTACCTATTGGGAAGGGTGTGAGGCAGCAATATGCGTCTCAAACATATCTGTAAAATTTAGAAAAATGTTTTGATTGGCTAAGACTCATGTTTTACAAACAGTACATAATTGGGTAAATTACAGGAACTTCCTTTCAGTTTTAAACACATGTAGAGGTTTTAGCAGTGACAGTTTGGCTAAACATTTGCTTTTGACTGGCAATTTCGTTATACACTGGTAGCAAACTGCCAATTTCATAATATACTGGTAGCAAATGGGAATTTCATTACATACTTTTAGCAAATGGGATTTTCATTACATGCTGGTAGCAAACTGGCAATTTCATTACATGCCGGTAGCAAACTGGGCTTTTTTTACCCAGTGATCAGCAAGAGGCTTGGAGCTGCAGTTCAGTTTTTGCATCTTTGCACTTTATCTGCAATAGTGTGTATTCTCAGTTCTAGTTATAGCAGTAAACATGCCAATAAATTCTAGGTTCTACTCAAATGTCGCAGGTTGGTGGGGAGGTGAGATCTATGTATGTATGGGCACTTCTACTACAGATTATTACAGACCGATTTCTTTTTATAGAAAGGAAAAAACTTTTTAATTCCCCACTGTAATTCTGCTACCCGGCCAGCAGTTCTCTCTATCCAAACTCGACCTGCAACCCATTCAAACTAAATGCGGTTGACTTGACCAGATGCAGGACTCTACTTTTCTCTGCCTACAAAGGCATTAAAGAGAAAAAAAATATATATATTTTCAGGCTTTAAAAGCAATAAATGTTTTTGGAAAGGAACCTCTTCCATTTGGCTGCAGCATTTCCCCTCTGTCCGAGCAGTAGAATACCAATGGACATGCTTAAGCCATGTGGCTGTGTTACAAACCCCCCAGTCTGGTCCCATCTGCCCAGCATTTTAGTCATGGAAAATACAAAACTTGGATAAAACAAAAGGAGAAGGAGGGGGTGAACATATAATAGCACACATTGAAATATATATTAACACCTAAACCAAATTCCTAGATAGGGGAATAACCTGCAAAATATTATCAAAAGATCCTGTAAGCAAATTGTTACACACACCTCTTAACATCTATACAGAGATATATCTATATATTCTTCATGTATATGTTCTTCAAAAGCAAGGTTTTCTTGTGCATACTCAGATTACCCTTTAAATGATTTTATATCATTTATTAATATAATTAATTGTGCATATAAAAAAGGTAAAGAAAAGTTTTCTTATTAATAATTGAGCATTTAGGTAGCACACGATTAAAGATAACGGGGGAAAACGAAGAAATTCTCTAGTATAGATGCCCTATGCACATCCACAGAAGGGGGTGCAGATCCTTAAAACACTTACCCCTAAAGGTTTATACTAGAGTGTTATTCAAACACCAGCAGAGGTAACGTTTAAACTTTTATTGAACCATCAACATATCTAACACACAAAATTTCGGGGGCAACTCCCCCTTCATCACCACCCAAGTAAAACCTATCACTAAAGCAAGCATTGCAATCACTGCCACTTACACTAGCTTATTAAGGTCAGAAAGGCTTGATATGTTTTACTCATCAAAAGAGAATAGTTTTCCAATGGTCTACTTCACCATTTTATCCATGCAAAATCTTAATACATAATCCATGAGCAGGGATGTAAACAGCCGAGAAACACATGCTCTTCTAAGGGGGATCTCCAAATTAAGCTACATAAGGACTTAAACCCAAAAAAACAGTCCCCAACAAGCTATAACCCATCACACACAATGAGTCCAAAAAAAGGAATAGGCTCCAATGGAGAACTAACTGACTTCTTTGGTAAAGAAGGGGCATCCAAGATGGCCATGCCTCAGAAACCAGAGATGCGGCCAAACAACTACCCTCCACCAGGCAGGATCTGGAAAACCTATACAATAATATCCAAACAGTTTTACAGAACTCCCAAAAACAAATAATCCACGAGGTACATCAAGAAATCGTCAGGCTCTGGGACCGAATTACACAGCTGGAATCCAACTCGCACCAATTTGAGAAATTAGACATCTTCCTGCTTCAGGACAACCAAGAGGACGCTAGAGCAAGAAGAGGAAATATTAGATTGAGAGGTATTCCGGAAGACGTAACCGAGGTGGAGGACTTCCTTGCAGGTCTGTTTGCGCACTTCTAACTGAAAGAGCAAACCGCTTACTTTCTAATGGACAGAGCGCACAAAGCCCTCCAACCCAAACCGAATGATATAATTTGTAAACTGCACTATTTCCAAAACAAAGAAAAACTAATGATAGCAGCTAGAAACCAGGAAAAGATCACTTACAAGGGATGTCAAATTTCAGTATACCAGGACTTCACTAAACCTGGCAGGACAAAGGGAATTCAGGCCCCTACTGGATGACCTTTTAAAACACAGAATCTGATACAGGTGTGGTTTCCCAGTTAAACTATTAAAAAAATGGAAAAAAAATTAAATTTCCCACCCAGACGAGGGAACTGATCTACTGCAAAGGGTGGGGATACAACTTCAAGATCCTCCAAATTCATCAGAGGACAAACAGCTCACCACAAGGATCCCGACGCCCATAAAGACAAGATGAGCGAGTCCTAAAGCTTACGGTAAAAAACACGGGCCTAAGATGGTGCCCTATAACCCACCACAAAGTTTACAAATGGACTGCTACCATAACGCGGCCCCAAAACCTACAATACTTTTCCCCTAAATTGCCATCAAGGACCCCTAGGACTCACAATAATCTACAGAAACTCACAGGTTTGAATCCATATTTCTAATTATCGGTTACTGTTTGGACACTAAAGGAAGCCCACAAGGGTCTTCACACCCTAATTAGATTGAAATTAGTAAATTGCGATTAAATTTACCCAACAGTGAAACTTATTGGAACTCTATAAAGCCACCACAGGGCGCAAACAACTTCGCAACCAAGATATATCTCTCCCTATCTCCCCCAGTTGCTGAAAGTTCTCCTCTTGTTAAATACAATATACCGGTATTTAAGAAGAGTATACATTAAATTACAATTGTCTGGTTCTTTTATCACTTGCCATAGTATTCTCACTCTAAGGGCATGTCCACCCTTCTTAAAAAATTTTTATATAATATTCTCCCTGTCCCCCCAGCCCCAACCGCTATAGTTTTAAGTTCAGAAAGTGCTTAGAAGTACTTAGAAAATGCAAGCAGAGGGGTGGGACCATCAGTCGCGTCTGATTGGCTGGGCAGCAGCCAATCACGGACGCGGCTGCCGGGAGTTCAGTGCGGCGGAGGAAAGAGGGAAGGTAAGTAATGTTTGGGGCACTTTCTGAACTTAAAACTATAGCGGTTGGGGATGGGGGGGGGGGGGGGGAGGGAAAAATATTATATAAAAATGTTTTTACGCTAGGGGGAGGGTATCTAAATCGGGAGGGAGGGGAAGGGAGGGGGAGAAGGGCTGCAGTGCGCATGCCAAACTTCTCCCGGAGAGGAGACAGGAGGCAGAGTCCTATATGGACTCTGCAGTACTCCTGGTGGGCATTTTTTGGGACTTTAGGGGGGGGATAGCAGAAGAACCAGATGGAGCTGCAATGTAAGGTAAGGATTAAACTACACTATACAATGGGGCCAGTAGTGGGGGGGGGGGGGGAATTATATTTTTGGGGGTGGACATGCCCTTTATTGGTAATCTACTACTAACAAAACATTCAGAGGGATTATACTAACAAGTAAAGGTTTACATTTGTTAAACCCCACAAGTAAATAATAATACACTGCTGTATCCAGAGTCCAAACAGGCTTAATCAGAAGGTTATAGATATCCTAATAAAATACATACAATCAGATAATTGTCTACCGAAAAGATTGTACTGTGCAATGATATAATATTGTTAATTAGGACACGCCTATCAAAAGGGAACAAAATGATGAATTTATCCAACCGATAAGGAAGGATATAAACTAATCACCCATTAGTCTCCAATTGATACCAGTCTGTGTCCTACAATATCTATAGCTCAGGTTACTAATCCCATACCTTATAAGTACTATTAATGCAAATTTCACATGTTTACATAAACAACAAGCACTGTGTTCTATAGACTAACTGACTCCTCGATAAAATCCCCTCTTACTACATAGGAAACACCACTCTAGATCTTTACCCAGTGTATACCCCTTCTAAAGCCCTATTGGAAATCAATAATCTTATCAAATGGCAAGTCAATCTGACTTTAGGAGAGCCTATGATCCCTGCATTAAAAACTCTATACTCGAGCTGTGCAATACAACGCAACTCCAGTTCCAAACCAACCCACATTAGTCCTTGCTTCACTACAAGGAGACCCCGAGTGGAGAGAACGGTGACAATAACACTATATCTACTAAATTTAACAAGACTCCCTCCCACAACTAATGCAGGTATTTTCCGGTTTATATCAGTATTTAAATAAGTGAGACAAGGTGTGCTCTCACCCCAGGAATTGTTAATTCCAGTTACTGTTAATTTTTTCATTGTTTACATTAACATTATTTGTTTCTTCCTTTGTTTTATTTTTATTTCTAAGATAATAGTACAAAGTGATTTACAGAGAGGTCTGACTGGTTGCTGGCGTCTGGTCATCCTTTAGGTCCGGGTCCTCCACTGTAGGCTGTTCGCCGAATCTTGGACTTCAAATCAATAGCTACCAGACAAGGGAGAAAGACTTCCACCTAAACAAATAGACAAGCACTATCATGCAGGCACCTAAAGAGACACCTCTGCAGGTAACATCTCACAGTGTCAGAGGCCTTAACAACCCGCAGAAGCGTAAAATGGCCATGCAATATTACAATAAAACTCGTGCAGACATACTAACATTCCAACAAACTCACTTTAAAAAAGGCAGAGAACCCAAATACTGGAACAATACATACAAAACTTACTTACGCCTCCTCCAAATCAGGCAAACCCAGGAATAGCAATTCTTCTCCATAAAGACTTACCATGGATGAAGGAATCACACTTCTGCAACCCCAAAAGGCAGATAAATAATACTTAATGGGCACATACACAACTTTCGAATCACAATAATAAATGGTATATGCCCCAAACACCAACCAAAAAATTTTCTTTCAAGAACTGTTAAATAAAATTATCACTCTAGCCTCTGGACCCATAACCATGATGGGAGATTTCAACGTAACCTCAAATTCACAATTGGACAAATCAAAGACAACCAAACAAAATACAGGCAAAACATCCTGTAAGCAACTCGCAACTTTACTCAAAAAAACGAATCCATTAGACGCATGGAGAATTTACTTCCCATATTAAAGACAGTATACCTTCCACTCACCAGTTCACCAAATATACACAAGATTGGACTACTCATTCATCTCGCCACAATTACAGACACAATTGCAAAACCCAATAATCTCAGATCTCTTAGTCAGATCACTACAATTCAATGACATTTTAAAAGTAAGTCCCTCGCCACTATGGAGACTAACGAGGCTTTACTAGCAAAGGAGAACCGTGACGCACCAGGGGTCTTTATTACTTTTATATATGCATTCTATGTAAGGGAGAGTGGTAACCAGTCCTTAATAAATAATACAACATTGTTTTATCCAGGTACCACCCCTCCCAGCGTTATTCCCCATGTAAGCAATATATGTAAACTGTATCAAGCACACTGTTGGGAATACACAGTTAGTCCTTTGACCACAAGATGGCTCAATGGGTAAAACTCTTGGGATTGTCTGTTGTAAAATTAGTCTGGTGACACAGTCTGGGTAGATGGATTGAGATAAGTAATTGCTGACCGATCTGCTGCCCAACAAGCCTGATGATTGGCTGCTGGTTGAAGGTTGCTCATTTACATTTCAAAGGGAATTTGGGAATAAAAAAAGCAGCCTTGGCACACTAAATCAGAACAGAGCTAGGACACATGCTTAGGCAGTGCCTAGCAGCTCAGAGCTGTAAAACACTACCCTGTCCCTTAGCTTGAGATCAAGGGGCCCAGGAGCCAGAGCAGATCAAGAGAAACCAGCAGCAGCCCAGAAGTTTGGAGCCAAGGCCATGGAACCCAGAGTGGAGCACAGAGATCCCAGTGATAGTGCTTGCTTGGTAGGATAAAGTTGTGCTTGGTACTGGTGCATTATAAAGTAATAGATAGTAATAGATAGGATAAACACCATCATGACCTACGAAAAAATGTTCCATATCATAAACGATTCAATACATCTCTTCTACAAAACCTGGACATTATGGATCTATAGCACATACACCTCTCACTTGAGAGAATGGGCAATGGGTTGATAAAAAATAGGAAACTGTATGTATAAATTTCCATTTGACCAGAAAACGAAAAATGTTTTATTACTTTCAACCCACCCTGTACATCTATTAACCTCTCAGAAACCAAGCAGGACATGAAAAATAAAAAAAATAAATAAAAAAAGGAACTTCGATCATCGACGATTCTACCAACAGCATGACACCTCAGGACAAGGAAACCATACCCAAATGTTCTCTTGCACAAGAGACGGCTCTACCCCCCCAAAGAAAATACCGAACTGGATCTAACTAACACTTTACCCTCAACCAAACCCAAAGTTCACCCCTTACCCTCCCCCCCTTCCCTTTTTTCTTTCTTTCCCCATTATTATATCATACTGGAGTAACAACAATTTACGAAATGGTATATGTTGCCGATACCAATATGTTATGCATTTCCTTATGTTGAAAATATCTTAATAAAAAATTATTGACCGCTAAAAATGGTGCTAATTTTGCCCCAACCAATCAGATGTTAGTTTTCAAATGTTAAATAAGATCTGATTGGTTGGGGCTAAATTAGCACCATTTTAAATGATAAGAACTTTTATTGAATCTCCCTGTATGTCTTTAAAAAGACTTTTACAGCATTCCAAAAGCTAAATGCAAAACCAGAGCACCAACTACAGACCAGTTTCGGCTTTATTGAGCCATCATCAGTGTAGTGCAGGCCTCTGGTTTTGCACTGAAAAGGGAGTATCAAAGCCTGAATTCTCTCCCTACCTTATTTAATGTATTAGTGACGTCTGTTGATAGGCGCTTCACACTTCACGCTTTATAACAAAATTTACCATTGTGAAAACGTGTACAAACCGAGACAATGTGTAACCACTGCAACTTAATTGTACAAGCATATACATTTAACTATATTGTTGGTTTTTGTGAATAAAATTTTGTTTAAAATCTATCAAAAGGAAGTACAAAGCCTTAACAGAACACATCAATGCTGTAGACCAAAACATCAAATTTAAAAGGGAAGAAGTACAAAACACACTGGCTTTCTTGGACTGCATGGTAGAAGTCAGGGAGAATGGAAAACTGGAAGCAGAGGTTTACAGAAAACAAACCCACACAAACCAGTATTTGAAGTTTGAATCCCACCCCTCTTTAGATCATAAATCTAAAAAAATCCCCACTAGCACACAGAGGCGAAGGCAAAAAAAAAAAAAAAAAACACTACCATATATACTCAAGTATAAGTCGACTTAAGTTAGCCTGAAAACCTAACCTCAACATACTCGGGTCAAGTCCTAATTTAGATCCAAATTCTGCAATTGCGGATAGTAACCAGTAGGTGGCGCTGTGTTAACCTGCATAGAAAGTTATAGGAGCTGTTATTGCCTTTACAGTCTTTCCTGCTTCCTGTAGTCTGGCTGCTGGATCACTCAGCACTGTCACTGCTCATCTGGATGCTGTAAATCTGATGGGTCTTCTCAGTTTGGGGCAAAATGTCTGCTAGTTCAGTGCAAGTGACACCTTGAAACTGCAACTCAGGTGACATTTTTAACTATTGGGATCAGAGGGTCCTTTACTATATGGGGTTCAGGAGAATTGTAAATGATGGTAAGCTTAATTAAAAGTTTACTGAACCTTGCCACTCCACATGTTTAGAAACTGAAACTCCCAGCAAAAAAAGCATGTTGGGAGTTGTAGTTTCCAAACATCTGGAGTGCCAAGGAATTGGGGATTACTGGTACTCGATTTGGCTATTACTGTATGGGATTCATGTATGGGAATTCTTCTGTCCATTTAAAGGGCAACTTAAGCTACAAAACAATACAGAATCCGAAGGCAGTAGTGGTGATAATTTCTACCCTCGGCTTATACTCGAGTCAATCAGTTTTTATACATTTTTCAGGTAAAAATAGGTACCTCGACTAGTACTCGAGTATATACGGTAAACATCTCAGAGAAGCCCTTAAAACTGGATATCCGGACTAGGCCTTTGATGAAAGAGGTAGAAGGCAAGAAAACAAGAAATTAAATCCTACTTAATGATATTTCTGTTCCCCAGTCACTTCCATGGCAGCAGTCAACAAATGAATCCCCTCCTAATGCTGGCTATTGGACAGGAAGAACACTCCCAAATCTTTAAATAGTTCCTCCCTCCTTTGTTCCTTGTTCTGGTTCCAAAGATGTAAGTAAAACATTTTAGGGGAGGGTTTTGGTGACTGCTGCCATGGAAGTGACTGGGAAACAGAAATCTCTGTAAGTAGGATTTGATTTCTTGTTTTTCCCAGATCACCATGGCAGCTAGTCACCAAATGGATTACACCAAAGCAACACTATTGGACGGAAATGTTCAAACACCAAAACATTTTTATTATATCAAATCTGACACTACAGACTACAAAACTTTTCTGCCAAATCTCGTGTCTTGGTTCATCAGCACCTCCATCTTATAGTGCCTAATAAAGGTCTTTGCTGGCAGCCCATTTCACTGTTTTGCAAATCAACTCTAAAGGGGCCTTGGCTTGGGCCGCCCACGAACAGGTTTTCTGGCATCTTTAAGCCTCTTAGTTAATAAGCTTTATGAATACACGCCACAATCCAACGACATATGGATTTTTTGTTTGGTGCCTGACCTCTTCTATATCCTCCAGGTACCACTAAAAGATGTTCAGACTTTCTCCACTATTTTTGCTCTTTCCAAGTAAATTTTGACTGCCTGAACTAGATCAAACATATGTAATTTTCTTTCCGTTGGATTACTGGGATTCGGACAGAAGGATGGTAGTTTGATCTCCAGGTCTGAATGAAAATTGGAAATAACTTTAAGTAAAAAAAATTGAAGGCAGGTTTTAGTCTGATCTTGTCGTCAAAGAATAGGATGAAGGGTTCTCTCATGGAAAGCACCCCACTCTACATGCTGATGTTATAGCGATCAGAAAAGAGACTTTTAATGTTAGCAACCAATCCGAAGTCTTCTGGAGAGGCTTATACGGGGGCTGCGTTAAAGCGTATATAACTAGAGGTAGATTCCATGGTGGAGCTTTTACCACTGACTTAGGGTTAATTCTCACCAATGCTGCGAAAGATCTTTTAAAGAGGAACAATGGTCCAAAAATGACTTTAGGTAAATTGATAGGAATTGCTCTCCTGAGAGTTTTTGCAATTTATTTTCATTGTTTATTTTGCATAGTTTTGAAGATATTTACATTTTTGTGTGGGATATGGCAGCAGCATCACCAGGTCCCCTGCACTTCCTACTTCCTGCTCTGAAACCTGTCAGTCAATCAGCCATGTGTCTCCTCCCATTTGCAGCCCCCCTGATCCCTCCCACTCATGGTCCCTCCAGTTGCAGGCCCCCATTCCCTTACAGCCCCGTGTGGCCCCGCCCATTCATAGGTGCTGTGGCCCCGCCCACTCACGAGTGCCTAAGCTCCACCTGCTCACAGGTGCTGTGGGCCACTGACACCTCCCCTACCCCCCCCAAACTCTGTGGAAACAGCCTTTTCAGGCAGAGTGAGAACTCTGCCTGAAAAGGCTGTTTTCACATAGTGAGAGAGAAGGGCTGTAGATTCCCTTACCTTCTCTGCAGCTGCAGGTCCTTTACACAGCAGAGAGGAGGAGGGACTTCCTGTCTACCTCACACACTGAATGAGTCTGAGGCTGTGCTCGCCGGCGGCACTATGCAGGAGAAGCCTTAGGAATGTCACATGTCAGCCTCCCACCCATTAACTTTCTGATCAGTGATTTCTTCATATCTTGGGCTATGGAGCACGTAGAAAGGTGGTTGATGGCTCGTTTTAAAGGTCCACAGTTCCCCTTTAACTAGTGGATCTACTGCCAAGTTTTTTTCTAACATTGCCGACACTTGAACTCCTAGTGTACTTTCGTTCAGATTACTTCTATAACCAGAGAAAAGAAAGTTAATTTGAGTTGGTGAAGGGTTCAGATAGTGAAACTCTAATTTTTTGCATAGCTCACAAAGAATTCCCAAACTTTGTAGTATTTTTTAGATGTTACTGGTTTTCTTGAGCTCAAGAGAAATTGAACTTCTCTAAAGCTAGGTACACACCTAGCGATTTTTCCTCCTGACCGACTGATACTTTCGACCGGTCGGCCAGGAGGAAGGACTGCCCATTAGAGGACTGCACGATCGGACAAGGTTTTCCACCATGTCCGATCGTCCTTTCGTCCGATTCGGACAAACGGTCGGTCGGACATGGCCACATTCAGATGCGATAATTTCGTTCTGATCGACAGATACACTGAACGATTGGACCGAAATCTCATTGTGTGTACCCAGCTTTAACCTTTCCCTTTCAATCTCTAGGTCGCTAACTGTAGGTGCTCCAGAAATTGTATTGGCCCCTTGATCAGCCAGTTCTGTCGTGGTTGGATCGTTACTGGATTGTCCACTGGTAGGGCTTGTAAGAGAGGATACCAAGGCCTTCGCGGCCACGCTGGTATAATTGCTATTACATCTTCCCTTTCTTCTTTTATCTTTTTTAGGACCTTCCATATTAGAGGAAAAAGGTGGAAAGATGTATCTCAGTTCTTTGCTCCAGTTCTGCTGTAACGCCTCTGCTCTGGAGGTTGGAAAGTGGGCATAAAACCTTTTGCACTTTGTATTTATTTCGGAAGCCATTAAAGGGCATCTATAGTGGGAAAATGAACTTTTTTTCTTTCTTTCCATGAGTTCTATAATTCCCCACAACCCCCACAGTGACATCACTTTGTTCAGATTCCCTCTCTGTCCTGAGATACACCAGTTAGAAGAATACGTGATTGCATTCCTCTTCTCCTACTTGGACTGTCAATCAAATCCCTGTGACGTGATCCCCCCTCCCTGCTCTGTAATAAACAGAGATAAGAGCATTAGCAGGGGGAGAGAGGCAGCTTTCATGGTAGATATAAGGCTGCACTTGACCCCCCTTCTTGATAGACTTCACTGATTGATGATGGGTCACAAAGAGAGAGATCGTAAACTGTACTGATCTCCTTCCGTGTCTCCAGGACAGCTTGCTTTCTATTGGCCACTGTGCGTGGGTGTATTTTTCAGGATGTTGAACTTTTAACTCCTACTGCACATCATAAGCTTGTCGGTTAGCCGGAGTTGAGACATGGAGGAGGTAACAGAGGGGAGGGGGAAGGGGGGAGGGCTGCACACAGATCTGGCACCATGGTTAAACAGTCACTTACAGAGATAGGATTAAGGCAGCACAGAGTACATGAATTTAACTTTGCAAAGGGGCAATGTGTTTTTTTCACTATAGATGACCTTTAAGTCCACCTTAGGACGACCCCATTTGGCCACCAACTCCTGGAAAATGTCCTGATGAAGGCTCCATTCTCCTGGTTGAATCTTTTGGCAACTTAAAAAGTCCGCCTTCCAATTCTATTCCCCTGGAACAAGCACCACAGATATATTTAGCAGGTGATCTTGAGCCCACTTGAGGATATGTCTTACTTCGTGTAACAGGCTTCAACTCCTTGTCCCTCCTTGTTTTTGAATGTAGAGCACAGTAGCCATGTTGTCGCTTTTTACTAGCACACTTCTTTAGTTCTCTAGCTGATTTTTGAACTTCTGAAGAGCCAACTTTACTGCTCTTTGTTCCAGCACATTTGATGGAATATCCTTTCCGTTCCATCTTCCCTGTGCAAACTTGTATTGGAGAGTACCTCCCCATCCTAGACTGGATGAGTCGGTTGTCACTATAATTGAAGGAGGATAAAGAAGAAATCCCTTGCTTAGGATTTTCGTCTATTGTCCACCAGCTCTTCCTTTAACCAACTCGGAAGGTATAGTTGTCTGGCCAGCCGTAGATGAGGAACTCTCTTTGAAAGTAGATAATGCTGCAGCGATCTCATGTGAGCTTGACCACTGAATCATCTAGAAGGCAGCAGCCATCAGTCCCAGAACTCTTAGGATCTCTCAGATCGACAAAGATGGTTTCCTTATAAGGTCTTGAACCTGGTCTTTCAACTTTTGTTGTTTTTCCCATAGGTAAGTATACAAGATTTTCTTTTGTTTTGAAACGGGCCCCCAGAAAAACTAGATCCTGAACGGGAGATAGGCAGCTTTTTTCTTCGTTGATTAACCAACCATACTGTCTAAAGGTGTTTACAACTCTTGCCACCTGCATTCTGGCCTTGGATTCCGTCTCTCGTCGAGCTAGTGGTACACGGCCACACCTTGCTTCCTTAACTCCGCCACTAATGTCACTAAGACCTTGGTAAAAAATGGTAGGCACACGAACTGAATGTGTAGTCCTTCGAAGAAAAATCTTAGAAATTTGAGACTTCTGGTGAATCGGGACATGGAAGTACATTTCTTAGATTTAAGACTGGTCTTAGCTTAGCTTTCCCGAAGCTTTTTTGACCAGGAATGGTTTTGAATTTATCTGCTGCAATAGCCTTAGGTTCAGCTGTTGTTAACCACAGAGAGTTCTAACAGCCTTAATTAGTGGTTCAATATCGTAGGGTCAAAGTTAGTATCCACTTCAATCTCCTCATCCTAATCAGAAAAATGAGTTGATGGATTTTCAAAGTATTCCAAATATTCTGAATATTCTGAGTCAGAATCAGGCACTCTTTAATAATGCGACTTCTGTTTCCTTTTCTTTGTAGCAGAATCCTGCATGCTTTCATTAACAGCAGTTTTTATCAGCTGCATCACAGAATCCAATGACTGATTTGGAACAGGATTTGAGGAGAAATATTTTCTTTATCTTTAGACTCTGTGTCAGCAGACTTGCTTGCTTTTTCAATATTCTTTTCAGAGAGGCTGTGGAAGATAGAAGAGACTATCAGACTTCATAGCCTAACTCCCTCTGCTTTACAATACTCACCTTGCTTACCTAGACTTAGCACTGCTTGCAGGCACAAAGCAGGTCAGAGCCCATGAGCAGAATGGCCGACCGGAAGGCACAATTTTTCAGTTTAAATGCTTGTAAAAGCTAAAGCCGCTGCCCCTAGAGCCTCCCACGCAAAAAGCACACTCCAATAAGCCCTTTGGAAGGCAAATCACACAAGGCTAATCTGGATCGCAAGACGCGACCGGAAGTGATGTGACCTGCCTTCCGGCAACTCGCGGCCGCCATCTTGGAAGGGGCAACCTTGTAAAAACGGAGGGAAATGGCCCAACCACGGTCCAGTCACAGGACCTACATTCCTCCCGGCTCAGATTCATCTGGTGACTGGGGTAGGAGTATCCAGGAAAAGGAGAGCAGGAGAGACTTTGCCCAGGAACATAAGCCTTGATGGCAGGTAAACAAACATATCAGCCAGCAGACAAATGATTCAATAAAGCTTAAAAGACCATCCAAACACATGCAATTTTATCAGAGGTTACCTGGGTTAGAGCATCAACGACAAAACTTATTTATTTTAGATTTGATATTCCAAAAGGTAGAGAAGTCCCCCCATGTTAGGGGTTTAGCTTTGCAGGGAAGACCATCCAAAGTAAAGCTCATCCAGTGAAGATTTTGAAACAAGGGATTCATTTTTCTCTCTCTTCCAACAGGTACGCATTTTTCCTCCATTACCGTTCCTTCTGTTTCCAAAGTACAACTACACCCTCTGTATAAATCATAATTGGCCTTTTCCATATCTCAAACTGTGTATCTTTGTTTGAAATTCTAATGTTACAGTTAGGTCCATAAATATTGGGACATCAACACAATTCTAAAATGTTTGGCTATATTTAAACAACCACAATGGATTTGAAATAAAACGAACATGGTGCGTTTTAACAGCAGACTGTCTAGTTTAATTTGCAAATCAGGTGAATGGTGTAGGAATTACAACAGTTTAAATATGTGCCTCCCACTTGTAAATGGAGCAGAAGTAATGGGACAGATTAATAATTATAAATCAAACTAACTTTTTAATACTTGGTTGCAAATCATTTGCAGTCAATTTACAGCCTGAAGTCTGGAAAGCAGACATCACCAGATGCTGGGTTTTATCCCTGGTGATGCTCTGCCAGGCCTCTACTGCAACAGTCTTCAGTCCCTGCTTGTTCTGAGGGCATTTTCCCTTCAGTTTTGTCTTCAGTAAGTGAAATGCATGCTCAATCAGATTCAGGTCAGGTGATTTACTTGGCATTTGCATAACATTCCACTTACTTCCCTTCAAAAACTCTTTGGTTGCTTTTGCAATATGCTTTGGGTCACTGTCCATCTGCACTGTGAAGCGCCTTCCAACGAGTTCTGAAGCATTTGGCCGAATGGTGGCTAAGGTTAGGATCATTAGCAGTTCCTTTCCTTCTCCACACTCTCTCTTCCTATCACTCTTGTACAAGTTGATCTTGGTCTCATCTGTCCCTAGGATGTTGTTCCAGAACGATGAAGACTTTTTTAGATATTGTTTAGCAAACTCTAATCTCACCTTCCGTTTTTTGAAGCTCACCAATGGTTTACATCTTGTGGTAAACCCTCTGTATTCACTCTGGTTAAGTCTTCTCTTGATTAATGACTGACACACAACACCTACTTTCTGGAGTGTTCTTGATCTGGCCAACTGTTGTGAAAGGGGTCTGAACCTTTTGTAATTGTGATAATGAGGAATAACACACACCTGGCCATGGAACAGCTGAGAAGCCTATTGTTCTTTTGCTCCCTTAAGGCTGGGTAAACATGGAGGAACAATTTGTCCCGAGCGAGCGCTCGGCCAGGACAAATGTCAGCCGGTCGCGGCAACTTCAGCCGCGGCTGAATTTGCGAACGATCGACCGTGCGGCTCCATAGGGAACCGCACAATCTATCGTGATTTTCCTACACGTACGATCCGGACAACAAGGACGATCGAGGCCGGTCGTGCCGCCCACCCCACACCAGCCAATACTTTTGGCCGATCAACCGAAAGTGCCCGTGAATCGGGCCTAACAAGTGGAAGGCACATATGCAAACTCTTGTAATTCCTACACTGTTCACCTGATTTTGATGTAGATACACTTAAATTAAAGCGGCCAGTCTGCAGTTAAAGCATATTGTGTTCGTTTCATTTCAAATCCATTGTGGTTGTTTATAGAGGCAAACAGTTTAAGGCTGGTACACACCATGCAATATTTCAGTCTGATCGACCAATGTCCCAATATTTATGATCACAAGCACAAAACATGAAGGGTACAATGTGATTCCTGAAACGTAGTGTTTGTGATTCACTAATTAAAGTAATACACCTAGTGTGCCCCTTGGTATCTTTTGTGATTGTGCTATAGCGTATGGTCCCTGGGTTGAGGACTAAACGGATGGAGTATCTTGAAAATCTCTGGCAAGCTGCCAAAAAGTGTGTGTGGGTTCAAACCAAAAAGACCCCAATATTTATGGACCTGACTGTATTTACCATGTTATATTTTGAATAGAGTCAAAGTTAGTTATTTTTACGACTCCTTACAAATATTAGCTTATGTGTGTTTAAGTGATAGTATCTACCTTGCCAGTCCATGTTGCATGTGATAACTTGTGTGGAAATTGCCCTCTGCTAATTACTTCCCTGTCCTTCTCTGATTTTATACCCATAAACTCAGACACAGCATAGGGGATAGCTTTGCAGGGAAGACCATCCAAAGTTAAAGCTCACCCAAAGTGAAGATTTTCCTAAATGAAATTTCAGTTTAACAAAGGAGTTTGACAAGGAAAACACTACCTGACTTTCTTGCATTTTTAACAAAAGTTTACAATTGTGCTTTGCTTATTACTTATCTACTCCCTGGTTAAAAAACCTCCTTCACCATTCATTGGAAAATCAACAGGAAACACTGGAGAAAACAGAAAAAACAAGTTTGTCTTCATGTGTCCGCTTTTTTTTGCGTTCCCATAGACTATTATTACAGTGCGATTCTGACACACTGATCAAAAGTCATGCATGCATGTAAAATATGGACCATATAGAATCGGAAAGTAAATTACACAGTGGGAACCGATTCTCACGATTTCCATTATATTTTAAATTACATTGGAATTTGCAAAGTGCACGCAAAACGGAACACAGTACGCATAGTGGGACCTAATCCTAACAGTTAATCCAGAGGAAGGCAAAAAAAAAAAAAAACATCTGAAAAGGGGCTGAAATAATTGCATGGGTTTTTGGACGTGTCCATTCATCAGATTTAGACAATTGGACATGTCTGAAAACCACGGACGATCATGTGTTCACTATGGACCGTACGCTCAGTTGCGGTGAAATGATGGCCTTTTTGTGAACACAGTCAGACAGGAATACGCACACACACACCAGCATAAGAGTGTACATACTACAGCACAATGTTAAAAATTAATTCTTCTCATTTCAGTCACTCACAGACACAGCCAGCCATACAGGCAACCTATCCCAGCCACCACATAACCAAATGCAGCCAGGGAGTGTGCATATTATGGTAGATAAGACGGCCAGTTCCTGTCCTGCAGCAATGAACCGAGATAGACGGACAGAGGGTAAAAAAAAAAAAAAAAAGACACTTCTGACTCACAGTAAAGGGTTACATTTTATTTATTTATTTTTTTTACTTACTTTCCCTCCTGCTTTGCTTCAGAGGAGGTCCAGAAGTTTAGGAAAGTGTCTGGGGGACAGGGCTCTACACACTGATGGGATGGACATTCAGAGGCTTCCCTAGAGCTGTTAACAGGCTGCATGCGTGTTTTTTTTTTGTGTGGGGTAAAACACCCCCCCACACACACACTCTATAAAGCGCCACTTGGGGATGTATCATTGTACCATGGTCTGGGGAGGCATATTTGTACATGGATAGAAAATTAGTGAATGAATAGGATGCAGAAAGTAGTTGTTGATGGGGCTTCATCAATATGGACTTAAGTGCCAAGTGGGGTGCCACAGGGTTCTCTTTAATATGTTTATTAATGATTTGGAAGTGGGTATTCTCAGCAAGGTTTCTGTGTTTTCTGACGACACAAAACTTTGTCGACCATTAAAAACTTTAGAGGATGTGCAATCGTTGCAGGGGGATCTAGATAGATTGTCACATTAGTATGCTGCTATGTGGCAGATGAGATTCAATGTTGATAAATGTAAGGTGATGCATTTTGGACTTAAAGGGCATCTATAATGAAAAAAACACATTGCCCCATTGCAAAGTTAAATTCATGTACTCTGTGCTGCTTTTCTCCTATCTCGGTCAGTGACTGTTTTTTCATGGTGTCAGATCTCTCTGCAGCACTCCTCCCTTCCACCTCCTCTCGGTTACCTCCTCCATGTCTTAACTCCGGTTACCCGGCAAGCATCTTATGTGCAGTAGGAGTTAAAAGTTCAACATCCTGAAAAACACACCCTCGCACAGTGGCCAATAGAAAGCAAGTTGTCCTGTAGACACAGATCTCTCCTTGTCTTGCTGCAATATGATCTCTCTCTTTGTGACCCATCAGCAAACAGTGAAAGCTATCAAGAAGGGGGGTCAAGTGCAGCCTCATCTCTGCAGTCAAAGCTACCTCTCTCCCTCTGCTAATACTCTTATCAGTATGTTTGTTGACAGTACAAGTAGAGGAATGCAATCACCTATTCTTCAAATTTGTGTATCTCAGGACAGAGAGGGAATCTGAAAAAAGTAAAGACTCTGGTGGTTTGGGGGAATTATAGAACACATGAAAAGAAAGGAAAAAAAAAAAAAAGTTAATTTTCCCACTATAGAATTCTTGTGCCGCTTATATTATGAATGGCTGTCTTAAAGGGATCTTGGAGTTTTGGTGGATAACAAACTTAAAGGTAGCAAGAAGTTCCAGGCAGCAACAGCTAGAGCCAGCATTGTATTGTCTTGTATAAAAGAGTCTATAAACAAATAATAGTGTAGCATACAGGAACACAGAGCTGTAGCTGTGAAAAAGATAGTTTTATTGGAAAAACATGTGTACTACATGTTTCGGACCCAAAGTCCTTTCACAAGCACACCACCATGTTACAAAGTACCCTTTATAGGTAGCAGCCTATCCCCCTTCTTACAAATCAGCACACGTGTAGACCAAACAGACCCTCTCCCTAGAGGAAATTACTATACAGAGTGTCAAAAACATATATATAAAAAAAAAAACCCTAGATATCCACTTAAAATAACACACGTCTGTGTCCATGTCGAATCAATATGATTGTGGTAATCCAAGTGATCTTGATCATCTGGAAGGGTAATGTAGATGATTTTGAGACTATGGTGAAAGAAGCTAATATTAAATCTTAATCTTTAAGATTTTTTCATGTGGGAAAAATCTTCTGATCATTAACACTACCTAGATGTAGATATATCAATCACAGGCAACAAACTACATACCAAACTGTACCAAAAACCCACCAACAGAAATAACATACTTCCTAGTGGCTTTCACTTTCCAGGTATTATAGGAGCCATACCAAAGGGGCAAAAATAATCTGTTCTGAGACTTATCGTGAAGCAAAGAAAATTTTGACTTCAAATTTCTAGCCAGAGGCTATAACAAACATGTAATCGAAAGGGAAGCCAGGGCAGTAGAACAGACCGCCAGGGAAACTCTTCTGAAAGGGAAATCGAACAAAAGTAAAAATGCAAGTATCACTTTTGTTACCACTTACCCTAAATACAGCAAACAGGTCAGCAAAGTGATCCCTAAGTACTGCTCTATCCCAAAGACAGCAAATATGGTAAACTGTTCACACAGATATCAATGTACAGCTATAAAAGTGGTTAAAGGAGAACTAAACCCAAAAAAATCAAAGTTTAAGTTAGAAAGTACTTGCCTTAACATCCTCTCAGCATGGAAGATTCCACTCAGGGGCCTTTTCTTTACCTCTATGAGATCATTTTAGGTTATGTTTGTTCCCCAAATCTGAAGCTGACATTTTCCCTTGATTACATTTTTAGCACCTGTGTGATTACCACTCCCACCTCTTAACCCCTATGATGTAGGAATATATTAAATCATCAATATTCAAATTGGTGGTGCAGCTGATTAACACTTTCCTAGTAGCAGTGTTGTAGTGTGATGTATATAGGTCTGGGTATTTAGTGTGTCCGGATTTGAAATAATGTATGTCCAACCTACGGCTTTCACTCCACCAAAATCATATATATAAACAATAAATTGCAGGTGAAACATAAAAAGACAGGTCTGTAGCTGTGAATATTGCAAGTTTATTGCAAAACATGCATGCTACATGTTTCAGACCCACTCAAGCGCTTGAGGAAGGACAACTGGGTCAGAAACATATAGAATGCATGTTTTCCAATAAACCTGCACTATTCAGTTACAGACTTGTGTCTTTGTATGTTTCACCTGCAATGCATTGTTTAAAGGGCAAGTCCACCCCCAAAACTAACTTTTTATATTTATTTGGCCCAAATAAGTGCTCCAAAACAAACTTTACGCATGTAATCGGTCCAGTGGTTCAAAGTTACAGACCTTTGTAGCTGGCTTAATCCTGCAGCATGGACAATACAGCGATGAACAGAGACAGGTTACATTACCTTGCCTCTGTTCTTTTCATGTTCTTGAGCATGTCTGTTAGCATCCCAGTGAGAACAGAGGAAGTTGCATCAGTAATGGTCTGACCCCTGGATCTTCCCTCTCAACCAATCACAGCTGTAAAGTTATGTGTACTGAAGAAATCCAGGATCAACAGCTGCAGCCAGCCAGCCCAGAGAGAGAGAGATAGAGAGAGAGACACACAAACACAGGCAAGAATTTTTTTTTTTCTAAGCTGCAGCTCCGGGTCATCTAAAGAGGAAGTGGAGAGGAAGTGCAGCCTGATATATCTCTCAAAGGTCTGTAACTTTTGAACCACTGGACCGATTTACATGCTGTAAAGTTTGTTTTGGAGCACTTATTTGGGCCAAATAAATATAAAAAGTTAGTTTTGGGGGTGGACTTGCCCTTTAAGTGTTGGAGGGCCATATTTAAAAACTTGCGATACCGCAGGTTTTCGTTACTGTACGACTGTGGCAGTAGTATACCATTATATGCGGTAATAAAGTACAGTAATGATATTCTACGGGCGGTCGTAGATTTACATTAACCATCGTACATTTACAAGGTTTACGATAGTGATTATAAATTGATGATCGCCATAACGATCGCAAAAGAAGGCGATACCACATAAATATGGCCTATAGCTCTCCCTGTCAGCTGTAGCAATATTAGTGGAAAGTGTAGCTTCTTAAAGGGGAATGTTGGAGGGTAGGAAGAGTGTGTTTTTATAGGAACCACATGGTGCAGAACGGTAGGGGGAGGATAGAGAAGTGAACCTGATCTTAGCACAGCTCTGTGCAATGCATTTCTCATCAGTGTACCTTATTAAACGGAATGTTGGAGGGTAGGAAGAGTGTTTTTGATTTAGCTGTCTGTATAAAACAAGCTAAGAAATGCATTACACAGAGAAATGCATTGCACAGAGCTGTGTTAAGATCAGGGTCATTATATTATCCTCCACCTGCAGCACTGCTCCATGCTCTATAAGTGTATGTATTAAAGTTGAATGTTGGAGGGTATGCCATTTGCAGCTCTGCACCATTGTTTATATAAATGTACATATTAATAGGAATTATTGGAGGGAATGCCAATTAAAGGGGCACTGTTAGAGGGAACGCAAACATGTTCTATAAAATTAATGCAGCAGAAAGGCTGCCTGTGGGAAGTTTAGCATAAAGAAACCACTCTTCCAAATAGGGTTCCCACCTTTGCCTTTAAGACCCGAACACATATACAGGCCTATGTATTAAAAGTTCTTATCGTTAAAAATGGTGCAAATTTTTCCACAACCAATCAGATTTTAGCACAAGAACTTTTATGATATAGGCCTGATAATATGTACACAAACAAAAGGTTTAGTATTTTCTGTAGAAGCATGATGCAGGCTGATACAGTTTGTATTTAATGCAATGGTACTTAGCATTGCAGCATGTATATTTAATAAGTGTTTGGGTCTTAAAGGCAAAGGTGGCCTTTGCCTTTACACTACTTCCAGGTTCCAACATTCCCCTTTAAAATGCATTGCACAGAGCTGTGCTAAGACCATGTTCACATCAATATGCTGCACCTGCAGCTCTGAGCGGTTTTGTTTTTATAAGTGTACCTTGTAAAGTGGTCAGTTCAATTCTACTGGGGTTGCCACCTTTCCCTTTAAGATTCAAACACTTAGGGCTAGCTCCCACTAGCACATTTTGGATTGTGGTTTGTGATCAGATTGTGCTAGTGGGAGTGCAGGCATATCTATGGGACCGGCCCCACTACATGTAATGCATTTACGTGTGCTATTGGAGTGCATGCGATCACCATTTTTTTGTCTGTATTGCATGCTCTCAGCTAGGGTCCAATTGCACTTAAGTGGGGCCACAGCCTCAGGAAATTGCTAAGTTCCATTGCATTAAATACATGCTGTATGGCTAAACTGAAATCAATGCAGCTTGCATTACACTTCTAAGGGCTAGGCCACATCAGCGCGTTTTTAAGGCGATTTCTATTTTCCAATTGTATTGAAATCGCAGCAACGCGCCAAAATCTTGCGATTTTGGGTGTGTTGCGAATCACGCATGTGTCAGCAATTTGGTAACGTATGTGTTTTTTGTGCAATCACAAGCGTTTTCATAATGACAATGGACAAATCGCAAGCATGTAAATTACAAATTACACATGTAAATCGTGTGCGATTCAGGTGCGTTGCAGTGTGGCAGTGCTCTAAATGTACATTTCAGCAATATACACAGTAATATAAATGGTAGAGTGCAGACATAAACACATACAAAGACACAGTCTTAAAGAAATGCTCACAAATATAAAGGGTTAACAAGTTGCTTCCTAAATACATATGAAAAGGGTTAACACCTTCCCCCACTCTGTATGAGCAGAAAAACCAGCTAATAATATTCACTGCTATCTCTGATGATTGGCTGGGAGACACTGGCAGGTGGGGACACTGAGTTCAACTGTTACATGCAGCTTAGCATAAGGGGAGTGGGAAAAAAACACAAGGTAGCTAGTTAGCATGTGCAGAAGGAATTTTGGTACCTGGACCACCAGGAAGAGGCAACACTAGAAGCCAGCCGTGACATCATAGATTGCCAGTACTCAGAAATGTTCTATAAATGATTTCTACAGTAAGAAGCTGAATTCAGAGGTGAGAGACAAATGGTTTTACAAAGTGACAGTTATAGAGTCTGTGGAGCTGCCTTTGTATTTTGGGTTTGGTTCTCCTTTAAACTATCAGAGATATTTTATGTCCCTTCAAAACACAGAAACTAGACCAAGCCGTTGAACCTGTAACAAGAAAGTTCGGTACTTTCCCTTGCCTAGAGTGTATATGTTGTAGCTCCATCATGAAGGGGGACAAGCATATATCACCCTACCACTGGGAGAAAAATTAAAGTGTATCCCCAAACTGTAACAATAAGGGGGTCAATTTATTTGTTAAAATGCCCATGTGGATCAGCCTATGTTGGTCAGACCGCAAGACCAATCAAGGAGAGATTCAAGTTACATAGGGGCAATATAAGGAATTATAAATGTAATACCTACATAGATACCCCAGTATCCCGCCATTTAACTAAAATGGGTCATAATCAAACACAATTAAAATGGCAAATAGAGAAAGTTGAAAGAGTTGAGGAGGGGATTTTAGAACAACGCTACTACAGTAAGAGTACAAATGGACCAGGACTTAATATTGAATTGTTCATTGATCCCCATCGGGTGGATTGTATTAAGTGGTTTTTTTATAATACCTCAGGTATCTCACATGTTCTAACAGTTTGTATATACATTCTCTTTATAGATATAAATAGAACACCTGCCTATAGAAAACTTCTGAGTAGTAAGTATACAGTAGATGCAGGTTATGCATAGATACATGGTTTCCAGTAGGCCACTAGATGACAGTATTGTACTGCTGTACTGTTATTATCTGGCTACAATATGTAATCTATGGTTACTTAGTGGTTTAATAGTACCACCATGAGATTAATTAGCTGTATATTATGTATAATATGTTGCCCTAAATATGTACAAAGGTATGGGTCATTTCTTTTAACAGGCACAGGTTATGGACAATACAGGAATTTTTTGGAAATTTTTCTTCATATTTGGACACTTGGATTACCACAATCATATTGATTCAACATGGACACCGACAAGTTATTTCACCTGGATATTTAGCTGTTTTTTATATATGTTTGTGACAGTGTATAGCAATTTTCTCTAGGGGGAGGGTCTGTTTGGTCTACACGTGTGTAGGGCTTAGTGGTATGTCACTTCCTGCTACCTATAAAAGGGTACTTACTTTGTAACATGTGGTGTGCTTGAGAAAGGACTTTGGGTCTGAAACATGTAGCACACATGTTTTTCCAATAAAAAAACTCTTTTTCACAGCTACAGCTCTGTGTTCCTGTATGATACACTATTATTTAGGTTTATTGAGTGCATTTTGCAGTTTTCCGTTATGGAAACGCATGCACTAACGCACCAAAAATGGTGACCGCACGCATTACCAAAACGCGAACGGACACGCAATTGCATGCGCATCGGAAGTAGCGGTAATTCACATTCCAGCACTTTCCATTTAACGTGCAAAAAACGCGCTAGTGTGACCTAGCACTTAGAGAGGGATCACTATTGGTCAGCGTGTTAGAGAGGGATCACTACTGGTCAACGTGTTAGAGAGGGATCACTATTGGTCAGCGTGTTAGAGAGGGATCACTATTGGTAAATCGGAGGTCCTATAAAGAACCCAGACTATACTGTCATGTTTCAATCTTATTACATTTATCAGTTCAGAACACAGGTTCATGGCTTCTATGGGGTCTATTGATAAATAATGTAATAAACCATTAACAAACTCACTTCATTGTCTCAGAGAAATGGACATGGAGATGTTTTCCTTTCAGTTCCCCTATGGTATAGAGCAGGGATAAGCAACCAGTAGATATCCAGATGTTGTTAAAACTACAACTTCCAGCATTTCTCTACAAGCACTCTGTAGTTAGGGAATTCTGGGAGTTGTAGTTTCCAAAACATCTGGAGATCTACTGGTTGCCTATCCCTGATATATAGATATCTCTTACCGTCTAGCAAACAGCAGCTCTCCTTTGTTTCTATTCAGAGGGTTCTATTCAGAGGGGAGGGGGTGAGAGACTGGCATGTTTTACAAAGGAAGTGACATAAGTCTTGCAACTTCCTACTAACACTCAGAAAATGTTTTGATTCGCTAACACTGCTGTCAATCTAATATTAAGCACACCATTGGATACAACACTAAGGCTGAGGCCACACTACAACCCATCAAGCGCGCACGCTTTATGTGCATCGGCAGTAACGTTCACGTTCCCGCGATTTCCATGTTAGCAAAAATCGCGAACGTGCGAAAAACGCCCCAGTGTGGCCTAGCCCTAAAACGGAAGCAAGAAAACCAGAAATTGTCTCAACTTACCAGTAATTTCTGTTTGTCACTTTCCACGGCAGCATTCACCAACTGGGAGGTCCCCACTGGATTTGACAGGAAGCGCACCAAATAAAAACCCTCCCATACTCCGCCCCTTTCGTCTTTGTTTTATAGCTGTAAGGATTAATGTATGATCTGTAAAAGGGAGGGAGAATTCTGGTGAATGCTGCCATGGAAAGTGACAAGAAACAGAAATTACTGGCAAGTTGAGACAATTTCTGGTTTTCTCTGTCACTCCATCGGCAGCTATTCACCAACTGGGATTTACCAGAGCTAATAAAGGGAGGGACAAAAAATGTGCTAAACACAAATAAATTTATTAATGATCAAGAGTGTAAAACTGCTTCTAATACTCTTCGACCAAATTGTGTCTTTTGGCTTGAAGTCACGTCTAGATGATAATGCCTGATAAAGGTTTTACAGGACAACCAATTTGCTGCCTTACAAATCTTCTCTAATGGCGTCTTTGCCTGCAGCGCCCACTAAGTAGAAATCGATCTAGTCGAGTGAGCTTTAAGACCTTGCGGAACTGCCTCACCTCATAAGCTTTAACAATGGCTTGAACAGTCCACTTGCTTAATGTTCTCTTTGTTGGAGCTTCTCCTCTTGTAACTCCTTTCGGAATCACGAAGAGCTTATCAGTTTTTCTCCAGGCATCTGAGATCTTTAAATAATAAGAAATCAACCTGACTAGGTCTAGAGTGTGCAGACGCTCTTCTTTTTCATTAGATGGTTGAGGGCAAAAGGATGGTAAATTGATTTCCCAATTTCAATGTTCCTGTGTTACCACTTTTGGAAGACTTAAAGGTAGGTTTCAAGTTAACTCTATCGTGAAACACTGTCGTATTAGGTTCCCTGGCTGACAATGATGACAATTCCGCCACCCGACATGCAGAGGTGATTGCTACCAGTAGAACAACCTTTAATGTCAAGTTCCAGATAGAGGCTTTTTCCAAAGGCTCAAATGGTTTACCCGTCAGTGCCTGCAATACTATTGGTAAACTCCAAGTAGGGCAGGAGGACTTAACTTGTGGATTAACCCTAACCAGGGCATTAAAAAATCTAATTAATTTATCTTCCGCCCAAGGTTTGTCAGTTAACGCCGATATAGCAGAAACCTGCCCTCTCAAGGTACTGTTGCTTAAACCTAGTTGAAATCCGGAAAAGAGAAATTTCACTACACAGGTTCCTTCTGGCTTAAATGGATTGGTACCAGCAATTTCACAGAAGGAAAGAAATTTACTCCAGACTTTATAATACTGCTTAGATGTAGACAGCTTCCTGGAGCATAAAAGCAAGTTTACAATTTCCTCCCGGAATCCTAAATTAGCTAGTTTTATCCTTTCAATCTCCAGGCCATCAAACTGAGGTCGTTGTGTAACGGATAATTCACCGGACCCTGATGTAACCATCCTGGAAAGGTTCGAATTTTTATTGGTTTCCGAACACTCAAGTTTTTTAATAAAGGAAACCAAGGCCTCCTTGGCCAAAAGGGTAGGATTGCTATTACATCCGCCTTCTCTCGTCTGATCTTTTTCAGAACTCTCCATATTAATGGGATTGGAGGGAAAATGTATAAAAGGCGTTTCGACCAATCCTGAGACAGAGCATCCCTGTCTAGTGCCTTGGCATCCGACCATCTTGCGTAAAAGTTTTTGCATTTTGCGTTCTCCACTGTGGCCATAAGGTCCAACTGGGGATGACCCCATTTTTGACATATGTCCTCGAATATATCTAAATGGAGACTCCACTCTCCTGGATCTATCCTCTTTCGACTTAAGAAGTCTGCCACATTGTTTTGTACCCCTGGCATATGAATTGCCGAGAGACTTTGAAGGTTCTTTTCTGCCCACCTTAAGATTGGAGAAATCTCCTTTTGCAGGGTACAGCTCTTTGTACCCCCTTGCCTCCGAACATAAGCTACGGCTGTAGCGTTGTCTGAAACTACTCTTACATGTTTTCCTATGATATTTTCTGCGAATGTCTTCATGGCTTTCCAAATGGCTCTTATCTCTAATACATTTGAATTTGACTCTTTTGAATTTTCCCAGAGACCTTGAGCATACTGCTCTCCGCAATGAGCTCCCCATCCCAAACTTGATGCGTCTGTCGTTATTGACGCCTCTACGGCATCCTCCAGGAGCCTTCCTTCTGATAAATTTTGTATCTTTGTCCACCATTTTAAGGAGGTTTTTACCTCTAGGGGTATTTTTAGCTTTTTTTGTAGATTCAACTGAGGGTCTCTGACTGATCTTAGGAGGAAACTCTGCAGTGGTCTCATTCTCCATCTTGCCCATTGCACCATAGGAATTGCAGCAGACATATATCCCAGCGTCTTTAGACACTCCTTTACTGAGATGGTAGAAGCCTTTCTTACACCGGTAACATTCCGGATAATAGTGTGACACTTTTGGATAGGCAAGTGGACTGTTTTCTTTTGTATGAAAAAGAGCTCCCAAGAAAATTAACTCCTGGGAAGGAACTAGTTGACTCTTTTCCATGTTTATGATCCACCCAAAACTGGTTAGATATTAAATGACTTCTTTTACATGTTGCAGAGCTGTCGTCAAGGTAATGATAAACCTGGACTCCTCTTTTCCTTATCTCCGCCACCAGTGCTATAAGGACTTTTGTAAAGACTCTTGGTCACTGGTTGAGTCCAAATGGTAGACAAGTGAACTGGAAGTGTTGGCCTAGAGCGACAAATCTTAGATACTTCCAATGGTTCTTTATTATGGGAATATGAAAATAGGCATCTTGAAGGTCTACCTTTGCCAACCAACAATCCTTCTGTACAGCTTGGATTATCGAGGCCAACGATTCCATTTTGAACTTCCTCACCTTCAGAAATTTGTTCAAGGCTCTTAGGTCTAAGACTGGGCGCCACCCGCCAGAAGCTTTTGGTACTAGAAATATTCTTGAATAAAATTCTTCCTTGTTTTGATGAACTGGAACATTTTGTATTGCTCCTAATTTTAAGAGCTTTTGAATATACTGAGAAATTATCTCTTTCTCTTTTGAATTCTTTAGTTGTTTCGGGGAAACAAAATGATCTCTTCTGGGCTTTCTTAAAAATTCTAGGGGATAACCACTTGTCAGTGTATTTTGAACCCATACATCCGATATCGACCTGGTCCAGACCTTTGCGTAGGTGGATAATCTTCCTCCAACTTTTACGGTCTGGACCTGAACACCATCATTGAGTATCACTTTGCTTCTGCATGAAGTTGGAACTTCTTTAAGGGAAGTTAACTTGTCTACCAACCTTCCAGGTTGGCTGTCTGTATGCCTCTTTGCCTGGACGATACTGCCTGGGGTTACGAAAAAAGGTTTCTTTCCCTCTGAGGTTGCTTGTCTCCAACCTCGGACGTTTGAACTTTCTATCCTGAGGAAGAAAAGCACTTTTTCCCCCAGAAATCTTCTTAATTATGTCGTCCAATCTGTCTCCAAATAACATACCACCTTCAAAAGGTAACTGACAAAGCGAAGCCTTGGGAGGGGGTATCTGCGACCCAGCTTCTCAACCATAAGGCCATAGACCTAGCTGATAGCCTCACCAGATCCGTGGAGGCTTCTGAAATAAATTCCGCCGCCATTCTGCATTCCTCCGCGAAATAGGCCGGAAAAGGTGACACATTCTGCCGCGACGTCACTTCCGGTTCCGAAACCGGAAGTCAAAGTCCGTTTTTTCAACAATATAGAAGGAGCAGAGCAACAGCTATAACTCCTCAAGCCTGGTCACTAGGCTCTCCCCTAGGCTACCAGAGGTGCAACTAAAAGGGGAGCTGCAACAGGAGAGAGAGGACAGAGAACTCCCATTGGAAATGCCACAATGGCAGGTAAGCCCACTGCATGCAATAAAGTGCTTCTTCATCCAGCAGGAAACGCACAAAAACGAAAGGGGCGGAGTATGGGAGGGTTTTTATTTGGTGCGCTTCCTGTCAAATCCAGTGGGGACCTCCCAGTTGGTGAATAGCTGCCGATGGAGTGACAGAGAAATATGTTTCTTTTTTAAGCTTCTATTGCCTCCCTGTAAAACTTCCCGGGGTGTGGCTTAACAGTCCATTATGAAGATACCATTACAAAACAGGAGTGGGGACTACTAAGTACTTTTATTTATTTATATATTTTGCCTTATTTACATTTCTATATACTGCATATTTGCTAATATTGATGTAACTATTTATTTAGTGCTTAAACAACACAAACACTGTCCCTATGTATATTACTTTTACCCACCCCCACCAACATAGTACCTCTGAAAAACCCAATGTATTCCACATGAAATTATACATTTATTTATAGGATATATATATATATATATACACATACATACATACATACATACATACATACATACACACACACACACACACACACAGAGAATGATCGTTGAATTTGCCCATACATCTTATTGTCTCCTTCTACTGTAGTAAAGGGAACTGGTAATGAAAATTTTTCGTCTTGCCAGAAAAGTCTCAATACAAAAAATTAAGCAATTTTTTGTCAAGCCCACCGTCAGAAGTGACTTTGAAAGCACTTATGGTAATGTAGTGCAAATGTGGATTTCTCAGTAAAACAGAATGTTAGGCTATAGAGTGGTCGGCCATGGCAAATGTATCCTATGGACCACACGACTGGCGATGATTTACCAGCATGTCAAATTGCCTATTCATCTGATCCAGGCAAATGGACGACCAACAGTGTTCACCGACACACTTGTTCAGTTGTAACGCATTTAAGAATCCCCCCCTTAAAAATCCTGCGCTTGCCACTGATGGTTCTTTAATGATTGCAGGGTGCGGGCGGGAACATACAGATGGGTGAAGCTTGGAATATGAGATAACAAAAGAAGTCTGAGCACATGCGATTGTACGTCCCTTTCCGTTTTGAGTTCAAGCAATTTTTCACGCAATCACATACGTCTTTGAAAATAGCGAAAACGCACAGAAATTGCGTGTGCGATTTGGAGCGTTGTAAACATTTGACCCTTACATATACTCGCAGCAGTCATCCACCAGGAGGCATAAGAAACTCCATTCTTTCCCTGTGTCAGGATATGTTCCCAAATGACAAATAGGGAGATGCAATTCAGTTTACAGACATGTTTAGTAAGTTACTTTTGTGCACCTTAATGTCCTAGTTATAGTGGAGACTTTGGGATTGGCCACACTAGCTCATTTTAACATGCAATTCAAACGCAATTGCATTTCAATCACAAGTCAAAACATGCACAGTAGTGTTGGCCAATTGCAAACCGCTTTTTGGGATGCTTGCAATAACAATTTTTTTTGCGAATGGCACTTGCTCTGATAATGCAACATTGCGCGGGTCGCAATCACGTACATCCTAGTGTGGCCTTAACCCATAAACTCACAAAAATGGTCATTCATGGCAAGGATGTTTATATATAGATTAGAGATCACCCAAAAATAAATAACTCTTATAAGATCCCACATACAGCTAATCATTGTGATGGATCCTGGTTAGTCACAGTCTGGCACAACATTTATTAAACAAAGTAAAAGTTTGAAACCACCTATACCTGACAAGTTATAGAAAATCTTCAAAAACTAGTGATATATATTGAATTCAAACTAAAGACAGTGTCACTAAACATTTTGGGGGTGCTTAAAGGGCATGTCCACCCTTAATAACATTTTTTAGCATGTAATAGAATACAGGCCCCCCAACCCCAACCGCTATAAAAATAATTTCAGAAAGTGCCCAAATGTTTAATTACCTTCCCTCTCTCCTCCGACGCCCGGCCCGGCCTTCTGCTTGCGACACACTGCAAGCAGGGGGCGGGACCGGCAGCCATGTCCGTGAGGGCTGAGAGGCAGCCAATCATGGACGCGGCTGCCAACTTCTCACAATGCCGGGGGAGCAAGGGAAGGTAAGTACAGTTCTGGGGACTTTCTAAAAATAATTTTTATGCGGTTGGGGCTGGGGGAACATATTTTATTATGTAGCCAAGGGGTTTTATGGTAGGGGGAGGGATAGCAAAACGGGAGGGAGGGGGAGAAGGGCTGCAGTACGCGTGCCAAACTTCTCCCGGAGGCCAGGTAGGAGGCAGAGTCCTATATGGACTCTGCTATCCTCCTGGTGGGCAGTATTTTGAGAACCTTATGGAGCTGGGATGTGAGGTAAGGATTTTGCTACACTACATGGTGGGGCCATTAGTGGGGGGGGGATTATAGTTTTGGGGGTGGGCATGCCCTTTAATCCCCTTCCTCAGGTGTGTCCGAGTATTACCTATAGTGTTTTGGTAGAACACTGGTAAGGTAACAGGTTACAGTGCCTGTGGTTGTAGGTTCCAGCCCAGTTACAGTCTTGTTGTATGGTTTTGCAGGTTTGAATCCTGTTAAAGTGATACAAAACCAACCAACCCTCAGAGAGAATGGAATCAAATTCTGTAAAAACCCATTTC
The DNA here is from genome assembly GCA_019447015.1 of Hymenochirus boettgeri. Taxonomy (NCBI): domain Eukaryota; kingdom Metazoa; phylum Chordata; class Amphibia; order Anura; family Pipidae; genus Hymenochirus; species Hymenochirus boettgeri. The sequence continues at coordinate 129,148,622 of CM033470.1, forward strand.
TTTATTGTTAAAGGGCATGTCCACTCCCAAAACTAGAATTTAACCCCCTGTTTAGTGTTAAAAATATCCTTACCTTACATCTCTGCTCCAAATTGTACCGCTGCAGTGCTTGTCCAAAGTCTAGCAAAGTGAATAGTAGGAGCCTGTTTTCCTGTATGAAGGTTTCTGACTCTCCTATAGCCTCCGGGAGGTAGCGTGACATGCGCTGTGGAGCAGATTTCCCCCCACCCCTCCCACCATCTAGATCCATCGGGCTGTCCTTTTAGTGTAGCGTGAAAACCTTTTTCTGCGATGTAGCTTCCCCCCTCCGAACCCGAACAGCTTTGTCCATTTAAAAAAAACCAAAAAACTCCTGAGAACATTACTTAACAGCCCAGGATCCCAAGGCTAAATCAATAGCTGGCAGCCGCATCTGTGATTGGCTGACTTTTTAAAAACGGACAGTGCGTTTAGGGTTGGGAGGGGGGAAGCTATATTACAGAATTTTATTTTTATGATGACATGCCCTTTAAGAATTTTTATAATATAGACTTCTGTGTCTTTTTTGTTAAAAGGGCAGTGATCTTTTACACAACATTCACAGTAGCCATAGCGGTATTGTCATGTTGCTATGTCACCCTGGGTTATCGCATAGCGGTGTCAATTATATTCAAAGTAACTGCTATGCAGTACCGCACAAAACTGCAGCATGCCTTTTTTTTTTTTTTTAATAGTGCACTTCATTGGCTGTTAAGGTTCGTACACATGTGCGTTCACGGTTCACGATGTGTACGAACGTTCGTTTCGGACGATAATCCTCCCGTGTGTAGGGCCTTTATCGGCAGAAACGGCCGGTCGGTCGGGGATCCGCCAAGTCGGTCCTTCGGCAATCCCCAAACAAACGTCTGTTTCGGCCGATAAAGGCCCTACACACGGGCCGATTATCGGCCGAAATGAATGTTTGTACACATCCGTGTATAAACCTTTACCTTTTCACATTACACCTACAAGTCATTGTGCTATTGTGAAGTGATTGAGAATAGATGTTCCTGACTATTCCAAAGTAATGAGATTATCATCACTGACTATAGCACACCCACTTTAAAAGGGGATACACACTTTTTTTCAGACTATTCGATTACATTTTATTCATCTTAAGATGGGTAAACACAGGTGAATTTTTCAATCCGACTGACCATTCACCACAAGCGAGCAGTTGCCCGGGACGAGTCACGGCATACAGTTCACCTCAAACGATCGTGTGGTTTATAGGAGACTTGCCCGATCGTCCAATTCAGCGACTGGGCGACAGACATCGGTCACCAGCAATGGCACACACACCAGTGATTATTCGCCCAACCCACTGATATACAAAAAAGTCGGTCGGTTTGGTAAAAAAAAAAAAAAAAAAAAAAGTACAGTGCCATCACTCGAAGTACAGCTACTAACAGCTCCCAATTTGCCCCTCACATGCATATGGTAGAGATAGAAGGGATTGAAGCAGTTGCCAACCCTTTGTTCAACTTAAGTAGGGTAAATCCTGGTTTGGTGTTAAAGGGCATGTCCACCCCCAAAACTATAATCCCCCCAACTACTGGCCCCACCATGTAGTGTAGTTTAATCCTTACCTCACATCCCAGCTCCATAGGGTTCTCCTGTAGTCCCCCCCCAAAGTCCCAAAAACTGCCCACCAGGAGGCTAGCAGAGTCCATATAGGACTCTGCCTCCTACCTGGCCTCCGGGAGAAGTTTGGCATGCGTACTGCAGCCCTTCTCCCCCTCCCTCCCCCTCTCCCGATTCCCTCCCCCTAGCGTAAAATGTTTAATACATAAGATTCCCCCTGGGCTTCCAGCCCCATACGCTATATTTGTATCTTTATAAAGCCCCCCTAAACTTTACTTACCTCTCCTCTTTCCTCTGGCGAAGTGAGCTGCCGGCAGCCGCGTCCGTGATTGGCTGCCGCTCAGCCAATCACAGACGCGGCTGCCAGTCCCGCCCCTCTGCTTGCATTTTCTCGCAAGCAGAGGGCCGGGAGTGCGGCGGAGGAAAGAGGGGAGGTAAGTAGAGTTTGGGGGGCTTTCTAACGAAACAAATATAGCGGTTGGGGCTGGGAGCCCTTGGGGAATCTTATATAAAAACTTTTTTTTTTGGGTGGACATACCCTTTAAGTTTCATACACAAACGATCACGGGGGCCAACCCACGACGCAGGGCACCATGTCCTCCGAAATGGCCTTTCAGTTGAAGATCCACCCGACAGCTGTGTGTATGAAGCTTTAGTGTCATGTTCAAAAAAAGGTGGAGAACTGACCAGCCACACCACACATCATTGAATTAAACTCCAAGAAGTGAATAAGATACCTCGGGATAGCACTTTTCCCTCAGCCACCTCCCTGTACTTTAATTACAAGGAGACTACAGCAGCAAGAAGGAGAATAATAATAAGGGAGTGAAGGTGGGCTAAGGATTTATAATTCCAATCTAATCGCTTCCCACTTTCTGATCATCATTTTATCACTTTTCAGGCTCAACACCCTCTTCTTCCTTCTGTCCCTCCTTTTGTGTGTCTGTTCATAATACTAGAGCCATCTCCCGACACTCACCTCATCCTTGTTCTCTAGTCTCTCTTCCCTTTTGACCGTCGACCCTGACTTTCTTACTAATTCTTATATCTCTATCCTAACTAACAGGACTCTTTTGCCCCCTTGCATTCCTGCAGTCGAGGCACTTTTAATCCTCATCCGTGGCTCAACCCCACTTCCCTTTTTTATATGCAGGTGCACACATGCTACTGAACGTACTTAGAGACAGCTCTACTTTTTAAGCCTTCAAAAGCAATGTTCGTTTGGGCTGTGCGCATGTGCCGCAACATCGCATGCGGCATGCACGGCCCAAACGATCACTGCTTTTGGAGACTTATGAAGAAGGAGATCCAGCAAGGAGGAGCTTAACAGTCTACACTGCACATCCAAGATGTCAGCAACTTTATATCAGCAAAGGTAGGCTCAGGAGGGACCTAGAAAAAAAAAAAAAAAAAGGGGGGGGGGGGGGAATTTTTTTTTTTTTTTTTTTTTAAACTGCTGCTTCCAATTTAACTTGCTTTTACAGTGTACTTATTCTTTAAAGGGCAGCCCCAACCGCTATATTAGTAATATCAGAAAATGCCCCAAACTTTAGTTAACCTTCCCTCTTTCCTCCGCTGCGCTGCCAGGCCCTCTGCTTGCGAGAAAATGCAAGCAGAGGGGCGGGACCGGCAGTCGCGTCTGTGATTGGCTGAGCTGCCGGGAGTTCAGTGCGGTTAGGGAGAGGTGTGGATAGAGGAGCTAAAAGCTCCACACAGAGTATAAAATGAAATAGAGCCTTCTTATAACAGAAGGTACCTCATAGAATCATGTTATTATAATAGCATTGCCTTAATAATCTAACATATAAACACATATTTATCACTTAAAGAAATGTGCCTTTATATATTGCCTGTGGCAAAGGCATGTGTCTAGATATAATACAGCCTAATTGTATAGAGCAGGCGTGTTTAACTTGTGACCTTTTATGTGTTTGAAAACCACAATTCACAGCATTCTCTGTTTGCAGTAAGTTTTTTCTTAATATCCTGTAGCTAAGGCATCTGTCTAGATCTAATACAGCCTAAGCTTGTGACCTTTCACATGTTTGAAAACTACAACTCCCAGCATTCCCTAACTGCACAGAATTCTGGAAAACTTAGCTTTCAAATGTTAAATAACATCTGATTGGTTGGGGCAAAATTAGCACCATTTTAACTTTTATTGAATCTCCCTGTTAGTTTTCATACTTCCTGGAATAAAGACCTTTTCCTGACTTAAAAAGCCCGCGGTCATGCTTTAGCGCTTCCTACCCAAGGGTTTGAACATGCAAGTGTCTGCCCTTCCCTTACATCCATAGCTATTAGACTAGGGAAGCATTATTTGGGTCGATTGGTTGGCGCAACGTTAACGCCCGCTTCGCGGCGGCGCGAGTACCAGAAGAGGCACTCGTGCGGCCGTTTCAAAGTAAATTTACCAGAGGTTGCGAGCCTCTGGTAAATCCCGTACGGGAGATTTGCTCAGAGTGCTTGTGCCTCTGGGTGAATCTCCCTTTGAGAGTTATAAACTTTACCATATTTGCACTCCCTTCCAAATACTACCTACCTGGCAGTTATACTCTATAAAGTCTAAAGGTTCGTGCACACATGCGATCGCCGGTGCCGACGCATTACGTGTGCAAACGGACGTTTCGGATTATATTTGTGCCGTGTATTGACAGAACGGCCATTTTAGCCGATAAAGTGCCCATACATGGCACGATTATCGGCCGTTCATACACCTGTGATCGCATGTGTGTACGAACCTTAAGGCTGGGTAAACACCAGTAACGAACCAATAGTGCCACGGATTAGTCAGCTGGAAATATGTGATGTGTGGGGCGGCCAGCCGCGACCGAGTTCAGTCATCCGTATTGGACAAATGGGTCAGTTAGTAAATCATGGCCAATCATGCAGTTCCCTATGGGACCACATGATCAGTCTGTCACATGCGCTGATGACTGTTGGTCACAGTAACAGTGGCTGCAACCATCTGTCCTGGGCTCTCACACAAAGCAGATGCTCAGTTAGGACACATGTATTATATGTATCCAGACAAAATGGTATTAACCTGCAGATCTGAACACAGATCCAGGCAATCCTGCCACAATGTGCAATTCAATCTGAACAGCTCCATTGGACATCCTGAGACCCTATACAGGATCCAGAATAACATGCTAGGTTCATACTTGGTAATTACCACAGCAAGTTCCAGATTTACAGTCACTATAGGGTTAGGAAACACAGGATTCTGATTAGCTTGACAAATTATAGAGAGGTTTGGATAAAGGAGCTAAAAGCTCCCCACAGGGTATAAAATGAAGAAGAGCCTTCTTAGAACTGAAGGTACCTGACAGCCTCATGTTTAAAGGGCAAGTCCAGCCCGAAAATGAAAACATACATACAGGTAAATCACCCCCCAAAACCCTAAACAGTAATAGTTTGAAATCTGAAATATATAATTCTAACCTGAAATCCTGCACAATGTCCAATATTCAATCAGTATCCGGTGCTCTCAAGTCCTAACCCCATAGGTTAGTTAAACTTGTTGTGGTAAATTCTAATAAATATGAACCTTGCATGTTATCAGGATACTGTATAGGATTTAAGGTGGCTATACATACATCCGATTTTACTTATCCAACCAAGCGCTCATGCAATATTACTTTGATCTTGCCAGAACCACCTTTCCCATTCTTCTATGCCACAGACAGGCGGTTCTTGCACGATCGGTCTAATGTCGCAGGAGCACTCGGTCGGGAAAGTAAAATAGGATATATGTATGGGCTGCTTTTGATTGCCCAAAGGTGCTGTTTAGATTGCCTGGGTCAGTTCTCAGACCTGCAGGTTTATTCCACATAGACCCTCTATATTCTAGCTGGCAGGTAGTATAGGTAAGGTAGGATATAAGTGTGTGTTTGTTCATTTAATATGATGCGATTATTTGGGTTTTTTTTCGGACCTTCAGACTAATTTTATTATTGCCCCCCTGAATGTTTCCTGAAGGTTCCTGTGAGCACTGCAACTACACATAGCAAAACATACACACATAATTTCCACTGTGCACCAACGGGAACACTTTTGCTAGTGTTTGTATAAATGTTTGACCAGATCAATAGCACTTCCGCAAAATGTAGTTGTAAATTAACCTAATTGGAGTGCTTTCACAATCTTGTATGTATTTATTGATAAGCATGGTAAAGCTTCCATGTGGTAATAGCACCCCCAAAATTTCCCCAAATTGCGGGAATTTTCGCATTCCCGCAATTTCCAGTTTAGCGAAAACCAGGGGGCGAAATCGCAAGCGTGCTACTGTGGCCTAGCCCTCACGAGGGATTCCGTTAGAGAGGGATCACTATTGGTAAATGTGAGGTCCTATAAAGAACCCAGACTATCCTGTCATGTTTCAATCTTATCAGTTCAGGACACAGGCTCATGGCTTAAATAATGTTATAAATGATTAACAAACTCACTTCATTGTCTCAAAGAAGTGGGCATGGAGATGTTTTCCTTTCAGCCCCCCTATCATATAGATCAGGGACAAGCAACCAGTAGATCTACAGATGTTTGAAAATTACAACTCCCAGCATTCCTCTACAATCACTCTGTAGTTAGGGAATTAGGGAGTTGTATTATCCAAAACATTTGGAGATCTACTGGTTGCCTATCTCTGCTATATAGATATCTCTTACTGTCCAGTAAACAGCAGCTCTCCTTTGTTTCTATTGAGAGGGGAGGGGTGGGGTGGGGTTATGGGAGAGTGAAAAGAATGTTTTTACTAAGACTGTCACATGTTTTACAAAGGATGTGACATAAGTCTTGCAACTTCCTACTAACACTCAGAAAATGCTTTGATTGACTAACACTGCTGTCAATCTAATATTAAGCACACCATTGGATACAACACTAAAAGGGAAGTGAGAAATATTTTCCATTGCTTCCCTGTAAAGCTTCCTGGGGTGTGGCTTAACAGTCCATTTTGAAGATTCCATTACAAAACAGGAGTGGGGAGTGTGCAATTACTTTTATTTATAGATTTTGCCTTATTTACATATCTATATACTTTATATGTCAATACTACATATTTGTTAATATTGATATAACTATTTATTTAGTGCTTAAACACAAACACTGTCCCTATGTACATTACTTTTACCCACCCCCAACAACATAGTACCTCCGAAAAACCAAATGTATTCCCCATGAAATTATACATTTATTTATAGAATATAAGGGATAGATAGATATACATACATACACACACTGGTTGGCAAAAGTATTCGGCCCCCTTGAAGTTTTCCACATTTTGTCACATTATTGCCACAAACATGAATCAATTTTATTGGAATTTCACATGAAAGACCAATACAAAGTGGTGTACACATGAGAAGTGGAACGAAAATCATACATGATACCAAACATTTTTAACAAATCAATAACTGCAAAGTGGGGTGTGCATAATTATACAGCCCCGAGTCAATACTTTGTAGAACCACCTTTTGCTGCAATTACAGCTGCCAGTCTTTTAGGGTATGTCTCTACCAGCTTTGCACATCTAGAGACTGAAATCCTTGCCCATTCTTCTTCGCAAAACAGCTCCAGCTCAGTCAGATTAGTTGGACAGAATTTGTTAACAGCAGTTTTCAGATCTTTCCACACATTCTCGATTGGATTTAGATCTGGACTTGGACTAGGCCATTCTATCACATGGATTTGTTTTGTTTAAACCATTCCATTGTTGCCCTGGCTTTTTGTTTAGGGTTGTTGTCCTGCTGGAAGGTGAACAAGTCTTTTGCTGACTCCAAAAGGTTTTCTTCCAGGATTGCCCTGTATTTTGGCTCCATCCATCTTCCCATCAACTCTGACCAGCTTCCCTGTCCCTGCTGAAGAGAAGCACCCCCAGAGCATAATGCTGCCACCACCATATTTGACAGTGGGGATGGTGTGTTCTGAGTAATGTGCAATGGGATGTTCAAGGCTTTGGAAATCTTTTTGTAGCCTAAACATGCTTTAAATTTCTCAATAACTTTATCCCTGACCTGGCTGGTGTGTTCTTTGGACTTCATGGTGTTGTTGCTCCCAAGATTCTTTTAGACAACCTCTGAGGCAGTCACAGGTATTTGTACTGACATTAGATTACACACAGGTGTAATTTAGTCATTAGCACTCATCAGGCAATGTTTATGGGCAACTGACTTCACTCAGACCAAAGGGGGCTGAATAATTATGCACACCCCACTTTGCAGTTATTAATTTGTTAAAAACTTTTGGAATCATGTATGATTTTCGTTCCACTTCTCATGTGTACACCACCTTGTATTGGTCTTTCACGTGGAATTCCCAAAAAATTGATTCATGTTTGTGGCAGTAATGTGACAAAATGTGGAAAACTTCAAATACAGTTTATACAAATACAAATACTTTTGACAACCAGTGACTGTATGTGTGTAAGGGTACAGACAGAGCAATGGAGTCGGAGCACACGTGGGATTTCAAAACAACTGGATACCGTCGTCAGGATTACAGAAACACTTGTGAGAAGTTTCAATACAACAATTACACACCCCTGTCCTGCCCTCTGTCCCTCCCTAAAGAGTAACCCCTATTAGTAACAAATAGCACAGCTACAGTGCCGAAACAAGCTCAATAAAAGCCGGCTGAGAACTAAAGTGCATAGTGATAAACGACCACGGAGGATCCACAGAATAGCCAAAGACCCGCACACTAAAAGCAGTACAGTACCAAAAAGAAAGTATGGAGACTAAAGGACTACCAATATGAAAAAAGTGCTACAAAGCCAAGTGCAAACTAGCAATTACCGAAAAAGGAAAAGATCTAAAGTGCAACTAAGTATGTAAAAGGATAAGAACCAGATAAAAGGTATCAAAAGCTAAAAAAAGATCCAAAGATCTCGAAAGAAAGTGCCAGAGTGCTAATAAAATAAAGAAAACATAGGAATGGGAAAATATCTAAAACCAAAAAGAATATCATCAATTAAAGGCTAAGTAACAAGCACAAATCGATAATAAATAGCCAAAAAATTAGGCATAATAGAAAAAGTACTGTAACAATCTAACAAAGGTATTAAAAAGAGCCTAAGTTAAATCAAGGAGGACAAGCAGCTAACCGTACAAATACTCGAAATATATAACTGTAAGGGGAACCCAGAGATAGAGTAGATAAAATAATGGGGAGCCAAAAAGGCAACCCACATAAAGAAAAATAAAATAAGGACAATGACTAAAGCAAAAAGTGGAACAAAATGCATAAACGGAGCATTAGAGAAAGCATGATAAAGTAAATTGTTCGTTCAATCCTGCTGGGGATAGAGTATTAAGGTATTTAATCCAACGTGCTTCAGTACGTAATAAGGCACGATTTCTATCGTCACCATTTGTATTAGCTTGAAAGTCAATGGCCATCCATATAAGAGTAGCCCATACAGGCAAAATGTTTTGCCACAGATTGTTCGCCGTATTTACTACCAGTAGTCTCATAGGATTGGTCACTTTTTGTGGCTCCCAAGGCATTCCTAATGGCCAGGCGATGGTTAGCCATGCGTTCCCGAATTGTAGTCATGGTCTTTCCGACATAGTATTTCCCACATGGGCATGTGATAAAATAGATGGCGTATTGGCTAAGACAATTTAATCGATGTTTAATTTTTATTCTTTTGCCACTATGTGGGTGGGGAAAATCATGTCCAGTAATTACATAGCGGCAGGCTGTACATCCCTGGCACTTAAAACACGCAGAATAAACAATGGTGGAGGTGCACTCTACCAAGCTAGGGTGCAGACACCTCTGTGGGTTCTTCCCTTAGGAACCGATGGATTTCACAGGAAAAAAGGTAACTGAGGGTCGCACTCCAAATCTTTAGAAGAAGGGGGCATTCCCCCGAAACGTTGTGACGTGGTTATGTGTGGTTTATAATAAATAAATATTTCTAAAGATTTGGAGTGCGACCCTCAGTTACCTTTTTTCCACTTAAAACACGCCATCTTTATCCCAGGCAGCCATGTTAGTGTACCCTTGTGTGGTTTTTCTTGAAAATCAGTTTTAACTAGGAGATTATGTAGATTTCTACCTCTCCTATATGCCACAAGGGGTTTGCGGTTACTGAAAGGGAGATTAGGGTCCTTGGTAATTATTTCCCAACGCGCTTTAATGCCATCAGTGAGGGCCTTGCTTTGTGGGGAGTACTAACTGACAAACGGGATACATTCCGTGACTGTATTCTTTTTTTGTTTTGTGTTGAAATTACCTTCACTTTTTGTATGATATAATGCAAGATTCATTTGTACCTGGATGGTGACTTCATCATTGCCCCTCTCCATAAACCTTGCTTTCATCTCCAATAATTGGACATATGTGTTGGCTTCATTTGTGTTATTTTTAACCACTCTCAACATCTGAGAGTAAATGGTTCCTTTCTTTTGAGATATGGGGAAAAAACTATTGGCATGCATAAGTGTATTCCTATCTGTTGGTTTTTTATAAAGAGTAGTATGGAGTTTATTGTTGTCCTTGTATATTTTCAAATCAAGAAATTCTATGGATTCTGAACTGATGGAAAAGGTTAGTCTTACAGGATTGTTAAGAGTAAAGGTGCTCGATGAATTCCATGCATTCCATTTCAGTGCCATTCCAAAGGAAAAACAAATCATCTATATACCTTTTATAGATGAGAATCTTGCTGTTACACAAAAGATAATATGTTTTTCTTCATATTATAACAAATAAATTAGCAAAGGACGTTCCGGCATTAGCTCCCATGGCCATCCCAGAAATTTGTTGAAAATACGAAGATTTGAATCTAAAGTAATTGTTCTCCAATGAGAACAGCAAAAGATTCATCAAAAACTCAATGGGAGGCCTTGTGTGTCCTGATTTAAGGAGAGCATCCCAGCAAGATGATACTCCCTCTGCTTGTGGTATTATAGTGTATAGGTTCTTAACATCGCACGTCATTAAGACTGTTTGGTCAACCGAACCTGTATATGATTTTAACATATCAAGTAGATGACCACTGTCTCTTAAGTAGGAATCCATGTTTTTTACCACAGGTTGTAAATAGAAGTCAACATATGTGGAAACTGGTTTGAGTAAGGAATCATATGATGCAATAATAGGTCTTCCAGGGGGAGATTCAATTGATTTGTGAATTTTTGGCAGGGTATATATAATGGGTACTTTGTGTTTTGTTGTACAAATAACCACGCTCTCCCTCAGTAATCCATCCATTTAGGGTTGACGTCTGTAGGCGATCATTCAGTGCTATCTGTAATTTCGCCGTAGGATCGGCTGATAATTTTTTATATGTGGAAGTATCCGCCAATTGGGCCAATAACTATTTTTTATAATAAGCCAAATCTAGTAGAACAATGGCGCCCCCTTATCAGCAGGGCGTATTACCAAATTGCAGTCATCTTTCAAAGTTTGAATGGCGTGACTTTCATCCATAGTGAGGTTAGACCATCCAGTATTGTACTGAGAATTTTGATAAGCTCCTTTTAGATCATCTCTTACCATTTCCCCAAACACCTTAATAGCCGCTGGTATATTCGGAGGGTCAAAGTAGCTCTTAGGGCGAAATGGATGCATAGGTAGAGAAGTATTCCTATATAGATCCTGCAGTTTGAGGTTACGTTGAAATTTATGAAGATCTATATTCCTTTAATATATTTATTGAAGCCCGGGAAGTTAAGGAGCTATGCCTTACCTCCCGATCTTCAATCAATATTGCAGGGTCCGGGAGCAAAGATACCAAAGACCTTACCTTTTAAGCGATCCACCGCAGCCCAGCTGGAATCTTCGACAGCTTCATTCTCCTGTAAAGCTATAGCGTGCATAGCTCCTTAACCTCCCGGGCTTCAATAAATATATTAAAGGAATAGTTCACTTTGAGAGTGAACTATTCCTTTAACAATCACATCCACATAAAGCCATTTCACATCTCAATTTATACCTTTGGGAAATAAATGTAACAACAACATGGGGAGACGAAGGGCGACCAAACCCGAATCCAGCAAACTAACGGACTATTATGGCAGCAGTCACGAGGGCCGCAAAGATGGCGCCGGATCCCCACACTTGCCTAGCTGTATGGATCGGGTAAGCTCCAACTTGAACCCCAACACACCGGACTCGGCCCCGGAGCACTACAGTTCATCCATACCCTCAGGGGAAACACAGGGGGTCCCACAGAGGAGATCTGAGAGCCCAATGAGCCAAACAAGGCCAGAAATAACCCTAGAACAGGCCCATGGAGGCCTTTGCCATGCAGCCCAACACAGACAACAGCCCATAAGGGCCCAAGATACCCACCAGCCATTAATGGTCCAGGACAAGCAGCAACACCCTGAACCACAGGAATACCAGCAACCTGTACCTGAAGAGGTAGGAAATCCCCTACTAGCATTCCCAGTCCAAAACATCCCTATAACAGACCAACTACTAAAAGATATGATGATATCCCTACATGAGACCTTACAAAAAGACCTACGAACCCCTATCAATAATATTCAAAAATCACTAACTGACCTTGGCCAACGCACTGACCATATGGAAAACAACCTCCTCATAGACTCGCACTCTGCCCTGCAGGATGAAGTAACATCACTCCGATTAAAACTTTCAGACATGGAGGATAGAGCCAGAAGACGTAACATTAAAATAAGAGGCGTCCCTGAAACAATTGACACCACAGAACTAACATCATATCTCAAAAAACTGCTGCATACCCTTCTACCCGAAGCAACGCAAACCGACATCTTAATAGACCGTGCACACAGACTCAGAAACACCCCCCCCCATCTACCCAATGGAACCCCCAGAGACACCCTGGTAAGAATGCACTACTCCCATATTAAAGAACAAATAATGTCAGCATCAAGGAAAATGCCAAGAATGCCAACCCCTTATAAGGACATACAAATATTTATGGACCTATCACCGAGCACACTACAAGCCAGAAGACAATTTGCATCTACCACTACTACACTGAGAAACTCACAGATCCCATACAGATGGGGCTTCCCTACCAAACTAATCATCAGGAAAAACGGAACCAACCAGATTGCAAATACCCCACAAGAAGCCGAAACACTACTAAAAGAATGGAATCTTCTCCTTTCCGAAACACACTCATCCCCCAAAACTGGATACAACTCTCCAGCAAAATTACAACAAACTTGGAATAAAACAAAAACCCATTCATCCAGAAGCTCAAACTCTCCCAAATGACTACAAAGGTGCCTAATAAAATAGCAATCTTGAACCAACTTATATTTTCAAATCTGGTTCTGAACTGGCTGACCCTTTACTATACGACAACCCCAAAGACTACAAGATCAACGACAGGTTAAGATCTCAACTGTTTAAACTATGTTTTCTTCTTCTTTAAAAGTTATTAGTTATAATGTTTATATACATATATTGCTCAAGATATCCAGATTGACCTTTTTACATTTGTACACCGAAAATGTTAATTTGATACATAATCAACAATACAAAATGTCGAGTATAATTAGGGTCCTGATAAGATTATTTAACATATCGATACTCTATATAAAACAATGTCTGTGATAATGCTACTAATGTTTTTCCTTACAGCAACATTGAGACAACCTAGAGCCAAGGGAAAGAATTTACTAGCAACACTTGCTATGCTAATATGTCCTTTTAGTAGGGGCCTGACCTCTCCTTGACCCATTAGGAATTAAGAACAGGCGGTCTGATTTCCTCCAATCTTTAGTACGGTCAAGGTAAATTGAAATTGCCCTGACTAAATCAAGTGCATGTAAAGTTGATTCCTCTTCTGATCTAGGTTCAGGAAAAAAGGCTGGAAGAGATATTTCCATGTCCATATGGAAGTTTGACATGACTTTCGGAAGAAAATTAAATGAAGGTCTGAGTCTAACCCTGTTTCCTAGGATGACTGTATCAGGGGCTTTAGGAGGAGAGAGCCCCCAACTCCCCCACAGGACAAGCCGATGTTATGGCTACTAAAAAGACTAGCTTAATTGTCATGAACCAATCTGACACAGACTCCAATGGTTCAAATGGTTGAACAGTGAGTGCCTTGAGAACTAGGGGCAGATCCCAGGCTGGAAGACTTGGCGGTCTCCTAGGTCTCACCCTTATCATGGCCTGAAAGAATTTCTTTATTAGGCGCTCATGCGCCAGGGGTTTTCCCGTTAGGGCCGTAATTGCTGAGACTTGAGCCTTTAATGTTCTAATCTGCAAATTCTTTTTGAACCCTGAATAAAGGAATCCCACCACATCTGCTGGTTTAGGCTGAAGGCATGAAAAATGTTCTTCTTGTGCCAAATTAGCAAATTTTTTCCATACCTTGTAATATTTGTAAGAGGTTGCTGGTTTTCTTGCTTTCAACAGGAACTCCACTAACTCCTTATTGAACCCAAATTCCTCTAAGTTCTTCCTCTCAAATGCCAAGCCATCAGAGAAAGATGTTTCTGGTCCTGACACTGGACCGGGCCCTGAGTGAGGCAACCTGGCAGACATGGAATGGGAAATGGATCGTCCACTGCCAGAGTCATTAAAAGTGGAAACCAAGGTCTCCGAGGCCATGCCGGAATTATTGCAATAACATCCGCTCCCTCTTGCTTGATCTTGATTAATGTTCTCCACACTAATGGGAACGGTGGAAAGATGTAATTGAGACCCTGATTCCAATGTTGTTGAAGGGCATCTACTGCCAGAGCTTCCTGACAATATACTCTGGAGAAGAAGAGCTGACATTTTGAATTGTGTTTCGTCGCCATCAGATCGATACGAGGCCGGCCCCACCTCTGACATAACATCTGGAATATGTCTTGGCTTAGACTCCATTCTCCTATATTTAAAGGATTGCGACTTAAGAAGTCCGCTACTTGGTTTTCTCTTCCTGGAATAAAAACTGCGGAGAGGGATTTTAAATGTCTTTCTGCAAAAGAAAAAATTGGTTTTACCTCTGCCAGAAGAGATCGGCTTCTTGTGCCTCCTTGCCTTGTGAGATATGCTACTGCAGTTCTGTTGTCGCATTTTATCACAATGTCTAGATCCTTTATGTCTGTTCGAAAATATTTTATGGTCTCTTTTATTGCTCTGACTTCCAGAATGTTTGAAGGTATACCTATCGCTTCCCACTGGCCCTGCCTTGCTTTTCCTAGACCGAACGCTCCCCAACCGGTCTCTGAGGCATCCGTAGTAATATAAACACTTTGAGCGGGCGTCAAAGGATAACCTTTTCTTAAATTCTCGTACTTGAGCCACCAGCCTAGCTCCTTTTTTAACTCTAGAGGAAGAGTTAATTTCTTGTTCATATGTAGATGAGGTTCTCTGACGTTCCCTATTACAAACATCTGCAGTGGCCTCATATGCCATCTTGCCCATTGAACCAGATACACTATTGCTGCCATTAGACCTAGGACTCTTAGTAAGCATGCCACTGAGGCATCTTGCTGCTTGACTAAATTGTGAACTTCCATTTTCAATCTCTCTATCTTGTTCGATGGAAGCGACACCAAATTTTCTCTTGTCTGAAACAGAGCACCTAAGTATACCAGCAACTGGGACGGGTGCCGATTTATGACCCAACCATGCTCCTCTAAGGTTTGTATTACCCTCTTCATGTGAACGACACAAACTTGTTCTGATTCTGCAACTACCAGAATGTCGTCTAAATAGTGGTAGACGGCTATTCCCTGCAGTCTGAGGTATGCCACTACTGTCACTACCACCTTCGTAAAGACTCTTGGAGAGTGTGACAGGCCAAAGGGAAGGCAGGTAAACTGCCAATCCCTCCTGTTGACTTGAAATCTCAGGAAACGTCTTGAGTCTGGATGAATCGGAACATGGAAATAAGCGTCTTTCAGGTCTATGCTGGACATGAACATTCCTTTCCCCATTACTCTTATTATGGACTGTAAGGACTCCATCTTGAACTTCTGTTTCGACAGGCATTTGTTCAACTTCCTCCAGTCCAGCACTGGTCTCAGGGCTCCTGACGCCTTCTTTACCAAAAATAGTCTTGAATAAAACCCCTTTTTCCTTTGTAGAAGAGGCACTGGTTCGATAGCTGCTGACTCCATTAATTGGTCTACATAAAGAAAAATTGCTGCTCGTCCCTCCATATCCTCTGGAAGGCGAGTGGAAACAAAAAAGTTTTTTCCCGGGTAGGACAAAAAATGTATCCGATACCCCTCTTTTATAATCTTTAGGACCCAGAGATCCTTTGTTGACCTGGCCCAGACGTCTATGAACTTCGACAGCCTCCCGGCCACCTGACTCTGGGCCTTCGCGTCCCTATGGTTGAGACATCTTGTTCTGGAAGGCTGCTCTGGTGACTGCAAAGGCCTGTCTGCCTGACTTCCATGACTGTTGCCTTCCTGTCTCTCTTCTTGATTTGAACGGCCTTGTTGGACGAAAGGAGCGATCTCTAGAATTATACTCTATTCGGCCCCTCTTCATCCTTCTATCCTGAGGAAGAAAGAGACTCTTACCTCCAGAAACTTTGGAAATTAATCCATCCAACCTCTCACCAAAAAGCATAGTCCCTTCGAAGGGAATCTGGCAGAGGTTAGCCTTTGAGGCTGTATCCGCTGACCATGGCCTTAACCACAAGGCCCTTCTGGAAGCTACATTTAAAGCGGAAGCCCTAGATGCTAACCTGACTAGGTCCACGGATGCTTCTACAAAAAATTCGATGCCTCTTCTAATATCCTGAAACATTTCCTTGATTTTAGGTCTCTTCACATTTGAATCTATAGCTTGCTCTGTCTCCTGAGCCCAAAGTTTCATAGCTCTTGAAACGGATGTAAGAGCAATAGCAGGACGTAACGACGCCCCTGTGGCGACAAACGCCTTCTTCAAATTATACTCTACCCTTCTCTCCATAGGGTCTTTAAAGACTGAGGCATCCTCCACAGGTAACGTGGTTCTACGGGCCAGATGTACAACTGCTGAATCGACTTTTGGAGGCACTTCCCATAACTTTATATCAGCCTCCGAATACGGATATTTCTTTGCAAATTTTCCCGTCGTGACCACCTTCTTTTCAGTCTTTTTCCACTCACTGGAAATAATTTCCGCAATCGACTGGTGTACTGGGAAGGTAGTAGACTTCTTTTTAACCGACGGGAAGAGTTTATCTGCCGTAGAGACCTTAGGTTCTTCCGTAGAGAGGGACAAAGAGTGTCTAACTGCTTTTATCAAAGGTTCAATCATGGCCGTCTCAAAATTGGACTCCGAATCTAAATCTTCTTCCTCATCTGAGAAATATTGAACGGATTCAAGAGACTCAGAAGATATTTCCCCCCTTTGATAATTCTGAATTCGTCAGGAACAAAGACTGTTTAGTGCGTTTTGACCTTCTCTTGGTCTTGCCAGACTCCTGTATTGCCTGAGTGATGGCCTGTTTCAGCACTGAAACTAATGAATCCAGCTGCACGCCTGCACTAGACGACGAGGCTCCCGCTGGCTCTCCCGAAGCTCCAGGCTCTGGTTCACTCAACTTTTCCGATACTGAAAGGCTGCAAAAGAAACCAGAAAAGATCCATGCAGATTCCTTGCCATCTCTCAATGCAAAAAAAACAAATGGAATCCTGCTTACCTAGGTCCCCTGGGGTGTCCCTTGCTCCCATTCCCTGATTCCATAGCTACAAAGCAAAAGAAGGGAATAAGGATCCAGGGGAAAAACAAAAAACACATCCAGAAAAAACAAGACTCACCAGGCTCAGATACAGGCAGCACTAAGTGAGAGGTAAAATCCAGGAAGGCAATCTGCACAGCAGCCGATTTGCAATAGCAGCAGTCCACCAGCACCTGAAAGAACTCCCACACTGGCATCCGGCGCGTCCGCTCTTTAAACTGCTGAACGCCGCCGGGAAGAACGCGTTGACGTCATGCGTACGCGAACGCAGGCGCACCGCTATGATGTCAGGACGCTAGGCCGAACCCGGAAGAAGGGAAAAACGACGCGCGCACACGCGCGTGCAGCACAGGGAGTCTCTGCAAAGCCGGCAACCTACTCACTCGGAGGAAACACACCGGGGACCCGACACCAAGGTCCTCTTCCCCTCAGGCAAACCCACAGGGCGCAACACGGGGGGCATCAGGAGCAAGAGAGAGGCAAGAGGGCTCCTGGACAACGCCACAATGGCAGGTAAGCATGGCGGACAGGAAAAAAAGACATCACAGGAAGTGAGGGGGAAGCTTAATAGAATTAACTAGTTCCTGTCCGTGGAGGTGGATATGGAGATTAACCCATGGGTGAATGCTGCCATATGACTGGGGAAAAATAAAACCCCTGGCATTGATGGTTTTCCGAGCGCATTTTACAAAACTTTTAAAAAAGAACTATCGCCATATCTACTCAGATCATATATTGAAGCTACTAAAAAAGGCAGATTTCCACAAGAAATGCTAACGGCCCAAATAATTACAATACCTAAAACAGGAAAGGACTCTACAACCCCAGAAAATTTTAGACCCATCTCCCTCCTAAATGCAGATGTAAAACTATATGCAACAATTCTAGCAAACAGACTTAAGATCATCCTGCCAGACATTATAGACCCATACCAGGTTGGGTTTATCCCTTACAGACAAGCATCCGATAATACCCAAAGACTGACTAATCTTATGCAACACGCTGAACACAAAGCACTTCCATTGCTACTTCTCTCTATCGACGCCGAAAAGGCGTTCGATAGGATAAATTGGATATATATGAAAAGGGTACTACATAAATTCAATATTGTGGGAAATATTTTCACAGCTATTCTTGCATTATATTCCAATCCAACAGCGATTGTCTCAGCCGCGGGCCTCCAATCAACACTATTTCCACTCACCAATGGAACGAGACAGGTGTGTCTGTTATCTCCCCTCATATTCGCATTAATGATGGAACCAATAGCCCAAACCATCAGAACGCATCCACAGATAACGGGCATCACAAGGGGCAACAAACACCACAAAATCTGCCTTTTTGCGGACGATGTCATACTGACGCTAATGAACCCTCTAACATCCCTCCCGACAACAATTGAAGTCCTAAAACAGGCGAACCAAGTATCATACTATAAATTGAATGAAAGCAAGTCCCTAATCTTAGCAACAAATATCACAACCGAAACAAAAAAAAAACCCTACAACAGCAATTTACATTACAATGGCAAAACCAAACACTACCATACTTGGGAATACAACTGACGTTCCCTACCAACCAACTATTTACCCAAAACTACACCCCGCTGCTGCACCTAACCGAAAAACACTCACTAAAAAATGGGAAAAGCAAAACCTTTCATGGTTTGGCAAGATATCAACCATCAAAATGACACTCCTTCCAAAAATCATATTTGTATTTAGAACAATCATCCTTCAACCAACAAAGCAATACTTCCGAAAACTACAAACATTAATTGAAAAATGTATCTGGTTTGGAGGCAGAGCCAGAACAAACAAAAAACTACTATATCAGAATAAACTGACAGGAGGCCTGGGAATCCCCAATATCTCAGACTACCATAAAGCAACAGTGCTCGACCAACTAAAACACTGGTGGTCAGAAACGGAAGAGAAATACTGGGCAGAAGACGAACAACTCCTACTCGGAAACAATCCTCTTAGAGAAATACTTGGAGCAGCCCTGATTACAATGGAGAAGAACTTCACTCCCCACACAGATATCCCGAAATATCTCTCCCTAACCACAACTATCCAAACATGGATACAAATATGCAAAACTCATGAGGAATATCAATGCCTGCGGGGAGAAATCCCTATCACTAGAACACCTGGTCCCGGATCTTGACCTAATGCCCTGGCAAGCACTGGGCCTAACACAGTTAAAACAACTATATAATGAACAAGAAATCAAAACATTTGAGGATCTAAGAAATGAATACCAAATTCATAAAAGACTTCTATAAATACCTTCAAGTGAGAGACGCAATGCAAAAAAACCCGCAAACCATAACTCAAACCACCCCATTCCTTCTAAGATGGCTATCTCTGGAACACAACAAAAAAGGAATAACAATCAACTATAAAGCGATCACACCAGACCCAGAGCTAGATACCATATCTCCCCACAAAAGATGGGAAGACCTACAAACACGTATCACAGACGTACAGTGGCACAAAGCAATCAAAATAGTTTACAAACTATCCAAATGTGTCAAGCACTGGGAAGCTAACATAAAAATACGGACACGGTGGTATAAAACACCTGCATTGTTAAACAAATACAACCCAGAAATAAAGAAAGAATGTTGGAGACAATGCGGCCACAAAGGCACTCTAATACACATTTTTTGGCAATGCCCAAAACTAAATGATGTCTGGAAAGTGGCTTTCAACCTAATATCAACAATCTTGGTCTGGCACTTACCACCTAACCCAGCACAAGCATTGCTAAATATAGATATCCTCGATTTACCAAAACATATGACAACTATCATGTTACATCTATTCACAGTTATACGGATAAAGATAGCCAAATATTGGAGAACCCCTGAAATCCCGACCTGGACAGAAATAATCAACACTATCAATCTTAATATGCAATATGAACTAACTTTTGCCTCCTCAAAAGATTGCTATAAAAATGTGTCATACGCATGGATGCTATGGCAAGACAACAAATCCACAATCAATAAAATAAGTTATTGACTCTATATAAAGATTCATCTAAGTAACTATCAAAAACTAACAAATCCCTCTCTTACTGATCCAACACCAAGCAATCGATTCTAAGATAAACAAACAACTAAATAAACACAATGCAACACTAACCTCTAAAGGTCAATTGTGATGTTAAAGCTTTGTTCACCCAATGTTACCCTATCAGTCTCTTTTTCCCCTACTCTATCCCATCCTACCTCCCCCCTCAACTAACCACCCTACCCTCCCTTCCCTTCAGTTAAAGTTAAAAAAAAAAAAAAACTTATTGAGCTATAGCCAAGTATACGATAACATATAAGCAGATCAAACGAGTTAAACAAAAAAATGTATTCAATGTATTTAATAAGCTTATAAAAAGCCGTTGACTTTTTCTACTTATGAATGTATACAAAAACACTAACAAGTTTTTTACCTTTTCATGCTCAATATATAAAAAAATGAATATTAAAAAAAAAAACTGTAACAAGGAGTGTAAGAAAGCAATCAAGCTAGCTAAAATTAATAATGAAGTTAGGAGAACTGAACAAAGCCTTTTTTTTTAGCATATTAATAGTAAGAAGAGGACTGAAAAAATGTGGCACCATGAATTAATGGGCTAGGTCGGGTGCCACAGGGTTCTGTATTAGGGTCACTTGTATTTAATCATAATTTAGAAGTGGTTATTATCAGCAAGGTTTCTGTGTTTGAGGTTTTTAATGTTCAACAAAGTTTTGTGTCGTCCGCAGAGGATGTGCAATCGTAGGGGGATCTAGATAGATTGTCACATTGAGCTGCTAAGTGGCAGATGAGATTTAATGTTGAGAAATGAAAGGTGATGCATTTTGGAATTAAAAAAAAAATTCTGTGCATAAATACATTAACGTGCCATACAATAAACTATTTGGGGCATTGTTCACCATTAGAGCATGTCAGAGGACACGTGGACATCCCTTAAGACTTGAAGAAAAAAGGTTTAGGCTTCAAGTTCGGAAAGGGTTTTTCACTGTAAGAACGTTAAAGCTATGGAACGGTAAGTTCCATAGCTTTAACGTTTTGATACATAAAGTAGAGTTGATACATAAAGTAGAGTTTATGTATTGATACATAAAGTAGAGTTGATGCAGGGATTTTTCCAATTGCCACTTGGAGTCAGGAAGGAATTTTTGTCCCCTTTATAAATTTGGTGGGTTTTTTTTTTTGCCTTCCTCTGGATCAACAGTTAGGAAGGAAATGAGGATATTGCTAGATGGGTTGGACTGGATTGACATACGTCTTTATTCAACTTCAAATACTATACTATACTATGGGGTTAAGACAGCACAGGATAGTGATTGGCTATATAGATTAGGGAGAGATGTTGTTAATGAAGCTTAAAAGCTTATAGCAGAAGGTACCTCACAGCCTCATGTTGTTAATATAATAATATTGGGGGGGAAGCAAAAAACTGCCATTTATCTAAGAATGCAAAGTCATTTTATCATATACAGATATCACTTCCTGTCAACCAAACAGTAACAATGGAGTTTGTTTTGTAATTCAGTAGTAAGTAGTAGTACTATACTTTTTATAGTGTTATTTGTTTTGGTGATTTTAATTAAATAGTGATAATTACACATACATATAGACCTTTCCTATGTGTAATATTGTATACCCCCACCTAATTAGTTGCTGCTAAAAACAAAATGCAATCTCTGTAAAAATATAAATATATTTATATAACACAGCAAACACAAATCCACACCGTATCTACTCATGGCACAGCTCTACAATCAGCTATAATGCTAAAACAAAATGATAGAGTGGCAAGTTGGCATAGACATCGATAAAATAGTTGGCATATTGATACACAGAATGCCAACCATTAACAGCTGCCAATTTGCCAACCATTATGATTTATGTTGACAAATTGGCAGTGAAATGGTTGCCACTGTCTGTGCATAAAGACCCAAAACCCTTGGCAAAATAACTTATAGAAGCATAGATGAGTGATTTTAAAGTTTTAAAGTTTTTAAAGTTTGTTAACAGCCCGAGATCATTTAAAACATGGGAAAATCTGGCCTTTAAAGCCAAATAGTAAACTGAAGCACTTCATGATTATAATACTCCTGAGGAAGCTGAATGAAATGGTGAAACGTGTTGAGTACTGCCTAATTTCTGCATCACAGCTACAGTCTGTAGCCTACAGATGCATTTTTTTATAATTATAAAAAAAAAGTAATTTTATGTTTTAAAATTTCAGTTTATTTGCACTAAAGACAGCTGCACTCATTTATCCCAGCCTGTGGTGTAAGTGCTTTTATTACTGAGTTTTAAACTTTTTCATTACTAAAATATCACAATTTTAAACTGATATTGGACACTTTTTTATCTATCACACAGTGCACAGACACACAAAAAATACCAAAACTCAATATTTACTGTCTGAAACATACAATGCTGTTTTGAAGCCTTACCCCTACAATACAACCTACACCTTGCATTTAAGAGGTTCTGGACACCTTGCCGTTAAATCCAAAGTTGTTCATTGCCAATTCGTGTACAAGTCATTGTAAATTAAGAAAGCCTGTCAGTTGACTAATAAAAGTTCTTAAAGAACCTTACCTCAATTACAGTTGGTCTAACGAACGAATTACCACAGAGATACACACCTCTTAGGTGCATTTACCAAAATATTGGTTTGCTTGGGAACAAATATTCTTTTTCATTCTACTAGCACCAAGTTCCAAATGATCACTA
This sequence comes from Hymenochirus boettgeri, assembly GCA_019447015.1. Taxonomy (NCBI): domain Eukaryota; kingdom Metazoa; phylum Chordata; class Amphibia; order Anura; family Pipidae; genus Hymenochirus; species Hymenochirus boettgeri. Next base: position 129,171,608 of record CM033470.1, read on the forward strand.
AATTTCTACTTTGTTGATGCCAGACATATCTAAATCAAGGAAACTATACTCTCAGATCCAATAAAGAATAGATAGCAACTTCATTTAATCTCATTTACACAAATTTTGAGCAGACAAACCTCCCTTTTCTCTGGTAAGGATCTAAAAGAGGCAAACAGGTCTGAAATGTGAAGAAACATATTTGAGATATGAAATCGTAGTGTTACAAAAAAAGTTTAATTATTCATTTTCAAATCTTACATAATACATATATAGCTAAAAAAAAATATAAAAAAATACAGTCAAAAGAAAGGCAACATACCAACTGAGGATCTTAATTCGTGGTCTGGTTAGAAAGGTACTGCTGACTTATTTATGATCGTGTTATGTATATTAGCGACCATCTTGGATCTCGCGCCTCGCGAGACTACGGCCCTGTATTTTAGCGGCCATGTTGGATCTCGCGTTTCGCGCGACCACTAACATGTATCTTAGTGGCCATATTGGATATCGCGAGATCCCAGACCAGCTTAATGACGGAGTTGGGTATTTAAACGAAGGAGACGCAAGTGTATTTTTTTGTTTGTTTTTTTTTAAGTTGTGGAGGAAACCAACGGTAGTCTAGGGCGAAACACGTTCAAGTTCAGTGATGTAGTCCCATCTGTATAAAATGTTCAACGGCAAATACACTAAGTATACGGTATTGAAATGTTGTATAGGCCTACTTATATATTTATATTCATTATAGGTGTTGTGCTTTTTCCACTATATTTCTCCATTACATTCTATGGGAGTATTGGTTTTGGTGGGTCTGTGGCAGTTCTAAAAAAAAATAGGGACTGTTTAGGATATCTCTGGTTTTGCACTATTCCCTACTATGAATTTTGGTTACATTTTCTGTTGTTACTGGCTGTACTTATGGCTTTATATCTTTATGGCTGTAATAGGTTTTAGTAAGATGGAGTCTGACAGGGTTTGGTATGTTTTTATTGTATCACTATTTAGCACTTTGTCACTTTATTTGCACTTATATAGCTTTGTGAGAGGCATAGGGTTTACTTTATATCAATAAATGCTATATCTAATCCAACTGAGAGCGCCTTGGTGTCTTTTTCTTTGTGTTCTATATATGGTTAGAAAGATACGACTATATAAAAACAGTAAGGTTATTGGGTTCGTTTCTGTGCTCATTTAAAAGGTTTGTACACTCCCCCCAAAAACTTTTTATATTTGGTTGGCAACCCCCTAAAACCTCAACTAAACGTGGTTTATAAAATCAAAAGATGCTTTTAACAGTACTTACCCAGCCTTCTTTCCCCCGGTACGCTTCTGCTTGCTTCTGGTGCATGCGTCCCTTGTGATTGGCTGAGACAATGTCGTAACCAAATAAGGTAGTTTAACACCTTCAATGCCACAGAACATATGTATACGTTCTCCATAGAAAAGGACCAAAGTGCCACAGAACGTATGTATAAAAAAAAAATCCGCTGGTGAGTTGGGGTCCTGGGTTTGATTCATTCAGCAGCGTCTGCTTTGGTTTTTAGGATGCCGGAGTCCATCCGGCTTTGCACTCTAGATCCCGGTCTCTCGCAACTTTGCTTCACGCAGCTAACTTTTGGGTTCTTCTGGTCATGTGCGTATTATGTCATCACGCGGCACCGGGCATTTAAGGCCTTGCTTCCTGCCGCTCGGGCACGGGAAGTTTTATTGTTCCAGTTTTCTTTCTGCCTGTGCAGTATCGGGGGATTTGCTCTGCTACTCCTAGGCTTTTCTGTCTTTGGCTGCGCTGCTATTCTTCCATTACTGTGCCTGTTTTTTTTTTTGAGACCCTGTTTTGCCTTGTTGCTGGGTAAGTGATAATTTATTTTTTGTTTTTGTCTCCTGGCTTTATTTCCCTCCCTCCCTGTTCTTTTCAGCTATGGAACCATGGAATCGGACAAAAGTACACCCCAGGGTATCTAGGTAAGCAGGATTCCAAATTAAGTTTATTTTAGAGATGGCATTTTTTCTATTGTGGGCAAAACTCTTTTGTTTTGCAGCCTTTCAGAAGCCCAGTGAAACTGAAACTGCAGGATTGGCTGACACACCAGGGCCCTCTTCTGCTAATACAGGCCTTCAATTGGACTCTCTTGTTTCTGTCCTAAAGTAAGCAGTGACCCAGGCTGTTCAGGAATCTAATAGATCCCAAAAAAGATCTAAACCCTCAAAGCGTGCTGTGAGCGTGTCTGAGTCAGACTTGTCTGAAGGAGAGATTTCTTCTGAGTCTACTGAGTCAATCTTGTATCTATCCGATGACGAGGAAGCCTTTGTGGCTGAGTCTACTTTCGATGTGAACGTTATAGAGCCGCTGATCAACTCGGTTAGACATTCGCTATCTCTTTCGGCAGGGGAGCCGAAAGTCTCTACTGCAGACAAGCTTTTTCCATCAATAAAGAAAAAGTCTGCTACCTTTCCAGTACATCAGTCCATGGAGACTCCACCTAAAGTGGATTCAGCAGTAGTCCGCCTAGCTCGTAAAACTAACCTCTACCAGTTGAAGATGCCTCAGTGTTCAAAGACCCAATGGAAAGTAGGGTGGAATACATTCTCAAGAAATCATCTGTAACTACAGAAGCTTCCTTGCGTCCTGCAATTGCGGTCACTTCAATTTCTATAGCAATGAAGTTGTGGGAGCAGGAAATGGAACAGGCAATTGAGTCAAATGTTAAAAGGCCAAAGCTCAAGGAAATGTTTATGGATATAAGAAAGGGAATTGATTTCTTCGCTGAGGCATCGGTGGAAATGGTGAGGTTGTCATCTAGGGCTTCTGCCCTAAATGTTACTGCTAGAAGAGTATTATGGTTGAGACCCTGGTCGGCGGACACAGCATCTAAAGCTAATCTTTGCCAAATTCCTTTGAAGCGTCCATGTTGTTTGGAGAAAGACTGGATGATATTATTTCCAAGGCGTCAGGAGGTAAAAGCCTATTTTTACCTCCGGACAAGAGATTGTTCCTTTATTACGGCGAAAGTATTTAAAGCTGGAAGAGAAGCTGGTAGACAACAGTCCTGGAGAGCAGGCAAACAAGCCTTTTCTGTTTCCAGGTCAGCCTTCCAAAATAGGATGTCTCACCAATAGGGGGACGGAGGCCCAGGGTCAAGTAGTAGGAAGTCAGAATTTCTGGACATCTAGGCCGCCTCGACGACTGGTCAATGGGTACTGAAAATTGTCTCCATGAGATATTGGATTCATTTTCGTGCTTATCCAGAAAAAGATGTTTTTGTTTCAACCCAAGTTCCAAAGGAAGTGGAAGCTCGGGAAGCGATATTTCAGTATGCCGCTCAGTTAAGGGAATCGTCGGCAATAGAACCGGTACCTCTTCTGCAGAGAAGAGGATTTTATTCAAGACTATTCCTAGTAGAGAAGGCCTCAGGAGCTCTGAGACCAGTTCTAGATCTAAGGAGATTGAATCATTTTCTTTTAAAGCAAAGTTCAAAATGGAGTCCCTTCAATCCATTATAAGAGTGGTAAACAGAGATGTTTCTAACTAGCATAGACTTCAAGGATGCATACTTCCATGTCCTGATTCATCAACAGTCGAAAAAATTCCTGAGGTTTCACGTGAATGGAGAGGATTGGCAGTCTCACTCTCCGAGAATATTTATGAAGATTGTGGTAACGGTAGTCTCTTTTCTCAGAATGCAGGGAATTGCAGTTTACCATTATTTAGACTATCTGTTAGTGGTTGCTCAATCAGAACAGCGGAGCCATCAACACACGGGAAGATTGATCTAAGTACTACAAGAACACTGTTGGATTATAAATTAGCAAAAAAGCAACCTAATTCCGACCCAGCCTCTAAAATATTTAGGAGCTCTCTTTCAAACAAGGGAAAATGTAGTATATCTTCCCCCAAAAAGACTGAAAGTGTTAAAGACGAAAGTAACCAATTTGAGGTGGCAGTGGAGTGCCTCAGTAGCATTGTAACTGAAAGTTCTCGGGCTCATGGCGGCAATAGTTTTTCTAGTCCAGTGGGCAAGGTGGCACATAAGACCTCTGCAGTTGTTCCTTTTGTCTCCTGTCAAGGAGCCCCATCGCCATATGGCCAAGAGATTGACCTTAAACCCAACAGTAAAGACCGGCTTAAGTTGGTAGAGTGGAGTCTGAGCGAGGAGATATTCCACATGTTGTCCAGAAGGTGGGGTCTTGTATAGTTCTGATGGCGACAAAGTACAACACCAAGTGCCGACTCTACTTCTCCCAAGAGTACTGTCCGGAAGCCCTGGCTATAGATACTTTCCAACAATCATGGAGCCAGGAGTTCAACTATATATTTCCATCATTCTCGCTAATTTGGAGGTCATTACTCAAAATACAACAGGAGGGAGCAGAAGTGTTAGCAGGGATACCAGCATGGCCCCTGAGACCTTGGTTCCCTCTTCTACTTTTCTTACCAGTTTACAGTCTAATAAAGATTCCTCGCAATCGGGGCTAGTTGACTTAGGGTCCGGTTCAGTGCCAAGACTACGATCATCTCTCTCTGATGGCCTGGCATTTGAAAGGGAGAAACTAGAGGACTTCGGATTTAACAACAAAAGAGTTGACTTACTGAAGTCAAGGAAACTGTCTACTTCTCAAAAGTACTACAAAATTTGACAAAGATTCGCCATGGTAGCAGAAGAAGAGAAATTCTTATTATTTCAGCCCGAACCATCAGATATAGTCAAGTTTCTATACCTAGGTCTCAAAAAGAACTTGCATGTCAGAACATTAAGGGCTCAAGTGTCCACTATCTCAACCTTGACAGGGAGAGCTTTTGCAGATGAAAAGGTTTTTCCAAGCCATGATATCAATTAAACCTAGAACTTTTAATAGCCTGCCGGAATGGGATCTGCCATTCTTGGAGCTCTGACATTGTCTCCTTTAGAACCTTTGGAGTCTGCATCAGATTGGTTCCTAACTTTGAAGTCTGTGTTTTTAGTGGAAATTACTTCGGCCTGTCGAGTGGGGGAGTTGAGTGCTCTGTCTTCTAAACCCCCTGATATGGTAATTTTAGGTAATCGGGTCAGATAAGACCTTCATTCAACTTTCTTCTACAGGTGATGACGGAATTTCATATGGACATGTAGATCTCATTGCCGGCCCCCTGCTTGCATGAAACTGCAAGCAGGGGGCCGGACCAGTATCCGCATCTGTGATTGGCTGAATCTTTTATAGTGTTTGGGGCTGAGGGAAGGATAGCTATTATATGGCAAAGGGGTTTTATGGTAGGGGAAGGGATTGCAAAACAGGAGGGGGGGGGGTTGGCCTGCAGTGTGCTGGACAAAAATCTCCTGGAGGAGAGACAGGAGGCAGAGTCCTATATGGACTCTGCTATCCTCCTGGTGGTTAGTTTTTGGGACTTTGGGGGGGGATTACTGGAGAACCATTGGAGCTGGAATGTGAGGTAAGGATTTTTACACATTACATAGTGGGGCCAGTAGTGGGGGAAATTAAAGTTTTGGGGGTGGACTTGCCCTTTAAGAAAATGCAGACACTCTGGGAGTTGGGGAGAATTATAGCACACATGGAAAGAGAAAAAAAGTTTAATTTTCCCACTATAGATGCCCTTTAAATATTCCAGCATTTTTACATCATTGATTCTATTAATCAGTGAAGATTGTAAAGGTGGAGAGGTAGTTTTCCAGCATTTTGCAACATCACAGTGTGCTGCTGTTTATATGGGTAAGTAGGTGTTGGTCAGAAGCAGAAACCTTTGGAGTTGGTGCATGTAATAGGGATTATAGTGGGTTGAGTGGTAAAAGCTGGGTTAGTACCAGTTGTGTGATATCAAGCACTTGTGTGCAGTATGGTCATATTTATGAAATAGTGTGTCTGTTGCAGAAGTCACTAATACATTAAATAAAATAAGAGCTCCCCTTCAAGTGTAAGCAAATAAGGAACAGAGACTTCTGGGTAATTTACATGTTTCCATGGCAGCTTTCAGGAAATATCTTCCTTTGAAAAGGTTTTAACAGTATTCCACAAGCTGAATGCAAAACCAGAGTGCCAACTACAGACCAGACTCTGGTTTTGCATTCAGCTTGTGGAATTCTGTAAAAACCTTTTTAAAGGAATATCGTATATACTCAAATATAAGCCGATCGGAGTATAAGCAGAAGTCCTTATTTTTACCCAATAAACGAGTAAAACTGATTGACTTGAGTATAAGCCAAGGGTAGAAATTATGACCACTACTGCAAACCTGTAATAAGTGATTGGTGCCAATATCCTGTAACCCCCAATTCCTTGGCACTCCAGTTGTTTGGAAACTACAACTGGGAGTTGTAGTTTCTAAACATGGAGTGGCAAGGTTCAGAAAGACAAAACAAAAGAAGTAAAAAAAAATCCACCTGCCCACCTCTAAACCCCCATAGAAGCACTTGGTCTTACCTGCTCCTCTGTATGACAGGTGAGGGCTGAGAAGAGTCACATAACTTATGTGCCTGTGCTTCCATGGACGCTTACACCTACATGCACACTTGCAATATCTTTCCTTACTGCTCTGGTTTGCAGCTGCTTGGAAGGTAAGTAATGACTGGCCTGATGTTAGCTTTTTAGGCTAATTTTAAAACCTAAAAACTTCTGCTTATATTATACGGTAGTTTCCTAAAAGCTTCCATGGAAACATGGAAATTACCCAGAAGTGTCTGTTGCAGAAGAGCATCTCCAGCACAAATTGGATGTTGTGGGGTAGAGTTTATTAGTTGTGGGGTGTGGTACGAGTAGAGCAATATTTTATGGAGTTTTTCTTTGTATAATGTACAGATTGAGGCTTTCCAGGCTGCCAGACATTTCTGTTTCGGGTTCCCATTTTGTCATATATATGATATTCAATAGATTCCATGGATAGTTTTTGCAATGAGCGGTGGATTGAGGATATCTGTGTTTTCTGTTTTGTAACTGGATAAAGTATTGTAGTTGAAGATAGAATTGGATGGATTTTCTCAGAAGCTTGGAATTTGGAACAGAAAACCTGGAAGTTAGGGAATTCCCCTGTGAGTTTGTGTAGGAGGTTCCTGATCATTGTCAACCCTTTTTGTGTAAATAGTTTTACTATTGTGTAAATAGTAAAAAGTTTGGTATAAAGTTTTATTCCCGGGGGGAAATTTTTTTACAGTCGGTAAACGTAAGTAAGGTGGAGGGACATTTTGGAATGGCATATCTTTTTAAAACATTGTTCCATACAGAAATAGTGCATTTAGTGGACAGTAATGAATGCCCCCTTGAAGTTTTCCACATTTTGTCACATTACTGCCACAAACATGAATCAATTTTATTAGAATTCCACTTGAAAGACCAATACAAAGTGGTGTACACATAAGAAGTGAAACGAAAATCATACATGATTCCAAACATTTTTAACATATCAATAACTGCAGATTTTCGTTCCACTTCTCACGTGTACACCACTTTGTATTGGTCTTTTATGCGGAATTCCAATAAAATTGATTCATGTTTGTGGCAGTAATGTGACAAAATGTGGAAAACTTCAAGGGGGCCGAATACTTTTGTCAACCACTGTAAGGGTATTTAGGTTTATTTGAGGAATCCAGTCTTGTTCCAGGGATATCCACAAGGCTTGGACATGGGAACAGCTTCGTAGTATATTTAAAAGCTTGGTACAGCAAAGCCTCCATGGATTCCATCAGCTGTTAGAACCATGTGAGGGACACAGTGTTCCCCCGCCAGATAAAGTTCAGAATCTGAATTGGTAGTGTTTCAAATAAGTATAGTATTCTCGAAAAAATATTCATTTTTGCGACTGTTATTCTTCCAAACCTAGAAATTGGTAAATGGTGCCAGGTTTGTAAATCTTTGTGTATGTTGTTCAGTATGGGAAGATTATTTTTTGTGTAGGGATTGATGGTTGGTGGTGATGTGTAAGTTATTGATTCCAAGTGCATTCGAATTTTGAGTGCTTCTGTTGTTATTGATTTTGTAACCCAACAGGGATCCAAATCTCATGAGGAAGGAATGTAAAAGGTAAAGATTGTTCAGGTGGATGGGGGGGGCGGAGCTAGCAAGCAATGGAGTGAGACATTCTCTCCAGAGCTCCTGCACATATAAATTAATCGAGGCTAATATCAAGCTAACTAAGCCACAGAAGTAGAATACAAAGTGCCAAGCACCTTCATTTGCTTAGATAACTAGGACAAAGGCTCAGAAAGCTATGGCTGTGGTGGAGCGGTTAAGGAGATATGCACGGGGAGCAAAGAGAGAACGACATGTGGAGGCCTCACCTCCCCGAGTACTGGTGGTCTCTCCTTCGCCACCCACACCGCAGAACAAAAGAGAGCCGAAGAGGCCCGGGAGTGGAGGCAATACAAAGGCACAAGAGGAGCCATTGCACGCCGCACCTGACCCACAATCCCACGTGGCTCCCGAACTGGCCGGTAAGAAACAGAGTGGGGGAAGGGCAGAGAGAGATGGGAAGCTATACAGAGGGGGGAGTTCAGGGCACTAACCAGCACCGGACCTCAGATCCTGTCTCCAAAGCCATACAAGACAGCCAGACACAACTCCTGGCAGCAATACAGGGCTCCACGTGATCGCTAATATAGGTAGGACGGCACTTGCTTTTTATAAAAGAAATTCCATTTTATTTTCAAAAAACTTTAAAAGGCTCTTATCGGCTCAAATGCTCATCATGGCAGATTGTGTACACTGGCAGGTGTGACGTTTCGGGTCACATGACCCTTTCTCAAACACAACCATCCTGCATTCCACCTTCTATTTATACATAGTGATTATAGCACCATCTACTGGTAACAATTAAAAATTACATATATACAATTAAAAATGGATACACATACCAATGAATATAGCAGATCAACATAAATTCCTAACGTCATATTCAAGATTCATTCCCTTAGGAGTTCGGGTGTCTAACCTTCTAATCCATTTGGCTTCCTTCAATAATAAAGCTTTCTTATTGTCACCACCCCTCCTTCCTGATTTCACTTCATCTAATATCTGGAACCTCAATTGTGATACAACATGCCCACTTTCCACAAAGTGTTTCGCTACAGGGCTCTCCAATTTTTTGTTTCTAATATCAGACTTATGCTCACTAAGTCTTTCTTTAAATGTACGCATTGTCTGGCCTATATAGAGCTTGCCACATGGGCATTTTAGAGCATATATGACATTTGCAGATGAACAAGTAAAATAGCCTTTAATATACACCTTATAACCCTTCATGGAGTGATATAACGTATCTCCTTTGATACAACCATTGCAATGACTACATGACAGACATGGGTAAGTTCCCTTTAGTTTCGTTCCATCCAAATTCATTTGGCTTCTAGTCTTGATATTTCTATCCGAGCCAACATCTGCTCTAACTAGACAGTCTTTGATAGTATTTGATCTCCAATATGATATGAGTGGCTTCTGTTGGAAGCTTCGTATATCTGGAAGATTAGATTTTAATATATTCCAGTGTTTCTTTACAATTTGTTCTATTTTTCTTGACAGACTACTGTATTTTGTTACTAGCATTAACCTCTCTTCTTGTTTAATTTTACTTCCTATATCTGTCTCCTGCTTTTTGTATATATCATTTCTACTCTTTCTTAGAATATCTTTCGGATACCCCCTTTCCTTAAACTTTGTTTCCATCTCGTTTAATCGCTCTTCCAATTTAATGGGGTCAGAAACTATTCTTTTAACTCTAGTGAATTGTGATTTGGGAATGCTGTTTTTGACATGTCTCGGATGGAATGATGAAAAGGCTAAGAGGGTGTTTCTGTCAGTAGGCTTTACATACAAATCAGTTATCAATTTTTTATCTCTAATCATCACGGTTGTATCAAGGAAAGATATAGATCCTTCATCAGCATTAAGGGTGAACTTGAGTGAACTGCCTTGGTTAAGTTCTGTCACAAAGTTCTCTAAGGAGTCGAAAGGGCCCCCCCACACTGCAAATATGTCGTCTATATAACGAAACCAGCATTTGCAATACGTTAGAAAGGAATCATTTTTATAGACATATGTTTCCTCAAACTGGTTGACAAATATATTTGCATATGTAGGGGCCACATTCGACCCCATTGCAGTCCCACAGCGTTGCTCGTAGTATGTGTCCTGGAACAAAAAATAATTTTTTTCAAGTACAATCTTCAAAGATTCAACAAGGAATCTACCTTGTGCACCATCTAAATTATCATCATTAAGTATACATGTACATACCGCCCGAAGGCCATCCTCATGTTGTATACTGGTATATAGACTTTCAATATCCAGCGTTACCAGATAATCACCATCATCGATAGGATACACCTCCTTAATTTTATGCAGAAAATCTGCAGAATCTTTGAGGTGTGATCGTTGTTGGTACACATATGGTCTTAATACTTTATCCAAAAATGTTGCTATTGGACTAAATACAGAATCCACCCCAGCTACTATTGGGCGGCCAGGGGGATCCACGATGCTTTTGTGGATTTTCGGTAATGCATAAATTACAGGTGTAATAGGGTATTCTTTAATTAAATATCTTGCCAGCATGTTGTCAATGACACCTAAATTCTCTGCTTCCACAACCAATTTTTTAATTTCACGTTGGATATCCCAAACTGGATTTTTCCGCAGTGGGCAGTATGTCATGGTGTCACTCAACATTCTGACAATCATATTCACATATTTCTCCCTATCTTGTACCACAATAGCCCCACCTTTATCAGCGGGTTTCAAGACTGTCTCTACTTTTTTTAAGACCTTCTAGTGCTTTTCTCTCAGCATTAGTTAAGTTATTATCTTTTATACATATTTCCTTGTTATTAAATTTCTGTTCCAACATGCACATTTCCTCTTGTACTGCCTTAATATACACAAAGATACAGTCTGGGTTCTTATCAGGTGTAAAGTTGCCTTTTAGTCTAAGTCCATAATCACCCAACACAAATTTATTCTCATAGTTTTTACATCCTACATCAGGAGTAGATTGGCGATCATTTTTGCCAAAAAATGCTTTTAATTTGATATTGCGGAAAAAGTTATTAAGTTCACAATCCAATTCAAAAAAATCGGGTTTAGTAACTGGAACAAAAGACAGTCCCTTTTGTAATAGTTGTAACTCTACCTTACTTAACTGTCTCTCCTACAAATTTACCACCAACGATTGTTGCGTGTCCCAGCTTGTTTCCTCGATCTCCCTCTTCGTCTGTTTCTTTCCTGCTCTCCGTCTTTTCTTTCCAATGATAAACCTTGGGACAGGTCTAAAAAACTCCCGGTGTCGCTGTCTGTATCGGATGATAGGGTAGTCGTTTCCTTATGTGGTACTTGATCTTCCCTTCTTTTGGATCCAATTTTTCCTCGATATCCCCACCTGCGTTCCTGTGAGAAAGGCTTGTGTGTATATACTTGACCTGTGGTGTAATCTATTGCATCCCTCTGGAACTTTTGTCTTTTCTTGGCTTCCACACTCAGTCTAAATGATTCAAGTTGTTCTTTGAACTTTGTTAATGCAGTTGTTAATTTATCCTTGCTCTCCATGCTTCGCAACTTTGTTTCTAAACTTAGCTTCTTGAGTCCTATATCAGGTATTTCCTTTTGGATCCTCTCCATCAATAACAATTCTAGATCCATTCCACATTTATTCAGGATTGATTCCCATTTCTGTACAAAATCAATGTCTTCATTAAACATTGTTGGTCTTACATTCGAGCGTAGCCCACGTGGGATTCGTCCCAGTTTATAGTACTCTGCCAGGGTTTATTTTTTTGTGTAGGGATTGATGGTTGGTGGTGATGTGTAAGTTATTGATTCCAAGTGCATTCGAATTTTGAGTGCTTCTGTTGTTATTGATTTTGTAACCCAACAGGGATCCAAATCTCATGAGGAAGGAATGTAAAAGGTAAAGATGTTTCAGGTGGATGGGGGGGGGGCGAGCTAGCAGCAATGGAGTGAGACATTCTCTCCAGAGCTCCTGCACATTAAATTAATCGAGGCTAATATCAAGCTAACTAAGCCACAGAATGAGAATACAAAGTGCCAAGCACCTTCATTGCTTAGATAACTAGGACAAAGGCTCAGAAAGCTATGGCTGTGGTGGAGCGGTTAAGGAGATATGCACGGTAGCAAAGAGAGAACGACATTGGAGCCTCACCTCCCCGAGTACCGGCGGTCTCTCCTTCGCCACCCACACCGCAGAACAAAAAGAGCCGAAGAGGCCCGGAGTGGAGGCAATACAAAAGCCATTGCAACCGCCGCACCTGACCCACAATCCCACTGGCTCCCGAACTGGCCGTAAGAAACAGAGTGGGGAAAGGGCAGAGAGAGATGGAAGCTATCAGAGGGGGGAGTTCAGGCACTAACCAGCACCGGACCTCAGATCCTGTCTCCAAACCATACAAGACAGCCAGACACAACTCCTGGCAGCATACAGGGCTCCACGTGATCGCTAATATAGGTAGGACGGCACTTGCTTTTTATAAAAGAAATTCCATTTTTATTTCAAAAAACTTTAAAAGGCTCTTATCGGCTCAAATGCTCATCATGGCAGATTGTGTACACTGGCAGGTGTGACGTTTCGGGTCACATGACCCTTTCTCAAACACAACCATCCTGCATCCACCTTCTATTTATATAGTGATTATATAGCACCATCTACTGGTACACTTAAAAATTACATATATACAATTAAAAATGGATACACATACCAATGAATATAGCAGATCAACATAAATTCCTAACGTCTATTCAAGATTCATTCCCTTAGGATTTCGGGTGTCTAACCTTCTAATCCTTTGGCTTCCTTCAATAAAAGCTTTCTTATTGTCACCACCCCTCCTTCCTGATTTCACTTCATCTAATATCTGGAACCTCAATTGTGATACAACATGCCCACTTTCCACAAAGTGTTTCGCTACAGGGCTCTCCAATTTTTTGTTTCTAATATCAGACTTATCACTATTGCGCCAAGACATGAACACGCTCAGGCAGCGAGTAGGTGAAACCGAATCTAGAATATCACACCTAGAGGACTCAATCCCAATTGAGCAGACCACCACGGATCCAACAAAAGAACTTAAAGCTACACTACTTAAGCTTGATGACCTTGAAAATAGGTTATGCAGACAGAACCTAAGATTCGTCGGTTTCCCAGAAAACGCAGAGGGACGAGATCCAGCAATGTTCCTAGAAAACTGGCTAAAAAAGCAATTCAATGCCTCGGGTCTCACATCCACCTTTGCGATAGAAAAAGCACATCGCATTCCAGCAAAGCCACCCATACCGGGAACAAGACCTTGACAACTGATTGCACGTCTCCTGAATGCCAGAGACATAGATGCAATTCTCCGGGCTGCCAGAACTTCAGGAGACTAAACCTAGGACACCACCACATCACAGATTTTCCTGGATTTCTCCCTTGAGCTTCAGAAGAAGCGTGCATCATTCGTTAAGGTCAAAAAACGTCTGAAACAACTCAATATGCAATACAACATGATATATCCAAAAAGAGGCCAGAGACTGGCTGGATACTAAATAACAACCTAAGGTATGAGGATGTCATCGGACTTCTGCAGACAGGTAAAACTTAAAATCTAAACTACCCTCCTCCCTTGTTCAGCCCATTATAGATCCCACTTTGGCGGCTCCAGATAACAACCCTAAGTATAATGACTACCAAATAAAGCAATCCGCAGTGACTCTTATAATCCTAATATATAAAATAAAGGCACTGATAGACTCTGATTGCCATAGAGACATGAAGCCTAAAGATAATTACAAACCCTTCCAATGCCTATATCTCACAGACTGTGGTGGGGCAATCATAGCACTCCTGCCCCTTCTTAATGTTGCGCTAACTGATTTACTCTCAGAGAAGTTAAGGCTTGCTTTGCGGCGGCTGCGCGAGATCCGGAACAGGAACTTGTGCAGCCGTCACAAACCAAAAGAGGCTGCACGGCTCTTAAGACTTATGTATTTAAAGCCACTAATAGCTGACGTTAAATACGTCAGGGTGAGATTCACCCAGAGCCGCGCAGCCTCTGGTAAATCCCGTACAGGAGATTTGCCCAGAGCAGTTGCGGAATCTATATATTATTACAATTGCTAATACAACATGACAATACAATCGCACTTGGTGCGACTGACAAGGCTTGATACGCTTTATCAACTAAGAACCGCTAGCAGATTCAATTCAATTTGCGAATTTTGAATAATTCTTAACTCACTATACAACAAACTTAGTAATAACTGACATGCTACTGGTACATACAAACTGTCATTATAAGTAACTAACTAGTTTAAACCAAATATCAAGTTAAAATATTTGTTTTATATGTATCGATTGTCATAATTTTGACTTAAATTTAGATTGCAGGACTGTTACTAAATGAAATGTATTCAATTGAATTGTTATAACTATAATCAGTATTATGATCATGTATATGCTTCACTAGCTTTCATCTATATGTTTATTTCTTGCTACATGCTCCGCAGCAACAGTACCACTGGTACATCCCCACAATGTAATCGCCCTTTGAAGGCGAAAGTTACGGGTGCACGTTTGCACCTCCAGTTGCTCACAGTTAGATTAACCTAGTTCAATAGTTATACTTTAGCTAAACACTCTCCTGCTCCCTTTTCCCTCCCCCCCCATATGCATTAGCACTCAGTACGACATGAATACAGACTTAGCTCAAATAGTAGTAAAATTCAAACGATATACCGATGGCTAATGAATTAAATATAATATGCTGGAATATACGAGGGCTCAAAGATCCAAGCAAAAGACTTAAGGTCTTTACCTACCTTTAAGCACACAAAGCAGACATAATATGCCTCCAGGAGACACACCTACTCCCAGCTACCACACACTACCTGCACAGGCCTTGGCTTGCCTGGGCAGCTCACAGTACACTATCTGCCTAGTGGAGTATGCCTACTGGAGTATCGTTAGTACTTACAAAAAAGTTTGGATATACCATACATGAAGTACTCACAAATAGGCGAGGCAAATAAATGTGGCTCTAAACATTGATACAAAACTATCAGGGAGATTCAATAAAAGTTCTTACCATTAAAAATGGTGCTAATTTTGCCCCAACCAATCAGATGTTAGCTTTCATGTGTTAAAGGGCATGTCCACCCCCAAAACTATAATCCCCCCCCCACTAATGGCCCCACCATGTAGTGTAATAAAATCCTTACCTCACATCCCAGCTCTATATGGTTCTCCTGTAGTCCCCCCCCCCCCAAAGTCCCAAAAACTGCCCACCAGTAGGATAGCAGAGTTCATATAGGACTCTGCCTCCTATCTCGCCTCCGGGAGAAGTTTGGCATGCGCACTCCCCCTAGCATAGAAACCCTTGGCCATATATTAGGGTTCCTTTCCCCAGCCCCAACCGCTTGGTTCCTTTCCCTAGCCCCAACCTTTCCTCTCTCCCCTGGCGTTCTGGGCAGCCGAGTCAGTGATTGGCTGCCTCTCAGCCAATCACGGACACGGCTGCCGGTCCCGCCCCCTGCTTGCAGTGTCTTGCAAGCTGAAGGCCGGGCAGTGCGTCGGAGGAGAGAGGGAAGGTAAGTAAAGATCGGGGCACCCTGATTATTATAATTATAATCCCCCCCAACTACTGGCTCCATCATGTAGTGTAGTTTAATCCTTACCTCACATCCCAGCTCCATAAGGTTCTCCTGTAGTCCCCCCCCCCCAAAGTCCAAAAACTGCCCACAGGAGGATAGCAGAGTCCATATAGGACTCTGCCTCCTACCTGGCCTCCGGGAGAAGTTTGGCATGCGTACTGCAGCCCTTTCCCCCCCCCTCCCTCTCCCTCCCTCTCAGGATTCCCTCCCCCTAGCTTAAAACCCTTTAGTTATATGATTGCCCCTGTCACCCCAGCCCCAACCGCTATGTTTATTCTTTTAGAAAGCTCCCGAAACTTTATTTACCTCCCCTCTTTCCTCCGCCGCACTGAACTCCCGGCAGCCGCGTCCGTGATTGTCTGCCGCTCAGCCAATCACAGACGCGACTGCCGGTCCCGCCCCTCTGCTTGCATTTTCTCGCAAGCAGAGGGCCGGCAGTGCGGCGGAGGAAAGAGGGGAGGTAAGTAAAGTTTGGGGCACTTTCTAAAAGAATAAATATAGCGGTTGGGGCTGGGGGGACAGGGGCAATCATATATCAAAAATTAATTTTTAGGGTGGACATACCCTTTAAATAATGTCTGATTGGTTGGGGCAAAATTAGCACCATTTTAAATAAGAACTTTTATTGAATATAATATATATATATATATATTCTACTAGGTGTATATGATCCTCCACCAGCTTCATTGGCACCCCTTAAAGCAGCAGTTAAGTTTTCACTTTGTTATACCCTACAGCTTGTGTTGTGTGTATGGGAGATTTTAATACAGTGATGAACGAAGAACCAGACAGG
Organism: Hymenochirus boettgeri; assembly: GCA_019447015.1. Lineage (NCBI taxonomy): Eukaryota > Metazoa > Chordata > Amphibia > Anura > Pipidae > Hymenochirus > Hymenochirus boettgeri. The sequence goes on from CM033470.1 coordinate 129,187,992, forward strand.
ATGCCTCCCACTAGAACTGGGATGGCTAGACTCCTGGAGAACTATTAAAGGAATATACATGGCATTCCGGTGCACACAACACTCTCCCATATAGATTATATATTCATAAACAAATTAACAAACACCTAACAAATTGCATATCTACCAAGAGGAATTTCAGACAACACAATACTAAACTTGACCAGCGATACCATATAAACCCATTTTGGCTGACCCTGCTACCTACTCCTGACCCCATTCCGGATCAAATAGATCATTATCTATCCTTAAATCACGACCCAGTACCCATCCCAATCCAATGGGATGCGTTTAAATCCGCAATACGAGGTTATTTGAATATAGCTTTAAGTCATATCAAAAAGAATGCATCACAAGAGGAATCTCAACTAGCAACAACCTTTACAACAGCAGAGGCCACATACATAATAATCCCACACCAGAAAAGAAAAATGCTTGGACATTAGCAAGATCCTTTCATAATTACAGCACACAGGAAAGATTTTTTTTTATAAACAACACTCAATTAGCCCATGGTTCGATAGACCAAAATAATCCACCAATCAACACATCAACTGGAGAGACCCTCACTAACACTCCAGGCGTACTAAGTAAGTTTTCTTTACTTTATACTACAAAACGATGTACGCAACAAAATGCACTGCCATGCTAAGTCAACTGGAACATTATTTAGCAAATTCCAATATTCCAGAACTATCTAGCCAAGATAGGGATGATAGAAGCCGAAATCACTCTTCCAGAACTGCAAGATGCACTTAGTGCTACAGCATCTGGCAAATCTCTGGGCCCAGATGGTCTCCCCACAGAACTATATAAAAAATATAACGAATACTTATTACCCCAACTTTTACTAACTTTTCATGATGGGGCTCCCTGACCCCCAGTATGTACGAGGCCCACATCATTCTACCAGACAAAGACCCACTAGACTGCAGATCCTACAGGCCCATCTCACAACTAAATATTGATTACAAACTACTGGCCAAAATATTGCAAAATAGATTGCAAAAAATACTCCCTACAATAATACACGCTGATCAGACCGGGAAGTCTACCTCTATTAATATTAGGAAAACCCTTATACATACACAAATAGATCACAACAATTCTGGTTCCAGGCTCATGGTTTCCCTAGACGCCCAAAAAGCGTTTGACTCTATAGAATGGGCGTATTTATATATTATTATATATATATTATATATATATTTGGATTTGTCCCTCGGTTCATAAAGTGGATTAAGCTTTTATACAAATGCCCCACAGCCGCAATATGCATTAATGGAACCTGCTCTTCACCATTTCCCCTAGAAAGAGGGACCAGACAGGGCTGCCCCCTATCACCTTATCTGTTTGCACTCACCCTGGAACTACTTCGTTCCTCCCCCAATATACAGGGCTTAACTCTAGGAGCTCACACATCCTTACTCAGTCTATATGCAGACGATTTAATACTATATCTAGCGGACCCAACAAACTCTCTTAACTCGGCATATAATCTTATAACTGAATTTGGCCCTTATTCTGGTTTATTAATAAACTGGAACAAATCATGCATATTCTGAATTGACCAATCCCTATCAATACCACCCTCAATCCGAAACACTATTCCAGTAGTACAAAAATTCAAATATTTAGGAGTAATAAAGTAATCACCAAAAACCTAGATATATACAAAAATATACTATCTTTGTTAGACACAGTTAGAACTAAACTCAATATTTGGAAGCAGTTTTCAATAAACCTAATTGGGCGCATAAATCTCATAAAAATGATACTCCCCAAATTTCTAAATGCATTCTACAGCAACCCAAAACTTTGGCAGGCTAAGCCCTGACAAATTTCTACTATTATTACCTGGCTAGCCAACTTTTTTTCAGAGTTGGGTAATACCGCCCCCCCCAAACCTCAAGACACGCCACCACCCTCGATATATGACACAAAATGTATGCTACAAGCCTATTTACCCTCTGGACCAATCACATTCTTAGATCTAAAACACAATGAGATAATAGGAGAAGGTAGGATTTAACACGCCCAACAGCACAAAATCTGGCAAATAGCTACTAAAACTCTAGGGGTAAATGGTGTTATTGCAAAACTCTCCACTCTGGCATAATAAAAAGTATCCCATTGGCAACATTTGCCGCTTCAGAGGTGTGGGAACATAGAAATATTAAATTTTTCTCGCAAATTGTAAAAGAAAACATGTCATTGTATTTTTCAGACCTTAAACAGAAATGTGCCCTACCAGACACATTTCTATTTACGGTAGATATATACAACTGAGGTATTGTTTATTATCTGAATTTCAAAACCTATATATCCCAATAGTACCTCATCGAGTTATCAATATATTAAAAGCTGGAGTGGAAAAAAGACTAGTCTCTAGAGTATACGCATGTCTGGTAAATGCTAATTTAAACACAGACACTCTAAAGATAATGAATAATTGGTCTAGATATGTTCCTACTTTAGAGGCAACTGACTGGGAAGACCTGTCGGAGACACATCTCAGGGCATCACAGGCTGCAAATAATAAACTAATTAAATTTTATATCCTACATCAGGTGTATCTGACACCAAACAGACTAGCCCATATATCCTCGAGATATTCAGGCCCCAAATGTCACGAACCCCAGGCCGATTTCTGGCTTTGCTGTCCCATTGCTAGAATCTGGGGCAAAGTATCTAAAATATTATCAGAAAGGCTTAATATAAACGTTCCCTTGGAACCTAAACTATGCATACTGGGTATACAAACACTCGTGCAGTACCTGCATCCCGGAAATCACGTGTAAATGGAAGTCTCTGCGGCGGTCAATAACGATATATTTCCAACCAGGAAGAACGAGGCAGGCTACCGGATTCCCATCAGAATAAAACTTTTCATTATTTCAAATGTTAAAACCTACATTCACAGCGATGCAGCATAGTTCACAGCATATCCCTCCTAGCTCCGCCCAACATGTTTCGTGGCTTCCCTGCTACTTCCTCAGGGGCTCAGAGCATAATAAACCACCTCCTCCTTAAAACACATGAGTATTTAACCCCTCAAGCACCAGATTAAAACAAGTGAAATACTGAACACATTGAAAACAAAATAGATGAAAGCAATGGATATTTGTGAATAGCTGGCTACAGAAACCCTGCCGATTTATATTGCTAGGGCACTTATAATAGCCCATACTTAAGTAGTTCCCTAGACCCCAAAATGTATAGAGGTCATCTTTTTAAAGGGGAAATCACATCCTTAAACCAACTCATCATCATAGGGGAAACATCATATTATAACCCAAAATTCAAACCATGTACATACATACACACAAAGTGTTAGTGCCCCACAATCCAACCACCTCTATATTATCTACATCCTATTGGTAGAAATGGGGGGGGGAAACATTATTAGAAGCACATGACATGCCCTAGATAGATCCCACACAAGTCAAAATACACAGCAAGTTCTTCCATAGAACAGGAATAAATCATTCAGATATTATACATTTTCTAACAGGTGAGTAATACTGGGTATACCTGAGATGGACTCCTGGTCATCATTTGATATTCCTACGTGAAACATTATTTTATTCAAGAAAAATTGTTTTAAATTTGATGACCACCCAACCCCCCAAGATCAAAGCGTGGAAGGAAATAATCAACACTGCCACATCTTATATAAGATTAGTATATATAGGGAGAGGCTGCCCTGATAAATTTTAAAAAGTGTGGAGACCATGGTATGAATATATGGGACTAAACATGCCTCAGCAGGTATAGGTCTGTGTAAAAGGTAAAATTGCCATCTTTTTACTACAATGTAATAGCATTATTAAAGTCAAACCAATGCTACCCATAACGTGGAGAGAGAATAGAATGAGCCTTCATTTAATTGGAAAAATGCAGTTAGTTTTTGGGGTCTTTATGTGCCAGTTGTAGGGGCTTCGTCTATGTGGGCTGAAGGAGATATCTTTTTCTATTGGGGACGTGGTCTGACCAGGAGTTGGGGTGTATATCTGCTGTTTAAGGGGTTTTTAAGTAGCTGATCCTAGTGTGAGATTGGTGGGGATTAGAGTAGAAAGCGTAGGCTCTCGTGGTGGAGTTATGTATTCGGAATAGGTAGTTTATTTTGTATTTTTGTAAGAGTTTACAAAATGTTGTGGAAATTTGATGTGTGCATCTTTGGGATAGAGGTGTCTGTCTAGGTTTGGAGAGAGGATCAAATTGAAGTCTCCTCCTATGAGTGTAAGTGGGCAGGAGAAGTGTTGGGCAGGTATGCTTGTGGGTATTAGGAAGCAAGTTTGCAGGAGCCTGAGGAATAGAAATGCGTCTCTTGTAGGAGGACGACTTCTGCTTTTAGACACTTCGTTTCTTTTAGTGCAAGGCCTCTCTTTTAAGGCCTCTTACGTTAAGTGAGCATAGCTAATGATCTGGCAGGGGAAAGTTTTAGTTAGATGTTTGGATTTGATGGCTTGTATAATATCTGTTCATTCCAATTGTATAAGCTATATCATTTTTTATAGGTCTTTGGGGTTTTGGCATGTTATGTTTTTCCCAATATTACCAAGTTGTTTTTTTTTGTTCAATAAATTTTTATTGTAATCAAAATCAATTTACACTACAGTTCTCATTCAGTAATATGATTATATTGTTATATAATATATTATTCGTTATACAACATTGTAGTTATTATATATTTAATAAACTTAACATATTATAGCATTGACTTTGACTCTTATTTTTGTTTTTACACACCAAACATATTGTACATAAGATTAAGGCAAGAAAAAAAAAAGGGGGGGGGGGGGGAGTATCTATTTTCAATACTTATCTTGTTTATCTATTTGAATTCCCGCGTTCCGGCATACTGCCTTAGGTGTTAGCCCCGCCTCCTCCATTTTCAGTTCCCAGTAAAACCAAATTTTTGACCACTGTTTAAGGTTATTTTTTAAAGTGGCTGCTAGGTATTCATTTTAATGTATCCACCATATCTTTCGAATGAATTCTGATCTGGTGGGGGTGCTGGCTTTCCAAGTGGAGGCTATCAGGCCTCTAGTTGCTGTGCAGATGTGTATAATCATTTTAGAGTTTTGTTTGTTAAAGTTTCTGGTGGTAGATTGAATAAAGCGGTGATGGGTGATAATTTAAAGTTTTGATTAAAAATTTCTGTTATGATTGATTTGCATATCCGCCAGAGATCCCACACAATAGGGCACAACCACCAGCAGTGAAGTTGGCTCGCGACATTGGCATCGGGACATTGTTTGTTTGTAATATTCTATCTTTCCTGTCTATCCATAGGATTGATGATGGGTAATATGGTTATAGAAGATTGTGCTTGAGATCTACCCAGTCTATTTTACCTTCTCCATTTACCCATTGTGAAATCTGAGTCAGTCTAGCGGCTAAATAATAATTATATAAATTTGGGAGTCCAAAACCTCCTTTAGTTCTATATCTAGTTAAGTAGCTTAATTTGATTCTCGGTCTTTTGTTTTTCCAGATGAACTCCCTCATATCTTTTTGAGTTGATTTGAGATCAGCTTTGCATAATTTGACTGGAAGTGTTCTAAAGAGGTACAGAATCTTGGGAAAAATAGTCGTTTTAATAGTGTTGACTCTGTCATATAGAGAGAGGTTGTATGGCATCCAAGTGTTCATTAATTTTTTGAGCTGTTTAAACATAGGGATATAGTTCGCTTCAAATAACTTTTTTGGGTCATGGCAAATTTGTACACCCAGATATTTTAAGCAAAAAGAACATTAAGGCTCGTCTCAATTTTGCTAAAAAACATCTCAATCATTCCCAAGACTTTTGGGAAAATACCTTGTGGACCGACAAGACAAAAGTTGAACTTTTTGGAAGGTGCGTGTCCCGTTACATCTGGCGTGGAAGTAACACAGCATTTCAGCAAAAGAACATCATACCAACAGTAAAATGTGGTGGTAGTGTGATGGTCTGGGGTTGTTTGTTTTGCTGCTTCAGGACCTGGAAGGCTTGCTGTGATAGATGGAACCATGAATTCTACTGTCTACCAAAAAATCCTGAAGGAGAATGTCCTGCCATCTGTTCGTCAACTCAAGCTGAAGCGATCTTGGGTGCTGCAGCAGGACAATGACCCAAAACACACCAGCAAATCCACCTCTGAATGGCTGAAAAAAAACAAAATGAAGACTTTGGAGTGGCCTAGTCAAAGTCCCGACCGGAATCCTATTGAGATGTTGTGGCATGACCTTAAAAAAGCGGTTCATGCTAGAAAACCATCAAATAAAGCTGAATTACAACAATTCTGCAAAGATGAGTGGGCCAAAATTCCTCCAGAGCGCTGTAAAAGACTCGTTGAAAGTTATCGCAAACGCTTGATGGCAGTTATTGCTGCTAAGGGTGGCCCAACCAGTTATTAGGTTCAGGGGGCAATTTCTTTTTCACACAGGGTCATGTAGGTTTGGAGTTTTTTTTCTCACTAAATAATAAAAACCATCATTTAAAACTGCATTTTGTGTTCAATTATGTTATCTTTGACTAATAGTTAACGTTTTTGATGAGCAGAAACATTTAAGTGTGACAAACATGCAAAAGAATAAGAAATCAGGAAGGGGGCAAATAGTTTTTCACATCACTGTATACTGGGTCATATTGTAATTGGCCCGTAGTGTCTCTGAGTGGAAGATATCTATTTCGGGTTAGTTTTTGTTTTAGCTTGTTGGCCAGCATTGTGTCAGGTTTGTTGCACTTAAGATAGAATTTTTGGTTAAGGAGTCTCAGCGCTAATTCTGCCTTGGAGTTTTATAAAGAGGCTAATGTTTTTGTGCTTCTAGTTGAGATCAGATCCTCTGAGTGGATTTCACTGTGTCGTTTTTCTAGCTTTTTGATTGAATCTATAAGTTGTGTTATTCTGTTTTGGTTTTGTTTTTTTTCTTGGACTGCTATTTGTATTATCTTCCCCCTTATAACCGCTTTGTGGGCTTGTCAAAGCGTTGCTGTGGAAATATCTGGGGATGTGTTTTCTGTGAAATAGTGGTCTAATGTTGTTTTTATTATTGCAATGTTTTTTCTTTGGCTAAAAGTGACTCGTTTAATCTCCAGATAGGTGAGGGCGTAGATTTCAAAATATCTTGAAATTGTATTGATATATAGGCGTGGTCTGACCACGAGATTTCTGAAATATACGAGCTGTGTAATTGTGCGATTAATTGGGGGGAGACAAAGGCGTAGTCTAGTCTGGTGTAAATATCATGGACTGGTGAATAGAATGTATACTCTCTCCGGTGTGGAAATGTAGATCACCATGCGTTGATCAGATTATTTACCCTTAGAAGAATTGGTAGTTGTTTACATGAGGCATATGTTGTGTCCCTTATTTTTGGCTTTGATTTGTCCAGTCTGGGATTTAATGTTACATTCAAATCACCCAACATAATGATTGGCCCTGTGGCTATTGCATTCATTTTATTGTGAAGTTCTTGGAAGAAGGGTTTTTGGTTAGTATTTGGGGCATATACTGTAATCAGAGTTAACCTATACCTTTGGATTGTGCCATTAATAATTAAATAACGACCTTTCGGGTCTCTATAAAATGATTCCATGGTATTTTTTTGTGTAGTAGTATTTCTGTTGTATTCAATTAGATCAACTGGACTTGAAATGTAGTTCTTGAAGACGTTTCGCTAGTCATCCGACTGGCTTTCTCAATTCAGAATGACTTGTACAAGAATCTGTGGCAATTATGTACCCTGGCAGATCCTAATTAGCATATCACAGCCAGGTGTTAAGGGTGTGATTAGATAGTGGCTAAGAGGTGTTATAGGAACGCCCAGAGTAAGGTGTTAAAACAGCATTGTACATGGCACCTCTATTTAGGCTTGGTTTCTTTATTTTCACCCAATACCTAAACACAAGAAAAGCGACATCATATATGCAGTGCAGTGCAGTGAAGAATGCTCTGATTTGTATGTGGGGGAGACCAAACAGCAACTGCATCAACGTATGGCCCAGCACAGAAGAGCCAATTCCTCGGGTCAGGACTCAGCCGTGTATCTGCATCTTAAGGATAAAGGACATACCTTTTGAAGATTGTAATGTTAACATACTGGCGAAGGAACGTGACTGGTTCAAGAGAGGTGTTAAGGAGGCCATTTATGTGAAAATAAAGAAACCAAGCCTAAATAGAGGTGGGGGGGTTCGACACCAACTGTCTGCCATGTACAATGCTGTTTTAACACCTTACTCTGGGCATTCCTATAACACCTCTGAGCCACTATCTAATCACACCCTTAACACCTGGCTGTGATATGCTAATTGGGATCTTCCAGGGTACATAATTGCCACAGATTCTTGTACAAGTCATTCTGAATTGAGAAAGCCAGTCGGATGACTAGCGAAACGTCTTCAAGAACTAAATTTCAAGTCCAGTTGATCTAATTGAATACAACAGATATACCATGACCTGGATGAATGAGAAACTTCACAAGCGTGTAGTAGTATTGCGACTCCAGCCCTACCTGAGATTGAGGATGCGTAGTAATGAGTGTCAAAGTTTTTATCCCAATATTTCGGCTCTCTTAAAATGTGTTTCTTGGATCATTAAAACCTTAGGTTTCTGTTTTTTTGTAATGTAGAGCTGTTTTTCTTTTTTGTGGCGAGTTTAGCCCTTTTGTGTTGTGCGCGATCACCCGCAGAGACGTAGAGCTCAATGGATTCATGAATTTGTGCGTCTGTGGATTAAATATTCTGTACTTACCAACTTTATTTGCTGGGAATGATTTTTATGGTGTAGACGGTAGGAGGTTTATTCGGGGGTGGCCAGGCGGGATGCCGCTACCTGGAAACCTATTTAAACAGACACAGGGTTGTAAAAACAAGCACGTTTACTTTGGTTTGTGGAGGTATTATAGGCGATATTTTTAACGAGAGAGGGAGGATAAATAAAAAAAAAAAAAAAGGAAAATTCAAGTAATATCTAACTAAGACTACTGAGGAACTAACAAACAACAATCTAAGTTACTCTTAGATATGGGTGAGAGTACACCGTATCTCACAATAGCGATTGGATTTATTTGCGGAAATTCCCGCTTAAACTGGGGGGATGTCTAAGGGCAGGAAATTATTTTCTTGAGCTCCTGCAGCTATCTTATAGTTTTTTAAGCTAGTTATAGATCTTAATAAGATTCCTAACTTTTACAGCTTTGGGTAAGCTGTTTTTACCTACAAATTCGAGGTATCAGGCATAACTGCGGCGAGGTCTATCAGATTGATCTGCTCTGGGGTGTATCTCCCCAGATTAGATCTGTCTTATCATTTAAGTCCTCATGAAAACATACCTCTTAAGCCTTATATCCTCTTTTAACCATGTATTATGGTTCTGTACATCTTGATTTAGTCTAAGCTGTGCTTTACACCTCAAAAATCAACTTTGACCAACATGCTACTCTTCTTGTTCCCTTCCCACCGTTACAGATGTTGTATAGTGCTAAACAGAGAGTTTTGGTCTGTTTCAGATAATTCGGTTCAGGACGTTTGTTTCTTCTTTGTACATTTAGCAACCCTTTTGTTTGCGCCTATTTCCCTATCTCTTTTCTCTCCATTTGTTGTACATGATGTTGCTTTCCCTCCCTCACCCCCCGGGTTGGAGTTATTCCCTTATTAAATACTTGATGTGGTTTTTTGTACTGTAGAAGTCTATAATAAACATATCATTGTGCTAAAAATTGAACTAGTGAACCAAAAGATAATACATTTCCTTGACATGACTATGCTATTTCTTGATTACCATTACATATTTACTATTATCGTAAGCCGTGAACCATACAGAGGAGAGAATTTGCGTGGATTCTTGTATAGTCTCATAGAAGAAAAGCTGTGTATCGACTCGAAGATCATGGTAGGGGGGCTTGGGTAGGGCGCCCGTTTGTCTACCCGTTGGGAAAGCTGGAAGCATATACATTTTTGCCCTGGAGGTATGTTGGCAAGCCATAGCCTTCACAGGTCACTTTTCTAGAGGGTTTCCAGTTTCTGAGGAGTTCGCGTTTTTAATGTAGTTTGATAAACGGGTAGTAAACAAATAATTAAGGACACAGTATCTTAGTTAGGGGAAGAGTTCCGTATTTGTCTCTTTGATACAAAAGAGGAGTCAGCTCAAGATTGTACTTTAGCAGACACCACTACTCCTAGGATGAGTAGAATTGAATTAAATTGAAAGGTAAATTATTCAAATCAAACCTGGGGGGTTGCCAATTGCAACCCAAATTTACACTTCGGTTCAGATTCCTGAGTGAGGTGAACCCCTGTTTGAAGCCCGGAGGTTTCTGTTGCATATAGTAGCTGGGTGGGCTTTGATAACTTTTGAGATCTCGGTGGTCCAGTTCGAGGCCCTCAGCTCTGTCCTCCACCGACAATCTGGGAAGTCTGGCTTGTCAGTTCCTTGCATCTAGGGTGCGTTTTTCTTTGGGGGTTTTCTGTGTCACTGGATGTCTTTCTGATCTTTGGGACTTCGGTGGTGAAGACCATCTTTCTCTGGCGTCCATCGGTGGTATGGAGGCATTTTCTTTGTATGTTTAGTCTCCTCAGCAGATCTTCCCCTTCGTCTGGGTGTGTGATGGACATTTTAATGTTGATCAATAGCCAGAATGGCACCACCTGTATCGAATATTGTTCTTCTGTAGTATTTCAATAAAGGGTTTGAATTCCATTCGACGGGTTAAAGTGGTTGGGGATAGGTCTTGGAACAGTAAGATTTGCATATCTTTGAATATGATTTTGTCAACGTTTTGTGATGCCGCCATAATTTTTTCTTTAGTTTGAAAATAGTGGGGCTTACAAATTATATCTCTTGGGGGATCCCCGACCTTTGGTTTCAGTCTTAGGGCCCGGTGAGCTCTATCCATTAGAAAATTTTGCGATGGCTCGTTTGGTAAAAAGTGCGCGAAAAGCCTTGTGAGGAAGTCCTGAGTTTATCTCTTCCAAGATACCTCTGAGTCTTATATTGCCCCGTCTCGCACGGTTTTCAGTGTCGTCCTGGTTATCTTGGATCAGGAAGATGTCGTGCCTCATTTCCTGGATCTCAGCTTCTAGTTGCTGGTAGTGCTGGGAGTTGTGGTCTGTGACTGTCTCTAAGGCCTTGACCCGTTCACCCAAACTTGCTAATTCTTGTTTCACATCATTTATAATTTGGGTCTGTGAAGATTGGATTGCCTTGTGCATGGAGCCTGGTTCGGTTGCGAACCACGTGGGGTGTCCACTGTGGTGAAAAAGTTGGATAGCTCTCCCTTGTTGGGGTGATTTTTGTTCTTGGGACCCATCGCTGGAATATAGTAGGTTTTGGTGGTCTTTCAGGGGTTTTTGATGTGAGTTTGTCTCTTATATTGCTAAATTAGAGGAGCTGCTATGGAGCTGCTGTTCTATGCATCTGCTCCCATGTCTGGTAAGGCTCCGCCCCCCAATATTACCACGTTTAACCCTTTTTCCATATTTGTACTTGTAATGAAAAGGATTGCTGCCTTCCTATTAGGAGAGGTTGGTAAATGTTTATGTTCTTTGAGGGGGGGGGGCAGTTATTTTAGCAGTAACATCTAGATTGTCTAGAGAATAGTCAAAACTATTTCTATTCTTTAGCTGTGTGGTAGTATTATAGTATAGTATGATGTGGGTGGGTTACAATTGGTAAGAGCTTCATCTGTGTATATTTCAATATATCATGAAGTATGTAGGTAGTGGCAATATAGGGGATATACGGTGTCAGATGTTGTTGGTAATTGGTTTTGATTATATTTAACACTAGTAAGATCAAGAGGACTGTACAGCAGTTGTTAGTTTGCCACGTTTTTGATAGCATGTACTCTACAATTCTGATCACCTAACTATTGATCTTTGCCAATGAATGAAAAATCACTTTTCCGATCGGGGTTGGACTTGGAAAACATGCCTGTATTCCAAGTTCGTTACCATTCCACAAGATGATCTGATGATTATGCACATACAAAAAAATCTTAAAGTGATACACACCTTTAAAAAAAAAATTTTTAAACAATAAAAAGCTAGTTATTAAAAAAAGAAAAAAAAAATTGTCTTCTCCAATCTGCCCAAAGTCCCCGTTGGCATCCGCAAATTACTATTTCACCGATTTCAAGGGAAACTAAGCCTATAATTAGGAAGTTTTGCATAGTTACCAAAAAGGGACCAAATTAAATTTTTAGGATCATTAAAGTGTGCCAAAACTTGTGTGGTGTTTTTTTTTTTGTTGTTGTTAAGATTGATGTATATACGCAATATCTCATTGCTTTGGAGTATTTTCTATCAAAAACTATTTGACATTTCATAACCAAATTGCTTTAAATCTGCCACTGTCTCACATGAAATCAAACTGATCTTAGCACAGCTCTGTACAAAGCCTCTTTAAATAGTGCGCCTTTCTGAAGATAAATGTTGGAGGGTATGCTTTTGCTGGAAAATTGATTTTGATTTCACATCTTCAGTTTCTGTATTTCAGAAAACTGCTGTGTCCAACCTATTTGTTGATTTGTAAAGGGATTATGTCCCGAAGCTTCACCTGTTTAAACATCATACAGTCTTGGTTTTAAGATTTAGTTTTTTTACTCTATGCCTGGGTACACACGGGCAGATTTTTCCGGGTCAAATTACCGATACTTTCAAAAAATCTGTGCTGCTTTCGTCCGCCCAATCAACTAATGTCTGTTGTCTGGATCGGACATGTTGGTAAATCACGGCCAATCGTACGTTGCCCTTTGGAGCCACATGAACGGTTGCGCAAACTGTCGACCGCGCCCACTATTGACGACAGTTATTTGTCCCAGTCGAACGCTCGGTCGGGACAAAATATCCCTTTGTCTGTACCCAGCCTAAGTGCTGCTGTGGTATGGAGAATTGTAGACATTGGAATGTATACAGCATTGCACGAAACATAGACTGAATGCTAGGCCTTTTTCTGATAGAAATGTGTAGAAGATGGAATACACAGCTGGAAACCTTTGGATACACAGAGTAAGAGTCCGTGATATATTGGGGGACCTTACAGACAACAATGATTTTCTAACAATACTGGTAGGAGCTAAAATACAGCAACAAATTAAATGGCTGAAAAGGAAATGGGTAGATCTGCATGCAATTACCCTGGCAGAACACTACCATCAGAAAAATATCCCAAGGGAATTGAGGGTGAATCTGAGACAGACTCTGTTTGCCAACAATGAGGAGTTTAACCCTTTCCCTGCCACAGATCGTATATTCACGATCTGTGCAGTGAATACTCAAACTGCCACAGATCGTGAATATACGATCTGTGGCTTCCCCCCTCCCAAAAATGTTTTTCCCCCTGCTAGGGGCGATCGGGGGGCAGCATTCAACTGCCCCCCCTAGCCCCCTCGATCCCCCCTCGGTTTCGTCCAAATCCGAGGGGGGGATCGGGAGATATCTGTACCTTTAGCCGGGTACAGATTCTCGCATATGTATCATAAGTTTGGATTCAATTTACAAAATTGCAATAAATCTCATATCATATTCTTACATACAGCACCTAATTTACTAATAAAGGTATAATGGCCCCGAGGAGCGGGCCTCAATGTATGAAAACCATTCTTACATTAAAATTAATTTTAATTATATAATCATTCCCGTGTCGACTCGTCAAGCAAAGTCCCACAATTATACCATCCCCTCGAACGTCATATATACAGATAACAGGGTCAGATCACATTAGTCTATTGTATACATATAATTTATAGTGTAGACAAGACGGATTGCAAATCAACCTATCAACTGAAGGCTAATACTCAATAACACGAAACACGTAGGTAATGATGTAGCCCGAAAATAACCTGTGTCACATCACAATATACCCACTATGCTCAATAGTGCACATCAGGGAAATTATAAGTGAAGTAACGTCTATAAACGAAACAAAAAGAAAAGGAGAAGTGGTCATTTTGTACCTTATCCAAATTGTTACTCCATATTTCTCTGTACCAAAAAAGAAGAAGATACGACAGTGTCGATTCTCCCTCCTCACCCTAAAAAACATGCAAAATGCATTTCTCATTGAGACCCATTGGCTTAGGTCTTTAGTTTGTATATCCATCGTAACTCTTTTTGTAACAGACACTTATCTAGGTCTCCTCCCCTTATGCCCAGTGATACTGCTTCTATACCACAAAATGACCAGTTGCTGGTCCATTGTGTTCTTCGACCATATGTTTTGCAACAGACGATCTTTCAATCTCTCTTTTCCGTATTGCTCTTTCATGCTCCAGAATGCGTGTTTTTAACTCTCTTTTGTTTTCCCCACATATTTTTGTTACACATACATGTTATCAAGTAATCACTTGTGTGGTTTACACGATATATACGTTTAATACTCCCACTCTTGCCATCTGAGCCCACACATATATCCTTTTGGTCATGTAGGAACATATTTACATGCACCACAGCATTTATTCCCCAACTGTTTTAACCAATTGCAGCCTTTATTTACGGGGTTAGTGTAATGGCTAGGTGATAGCTTATCTTTTAAGTTGGCAGCTCGTCTGCTGTTAATTGGGGGTGTCTCCCAATATGATTTCCAAATCTCTATCACTTGCAAGTAATCTCCAGTGTTTCTGTAGTATTGTTTTCATCTCCCCCCAACTCTGATATAATTTGAGATGAACCTAATGGTCTCGTCTTTTTGCTTGCTATCATATTTTTTACACAACAAGACTTACGGCTTCTTTTCTTAGATTTCTCAAAACCTCTACGGATGCTGTTTCAGTATATCCTCGAGCTCTGAACCTATCAGCTAATTCAGATGATTGAGTTAGCCACCCTTCTCGAGTAGAGCAGTTGCGTTTAATACGTCCAAACTGCCCGATGGGGATACCATTAATAAGGCTCAAGGGTGGTGACTATCTGCCGATAGCAAAGAGTTGACTGCTGTTTCTTTTCTATGAGTTCTAGTCATAGAATTCCATCTTTATGGAGATATTTAAATCCAGAAAATCTATTGATGTCCTGCTGTATACATACGTCAACTTTATATTCAGATTGTTGATGTTCAATTTTTCAATGAAGGATCTTAATCCCTCCTCTGATCCCCTCCACAACAGGAGGACATTGTCTACATATCGCAACCATAAGGTCACATCTTCCCCCATCGGGAGATCATTAATAATCTCTTCTACAATCAAATTTTCCCAGAGGCCGAGATGGAGGCAAGCGTACGTAGGCTCTTAGTTGCCAATAGTATTTACCATTGAATAAGAACACATTGTTCTCCAACACAAATGTCAACAAAGTTATCACAAATTCAGTGTGCTGCTGGTAGTGAGTTCCTCTTGAGTTCAGGAACATCCTAGCAGCATTAATTCCCGCCTTGTGTGGGATGGAAGAGTATAATCCTTCTATGTCTACAGCCACCAATATTGTATCATTTTGAATGGATAACCCCTCAATTTTCCTCAAAACATCCCCCGTATCCAAAACATAAGAACTAAGGGTTCCCAAATAGGGACGTAGCATTTCATCCACATATTTACATACATGTTCTGTGGGCCCCCCACAACCAGAAATTATTGGCCTTCCTGGGGGGAACTTTTGTTTTTTGTGGATTTTAGGGTTGTGATAGAAAGTTGGTAACTTGGGGGACGAAATCCAAAGGAAATCGTATTCCCTTGGGCTTATAACTCTGTTGCTTTTACCATCATCAAGAATCTTTTTCAAGATCTTTTGTAGTCCCGGTAACGGATTGGTGGGCAACACCTCATACTGTTCCCGATCACTTAACTGTCTAATTGCCTCCATTTTGTACTGTAATTTCGTCATTATGACGATGTTGCCCCCCTTAACCGCCACCCTAATCACCAGATCATCTCTGCCTTCCAACCATCGCAAGGCCTTGAATTCTGCTCTAGACAGATTAGAGTTTTGTATTGGACTATCTGGCAAGGACTCAATGTCCTGAGATACCAGATTTACGAACATATCAATGTTAGGGAAACCTTTAATAGAGGTGTACCACTTGGACTTATTTCTCAACTGAGAACAACCTCCTAAATATGCATCCTCCTCTCCACCATCATTTGCTTCATTCGCAAGAGCTTTGAGGTCTGCAAGAGCCCTAATATCTCGTTCTGAGGTTAAATAGGGAGTTTCTTTTCTAGCAAATATCTTTTTTAAACACAATTTTCGAGCAAATATATGAAGATCTTTTATACACGTAAATTTATCCAATTTACAGGTGGGGGCAAATGATAGTCCCTTTGATAGGACCGAGATAACTTCTGGTCTCATTATTTCCCCTGTTAAATTAACCATCTGTAAAGTATCTGAATGGGTCAGAATCTGGATATCTGTTTTTTCCTTAGTGTGTATCTCTCTCTCTGTGGGCGGGGGGAGGTTCCTTTTCTTTCTAGTTCTTTTACCTCTCCTTGTTTTTTTCCCCCTAAAGGGATATTATCCTTCCGTTTACCCTTTTTTTCTCCATCAGAGTTTCTCTATCCTCATGCTTATACCAACTGTATGCTTCTCCATTTCTGAAATCCTCACTATCCCTTAAAAACTTCTTCTTTTTCCTCTTTTTAATTTCACTTTGTATCCCATCAATGTCTTTTCTAAGGGTTACATTGAATGTCTCAAAATCTTTTTCCCCTTTAAAATGATCTAACTTCTTTTGGAATTCTTCTATTTCTTTATTTAATTTTTGTAACCTTCCTGTATCTGCTTTCACTATTTTCTTTATCAAATTCAAGGAGCAGTTTGTTAACTCATCCTCCCATTCTTGTTTGAAGTTGGGTTCACTTTCGCTCAGATTCGCCCTTGGTATTAACCTGATGCGTAAACCACGAGGGATCAAATTATTTTTTAAGTAATTATCCAGGCTTGCAACTTCCCATTTCGCCCTTAATTGCTGGAATATGAGTTTCCGATACTGCTTCTTAACGTGACGAAAACCATCATCTGGTTCAGAGGTGTCTGACGTGTCCCCACTAGAGAACACATCAGACATATCCGAATCCCAGTCCAATTCATCTAGAGTAAATGCCATGACGAGTCGACACAGAGAACCACAAATGGACACCAACAAACAAATTGTTCAATATAATAAGGTTGAGCGTGCTCAAAACAAACCAGGGAAAGAGAAAAAAAAACAAAAAAAAACCGGATAAAGTATCCGCAATAATAATAACTAGTAGTCTGGTGTGGCACAATAGCTCATACTAAAGACCTAATGTCAACGCTAACACTCTAGCGGTGCCCCTAGGGGTATAAATACAAATATACAAAATGGAGGCCAAAAGTGGCCCCTTGAAAAAGACCCCACAAAAAAGGCACTGACAATAACGGTCTGAAAAATACAAAACACGTTTAATGGCGTCCAAATGTTTTATAATAAACCCCCATTACATAATCAGTGTGCTAAACAGTAGTGTGATAGCAAAACGACTTCCAAACCTATAAATATACATATACAAAATTCCTAAAAACCTGGTTACTGGGCGTCCCCATAAACCAAAAAGTCTCTAAATCCAGCTCCATGCGTATAGTGGACCGACGATGAAAATAAGTCAAAGTGTGACTATATAATAAACGAAAAGTACCAAAGTTCAATATTGGTTAACCTAAATAAGGCAAGGCCTAACCATATCGGAAGTACCTCACTCGGGACTTACGTGAGAAGCCAGGACCCCTAACGGGACGGACCACACTCTTCACCCGATGATGGCTGGTAAGTATCCATACTCATATCCATTTTGTATACATTTTCCCCACCTGTAAATTGGATAAATTTACGTGTATAAAAGATCTTCATATATTTGCTCGAAAATTGTGTTTAAAAAAGATATTTGCTAGAAAAGAAACTCCCTATTTAACCTCAGAACGAGATATTAGGGCTCTTGCAGACCTCAAATCTCTTGCGAATGAAGCAAATGATGGTGGAGAGGAGGATGTATATTTAGGAGGTTGTTCTCAGTTGAGAAATAAGTCCAAGTGGTACCCCTCTATTAAAGGTTTCCCTAACATTGATATGTTCGTAAATCTGGTATCTCAGGACATTGAGTCCTTGCCAGATAGTCAAATACAAAACTCTAATCTGTCTAGAGCAGAATTCAAGGCCTTGCGATGGTTGGAAGGCAGAGATGATCTAGTGATTAGGGTGGCGGATAAGGGGGGCAACATCGTCATAATGACGAAATTACAGTACAAAATGAGTGAGTGTAACGAACTTGTGAGTGGCCCTTTCTCTTAAGGACCTTGATCTCAAGGACATAAAAAAAAGGACACTTAATCATTTGATGGTTGTATGGTGTGTGTGAAAGTTTGAAAATAAGGATTGTTTGACAGTTTGAAAATAAGGATTGTTTGTACTGTTAAAAACTGTGTGCAGGATTGAGTGTGCAGTAAGCAGACTAATCTTTCTTCTTCCAGTTAAAGGGGTGTGCTGGACTTCTATATTCTAGTATTGTACCTGTTGTAATCACAAACAGGCTGCGAAAGGGTTAATAAGTGTTTGGTTTTTTTTCCCTCTCTTTCTGACTCTTGCACTAATTGGTGTGGGGGTTGGGGCCTATTAGTTAAATAGGATTCACAGTGTTGGGCCTGTGGTTTGGACCTAACAAAAGGAAGTTTCCTGTGAGTGTAACGAACTTGTGAGTGTCCCTTTCTCTTAAGGACCTTGATCTCAAGGACATAAAAAAGAAGGACATTGAAACAAGAAGGGCAATTAAACAAGGTTTGTGCGTCACTGTGTTGGAGTGGTGTATTAGAAGGGACAGTTTTGTCAGTACCATGCAATGTGCATCGTGCCACATGTATAGGAACCTGGAGCAGACGTTCCGGGGAACCTATGTCTGTGTCAGGTGTGAGTGGGTTGCCCGTTTGGAAGCTGAGGTGGAGAGTCTAAGGGGGCAGCTTGCAGCATTGCGGGGATTGGCAGAACTGGGGGGTCAGCAGGCACTGGCTGGGGCCAGTATAGAGGTGGGTGGAAGAGGGACAAGAAAGGATGAGGAAGGAGGTAGTTTTGTTAGGGTTACTAGGGGAAGTGGGGGACAGAAGAGTAGGGGGGCTTCTTCCCAGATTGTCCATCCCAACAGATTTGCCGCCTTAGGTAATGAAGTGGAGGAGGACACCTCGGAATTAGCATGTATGGAGGGGGCTAGTCCCTTGAGCACCCAGGGGACTGCCATCTCTGATACAAGGGAGGAGGAACGAAGGGTCAGGAATGCAAGGCAGGTGGTAGTGGTAGGGGACTCCATTATAAGGAAGGTAGATAGGGTAATCTGCCGCCAAGACCCTACATGCCGAACTGTGTGTTGCCTGCCTGGTGCTAGGGTTCGGCATGTGGTGGATCGTGTAGACAGATTATTGGGTGGGGCCGGGTGTGACCCGGCGGTCTTGGTTCACATTGGTGCCAATGACAAAGTTAGAGGTGGAGGTGAGGTCCTTAAACATGATTTCCGAGAACTAGGGGCCAAGATAAAAGCAAGGACCTCCAGGGTAGTGTTTTCAGAAATACTACCGCAGCCACGTGCTAAGCCAGGGAGACAGCGGGAGCTTAGGAGCATTAATGCGTGGCTAAGAGAGTGGTGTAAGGAAGAAGGGTTTGGGTTTATTGAGAACTGGGCAGACTTTGCTGTCGGCTACAGGCTCTTTAGTAGGGATGGGTTGCACCTCACTGATGGTGGTGCAGCTGTTTTAGGGGAGAAGATGGCTAGAGGGTTGGAGGAGATTTTAAACTAGGTTTGGGGGGGGAGGGTATTAGCAGTCTCACTGGGATAGATTGTCCAGGAGGAAAGCAGGGTGTAGATAGGCCAGTGGTGGGTGGAAAGGGGGGTGGGGCTAGCATAGGGGATAGGGAGGAATGTGTATCAAAGTGTACGAATAAATTACAGGATCATAATCTAAAATGTATGTTTGCAAATGCGAGAAGCCTGGCTGACAAAATGGGTGAATTGGAAATTATGGCATTGAATGAAAAGTATGATGTAATAGGTATAGCAGAAACGTGGTTGAACAGTTCTCACGACTGGGCTGTAAATATAGAAGGATATGCCTTGTTTAGGCAGGACAGAAAAAAAAGGAAAGGGGGAGGAGTATGTGTATATGTTAAAAAAGAATTGAAGCCAAATTTAAAAGAAGAGATAGCTGGTGATATGGATGATAAAGTGGAGGCAATATGGGTGGAATTAGGCAACAGGAAAGGGGGTAATGTCATTGTTGGTGTCTGCTATAAGCCGCCAAATGCTAGCAGAGAGGAGGTGAGTCAACTTCATATGCAGTTGGCAAGGGCTGCAAGTTTGGGGAGTGTGCTCATTATGGGGGACTTCAATTACCCTGACATTGATTGGTGTGGTGGAACTGCCATCACAGAAAAAGCCGATGAGTTCCTGAATTTGCTGCAGGATAATTTTCTCTCACAGGTGGTTGAGGTTCCTACTAGAAAAGGAGCTCTGTTGGATCTGGTAATATCTAACATTGTGGAGCGCATTATAGATATAAAGGTAACTGGAGGCTTAGGGAATAGTGACCATGAAATAGTGGCATTTGGACTTTGTTATCGAAAGGAAAAGTGCGCTGGGTTAACAAAGACATTTAATTTCAGGAAAGCAAATTTTCCCAGGTTAAAAGCAGCTCTTCAGAATGTCAACTGGGATAATGTATTATCAGGTAAAGGTACTGAACAGAAGTGGACTGTGTTCAAGGGGATTTTAAGCCAGTTCACATCTAAATTTATACCCTTGGGAAATAAATGTAAAAAAAATAAATCCGCGCCCATGTGGCTGAATTCTGATGTAAAGAGGCAAATGGTAAGGAAGAAAAAGGCATTTAAAACCTTTAAGGCCGAGGGAACGGAAAGGGCCTTTAGGGAGTATAAAAACTGTAACAAGGAGTGTAAGAAAGCAATCAAACTAGCTAAAATTAATAATGAAGTTAGGATAGCTTAAGAAAGCATCACTAAGCCTAAACATTTTTTTAAGTATATTAATAGTAAGAAGATGAGGACTGAGAATGTGGCACCATTAATTAATGGGGATAAGTTAGTTACGGAGGATGGCGATAAAGCAAATGTCTTGAATAGTTTTTTTTCCTCTGTATACACTATAGAAGATCCAAGTACAGATATCATAGAATATAGTAGCAATAAAGGTATACAAGATTCAAGTTCACTTTGGTTAACCGAGGATATGGTACAGAAAGAACTAAATAAGGTTAATATTAGTAAATCTCCTGGACTGGATAAAATACATCCTAGGGTACTTAGGGAGCTAAGTTCAGTTTTATCTAGGCCATTGTTTCTTATTTTTGCTGATTCCCTCATGTCCGGTGGTGTGCCTCTGGATTGGAAAAAGGCTGATGTTATTCCAATATTCAAAAAGGGTAGTCGTTCACAGCCGGGTAATTACAGGCCTGTAAGTTTAACTTCAGTAGTGGGGAAGATCCTGGAAAGTTTAATAAGGGATCATGTTCTAGAGTATGTTTCAAGGACTGACATTATAAGTAGTAACCAGCATGGATTTAGGAGGAATAGATCTTGTCAAACTAACTTGCTTGGCTTTTATGAGGAAGTAAGTAGAAATTTAGACTCTGGTATAGCAGTAGATGTAGTTTACTTGGATTTTGCAAAGGCTTTTGATACAGTCCCCCATAGGCGACTCATGAATAAGCTAAGGTCTGTTGGTCTGGGGAGTCACATTTGTACATGGATAGAAAATTGGTTAAAGAATAGGATGCAGAGAGTAGTTGTTAATGGGGCTTCATCATTATGGACTAAAGTGCTAAGTGGGGTGCCACAGGGTTCTGTGTTGGGGCCGCTTCTATTTAATCTATTTATTAATGATTTGGAAGTGGGTATTGTCAGCAAGGTTTCTGTGTTTGCTGACGACACAAAACTTTGTCGACCATTAAAAACTTCAGAGGATGTGCAATCGTTGCAAGGGGATCTAGATAGATTATCACATTGGGCTGCTAAGTGGCAGATGAAATTCAATGTTGATAAATGTAAGGTGATGCATTTTGGACTTAAAAATACTTGTGCTACTTATACTATAAATGGCTCTGTGTTAAGTGAATCCCTGTTGGAAAGGGATCTTGGAGTTTTGGTGGATAACAAACTTAAAGGTAGCAAGCAGTGCCAGGCGGCAACAGCCAGAGCCAGCATGGTATTGTCTTGTATAAAGCGAGGTATGGATTCAAGGGAGGAAAATGTAATTCTCCCTCTTTACAAAGCATTGGTAAGGCCTCATTTGGAATATGCAGCGCAATTTTGGAATCCTGTGGACCAAAATGACATCTTTAAAATGGAAAGGGTTCAGAGAAGGGCAACTAAATTAATAAGGGGATTGGGGGAGCTTGAATATGAAGAGAGACTGGAAAAGTTACAATTATGTACGCTGGAGAAAAGGCGCTTGCGTGGGGATATGATTACTGTGTATAAATACATTAACGGGCCATACAATAAACTATCTG
The DNA here is from genome assembly GCA_019447015.1 of Hymenochirus boettgeri. Taxonomy (NCBI): domain Eukaryota; kingdom Metazoa; phylum Chordata; class Amphibia; order Anura; family Pipidae; genus Hymenochirus; species Hymenochirus boettgeri. The sequence continues at coordinate 129,210,454 of CM033470.1, forward strand.
GGGCATTGTTCACCAAGAGAACATGTCAAAGGACACGAGGACATCCCTTAAGACTTGAAGAAAAAAGGTTTAGGCTTCAAGCTCGGAAGGGGTTTTTCACTGTGAGAACGGTAAGGCTATGGAACTGTCTTCCAGTGGACGTTGTAATGGCAGGTTCATTGGTCAGTTTCAAAAAAAAGCTGGATGAGTTTCTGCAAACAGGAAATGTTGCAAGTTACTGGTATTGATACATAAAGTAGAGTTGATCCAGGGAAATTTCCGATTGCCACTTGGAGTCAGGAAGGAATTTTTTCCCCCTTCATAAATTTGGTGGTTTTTTTTTGCCTTCCTCTGGATCAACAGTTAGGCAGGAAATGAGGATATTGCTAGATGGGTTGGACTGGATGGACGTATGTCTTTATTCAACCTCAAATACTATACTATACTATACTATACTAAATGGAGGCAATTAGACAGTTAAGTGATCGGGAACAGTATGAGGTGTTGCCCACCAATCCGTTACCGGGACTACAAAAGATCTTGAAAAAGATTCTTGATGATGGTAAAAGCAACAGAGTTATAAGCCCAAGGGAATACGATTTCCTTTGGATTTCGTCCCCCAAGTTACCAACTTTCTATCACATCCCTAAAATCCACAAAAAACAAAAGTTCCCCCCAGGAATGCCAATAATTTCTGGTTGTGGGGGGCCCACAGAACATGTATGTAAATATGTGGATGAAATGCTACGTCCCTATTTGGGAACCCTTAGTTCTTATGTTTTGGATACGGGGGATGTTTTGAGGAAAATTGAGGGGTTATCCATTCAAAATGATACAATATTGGTGGCTGGTAGACATAGAAGGATTATACTCTTCCATCCCACACAAGGCAGGAATTAATGCTGCTAGGATGTTCCTGAACTCAAGAGGAACTCACTACCAGCAGCACACTGAATTTGTGATAACTTTGTTGACATTTGTGTTGGAGAACAATGTGTTCGTATTCAATGGTAAATACTATCGGCAACTAAGAGCCTACGTACGCTTGCCTCCATCTCGGCCTCTGGGAAAATTTGATTGTAGAAGAGATTATTAATGATCTCCCGATGGGGGAAGATGTGACCTTATGGTTGCGATATGTAGACGATGTCCTCCTGTTGTGGAGGGGATCAGAGGAGGGATTAAGATCCTTCATTGAAAAATTGAACATCAACAATCTGAATATAAAGTTGACGTATGTATACAGCAGGACATCAATAGATTTTCTGGATTTAAATATCTCCATTAAAGATGGAATTCTATTGACTAGAACTCATAGAAAAGAAACAGCAGTCAACTCTTTGCTATCGGCAGATAGTCACCACCCTATGAGCCTTATTAATGGTATCCCCATCGGGCAGTTTGGACGTATTAAACGCAACTGCTCTACTCGAGAAGGGTGGCTAACTCAATCATCTGAATTAGCTGATAGGTTCAGAGCTTGAGGATATACTGAAACAGCAATCCTTAGAGGTTTTGAGAAATCTAAGAAAAGAAGCCGTAAGTCCTTGTTGTGTACAAAATATGATAGCAAGCAAAAAGACGAGACCATTAGGTTCATCTCAAATTATAATCAGAGTTGGGGGGAGATGAAAACAATACTACAGAAACACTGGAGATTACTTGCAAGTGATAGAGATTTGGAAAATCATATTGGGAGACACCCCCAATTAACAGCACGACGAGCTGCCAACTTAAAAGATAAGCTATCACCTAGCCATTACACTAACCCCGTAAATAAAGGCTGCAATTGGTTAAAACAGTAGGGGAATAAATGCTGTGGTGCATGTAAAATATGTTCCTACATGACCCAAAAGGATATATGTGTGGGCTCAGATGGCAAGTAGTGGGGTATTAAACAGTATATATCGTGTAAAACCACACAAGTGATTTACTTGATAACATGTATGTGTAACAAAAAATATGTGGGGAAAACAAAAAGAGAGTTAAAAACACGCATTCTGGAGCATGAAAGAGCAATACGGAAAAGAGAGATTGAAAGATCGTCTGTTGCAAAACATATGGTCGAAGAACACAATGGACCAGTAACCTGGTCATTTTGTGGTATAGAAGCAGTATCACTGGGCATAAGGGGAGGAGACCTAGATAAGTGTCTGTTACAAAAAGAGTTACGATGGATATACAAACTAAAGACCCTAAGTCCAATGGGTCTCAATGAAGAAATGCATTTTGCATGTTTTTTAGGGTGAGGAGGGAGAATCGACACTGTCGTATCTTCTTCTTCTTTTTTGGTACAGAGAATACTGGAGTAACAATTTGGATAAGGTACAAAATGACCACTTCTCCTTTTCCTTTTTGTTTCAGTTTATAGACGTTACTTCACTTATAATTTCCCTGATGTGCACTATTGAGCATAGTGGGTATATTGTGATGTGACACAGGTTATTTTCCGGGCTACATCAATTACCTACGTGTTTCGTGTTATTGAGTATTTAGCCTTCAGTTGATAGGTTGATTTGCAATCCGTCTTGTCTACACTATAAATTATTATGTATAACAATAGACTAATGTGATCTGACCCTGTTATCTGTATATATGACGTTCGAGGGGATGGTATAATTGTGGGACTTTGCTTGACGAGTCGACACGGGAATGATTATATAATTAAAATTAATTTTAATGTAAGAATGGTTTTTCATACATTGAGGCCCGCTCCTCGGGGCCATTATACCTTTATTAGTAAATTAGGTGCTGTATGTAAGAATATGATATGAGATTTATTGCAATTTTGTAAATTGAATCCAAACTTATGATACATATGCGAGAATCCGTTTTTTTCATAATAATCCAATTGGGACTAGCGCCACCTGTTGAAGTAAATGGATATTAAGAGGCGTGTGTCTCTAAGATACTTGAGGATAAAAAGGTCTCACTCGGAGATATCGCGAGACCCTGAAGAAGCCACAGCGCTAGGTTGCGCAGTTGGTGAAACGCGCGTAGGTTGTTTAGTAATGGAGTGAGATAACGGCGTCCATGCGGCAGTTGGAACAACGACCAGAGGAAGGAAGATTTCTAATGAGTATGAATACTTACCAGCCATCATCGGGTGAAGAGTGTGGTCCATCCCGTTAGGGGTCCTGGCTTCTCACGTAAGTCCCGAGTGAGGTACTTCCGATATGGTTAGGCCTTGTCTTATTTAGGTTAACCAATATTGAACTTTGGTACTTTTCGTTTATTATATAGTCACACTTTGACTTATTTTCATCGTCGGTCCACTATACGCATGGAGCTGGATTTAGAGTCTTTTTGGTTTATGGGGACGCCCAGTAACCAGGTTTTTAGGAATTTTGTATATGTATTTGTGAAGGTTCTCATTCATCCAGGTCATCGTATATCTGTTGTATTCAATTAGATCAACTGGACTTGAAATATAGTTCTTGAAGACGTTTCGCTAGTCATCCGACTGGCTTTCTCAATTCAGAATGACTTGTACAAGAATCTGTGGCAATTATGTACCCTGGAAAATCCCAATTAGCATATCACAGCCAGGTGTTACGGGTGTGATTAGATAGTGGCTAAGAGGTGTTATAGGAACGCCCAGAGTAAGGTGTTAAAACAGCATTGTACATGGCAGACAGTTGGATTGTAATGTTAACATACTGGCGAAGGAACGTGACTGGTTCAAGAGAGGTGTTAAGGAGGCCATTTATGTGAAAATAAAGAAACCAAGCCTAAATAGAGGTGGGGGGGTTCGACACCAACTGTCTGCCATGTACAATGCTGTTTTAACACCTTACTCTGGGCGTTCCTATAACACCTCTTAGCCACTATCTAATCACACCCTTAACACCTGGCTGTGATATGCTAATTGGGATTTTCCAGGGTACATAATTGCCACAGATTCTTGTACAAGTCATTCTGAATTGAGAAAGCCAGTCGGATGACTAGCGAAACGTCTTCAAGAACTACATTTCAAGTCCAGTTGATCTAATTGAATACAACAGATATTTGTATATGTATATTTATAGGTTTGGAAGTCGTTTTGCTATCAGACTACTATGTTTAGCACACTGATTATGTAATGCGGGTTTATTATAAAACATTTGGACGCCATTAAACGTGTTTTGTATTTTTCAGACCGTTATTGTCAGTGCCTTTTTTGTGGGGTCTTTTTCAAGGGGCCACTTTTGGCCTCCATTTTGTATATTTGTATTTATACCCCTAGGGGCACCGCTAGAGTGTTAGCGTTGACATTAGGTCTTTAGTATGAGCTATTGTGCCACACCAGACTACTAGTTATTATCTATGGATAACAGCGCCTGGAATTCTTCATGTATATACGAAAGCATGATACCATCACATAGCTGAAGGTGTGTAGCTTCCAAAAATATATAGTTTGTGGGGGGTATTTCCAAGTTGATTAGGCTGTTCAAATTACAGAACACTTTGATTTTTTTCTTGTAATTGGACTTGTGCATGCGTCCAATTTGAGCTAGTTGTTTGCACCCACCCTTATGGCATACCGTTTGATTCAGGACATGTGGGAGATTGCCGTTTAGTGGGTTTAGGTAGGATTTCAACCATTGAGTCCTCTTATTTTATTTTTTCACAAAATCTCCTAAAAGCACGGAGTTCTATGGATAATAGCGCCTGGAATTCTTCATGTATATACGAAAGCATGATACCATCACGTAGCTGAAGGTGTGTAGCTTCCAAAAATATATAGTTTGTGGGGGGTATTTCCAAGTTGATTAGGCTGTTCAAATTACAGAACACTTTGATTTTTTTCTTGTAATTGGACTTGTGCATGCGTCCAATTTGAGCTAGTTGGTGGCCACGTGCGTCCATTTGAGCTAGTTGGTGGCCACGTCTCTGTGTGCACCCACACATATGGCATACCGTTTGATGTAGGATATGTGGGAGATTGACATTTAGTGGGTTTTTTTGCTTGTCAAGTTGGTTTAGGTAGGATTTCAATCCTTGAATCATCTTATTTTATTTTTCACAAAACCTCCTAAAAACACAAGAGTTCTGTGGATCACTGGGTCTGGAATTCTTCATGTATGTATGAAAGCATGGCATCGTAACGTAGCTAAAGGTGTATAGATTCCAAAAATATATAGCTTGTGGGGGGAATTTCCATGTTTCTGGACTGTTTCCTTAGAAAAAGTGTAGGCTGTTCAAATTACAGAGCACTTTGATTTTTTCCTGTAATTGCATTTGTGCATGCATCCCATTTGAGCTAGTTGGTGGCCACGTCTCTGTGTGCATCCACACATAGGGCATACCGTTTGATTCAGAACATGTGGGAGATTGATATTCAGTTGGGGGTTTTATTTGTGGGGGGCATTTCCAAGTTTTGGGGCTGTTTGAAATTACAGAGCACTTTGATTTTTTTCTTGTAATTACACTTGTGCATGTGTCCCATTTGAGCTAGTTGGTGGCCATGTCCCTGTGTACATCCACGCATATGGCATACCGTTTGATTCAGGGCATTTGGAAGATTGATAATTGACAAGTTTTTTTTACATGACATGGAAATTTGCCATGATTTTTAACTTTGAATTGTATTTTTATAAATTTTTCCTGAAAATCTGTTAAAAAAGCGAAATTTTACTTGAAACTGCGCTCATACCATTGGTGGTAAAAGAATCACACCATTGTGTAGCTGAAGATGTGTAGATTCCAAAAATATATAGTTTGGGGGGGTATTTCTAATATAGAGGGGTGTTTAGTCTGACAAATCTGAAAAGTTGCTGTAATTGGGCCATTGTTCATTGGCTCACTTTGTGGCTAGTTGATTCCACGTTTGCGTGTGTAACCATACATAGTGCATACCGTTTGATTCAGGACATTTGGGAGATTGATATTTGGTAACTTTTTTTTACATTACTTGGGATTTTGGCATGATTTCTACCTTTGAGAGTGTTTTTTTCCAAATTTTTTAGAAAATCTGCTAAAACTGTGAACTTCTACGAAGAACTGCGCCCACACCATTGATGGTACGAATGAACAAACTACAGAATTTCGTAGATAAAGGTGTGTGGATTTGAGAAATATATGGTTTGTGGGGGTTGTTTTGTGGGGAAAAATTGCAGATTTGGCTGAATATTTTTGCTGTTTCTGAGCCATCGTGCATTGTTTCACTTTGTGGCTTTTGGCTTCCACGTCCACGTGTGTAACCACACATATGGCATACCGTTTGATTCAGGACATTTGGGAGATTGATATTTAGTAACTTTTTTTTACATTCCATGAGGTTTTGGCATGATTTCTACCTTTTGATGTTGTTTTTTGTTCATTTTTTCAGACAAATGAGAACTTCTATGAAGAACTGCGTCCACACCGTTGATAGTATGAATGAACAAACTACAGTGTTACATAGCTGAAGGTGTGTAGATTTCAGGAATATATAGTTTGTGGGGGTTATTTCTAAGTTACTGGGGTGTTTTGTGGAAAAAACTGTAGACTGTCCAAATTCGGAGTTGGCTAAATATTTTCGCTGTTTCTGAGCCTTCGTGCATTGTCTCACTTTTTGGCCTTTCGCTTCCACGTCCGCGTGTATAACCACACATATGGCATACCGTTTGATTCAGGACATTTGGGAGATTGATATTTAGTAACTTTTTTTTACATTCCATGAGGTTTTCGCATGATTTCTACCTTTTGAAGTCGTTTTTTGTTCATTTTTTCAGACAAATGCGAACTTCTATGAAGAACTGCGCCCACACTATTGATGGTATGAATGAACAAACTACAGTGTTACATAGCTGAAGGTGTGTAGATTTCAGGAATATATAGTTTGTGGGGGTTATTTCTAAGTTACGGGGGTGTTTTGTGGAAAAAACTGCAGACTGTCCAAATTCGGAATTGGCTAAATATTTTCGCTGTTTCTGAGTATTTCGTGCATTGTCTCACTTTTTGGCTTTTCACTTCCACGTCCGCGTGTGTAACCACACATATGGCATACCGTTTGATGCAGGACATTTGGGAGATTGAAATTTAGTAACTTTTTTTTACATTCCATGAGGTTTTGGCATGATTTCTACCTTTTGAAGTTGTTTTTTGTTCATTTTTTCAGACAAATGCAAACTTCTACGAAGAACTGTGCCCACACCATTGATGGTATGAATGAACAAGCTACAGTGTTACATAGCTGAAGGTGTGTAAATTTCAGGAATTAATAGTTTGTGGGGGTTATTTCTAAGTTACGGGGGTGTTTTGTGGAAAAAACTGTAGACTGTCCAAATTCGGAGTTGGCTAAATATTTTCGCGTTTTAAAACCATGTGCATTGTCACTTTGTGGCTTTCGCTTCCACGTCCGCGTGTGTAACCACACATATGGCATACCGTTTGATTCAGGACATTTGGGAGATTGATATTTAGTAACTTTTTTTTACATTCCATGAGGTTTTGGCATGATTTCTACCTTTTGAAGTTGTTTTTGTTCATTTTTCAGACAAATGCGCATTCTATGAAGAAACTGCGCCCACATATTGAGTATGAATGAACAAACTAAGTTTTACATAGCTGAAGGTGTGTAGATTTCAGGAATATTAGTTTGTGGGGGTTATTCTAAGTTACGGGGGTGTTTTGGGAAAAAACTGCAGACTGTCCGAATTCGGAATTGGCTAAATATTTTGCTGTTCTGAGCCATCGTGCATGTCTCACTTTTTGGCTTTTCGCTTCCACGTCCACGGTGTAACCACACATATGGCATACCGTTTGATTCAGGACATTTGGGAGATGATATTTAGTAACTTTTTTTATTCATTCCATAGGTTTTGGCAGATTTCTACCTTTTGAAGTTGTTTTTTGTTCATTTTTTAGACAAATGCGAACTTCTAGAAGAATGCGCCCACACATTGATGGTATGAATGAAAAAAATACAGTGTTACATAGCTGAAGGTGTGTAGATTTCAGGAATATATAGTTTGTGGGGGTTATTTCTAAGTTACGGGGGTGTTTTGTGGAAAAAACTGCAGACTGTCCAATTCGGAATTGGCTAAATATTTTCGCTGTTTCTGAGCCATCGTGCATTGTCTCACTTTTGGCTTTTCGCTTCCACTCGCGTGTGTAACCACACATATGGCATACCGTTTGATTCAGGACATTTGGGAGATTGATATTTAGTAACTTTTTTTTAAATTCCATGAGGTTTTGGCATGATTTCTACCTTTTGAATTGTTTTTGTTCATTTTTCAGACAAATGCGAACTCTACGAAGAATTGCGCCCACGCCATTGATGGTTGAATGAACAAACTACAGTGTTACATAGCTGAAGGTGTGTAGATTTCAGGAATATATAGTTTGTGGGGGTTATTCTAAGTTACGGGGGTGTTTGTGGAAAAAACTGCAGACTGTCAAATTCGGAATTGGCTAAATATTTTCGCTGTTCTGAGCCATCGTGCATTGTCTCACTTTGTGGCTTTTGCTTCCACGTCTGCATGTGTAACACACATATGGGAATAACTTTGATTCAGGACATTTGGGAGATTGATATTTAGTAACTTTTTTTTACATTCCATGAGGTTTTGGCATGATTTCTACCTTTTGAAGTTGTTTTTTGTTAATTTTTTCAGACAAATGCGAATTTCTATGAAGAACTGCGCCCACACTATTGATGTTATGAATGAACAAACTATAGTTTTACATAGCTGAAGGTGTGTAGATTTCAGGAATATGTAGTTTGTGGGGGTTATTTCTAAGTTACGGGGGTGTTTTGTGGAAAAAAAAATTGCAGACTGTCCGAATTCGGAATTGGCTAAATATTTTGCTGTTTCTGAGCCATCGTGCATTGTCTCACTTTTTGGCTTTTCGCTTCCACGTCCACGTGGTAACCACACATATGGCATACCGTTTGATTCAGGACATTTGGGAGATTGATATTTAGTAACTTTTTTTTAACATTCCATAGGTTTTGGCATGATTTCTACCTTTTGAAGTTGTTTTTTGTTATTTTTCAGACAAATGCGAACTTCTACGAAGAAGCGCCCACACATTGATGGTATGAATGAAAAAACACAGTGTTACATAGCTAAGGTGTGTAGATTTCAGGAATATATAGTTTGTGGGGGTTATTTCTAAGTTACGGGGGTGTTTTGTGGAAAAAAAATGCAGACTGTCCAATTCGGAATTGGCTAATATTTTCGCTGTTTCTGAGCCATCGTGCATTGTCTCACTTTTTGGCTTTTCGCTTCCACATCCGCGTGTGTAACCACACAATGGCATACCGTTTGATTCAGGACATTTGGGAGATGATATTTAGTAACTTTTTTTTAATTCATGAGGTTTTGGCATGATTTCTACCTTTTGAAGTTGTTTTGTTTCATTTTTCAGACAAATGCGAACTTCTACGAAGAATTGCGCCCACCATTGATGGTATGAATGAACAAAAATACAGTGTTACATAGCTGAAGGTGTGTAGATTTCAGGAATATATAGTTTGTGGGGTTATTTCTAAGTTACGGGGGTGTTTTGTGAAAAAACTGCAGACTGTCCAAATCGGAATTGGCTAAAATTTTCGCTGTTTCTGAGCCATCGTGCATTGTCTCACTTTGTGGCTTTTGCTTCCACGTCGCATGTGTAACCACACATATGGCATACCGTTTGATTCAGGACATTTGGGAGATTGATATTAGTAACTTTTTTTTAATTCCATGAGGTTTTGGCATGATTTCTACCTTTTGAAGTTGTTTTTGTCATTTTTCAGACAAATGCGAACTTCTACGAAGAATTGCGCCCAGCCATTGATGGTATGAATGAACAAACTACAGTGTTACATAGCTGAAGGTGTGTAGATTTCAGGAATATATAGTTGTGGGGGTTATTTCTAAGTTACGGGTGTGTGGTGGCAAAAAAACTGCAGACTGTCCGAATTCGGAATTGGCTAAATATTTTGGCTGTTTCTGAGCCATCGTGCATTGTCTCACTTTTTGGCTTTTCGCTTCCACGTCCACGTGTGTAACCACACATATGGCATACCGTTTGATTCAGGACATTTGGGAGATTGATATTTAGTAACTTTTTTTTACATTCCATTCCATAAGGTTTTGGCATGATTTCTACCTTTTGAAGTTGTTTTTTGTTCATTTTTTCAGACAAATGCGAACTTCTATGAAGAACTGCGCCCACACTATTGATGGTATGAATGAAAAAACTACAGTGTTACATAGCTGAAGGTGTGTAGATTTCAGGAATATATAGTTTGTGGGGGTTATTTCTAAGTTACGGGGGTGTTTTGTGGAAAAACTGCAGACTGTCCGAATTCGGAATTGGCCTAAATATTTCGCTGTTTCTGAGCCATCGTGCATGTCTCACTTTTTGGCTTTTCGCTTCCACATCCGCGTGTGTAACCACACATATGGCATACCGTTTGATTCAGGACATTTGGGAGATTGATATTTAGTAACTTTTTTTTAGAATTCATGAGGTTTTGGCATGATTTCTACCTTTTGAACTTGTTTTTTGTTCATTTTTCAGACAAATGCGAACTTCTACGAAGAATTGCGCCCACGCCATTGATGGTATGAATGAACAAACTACAGTGTTAATACAGCTGAAGGTGTGTAGATTTCAGGAATATATAGTTTGTGGGGGTTATTTCTAAGTCTGGGGGTGTTTTTGTGGAAAAAACTGCAGACTGTCCAAATTCGGAATTGGCTAAATATTTTCGCTGTTTCTGAGCCATCGTGCATTGTCTCACTTTGTGCTTTTGGCTTCCACGTCTGCATGTGTAACCACACATAGGGCATACCGTTTGATTCAGGACATTTGGGAGATTGATATTTAGTAACTTTTTTTTAGATTCCATGAGGTTTGGCATGATTTCTACCTTTGAAGTTGTTTTTTGCTCATTTTTCAGACAAATGCGAACTTCTACGAAGAATTGCGCCCAGGCCATTGATGGTATGAATGAACAAACTACAGTGTTACATAGCTGAAGGTGTGTAGATTTCAGGAATATATAGTTTGTGGGGGTTATTTCTAAGTTACGGGGGTGTTTTGTGGAAAAAACTGCAGACTGTCCGAATTCGGAATTGGCTAAATATTTTCGCTGTTTCTGAGCCATCGTGCATTGTCTCACTTTTTGCTTTTCGCTTCCACATCCGCGTGTAACCACACATATGGCATACCGTTGATTCAGGACATTTGGGAGATTGATATTTAGTAACTTTTTTTTAAATTCATGAGGTTTTGGCATGATTTTCACCTTTTGAATTTTTTTGTTCATTTTTCAGAAAATGCGAACTTCTACGAAGAATTGCGCCCACGCCATTGATGGTATGAATGAACAAACTACAGTGTTACATAGCTGAAGGTGTGTAGATTTCAGGAATATATAGTTTGTGGGGGTTATTTTAAGTTACGGGGGTGGTTGTTTGTGGAAAAAAACTGCAGACTGTCCAAATTCGGAATTGGCTAAATATTTTCGCTGTTTCTGAGCCATCGTGCATTGTCTCACTTTGTGGCTTTTGCTTCCACGTCGTGTGTAACCACACATATGGCATACGTTTGATTCAGGACATTTGGGAGATTGATATTTAGTAACTTTTTTTTAGAATTCATGAGGTTTTGGCATGATTTCTACCTTTTGAACTTGTTTTTTGTTCATTTTTCAGACAAATGCGAACTTCTACGAAGAATTGCGCCCACGCCATTGATGGTATGAATGAACAAAACTAAGTGTTAAATAGCTGCTGAAGTGTGTAGATTTCAGGAATATATAGTTTGTGGGGGTTATTTCTAAGTACGGGGGTGTTTTTGTGGAAAAAACTGCAGACTGTCCAAATTCGGAATTGGCTAAATATTTTCGCTGTTTCTGAGCCATCGTGCATTGTCTCACTTTGTGCTTTTGCTTCCACGTCGCTGTGTAACCACACATAGGGATACCGTTTGATTCAGGACATTTGGGAGATTGATATTTAGTAACTTTTTTTTAGATTCCATGAGGTTTGGCATGATTTCTACCTTTGAAGTTGTTTTTTGTCATTTTTCAGACAAATGCGAACTTCTACGAAGAATTGCGCCCAGCCATTGATGGTATGAATGAACAAACTACAGTGTTACATAGCTGAAGGTGTGTAGATTTCAGGAATATATAGTTTGTGGGGGGTTATTTCTAAGTTACGGGGGTGTTTTGTGGAAAAAACTGCAGACTGTCGAATTCGGAATTGGCTAAATATTTTCGCTGTTTCTGAGCCATCGTGCATTGTCTCACTTTTTGCTTTTCGCTTCCACATCGCGTGTAACCACACATATGGCATACCGTTGATTCAGGACATTTGGGAGATTGATATTTAGTAACTTTTTTTTAGAATTCCATGAGGTTTTGGCATGATTTTACCTTTTGAATGTTTTTTGTTCATTTTTCAGAACAATGCGAACTCTACGAAGAATTGCGCCCACGCCATTGATGGTATGAATGAACAAACTACAGTGTTACATAGCTGAAGGTGTGTAGATTTCAGGAATATATAGTTGTGGGGGTTATTTTTAAGTTACGGGGGTGTTTTGTGGAAAAAAACTGCAGACTGTCCAAATTCGGAATTGGCTAAATATTTTCGCTGTTTCTGAGCCATCGTGCATTGTCTCACTTTGTGGCTTTTGGCTTCCACGTCGCATGTGTAACCACACATATGGCATACCGTTTGATTCAGGACATTTGGGAGATTGATATTTAGTAACTTTTTTTTAATTCATGAGGTTTTGGCATGATTCTACCTTTTGAAGTTGTTTTTTTGCTCATTTTTCAGACAAATGCGAACTTCTACGAAGAATTGCGCCCAGGCCATTGATGGTATGAATGAACAAATACAGTGTTACATAGCTGAAGGTGTGTAGATTTCAGGAATATATAGTTTGTGGGGGTTATTTCTAAGTTACGGGGGTGTTTGTGGAAAAAACTGCAGACTGTCCAAATTCGGAATTGGCTAAATATTTTCGCTGTTTCTGAGCCATCATGCATTGTCTCACTTTGTGGCTTTTCGCTTCCACGTCCACGTGTGTAACCACACATATGGCATACCGTTTGATTCAGGACATTTGGGAGATTGATATTTAGTAACTTTTTTTTACATTCCATGAGGTTTTGGCATGAATTCTACCTTTTGAAGTTGTTTTTTGTTCATTTTTCAACACAAAATGCGACTTACATATGAAGCAACTACTGCGCCCCACCATTGATGAATATATAGTTTGTGGGGGTTATTTCTAAGTTACGGGGGTGTTTTGTTGAAAAAACTGCAGACTGTCCAAATTCGGAGCTAAATATTTTTGCCGTTTCTGAGCCATCGTGCATTGTCTCACTTTGTGGCTTTTCGCTTCCACGTCCGCGTGTGTAATCACACATATGGCATACCGTTTGATCCAGGACATTTGGGAGATTGATATTTGGTAACTTTTTTTTACATTCCATAGGGTTTTGGCATGATTTCTACCTTTTTGAATGTTGTTTGATGTTAATTTTTTTTGAAAATCTGGTAAAAGTGCAAACTTCCACGAAGAACTGCTCCATATAGTTTGTGGGGGTATTTCTGAGTTGGGGGGGGGTGTTTTGTGGAAAAACTGCAGACTGTTCAAATACAAAACTGGATAATTTTTTTTTGCTGCTACTGACATTTGGCACTGGTCACGCTCTGGGTTAGTTGGTAGCCATGTCTCTGGGTAGACCCATGAATGTGGCATACCGTTTTATTCGGGAGGGGTTAGGCTTTCATATTTGAGATGCGTTTGAACTTTCCTCCACAGGTTTTAGCTGAAATTCGCATTTGATTTTGTCTCTGATTTTACAGTTGAGGAAAAAAAGGAAAATGTGAGAAAATAACTTACAATTGGACGAAGAGCTGCGTCCGGGTATCTGCATTTTGATCGAAACTAACCTCACTCGTAAAATCCTGCGAGTGTGTAGTTTCTAAAAATATCTCACTTGTGGGGATATTTTAGTTAATTTGGAATATATTCTATGTTAACTGTCAGTAGTGGTTATACATTTTAATTTGGTGTAATATTCTTGAAGGTGCAGTTTTAGTTTGGGGGGGTCTCCTGTACAGGAAAAGTCGGGTACCTACATATATCTGGTATCGTTGTACTCGGGAGTATCTGAGCTTTTAGAAACAGTGAGATTTTTGTGTGTAACCTTAAGATAACTATAAGTAAAAATGGGAAAAATCCATGAAAATTTGCAAATCTTTCATTTTTTTTACATATTTTACCCATAATTCCAGTAAAATTTCCAGAAAAGTTACAAAATTCTGTTACCATGTTAAAGTAGACTTTGTGCTGAAAAAAACAATGTATAATATTCCTGATTTACTGCAAGGTTTCCTACTGTAAAATTAGTCTAAAGCGATTGAGGGCAAAATCCTGAAAATTCTTCTGGCAGTTAACGCAAAAAAAAATGAAAATCTCCTGGCAGTGAAAGGGTTAAAGGGTATCTATACTCTAAAGATCCCACTACTTCAAAACTTTTTCAGATTTTAAATCTGAGCTATAGATCCTGAGAAATAATCATTTTAATCACAGCATTTACAAAGACCTGTCACCCCTGGAGCAGAAGTTGTAATATGGCACATATATTTCTGACCCTCTTACTAGGATCTTTGGCTGCCTGCCAGCACACTTTCTGCAACAATTAAGAGAATCAGCAGAGAAAAGAGGGGAGGGGGGGGGGAGAAGTGTAAGCAGAGCAGGGTCTATGGTGAGGCTGTGCAGAACTTCTAAGTGTTGCAGACACTACAAGGAGGCAGTGAGTAAGGGAGGGTGGGGGCAATTTGGAGCAAAGCAAGCACAGATAAATATGGGAATACCACCATTTTGTCTCAAATTGTAGTTTCAGATAATGTAAAGTTGTTTGAGTATAGTGACCCTTTAAGGGATGCTTGCCCAGATCCTCAACAAATGTTCCCAAGACATCATGCTGCTAACAGTGGATTATATTAAAAAGGAGCTCACTGGTCACTGGGTTAGAAATTGAAGGTAAATATGTATTCTCCCGCACCACCACTTATTTCAAAGTATATATTGGCTGAGTGCTACACATCGTGTCATGACCAATGACCAGAAATCTCAGCAAAACGAAGCGATGGTGCACTCCAGATTTTTTTTTTTAAATTCGTGACATATCATTATATGGCACTTTGTTGTCCAAATATTACATTTAAACCAAATTGTTACAATAAGAAGCGTTTGTAACATTGTATAGTTTGCCACAATATGCATGTATTTTATGGTATTTATCGCAATAAAAGTAAAAAACTGTAAGGGGGGGTAAACCTATTATGCATAGCATTCTTGTACAATAAATTGTTTTAATACTTAATACTGCTCTAAATGGTCTGCGTTTTGTTTTTATTTTTTAAATTACCTTTTGTTAAGGAATTAAGTAGAGCCACACCACCAGTCTTGAAAGTCGATAGTAGAGATTTATTGCATATGCATATAAACACATGTGCTGGTCACTCAACTGGATAGTGAGTGACAAAGATAGCTTGTACGGACCCCTTTCTTATACACAATTTGGACCATACGTCACAAGCCCATCCTATAGGAAAGGACTTGGCAGTCCCTTTTTACTTTAGACGTAACCTTATATGGCCATTTGTTACCTTACACAACTTTAACAAGAAACATATGTTATCCCTTTGTGACTAGAGATCCTAGGGGCCCATGCTACATATACATCCTATATTCTTGCCACGTCTACACAGTCATTGCCTAATGTATGTAGTATACTTACAAAGCTAAAATATACATAACACATTGATTAATTATGATACAATATTCTATATCATTTCTCCCTCTAGTTACTAAGTAACTATACATAATAAACCTAAGAAGTGGTACAACAACATAAAATTAACCTAAAAAACAAATATGATATAAAGACTAATAATAATATTACAATACTAGGTTTCATAAAATTCCCAAGAAATTCACTTAACCACGAACCTATAGAACCCATCCATGAAAAAGGATTCCAACCTTCCGAAGCAATTTTACGTGCAGTATTTTGTAATTATTTTACTTTAGCAATATGATTGTCTATAATATGTTCTGAATCATTAATGAATGTACAGCATTCTTGGCCAATTAAAACACAAACACCTCCCTGTTCGGCCAAGATATAATTCAGTGCCATTCGGTTTTGTAAAGCAACTTTTCTGATCTGAGCAACCTCTTTATTTAAAGCACTGAGTGAATCTGTTGTTTCATTAATGATTCCATCCATAATGGATGAATAATTGTTTAAACGCTTCATCAATTCAATACCACATCCAGTCCATGCAGGAAACCATGCCGATGCCTGATCACTATTTGAAAATAATGTTCGCTTATAAATTCTCGGATTTAGATAATGTGAGGGTAATGTATCTATTAAGGCAGAAGAATTTAACTGCTTTTGTATTCTCACTGCTGGAATTACTCTACCTATGGTACACCTTCCTTCTCCACCCATAGGAATCCAAGCATATGCTTTTCTCCCACAAATGTAATACCATCCTTTGTTTAATATAATGGGTGATTCATAAACTTGAGTGCGAACTAAGAATCGAAGAGCATCTATGTTGGTCTCACTATTATATGATGCAGTATACATATATATACTCTCATTAAAATATTGCATAATGGGATAGGGGTAAAGAGTATTAGTTGGACGATCCTCCTCTGGCTGGCAACCACCTGTACTTTCTAAATAAGGATCTTCATTATTTAATACTTGAGTAATATTAAGAAGTGTCTCATTACAAGTGGTGTATCCTAATGAAATTCTAGGAGTCTCAATATTTTCAGTTCCTTTAAATGGCCTATTTTTATAGAACAGGCGAAAACATATTTGAGGGGAATGAACTATACCTGCTATAGTAAGTGCTACTGGCAACAAAAACCTACCATTTTCATGAAATTGTTCATTTTAACTAGCATTTACCCAATCAGGAATATTTATATCAAATATAATGGATTCATCCAATTCCTCCCATGTGATAGGAATACCAATTAAAGGGGTACCCATGCCGTGCGAAGGTACATGTGAACATACCCAACAATTAGTCTTTGCAGTAACTGTATGCAATTGCAATAAGCTGTTATCTGTCCATAGCGCAACAGTCAGTGACAAGAAACAAAATAGTATAATTCTTTTCATCTTCGCCCGATGGAAACCCGAAGAGAAACCCATCTACTTAGCACTGGATCCTTAAGGCTTAATAGGGTAGCTGGGCTATTTTTAATAAAGATTGACTATTTTAATACCCGAAGGAAACCCTTTCTGTATTCTGGCAGCTTGGGTAGCTGGGTAATTGATCAAATTAGGTGGTGCAATTAAAGGTAAAGCATTATTGTGGCTTTCCTGTATGCACTTGCTGTAATAGCATCCGATACCTTTTTACAATGTGAAGTATGGATCCAATTTGGTCGTCCTTCCAGTTTAACAGCTGTAGCAGTGGTTAATAATACCTGGAAAGGTCCTTCCCACCTGGGCTGTAAAGGCTTGGTAAGATGCCTCCGCACGACTACCCAATCTCCAGGCTGAAGGTGATGACTTTGTGTTATAGAGTCTGGATCTGGCAAAGAAGAATAAACTTGGGAATTGAGAGATGTTAAGATCTTATGCAGTTGTATCACATAATCAGTCATAGAAGCATAAGATAGTGAAAGGTGAGAATCATGCGGAAAATACAGTCCAATCTTAGGAGGCTGTCCAAAAAGAATTTCAAAAGGTGACATAGTCAATGGCTTCCTAGGAGTATGTCTTATAGACATTAATACCAAAGATAAGGCCTGTGGCCACATTAGTCCAGTTTGTTCACATGTTTTTGCTAGTCTTCCTTTTATAGCATTATACCTTTCCACTTTACCACTTGCCTGAGGATGATAGGGGGTATGAAATTGCTGTTGCACACCCAAATATTTCATTATTAATTGCATTACTTGCCCTGTAAAGTGTGTACCTTGATCAGAAGAAATTTCTTCAGGTAACCCATATCTACAAACTATCTCTTCTAATAGTTTTCTAGCTGTAATTTTTGCTGTAGCTCTTTGCACTGGCCATGCTTCTACCCATCCTGAAAACAGATCTACACATACCAATACATATTCATACAATCCACACCTTGGTAGTTGTATATAATCAATCTGTAACCTTTGGAAAGGATACTTTGATTTGGGCAAATGTTTTTGTGGAGTTCTAACTGGTCGACCAGCATTATGCTTAACACATATTAAACATGTTTGACAATAAGCTGTTGCAATTGAAGTAAACCCTGGAGCATACCATAGTTTATTGACAGCATCAATCATTTCTCCTTTTGATATATGTGTTACACCATGAGCCATGGAAGCAAGATAAGGAAGGAGGGATGATGGAGCTACTGGGCGACCATCAGGGTGTTTCCAAATAGCACTACCTGATACCATATGCATAGCACAACCTGCTTTTGACAATACACGTTTTGCTGAAAAAGAAGCAGACTCTTGTAGTGCAGAAAGTATTGACAGGGTTGGTGGACATGTAAGATCAGTATTAAAACAAACATTTTGAGTTTTAACATTACCAGAAAACGCTGTAGATTTAGCAGTATCATTAGCAAAGGTATTGCCTAATGAGACTGGGTCTTTTGATTTGGTGTGGGCTGCACATTTAATAATGGCTACTTTAGATGGTAATAGCATAGCTTCTAACAGGTCTTTGATAAAAGAACCATTTTGTATAGGTTTACCAGAGGAGGTAAGAAACCCTCTTTGTTGCCAAATAGCACCAAGGTCATGTGCAACACCAAAAGCATAACGTGAATCTGTGTATATATTTACAGTTTTTCCCTTGGATATCTGACAAGCCTTAGTGAGTGCGACTAACTCCGCGATCTGTGCTGAACACTGTGAAGGTAATAGGTCAGTTTGAATTATATCATTGGAGGTGACAACACTATATGCTGTATGTGGATGTCCTTGAGAATCATATAACCGTGATCCATCCACAAATAGGGTCATTTCAGCATCAGCTATAGGTTCATCAGACAAGTGTGGGTATGGTTGGAAAAAAGTGTTAAGAATTATAAGACAGCCATGGTCATCTTGTTCCTCTGGAGGTGTGGATAGAGGAAGAAGAGTGGCAGGATTTAATACATTACATCTCAAAAGCACTAGGTTAGGAGGCGTAAGCAATGCTAATTCATATCTCGTTAGCCTAGCACAGGAGAGATGTCGTGTAGAACAATTAGTGAGCACAATAAAGACAGCATGAGGTACCAAGACCATAAGCTGATTTCCCAAAACCATTGGAAACACTTTTTCAACCATAAGAGCTGCAGCTGCCACAGCCCGAAGACAAGCAGGCAATGCACATGCCACTGAATCAAGAGGAGAACTAAAATAACCTACAGGTCTTTTTTTATCTCCATGGCGCTGAGTAAGGACACCAGAGGCATGACCATTATTTTCATGACAGTAGAGTGAAAAGGGTTTGTTATAGTTAGGCAACGCTAACGCAGGAGCTGTGGTTAAACTATCTTTAAGAGCCTGCACAGCTTTTTTTCTCTTTATCATTCCAATCACAAATTATAGGAGCAGTAGATTTTGTCATTTCATAGAGAAGTTCTGCTATTGAAGACATATTAGGTATCCACTGCCTACAGTAACCTACAAGACCCAGTAAACCTCTCAATTCTCTTTGATTTTTAGGCAATGGAGCATGAAGGATTGCAGAAATACGATCTCGTGTAAGATGTTCAAAACCTGGTGAAATACAATGTCCCAAATAGATAACTTTCTGCTGACAATATTGTAACTTAGAAGGTGATACTTTACAACCCACATTAAAGAGGAAAAGAAGTAGACTTCTGGTTGCTAATTTACAAGTATCATAATCGGGGGCTGCAAGTAATAGATCATCAATATATTGGAGCAGAACACAACCAGGAAGGCATTGCCACGGCTGGAGGGCTGTCAATAATGCCTGATTAAATAACGTAGGACTACCGGAAAAACCTTGAACGAGGCGTCCCCATGTATATTGTTGTCCCTCATAAGTAAAAGCAAATAAATATTGACAATCAGGATGTAATGGTACAGTAAAGAATGCATTACTTAAATCCAAAATGGAAAAGAACGTATCGGTATCAGGAATTTGAGAGAGAAGTGTATATGGATTTGGAACTACATGATGAGGGGGTTGGACAGCTTGGTTAACTGCTCTGAGATCCTGTACAAATCGATAAACATTTTTACCTGGTTTTTTGATTGGCAAAATAGGGGTGTTGGCTGGACTCTTTGTTGGAACAATAATTCCAGATTTAAAAAAATCCTGAATAACTGGCCGAATACCCTCTATTTGCTGTTGAGATAAAGGATATTGTAAGACATTTGGAATCTTATATCCAGGCTTAAGATGAAGCATGACAGGTTCACATCCGGATATTAAACCAACCTCTGAAGGTGAAGATGCCCACAATCCCTCTGGTAAATCCTGAAGTTCCTGTGGCACTGTATTTTGAGAAAAGGATTTTTCTAGCACCAATAGTTTTTGAGCTAAGCTAAGAAACTCCTCAATCTCTGGAATCAATTCATTTTCAGGCAATTCTAGTATAATACCCTCTGGAGTACAGAGGATTTTACACTTAAGTTTACACAGCAGATCTCTACCTATAAGGTTACATGGAACTGTATCACTTAAAAGAAATGGAGCTTCAACAGAAATAGGTCCAATTCTAACCATTTGTGGTGCTGTCTCTGGTAAAAATACAGTGTTACCTCCCAATCCTACTGCAGGAACTGAATGATCCGAAAGAGGAATATGGGAAGCAGCACTGGACCTAAGAACAGATCGGGCAGCTCCTGTATCTATCAAACAAGGGAAAAGTAATTCTTCTATAAATATTTGATAGTATGATTCAGAATCGGACTTGTATGTAGGGTCATGTGTAATTAATTTATCTTTTAATGATTTAATAAGACCCCCCACAAAAGCACTTACTAACATTCCAAAATAGAATGTTTATTGTAAGCCAAACATCAAACAGCAAATACGACGTTTCGAGGGTAACACCCCCTTCATCAGGTGATGTGAACAACACAGTGTGGGTTTAAATAACCAAGTGCTAATACAAAGGAACACCCCCTAGGGTGTGTGTCCAAAAACGCTGCCATAGAGACAGTTGTGTGGTTAAAAAATAAAATATATATATACGTGTATAAACTACAATAATGGATGGGCTAAGTAAAGAAAGTATAGAAAGTGCATAATATAATAAATAGCTAAGAATAATAAAATCAATCTAAATGCCCCATAAAACATTGGAAATAGGGATATACTTGTGTAAAAATAGTGTATAAAAGTGTAAAGTGCCTTCATAGTGCATAGATAAAAATATACATATAAATAACATGAGACATGGTGGCTTCCAGCCACCATGCCGAGAGTGTCACTAAGGGACTACCACTGAGTCAATTCTTGAGAATCCGTAGAATTGTACAAGAGGATGATCGGTGTAAATTAAGAATGGAGGAGATGAAAAAGAAATTTCTAGCACGAGGTTACAACGAAAAGCAACTGTCTAGTGATCTAGCTAGGGCTCTAACCTCTAATAGAGATTCCCTACTACAGAAAGAAAAGGGCCACTCTGACATGGATAGGATTCCATTTGTATCTACCTATCACACCCTATCTAACAGTATTCAGAAAATTGTCAGAGAAAATTGGCGGATCACGCAATCTGATCCGGAATATGGAGCCTTATTTAAAAATCCCCCCCTATTCTCCTATAAGAGAGCTAAAACCATTGGTAATGAGCTTACACGTACTGACTTGATGTTGCCAAAAACCAGTACCCAATCATTCATAGGTAGTCCTCAAATAGGAACATACCCCTGCCGAAACTGCCAGGCCTGCAACGCTATTATAGCAGGCAAAAGCATTTCACATCCCCTAAAAGGGAACGAAATTAAACTGAGGGACTATGCCACATGTAGAACTAGCAATGTTATCTACCTTTTAAAATGTCCATGCGGCAAAGCATATGTAGAGAAAACCAAAAGAGAGGCACGGCTTAGGATTGGGGAACACAAACGTGACATCACTAACTATGATGGCACAGAGGAAAAAAAGAGATACGAAACGTCAGTAAGCAAGCATTTTCATACCAATAGACACAGAGCCTCACAACTTAGATGGCTCATATTGGAAGTAGTTACTAAAGAACCCTAGGGGTGGAGACCATAACATAAAATTATTACAAAGGGAATGTTTTTGGACTACTACAGACACTGTCTCCCCATGGTCTGAACGAGGAAATTAACTGGTCTGCTTTTTTGTAATTATTGTTCTGGATACATGTTGATATATCTGGTCACCTGTTCACATTAGTTTGACTAATGCTCTTTTTATGTGGTCTTGCAACACAGTGTCTTCTCATTGTTTCGCTTTTGTCTGCTTCCTTACGTCATCTAGTGGACTTATTCAAATATGAACATGGACTTGTGCAGTCCACCTTGTATCTAGTTGATTGCCTTGTTCCCTTTGAAGTAGGGGAATTGGACTCTCTGCACCCACCTGGGGATTAGTGTGCATATGGACTATTTATGATACACTTACTAACATTGCTGTTTTACCATCATCATCTAATGCTGTAATACCTCCACAGCTAATCACAGTCTGTCTGAACCTATCATAATATGAAGTAACAGACTCATTAAGTCCCTGCTCCAATTCAAAAACCCGCTGCCAAGAGGCAGTAGGAAATATGTCAGGAATAGCATCATCCACTAAACGGTGAATGC
Source organism: Hymenochirus boettgeri (assembly GCA_019447015.1). Lineage (NCBI taxonomy): Eukaryota > Metazoa > Chordata > Amphibia > Anura > Pipidae > Hymenochirus > Hymenochirus boettgeri. Next base: position 129,233,203 of record CM033470.1, read on the forward strand.
GAGCTTCAGTTATATCCTCGTCTGCTTTTGATTCATCCCACTTCATATGCTGCAAAATGTTATTATAATCCCCAGGCCCACAGATGGCTTTAAGCAGAATACACATGTCAGGCCAAGTTGGCGAGTGACATGTACAAACAAACTGTAATTGCTGCACAAAGCCATGAGGATTCTCCTGAGGTGAGGGTGTATCTTTAAGTATACTCCGTAACTCACTAGCAGTCCAAGGAACCCACTGCCTGTGTGTCACAGTACCATCATTTGTAGTGGTTTCGGGTATGCGAACTGGGAGAACTTTAGTTGCATTTTTATTTTGTTTTTTAATAACAACCTGTCTAACACTCCTTTTTGGAACATTTACCCTATTTCCGTTCTTTAACTGTTGTTCATCTAACTCATCAGCCTCTAAACCATTCTGCATCTCAGTCCAATCTTCTCCCCCAAGGGAGTTTGCCAAAAGTGCCATAAAGCAGCAGGAGGTAAGACTGATGCATCCTCCTCTTCCTCATCACTTTCTTTATCCGAGAAGTCTGTTAAGACTGGATAAAGTTCTGGTTTTCCAACAGGACAAGAAGGGGGAGGTGCAGAGGGTTTAGAAGCTATGTAGGATGGACAAGAATTAGAAACCCACAAACGGTAAAGCTTTTGATTCTTCACAGTGGCAAGGCTGACATTTTTCATTTGCCCATGTGTTAAATGTGCCTTCTATAGGGATTTCATAATCTGAATCTTGAGATTCTCTATGCCATTGTAGAAGATACTTACTTATCCACATTCCATACCTGCTTTCCATTATTTTACTAGGATTTACTTTCAGATTTACTTTCAGATTTTTTTTTCCTCCCATCAGCCTTAGATGCCTCACTAGAGGTCTTACTCCTCCAAAACACCTTAGTGAACTTAGCCCCATTTACCAATCAGGAGTAATCCTGTTGATAACAAATACTATTTTCTGATCAGATTTTATTGTCAGACTTCCTTTGATACAATCAAAAGGTAAAAATCCCTCGTCAGGGATTTACTAAAAATACACAATGTTCACTTTACAGTAGAAAATAATAGGCGGAAACTAAAAACAACTCCCAGTAAAATTCTAAAAAATATATTAAGCAAGCACAAAACCTAGACAAATCTTAAATCTCCAAAAACCACAATGACACAAGAATAAAAAATTCAGTTCTCTGTGTATTATATTAAATGCAAAAAGAGACAGTAAACTACCAGTAACAATTATGCATCCAATATACTACCTTGTCTAACATAAACTTTAACGTACCAAGTTCGCATAAGATAAACTATAAAAAACAAAGATAGTAAAACACCTAAAATTAATATAACAATACTCAAGTCAATAACAGCACCTGAAAGAGTGTTAGTAGGAAAAATAGAAAAAGCAATAGAATGATTGCCAGGCAACATTTATACAAACTTTCACTTCAGGATCTTTATAATAAAACAAACCATTAATACGTTTACAATTGGGAATGTGTGCCTCTAACACTAACTGTCCAAGGGAAACTGTTTCCCTAGGCTCATAAGCATAAACTATGACTTCCTGTTCTCTGGGATTCAACAAAAGGCTCATAAATCTATCCCTGTCCTGAATCTAACTCAGGCTTATAGAACTAGTCCTGTCCTTATTGAATTCCCAAAGACTCATTCACATATAAACACTCAGCTTTTCTCCAGGAATTGTAACATTGAATATTTCAATAAAACAATTCCCTTTGACACAAGCTATGATGTCTTAAATCATAAAACTAAAAAAACCTAAAACTAATTGTTAAATACTTTGACTGTAAATAGGGACATTAAATAAGTTTGTTGTTTTGAACTAGATCCCCACTAACACATAACACACCAACCATCCACACAACATATGGCACACATCAGACTAAGAAAAACATTAGTTAAAATGTCAAAGAAAAGTAGAAAAGGTCACATAAACCATCGACAGTCAAGACTGAAAGGGAAAAACTCGTCAATACAACGTACCCAATCCCATGGTCAGACTGAGAAAGTGGACAAAAATAGGTAAGAAAATAAAACTCACCAGGCGCCTTTATGTTGTCCACTTCCAACAGCCAAGAATGTTCTGGATGTGTATGAGGTATATCTTGAGTGCCTGCATTCGAAAGCCAAAACTGTTAAGGAATTAACCAGTCTTGAAAGTTGATAGTAGAGATTTATTGCATATGCATATAAACACATGTGCTGGTCACTCAACTGGATAGTGAGTGACAAAGGTAGCTTGTACGGACCCCTTTCTTATATACAATTTGGACCATACGTCACAAGCCCATCCTATAGGAAAGGACTTGGCAGTCCCTTTTTACTTTAGACATGTAACCTTATACGGCCATTTGTTACCTTACACAACTTTAACAAGAAACATATGTTATCCCTTTGTGACTAGAGATCCTAGGGGCCCATGCTACATATACATATACATCCTATATTCTTGCCACGTCTACACAGTCATTGCCTAATGTATGTAGTATACTTACAAAGCTAAAATATACATAACCCATTGATTAATTATGATACAAATATTCTATATCACTTTGTTTAGTTAAAGATGAATCACACCAATTCTTCCATATTTTCTCAATGTATGTATGTATATATATTATTTTTTAATAAGGGACAATATTATTTACCAACTGAATCCAGTTCTTTATTTCTGGTGATGTCTGGGCCATCCATCTCAATAAAATTTCTTTATGGGCCAAGAAAAGTGTCTCTTATATTTGAAATTTATTCCAGTTCTCGGAGTCTAGAATATCCAGTATACAGGTTTCACCTTTGAACTCTACAGATGGGCTAGTAAATGTATCACTTCACTCCAGAATTGTTGTACCTTTGGGCATTCCCATATTAAATGCCAGTAATGAACATTAAGGCTTTTGCATTTTGGACATAGTAGTACATTTGTACCCACAATGTGTCTTGGTCTGTTAGGACATAAATATGTCTGATATTGAATGTTTAATTGTATCAGCCGATAATTGGCTGCTGGCGAGGCTGTGATATGTGATATAGCAATATCTTTCCAGTCCTCTTGTGTTACGTTTGGTAGATATTTTTGCCATTTGGACAGAAGAGTAGACTTCTGGGTATCTACTTTAGTGTGGATTAGTTTGGAGTATAATCGAGATACCAATCCTTGTGCCCCTTGTGTTCATAGTATCCCTACCATTGGGTGTGTTGAGATAGTTATCTCTTTATCGTGGAGTTCTGCTCTCAAACTGTGTCTTAGCTGCAGATATTTGTAAAAAAAACCTTGGTGTGAGTTAAAAATTTTCCCTTAGCTTGTCAAAGGAGAATATAATATTATTGTGGGTAATATCTTCTAGTCTATTAACCCCCTTTACTTGCCATTCCTTTGCTGATACAAGGTTTTTTAATTGAGGGAAAATATTATTGTTCCATAAGGAGATATTGTCTGGGACATCTGTATATTTAAGTAATGTGTAATGTGATCTTTACAGCCAGTTGATGCAAGTAGGTAAGTTTTTTTTTAGTGCGTGCCCCTCGGGATTACAAAGAAAGGTGAAGAGACACCTTCTTATAATAGAAGGCATCTTGCAGTCTCATGCTATATGAATAGCATTGCCCACAAAACCTAAGAAACAAGAAGTAATTTCTTACTCCCATGTTCCCCAGAGTAAGGGGCGGAGATATGCAAAATACTCCTTTATGTCCCTTAGCTTATGCATGTGTTCAGAACCGCTGGCTAATAACATGCAATATAGCTTAATATATAGAGCCAATCATCTGACATCAGATGACTGGTCAGATGACTGGCTCTATAATTACATAACAGTGGTTAATTAACAATTAGGGTGAACAAACACAATTAGTAGATTCACAACATCAAAACACAAAAGAGATCAAAGTGTAATGATATAAAAGTATATAAAAATAGTGTAGGATCACTGTATTTAATATACCCTAGTCATTAAAAAATAGAATCAGTCTCTTAAAGTGCATATTCGGGTGCAAGTGATAAGTATTCAATAAATACAATCCTTTAAAAATGTACCTATATATCTAATAATACTTATCATTTCTCAGGAGAATACATCTAAATGGAACTGCACAATGAGTGCCTACCAGCTAAACAGATAAAGAAACAATGTTTCCATCAACACTATACTTAGTACACTATTTATTTCTTATACAACACCTTTAGTTAAAATAGTTACATTTTGCTTTATCCTGTTTAACCTTGTATTTAGATTTTCCTGTTCCAACTTGTTTTTTAGTCCGCTCCTTAGCTATCTCGTTTCCATGATAAAGAGCAATTTTTTGCTACTCTTAATATTGTTCATTCTACATTCACATATGGTGTTTTACATATATCAACAGACAGTAATTCTACAAAAGGCTATTTTACACAGAATGGGTTTTCCAAAATGCAATTATGGATTCAAATGGATGTTCGTACATTTATTTGTTTCGAAAATTAGTATTATAGTCCAATGGGTCTCCATTGATTACATCCAATGTCTACAGGATCAAAATCCAGTTACGGGATCAGAATCTGTTGGTATATGGGATACTTAGTTACTCATTTTAAAAAGGTATAAGCGACCAAGAATCATTCAGCCCATTTGGTGTCAAGCCTTTTAATCCATATTGCTTCTTGTTTTAGTAACATGTTTTTGATGTTACCTCCTCTTTTTGGTCTCCTTGCTATCTCTAACATGCACCATTTTAATTGAGACACTTGATGTTTTTGCTCATGAAGTGTCTGGAGACTGACGTGTCATATCTCCCCTGTGGTGTATAGTTTCTAATATCATTCTTATATTCCTGTATGTGCACTTTATTCTACGACTGGTCTGTCCCTTGCTGCAAGGACATTTAATCAAATAGACTACATGTTGTTAAACGCGTTGCAAATATTTTAATTTCAATCTTTATGTCCTTTGGTGGGATGGCACACATATTCTCCACGCAAAATGCAACAATTGCATGACATACATGTGTGTGCCTCTGTGTTTACCAGTGTTAGTGTTTAGTGCGATCTTGTGGTGCGATATCGGATGGACATGATATGTCTTTAATACACCTGCCTCTTTTATAACTTAAGATGGGTTGTTCAGAGAAAACTCTCCCATATTGGGGATTTTGATCAGTTTCCTTTCATTACAGTGCTGTACGTATAATCTGATTATCAACTGTACATCAAGGAAATTTATTTCGGTTTTTGAATAGGCATATGTGAATTTTATGGACTTATGATGTTGATTAGCTTGTAACATCATGTCTCCTAGGATTTCCTCTGATCCTGTCCATAATATCAATATGTCAGACTCAACTACAAACCGAAAGTATGACAATATATGTGGTTTGTACTTTTCATTCAAAAAAATCTCGACTTCCAGCTTGGCGACAAATAGATTGGCGAGCGATGGAGCTATCGAAGCACCCATGGACGTGCCTTGGCACTGCCAAAAGTAATTTTTTTGTAATACGAAAGTGAGGCAATCAAGTACTGCTACATTATCAGTAGATAGGTTCTCCATTAATAATAGTTCCTCTATGCACTCCAATCCCTCATCCTGGGGGATTGAGGTGTATAGGGATTCTATGTCGATCCCGACTAAGAGTACCCCACCTGGTACATTATCCAACTTTTGTAAGTTTAGTGAAAAATCATTAGTGTCCTTCACACATGTTTTTAACTGTAGAGCAATGGGTTGTAAAGTTTGGTCTACGTATTGGGATCATGGCTCTAACACAGAACCAATACCTGATACTATCAGCCTCCCTGGGGGTTTAATTAACCGCTTGTAGATTTTAGGGATTATATATAGGACCGGAGTCCTTGGAAACTCGGTAGTTAAGATTTTTTTTTCAGTTTGGGAGATGGTGCCATTTAAATACGCTTCTTCTATAAACAGCTCTATCTGCCTCTTGACTACATTAGTAGGGTCCGTCTCACACAATTTATAGTACTCAGCATTGTTAAGCTGTCTTAATACCTCCTCGAGGTAGTCAGACCTGTCCATTACCGCTGTTGCTCCCCCCTTGTCTGTGGGTTTGATTATAATGTCGCTATTTTGTTTTAGCGATTTTAGGGCAACATTTTCTTGGTATGACAGGTTTTGACTCCTGGAGGCCATCCCCCATGTTTTTCTTGTATTTCCCATAACAGCATTATAAAAAACATCAAGCAAATTAGTACTAACTTCTGGTATAAAGTTGATAATTTTCTTAAGCAATGGCAAAGGGTAAATATTTTCTTTATCAACAAAATGCATTTTAAGTTTAAGAGTTCTAATAAATTTATTAAGCTCAATGTCCCAGTTAATAATGTCGGAATGATAGTGTGGGACAAAACCCAATCCTTTGTCCAACACATTCAGTTCAGCATTAGTGAGTTGGTATGTGGAAATATTGACTACCAAAGAGTTAGTATTTACCTTGGTGGTCTGCATATCCTGGTTGGATAGCGGTCCTTCCTCTGAGCTATGGGTTGTTTGCCCTTGCCTTTTAAACTTTCCCCTAAAAAAAAGGAGATGAAGTACTGCTGCGTCAATCCGACTGGGAGAGGGATGTTTTCGGTTGGCCCTTTGGTCTTTGGTATCGCTCCAGAATTGGACCTCTGGTGGTCTTCCTAATCTGGCGTTGTTCCGTGCGATCGGATTTCCTAGTGTAGATGATTTCCCGATTGTAATCTTCGGCGTTCCATTGGAACTTGCATTTGCGCTCAGTAATGACATCTCTTAGCCGCTGAATGGTCTCCCGATGTGTCCGTTCAATTTCAGCCCATTTTTCAGGTGTGGTTTTCGGCTTGTATGGTTTCCGTTGCTGATGTGATTTCTTCCTTCACTGCAGCCAGCTGTATCTGGACCCTTTCGATAGTAAGCACCATCAGATCCTGACTAGACTTGTTGGTAATTTCTATCCATCTCGATACCAGGGTCAGATCATCCGTACATATGGCAGGAGGCAAATCAATCCTGAGGCCTCAATCAATACAGTGATCTTACACTATTTTTATGTACTTTTATATTATTACACTTTGATCTCTTTAATGTTTTGATGTTGTAAATCTACTAATTGTGTTTGTTCACCCTAATTGTTAATTAACCACTGTTATGTAAATAGATGGTGGGACCTTATCCCTATAAAGTAAGGACCTATGCACTAGTGTGTATGCTTGATAAAGGAGCATGTGGCTCCGAAACATGTTTGATGCATGCACACCAACATATCATCTAATATAATGCTAGAGTTTCTGTGTATGGACCTCTTCTAACAGAGCAGGATTATCCACAAGGCAACCCTAGGCACCTGCCTAGGGCCCAGGAAATTTCTGGGGGCCCAGCTTCAAAAGCAGTAACAATATTATATTCTATACATTATATGTACCAAATAGGGGGCCCTAAATGATGGCCCTGCCTAGGGCCCCATATGATCATAATCCATCTCTGTCTTTTAAATCCGCGTATATCAGGTTCTGCTCTAATTTGTATGGATAATGCCTGAATTTCTATAACAAACAGCAGAGGGGACAGTGGGCCTCGTACCTCTATATAGTTGGAAAGTGGTTGACGACTTAATATATACTTAATATGTAATGTGTGCAATTGGCTTTTCATATAGGATTTTAATCCAGTTGATAAATGAAGCACCAAAACCAAATCTATGAAGGTATGCCGACAATTAATTCCATTCTATAGAGTCGAACGCCTTTTGGGCGTCCAATGATACTAGAATCCTGTGGCCTGCGTTATCATGATCTATTTGAATCTGGATTATAGTATTCCTGATGGAGGTCAGTTTTCCGAAGATAAAACCTGATTGATTGGGATGTATGGTATCAGAAATTAAACTTTGCAATCTAGTTGCTAATATTTTGGTGAGCATTTTGTAGTCACTATTTAATAGTGAAATCGGTCTATAAGAGGTGCATTCTGTGGGGCCTTTGCCAGTTTTGGGTAGAACTATGATGTTGGCTTAATAGAATGTATTAGGCAGTTGACCTATAGCGGTCCCCTCTTGATATACCTCTAATAAATGGTTTGTAATCTCAGATTGATATTTTTTGCATATTTCTATGGGCAGGCTGTCAGTGCCTGGAGCTTTACCATTTTGAAGAGTGGCTATAGCTGTGAGGACTTCTTCTCTTGTTATCTCTTTGCTGAGCATTAGTCAGAACAGGGAACAAGGATGTGTCTGCTAAATATTTGTATATGTCATTTTCTGTGTAGGGGGATTTGGATTCATATAGTTTGGAGTAGAATGACCTAAAGCTCTCTAATATATTAGTAGTGTCTGTGATTAGTCCTTTATCAGGGTTATTAATAGCCACCACTGTTGGAGACTGTCTAGTTTGACATGTTAAAGCTACAAGTATTTTGGTCGATTGATTGCCACCTTTGTAGTATGTCTGTCTTTGAAAGAACTGATTTCTGTTGGCTTTTACACATATAGTATGTATAATTAGCAAATTATTCCTATTTGTGGAATGCTGTTAAAGTATTTTTAAAGAAATAGCTTACTAAAAGCCTCCATGGAAACATGGTAAATTTCAAGATTTCCTTATTTGCATATTGCTGAAAGGGGAGTTTCAAGGGGAGCATGTCCACCCCCAAAACTATAATCTCCCCCACTACTGGCCCCACTCTGTAGTGTAATAAAATCCTTACCTTACATCCCAGCTCCAAATGGTTCTCCTGGAATCCCCCCCCCCCAAAGTCCAAAAAAGTAGCCACCAGGAGGATAGCAGAGTCCATATTGGACTGCCTCCTGTCTCCCCTCTGGGAGAAGTTTAGCATGCGCACATAGTGGCTGGTGGTAGGTTATAAATGAATAGTATTGTATAGAGTAGGTTATCAATCTCCATTGTGACTCCCACATGTCTTCCTTGGTCGTCTCTCTTAACACACGGTAGATACACTGATTTCCCGATAAGTAAAGTTACCCCCCTTGATTAGGCTGAATAGCAGCTGTGAGCTGCCAATGCCACCCATCGTCTTTGTAGCAAACCCAACCTGGCAGGTAACAGGGTTGTCCAGGGCAGGATTATTCACAAGGTACCCAAGCACATCCCCCTTGGCCACCAGCACATCCCCTGCCCTGTCACCACCAGCACCTGCTCCCTGGCACACCCAGCACATCCCCTGTCCTGGCACAACCTGAACACCCCCCAGGTTTGCTGGTGGTGCCAGTTGGAGATGTGCTGGTGGTGCCAGTAGGGGCTGTGCTGGTGGTGCCAGAGAGAAGTTGCTGGTGGTGACAGGGCAGGGTATGTGCTCGTGGCCAAGGGGGATGTGCTGGTGGTACCAGGGAGATGTGCTGGTATTGCCAGAGAGGATGTGTTGGTGGTGCTAGTGGGGATGTGCTGGTGGTGCCGGTTGGGGATTTGCTGTTGGTGCCAGTTGGGGATGTGCTGGTTATGCCAGTTGGGGATGTGCTGGTGGTGTCACAGGGGATGTGCTGGAGGTGCCAGTTGGGGATGTGCTGGAGGTGCCAGCTGGGCATGTGCTGGAGGTGCCAGCTGGGCATGTGCTGGTGGTGCCAGAGAGGATGCGCTGGTGGTGCCAGTTGGGGGTGTGCTGGAGGTGCCAGAAGGGATGTGCTTGAGGTGCCAGTTGGGGATGTGCTGGAGGTGCCAGCTGGGAATGTGCTGGTGGTGCCAGTTGGGGGTGTGCTGGAGGTGCCAGTTAGGGATGTGCTGGAGGTGGCAGCTGGGGATGTGCGGGTGGTACCAGTTGGGGATGTGCTGGTGGTGCCAGAGGGGATGTGCTGGTGGTGCCAGAAGGGATGTGCTGGTGGTGTCACAGGGGATGTGCTGGAGGTGCCAGTTGGGGATGTGCTGGAGGTGCCAGAGAGGATGTGCTGGTAGTGCCAGAAGTGATGTGCTGGTGGTTTAACTATCGTTTAATGGAACGTTAGGGGGGGGCCCCCAAAAAATCTGACTTGTGCCCATTTGGACTTAAAGGGCATGTCCACCCCCAAAACTATAATCCCCCCAACTACTGGCCCCACCATGTAGTGTAGTTTAATCCTTACCTCACATCCCAGCTCCATAGGGTTCTCCTGTAGTCCCCCCCCAAAGTCCCAAAAACTGCCCACCAGGAGGCTAGCAGAGTCCATATAGGACTCTGCCTGCTACCTGGCCTCCGGGAGAATTTTGGCATGCGTACTGCAGCCCTTCTCCCCCTCCCTCCCCCTCCCTCTCCCTCCCTCTCCCTCCCGTTCTACTATCCCTCCCCCTAGCATAAAACGCCTTTAATACAGTATTCCCCCATGTCTCCCAGCCCCAACCGCATATTTTTTATTTTTAGAAAGCTCCCCAAACACTTACTTACCTCTCCTCTTTCCTCCGCTGCACTGAATGACCGGCAGCCGCGTCCGTGATTGGCTGCCGCTCAGCCAATCACAGACGCGACTGCCGGTCCCGCGAGAAAATGCAAGCAGAGGGCCGGGAGCGCGGCGGAGGAAAGAGGGGAGGTAAGTAGAGTTTGGGGGGCTTTCTAAAAAAAAAAATATAGCGGTTGGGGCTGGGTTGGGAAATTATATTTAAGGGTGGACATACCCTTTAATCCAGCTCTGAGTGTGTATCAACCAGTCCTATAATGTCTGGTGTGTACTTTTGTATAAAGTTAAACATTAACATTCTTTTAATAATGACGTTTAATCCTCTAGTGTTAAATGCAATTCAGCTCACCACATCTCCTATATATTTTGGTTGCCCAGATGTCTGTTCCTGGACATAAATTCAAAATAAACGTGTGTAGTATAGAGCAACCAAAAACTCAGACAACCCCACAGGTATTGTTCCTGAAATGTATATAGTCTGAGTGTTTCTGGGTGTTTCAGATCCTTTATTTTAGTTATTTTTTTATTTTTCCATAGGTCGTATCCTTTAAAGGTGTCTCCCTGGGGGAAACTGGGGTTTCCCCTCAGTATCCTTTAAAGGTGTCTCCCTGGGGGAAACTGGGGTTTCCCCTCAGAGGTGATGATTCCGAGATATTCATTGGTACTTTGAGTCTTTTTCTTGCTTCTCGCCAAGCCATTATTGTGTCCTTTATTAGTATGTTGGTTTTGATGTATAATGGTAGTTGTTTAAGTTGTGAGTGTAGTACTCCAGTTAAATTGTAGGGGGACACTAGTTCTTTCTCCAATTCTAGATCGGAGAAACATGATGTTTCATCTATCCAGTCGCCTGCGTGTCGTAGGAGGCATGCTATATTATAGGCCCTAATGTTTGGGAGTGCATATCCTCCTTCTGGTTTCGGGAGTTGTAGTTTGGAGATGGCGATTCTGGGTTTCCTGCCATTCCACAAGAATTTTGTGAATGCTTTTAAGTCCTTATGAGGTAGTAGCATTGGTATGTTTTGTAGGTGGTATAGTAGGCGGGGGAAGCTGATCATTTTGATTAGTTGGCATCTGCCTGCTAGGGATATTGGGAGGTTGGTCCAGTTTTTGAGTTCCTTGAAGATTTTTTTTAGGAATGGTGGGTAGTTGATGGAGTATATCGTGTTTGTGGACTTGCCGATATTGACACCCAGGTATTTGATGCTTGTGTTAGTAACTGTTAGCGGTGGGGTGTCTGGTTCTAGATCTTTTTGGGTGTAGTTGAAATTTAGGGGGAGTAGTTCACTTTTATTGAAGTTTACTTTAAAGCCTGATAGGGATCCAAAGGTCTCGAATAGTTTAAAGAGGTTTTTGAGTTGTTATTGGGGTTGTGAGAGGAATAGAAGTAGGTCGTTTTATTTCCTTATTGCCTATATTTATGCCTTTGAATTTATCTGAGGTCATTATGTATCTTGCCAGGGGTTCTAAGGCTAGGTTGAATAGCAGAGGGGACAGGGGGCAGCCCTGGCAGGTACCCTTTTCTAAAGTAAACTGTTTAGATAAATATTCCACGATTTGTATTCTGGCTAAGGGTGTATTATAAATGGCCTTCAACAGATTCAGAAACAATCCTGTGAATTGCATTTTTTTAGTATCAGAAAGAGCCATTCCCACTGTACGTTATCGAAGGCTTTCTCGGCATCGATGGTTAGTAAGGCTGCATTGGGGATTATTTTGTTATTGGCCACTGTGTGTAGCACTGCCAGTACTTTGCGTATATTTGTGACTGCGGATCGGTGGCGTATAAATCCTACTTGTTGTTCTTGTATCAAGGTTGGCATGAAGTTGGCTAGTCTGTCCGCCATTATTTTAGATAGTATTTTGGCATCTACGTTTATTAAAGATATTGGGCGGAAAGAGCCTGGGTCTTCCAAGTTTCTCCCTTTTTTAGGGATTAGTTTGATGTGGGTTTCTTGCCATGTGGGGGGGTAGATGGCCGTTTGCAGTACATTGTTATATATTTCCAGTAATAGGTTGTTTATTTGTGGTTGCAGCAGCTTGTAGAATTCTGTAGGGTATCCGTCAGGGCCGGGGGCTTTGTTGTTGTGAAGGTTTTTGATGGTCTTGGTGAGTTCTGCTTCGGTAATGGGGGCGTTCAGATTTTCTGTTTGTTCTGGGGTTAGGTTTGGGAGGGGGACTTTTTGTAACCAGTTATTTGGGTTATTTGTAGATTTCATTGTGTTGGTATAGAGTTCTTTGTAGTAATCCGCAAAGTAGTTTGTTACTTCTGTTGGGGAGTGGATTAGTTTGTTTTGTTTGTTTCTGATTGTTGGCGATATTTCAGGTGTTTTTTTTCCTTTTGCTAGGTTTGCCAGGAGCCTTCCTGCTTTGTCCCCCAAACTGTAGTTTCAGTAGGTAGTGTTGTCCTCTTTGCATGTTATATCGGTCCAGCCAGAGCTCGTATATTTGTTTGGCGTTCAACCATTGTGTTCTGGTATTGGGGGTAGGGGTTGATTTGAAGTTTGTATATGTTTTACGTAGTTCGTTCCTAGCCGAAAAATAGTTTATTTCTGTTTGTTTTCGTATATGTTTGCTGAGTATGATATGAAATGTCCTCTGAGGACTGCTTTGGCTGTTTCCCAATATAGTGTTGGATTGTTTATATGTTGTTGGTTAGTTTCTGAGTATATTGACCACCAGTTTTGTATTTGGAGTTGTAATTTTTCATCTTTCAATAGATATGTGGGCAGTCTCCAAGTGGAGATGTCTAGAGGTGTACGTGTAGATTTGATTGTTATTGATACTGGGGCGTGGTCTGATATCAGGATGTCTTCAATTTGGGCTGATTGTAATTGTTTTATTAGTTGTGGGGACGTAAAAATGGGTTATTTGTGGATTTCATTGTGTTGGTATAGAGTTCTTTGTAGTAGTCCGCAAAGTAATTTGTTACTTCTGTTGGGGAGTGAATTAATTTATTTTGCTTGTTTCTGTTGGCGATATTTCGGGTGTTTTTTTCCCTTTTGCTAGGTTTGCCAGGAGTCTTCCCGCTTTGTCCCCATATTTATGTAGTTTCAGTAGGTAATGTTGTCCCCTCTGTATATTATATCGGTCCAGCCAGAGCTCGTATATTTGTTTGGCGTTCAGCCATTCTGTTTTGGTGTTGGGGTTGGGCTTTAATTTGAAGTTTGTATATGTTTTACGTAGTTCATCTGTAGTCGAGAAATAGTTTATCCCTGTTTGTTTTCGTATGTTTGCTGAGTATGATATGAAGTGTCCTCTAAAGACTGCTTTGGCTGTTTCCCAGAATAGTGTTGGGTTGTTTATATGTTGTTGGTTGGTTTCTGAGTATATTGACCACCAGTTTTGTATTTGGAGTTGTAATTTTTCATCTGTCAGTAGATATGTGGGCAGTCTCCAGGTGGAGATATCTAGAGGTGTACGTGTAGTTTTGATTGTTATTGATACTGGGGCGTGATCTGATATCAGGATGTCTTCAATTTGGGCCGATTGTAATTGTTTTATTAGTTGTGGGGACGTAAAAATATGGTCAATTCTGGTCAAGGTGTGGTGGGCGTGCGAGAAGAACGTGTATTCTCGGCTTTCTGGGTTGAGTGTTCTCCATGTGTCTATTAGTCTCGTGGAGGTTATGGTAGTGTGTAGGTCTGATTGATGAGGTGGCGTGTGGTTGCGATTGGAGCTCTGGCTGGAGCGATCTTCGGACGTATACATTATTTGGTTACAATCACCTGCTAATATTATATTGTTACAGTTATCTGTTAGGATCCTGCGGGTGAGCACCTGGTAGAATTGGGCTTGTTGGTTGTTGGGGGCATATATATTATGGATTGATATGGTTTTGTCTTGGAGTTTTAATACTAGTTTGAAGTATCTACCTTCTGTGTCATGCTCGCTTGACACAATCTGGGCCTGGAGATTTTTGTGTAGTAAGACCATGACTCCAGCTTTTTTGCCTATTGCTGGGGAGCCCATCACCTGCCCTACCCAGAATCTATGCATACGAAACATGTCTTCTTGGACCAGGTGTGTTTCTTGAAGTAAGGCTATATCAGTATGTAGCCGTTTAAGGTGGCGTAGTATTTTAGTTCGTTTTATGGGGGATCTAAGTCCCTTGACATTCCAGGTAGTCACCCGCAGGCCCATGACACCCTGACATCATATATATATATAGCGGTTAAAAAAGACGTCACATTATATTTAAACAGTGGGTCACTAGAAATCTCATCCAGGTATATATTGAAAGTGGATGTAGGAAGGTTTATATTGTTGACAGCCAGACATATATAACTATTTGAATCATAATTAAACATGTATTTGACATTTCCGACCTTACAGTTGGTGGGTCGGGATAGTTTATAAGTTTTGTTTGTTAGATTATGGAGCATTTCAGAATTACTTCTAATTACCATCCTTTGGGGGATTTTGTTGGAATTTGATCCCCGAAGACTTTCCTTTTTTCCTGATGTCGTTGTCGATGGGTCAGCAGTCCGTGTGCTGCCCGTGTGATTTTATGTTAAATATTTTATTTTAGATGGTGTTTGGGGGTGTTGATTCTCTAGATCTGGGTATGTTTTGTCGTTTTTGGGTAGTTGGTAGATTTTCTGTTACGTGGTGTGGGGAGCTTGTATGTGACATATAGGCCAATTCTGCTTCCTCTGGTGATTGGTAGTTTGTTGTTGTTCCGTCCGAGTTGCGGATGGATAAGGTGGCTGGATATAGTAGTGTAAAGTTAATTTTCCGTGCGTGTAATTCGGTGCATATTTTTTGGTATGCTTTGCGTTTTTTTGACAGTTCTATAGAATAATCAGCGAACAGTAATATTTTGTGGCCTTGGCAGATAAAGTCCTTCTCGGTTCTGTATGTTCTTAGGATCGTTGCTTTGTGTGCGTAGTTTAGGTATCTGGCTATGGTAGGTCTTGGGTTGTTGGGGTTTTGGCGAGGTTGGCCCAGTCTGTGTGCTCTTTCTACAGGTGGTTCTATGTCGAGACCCAGTGCCTGTGGGATATGTTTGGAGCACCAGGATTGTAGTTCCAAGCCCTTGACTTTTTCTGGTATACCTATTATGCGCAGATTGTTACGTCTTGAGCTGTTTTCTAAGTCTTCCAACTTATCGTGGAGTCTTAAGTTTTCTTGTTGTAGTTTCCCCAGGTCTGTAGCTAGGTTTATGTTTTCCGTCTCCGTTCCCGCCACCCGTTGCTCCACCTCCTCTATTCTGGCTGTATGTGATTTAAGTTCTTGTGTAACTGTCTGTAGTGCTTTTGATATTGCTTTATCTATGCATTCAGATAGGTCTGGAATTAGAAATTTTCATACCTCTTGTGCGATTTCCATGCAGTCTTTAGTGGAGATATTTGAGGTGATAGGGTTCTCCTGTTGATGTGTGGCTGAAGTTGTGGCTGCATCGGGCAGGTTATGTGAGTTTCCTCCCGGCGCCATCTTGGATTCCTCTCCTCTGTGGTCTGTTTTTTTTTTGTTTGTTTTTATTTGCCATTTGTTGTGACAGGAAGCGCTCCATATAGCGCCTGGGGCTCTCCTAACGTGTAGGAGGAGGTTTGCGCTGCGGCGGTGGGCACGGGTGTCGGGTCCGGTCAGGTGTTTAGAGCGGGCGCGCGGAGCTCTCCAATTTTGCGGCCGTTACATCAGGCACCGGAACCGGAAGTCCAATTTCCGATATAATTAAAGTCTATACCTGTTTCAAGTTTGGAGGGTCTGCTGTACTTGGTTCCATCGGTTCATTGTGGGTAGTAGGGTTTCCATCCCTGGTGTTTGCAGTTTTAGTTGGAGCCACTGAGCTCCCGGGTGTCTGGGTGCCATCTTGATTTTGTTCGTGCGCGAACTGGGACAGTTTTTCGGACACAGCGGTTGCACGTTTTCCCTTATTTTTGGTCTTGGTCATTGTCAAGGACCATGAGGGGTGCGGCACTGATCTCTGGGGTTTACTCCGGTATCCACACTACTGGCTTAAGGGATTACAGAATAACTGCACCTGCAGAGCTCTCCTCAGGCACGTCTTATGCCTCCGCCATCTTGGACACACCCCAGGTGCACTCCAAACTTGCATGTTTTATTCACACATGTAACATTTCGATATCATGTGATATCTTCATCAGACAACAATGAAGTGATAGTGTTCAACCAACTTTAAGTAAGGTGCTTGTTCCAATATTGCCCTCTACTGGACTTAATACAACATTATATTACTACGGTTAGCGAACGGTACATTAGAAGGCTTGTGAAAACGAACGAACGATAATTCCTAGGGTTATCGAATGGTACATTCGAGGATTATCAAAAAAACGATCCTTCCTAGGGTTAACGAATGGTACAATCGAAGGCTTGCGAAAACAAACAAACGAATGATCCTTCCTGGGTTAGCGAACGGTACATTCGAGGATTATTGAACGAACGAACGATCCTTCCTAGGCTTAGCGAACGGTACATTCGAGGGTTAGCAAAACCAATGGTACATTCTAGGGTTAGCGAATGGCCTGTAAATTAGATAATTACCTAATTCTCAATAATTAACGAAAATACAGCCGCGAGTCCAAAAAACGAACTAGTTCGAATAGTTCGAGTTCATCCGAACTCATAAAGTTCGGCTCGAACTCGGGCTCGATTTCGAGTTCTAGTCCATCCCCAGTTAAATTAATACATAAACACATAAATACATACTTCCATGTGTGCTGTTTCCTTCATAAAGTGCAACGTGCTATACAATCTGTGCTGTTTTTATCATAAAGTGAGGCTGTAAAATAAATACTCTATAAAACAATTCGGGGGGGCGTGGCTTGCAGTCCCAGAGAGCAGTCGCATGGACTGAGAGCTCCTGGAAGCTGCCGTGTAAAACTCCACTTTAGACCCACTTACAGGGCTGGAAAACTCTCCAAAAGTGAGTCTGATAAACCTAGAATGGGGAGAAAGAAAACTGGAATGAAAAAAACAAACAAACAAAAACATATGGATTCAATACAAAGGCTGGAAGTGGCAAGCAGTGAGGAGGATTGCTCGATTTCACCAGATGAATCTATGATCAGCAAAAGTAAGCAAATTTCTTCTCCTACACATGATATTATAATACATGAAGATCAGGAAATAGATCTCACAAACAAAGATAATATCTCACCAACAAATCTTTACACAAAAATAAAAAGTGACTCCATTTCACAAAATGAAAATGAAAGTGAAACTAACTAAAGCAATTAACCTCTTACAGCATTTTCCAGCCACAGATAAACCTATATCTGAAGCAGTAATGAAGGAGTTGCTTATATCCCAACACAATGCATTTAAACTGGATATATCTGAAATGCTTAATTCTGTAAAAAAGTACATTACAGAAATAACTCAAACAACCTCACATATTGAACATAAAATGGAACAGTTCACTAATTCATTTAATGAGCTAGCAGATGCCCATAACCAACTGGATGATTCAGTATCCTACTTGTTAAATAAAGTTGCAGACTTGGAAGACCGTTCTAGAAGGAACAACTTAAAAATAAGAGGAATACCAGAAACAATCCAAAATAATGAACTGGAACAATATGTGCAAGAACTGCTAGAGATCATCCTACCAAATACACCCCATTAGCACTCAATTGGACAGAACACACAGGTTGTTTAAATCTAAAAATGCACCTCCTAATGCCCCAAGGGACGTGATAACGAGATTTCATTTCTTCCAAACAAAAGAACTATTTCTGAGATCAATCAGAAACAAAAGAGATTTACCAGATAAATACAAGAATCTACAATTTTTTGCAGATCTCTCACAAAACACAAGGCAAAAAAGAAAATCATTTAAAACAGCTACAGAGATTCTCAACCACAACTCCATTGTATACAGATGGGGATTCCCAGTCAGTCTAATAAGACACAACCAACAGAATCAATAAAAAAAGAAATCCAAAAAGTTAGAACCGAACTACATCAAGTAAATCTTTATGAATATGATAGACTTTTGAGAAGACTAAAATCCAACCACTACCTACAAGGGGACAAAGCAGGCAAAAATTTAGCTAACAGACTGAAATATCAAGCTGCTAAAACAAAAATAACACACATAACATCAGACACTAAAGAAAAAATTATTAACCCACAGAAAATAGTTGATCAATTCAGCCTATACTACAAAAAACTTTATAACCTCCAAGAATCAACCCCCAAACCTATTACAAAAGATATTGAAGAATTCCTCTCAAAATTAGAAATCCCAACACTTACAATTCAACAATCAGAAGAATTAAGTAAACCAATAACAGAGATAGAGATATTTCAAGCAATCAAAACATTAAAACCAAATAAATCGCCAAGACCCGATGGATTAACTAATGAATATTACAAACAATTCCAAACACTATTAATACCATCCCTAAAAGCTACACTCAATAAAGCAATAGAAACTAATACATTCCCTCAAGAAATGACCAAAGCTCTGGTTATCCCAATACATAAACAAGGGAAAGATCCAACACTAACCACAAAGTATAGGCCAATTTCATTATTGAACACAGATTTAAAAATTTACTCCAAAATTCTAGCTACCAGACTCAACAAAAACTTACCTTTACTCATTCACTCCAATCAAGTAGGATTTGTACCAGGCAGAGAATCTATAGAAAATACAAGAAAAATAATCAATCTAATACATAAATGTAATAAAAAAAATATATCAGCCTTGTTCATCACGCTTGACGCAGAAAAAGCGTTTGATAGAATAAATTGGAATTACATGCAAATGGTACTGGAGAAATTTAAGTTTCCAACTATATTTAATAACGCAATACTAGCACTATATAAAAATCCATCAGCTCAAGTATTAATATCCCAAATGCTTTCGAGTCCATTTAATATAACCAATGGTACTAGACAGGGCTGCCCTCTGTCACCTTTAATTTTTGCTCTACTTATGGAACCTTTGGCACAGGCAATAAGACAAGACAACAATATCCATGGTATCCAATACAACAATTCAACCCATAAAATAGCCCTATTTGCAGATGATATCATACTTACAATAAGAAACCCAATCCAATCACTACCACATATCCAAAAACACATAGACACATTCAACAAAATATCTTACTACAAAATAAACGACACAAAGTCACAAGTAATACCAGTAAATATATCCATAACCCTCAAATTATTTCTCACTAGTAAATACCAATACAACTGGAAAATAAAAGAAACTACATATCTAGGAATAAAAATGACAGAGAACAACTCCACTTTATATCAAAATAATTATCTACCACTCCTCAATAAAATCCAAAAACAATTAACAGACTGGAAACATGCCTCCTTAACTTTAACAGGCAAAATAAATATTATTAAAATGATGGTCTTACCACAATTCTTATATATATTCAGAGCAGTGCCAGTACCAGTCCCACCAACATATTTCATTCAAGCCCAAAATATAATAACTAAATTTATTTGGAATAATAAGTGTAAGAATAATATATCCTACACTGGTCCAACCATTATTTGATGCCTAGTCCTAGAACACTGAAAAAGCCTCACAGCTGCGGGAGACAGAATTCACACACACACAGGGCATGTACTGAAAACTATCTCAGTTTATTTAGGTCATACATTGGCATATATGAAACAAAGGAAAAACTTTGCATGACGAAAATGGGCTTTACCAGACTTTATGTCTGCAAATAATATAATAAAACATGTCTTGGAATGCGAGAATAGAGACAAGTTGACATAGGAGGCAGAAGACCTTGAGATAACGTATTATCTATGGCCATGAGAAACAGCTTGGGCTAGGTACAGCTTGGTACATTTTGAGAAAAACAGACTAAGTAATATGCACACAAAATGGAGTCGAAAACAAAATGGCTGCTATTAGGCTAAGTGATTATACAGAATATATAAAAACCTAACAATAAGATTCCTAGAATTAATAGAAAAACATTAGCTAAAACAAAAGAAACAGGAGGCTTGACATTACCTATATTGAAAGATTATTATCAAGCTGTGATAATGAACCAATCAAGAATATGGTGGCAGCAAAGATCCAGTGCTCAGGAGTGGTACAATATAGAACAGGAAGAGGTAAAACCCAACACCTTAAAACAAGTGTTGGGAGCGATCCTGTTAGGATATAAATCTAGAAGGAAAGTATTATGGTCTCCTACAGTACAAGCTACTATATTAATATGGGAAAACCACTCCAAAGAAACACAGTTATTTACAGATTATTGTGGTGATATTGGCATATTGGTAAATCACATAGTAAATTTAAAATACAGAGGATAGAGAAAAAGTTAATAAGTGCAAGGAATTAAATACATAAAGGAACACGAGGAATAGGTCTGTGGTAGTGTTCAGCAGGTAAAGGCACAGTTATAGAGAGGCTGCAGAGAAGAGGGCTTGTGAAGAAGAAGAGGTATATCCAGAAACACGAGGACATTAGAGAAGATGGAAGAAGGGAGTGCAGTGGGAGTAAAGGGATTCAATTGTTAAAGAAGGTATTTGAAAATATATTCTTTCATTGATAGGGTTCCACCCAGGTACTGTAGTAGCAAGCATGAAGTAGTAGCAAGTAATCCCCATATAGCACTCACAGCCATGCCTAAATAGATTTAGTGAGCCCTAAGGCATCAACATCAGATACACCAAAGGGCCACAGTAAACCAATAGTACACCACACACATAACTTCATATTCAAAAATATTTAATACTGTATGATCCTATACATCAAATAGTTAAACAAAAAATGTAGGTAAGGTGCCACTTAGTACGCAAAATGTTCAGTGCTAGTAACAAACCGGGTTGGTAATGTTTGGAAATCTCCCACTGTCAAACGCCGTTTGAGCTAACCGGGAGTTTGTTTGGTTCTACCGGGGGTGTTTGTGGCCTCTCAACAGTACGCTGTGGGGTTATTGTGTAACAGCTTTGGATGTGAGTTGATGGGAGCAACAAACGATTGTGATGCTGTCAATAAACATGTCTACTTTGGTAGGATCGTGAGTCGTGAGTATGCTACATTTTGTAATCTGGGGGCGCCAGTAATTGTGTGCACCCTATGTACTGTGGGAGACTAACACTTGTGGGCCATATTATAAACCCCCGGTATCGCTTTTTAGCGATACTGTGGGCTAGCATTACAAACGTTCGATTGTAGAATGTGCTGTGTGGTAGTAGTGCAATGGTTTTCTATGGGAATTGTAAATCTACAATTTTCTTACTGTAGATTACGATCAGTATTGTAAATTTACGATCGCTAAACCGATTGTTTATCTCCGATTGGTTTAACGATTGTAAATTTACACTCGATCATTAAAGTCTCATATCGCTAAAAGCAATATTGCGGCTTTATAAATATGGCCCTTGTGACACTATTTATACCTAGGACATTGATTTCCCAATATCCCCAATGATGTGGTTGTTAGCATGGTATATGTTTGAATTTTGAGGTTAACTCATGAACTTGTACCACAATGGGACTCTAATTACATTGGCCCAGTACCCTATTGAGATTTCCAAACCTTACCAGCCCGGTTTGTTAACAGCACTGAACACTTCCCCCTGGGGTAGTTTTTTAGTTAGTTGTTTCCCTCAGCACTGTCTAATTTAAGACTGCCAGCATCCTTCTAATTTTTAGCAGGGATCCCCTTATTATAATTCTATGAAGTAGTAGCAAGCCTGTAGGTTATCTCATAAGTACGTATAAACATCAGGGATCGTTGCCCGGCCGGGCGGATCTCGGAACGACCGTCCGTTTTGGCCGATAAAGTGCCCATACACGGGCGATTATCGCGTGAAACGAACATTCTGACACACCGCGATCGCAAGTGTGTTAAGTGTAAGTACTTACATTTGTTTGTACATTGTATCTGCAGTCATACTCCAAACATACAAGTTCAGTGAACTGGTACATGGGCCCAAGCATATCTTGGCCCTGGACCAGTGGCATAATTAGCAATCACTGGGCACCCCAGCAAAACTATGATGGCCTCCTATCCGTGCTTCATTCACAGTGGTTTTCTGTGAGGAGGCTAAATCGGTCATAGGAAAAATAGGAAGATGGGCCCCCCTTGGCTCCCAGGGCCCCCTGTGGTTGCTCCCCCTACTCCCCTGTAGTTACGCCCCTGTCTGGACCACCAGACATGTCTCTGATGTGCCTCCAACATGCCTGGCTGTGCTCTGACATGGAGTTGTGAGGGATAATTCTTTCTAATATCTATACATAATACCTTATTATAAAAATATAAAGATCATTGTATGCACAAGAAAGACCGACAAAAAAATAGCAGAATAGTTGGAAACAGTAATAAAAAACTCTATACTATAATAATACTAATAATAATATAAATAGACATAGTAAGGCATACGTTTATTCACACAGGTTCATAAGACGTCACTCTATGATCTAATGTTTTTTATTTTACAGGTTGCAAAACAAGAACAAAGAGAGCCAAAACAAGGAAGCAAAGGCAGGAAATCAGTGAGAGAATAGAAAAACTGTGGGAAAGCCATAGAGAGTGTATTGGGAAAGAGTGTGTGTAAGTTAGCGATATACAGAACTTCTTAAATATATGTAGGCGAGAAAGGACAACATAAGAGTGTGCACAATGAGTGACCAGTCTGAAGTATAGAAGGAGATCAGCAGGTACTCTCCCCAAACAAGGTGAGGCATTGGACCAAAGAGATGCAAGAGATAAGTCAGCTGAAATATTGCACATGGAAGACAAATCCCAAATCAACAAAACGAGATGCAGATGAGTCACAGCACCAGGTGAGTCTAACTGACTTTGAGTTACAAGGTCAAGAGGGTTTGTTTACATCTAGGGGGTCTTTTCAGAAGACTATAGACTGTTTAACAGGTTGCTATTTTTTCCCTGTCTAGGAACTTTGTGTAAATGGCCATGAATAACTGATGAAGAAGACAGTGCGTTCACAGATGATGTAAAACCATCTACTGATGGATTGGAAGAGAAACCACGAACCTGGGTCTGCTCCTCCTACCCTATCAGTGAAAGACGAGTCTGTTTCCTGTTATGACCCTGTATTGCCTAATAATATTTTTTTACTTTAATTGTCTTTACTAATATTAAATCAAATTCTGTCTGGAGGAAGATCTGGGCAGTCTGGGGGGTAAAGCATGGATAGGTCCCACCCTCATCCTGGTTCCCTTGTAACATTGTTAAGGTATGAAGAAATAAACTGATAGATTCATTTTCTGTATGAAAAGCGAAAGAATGTGTAATTCTTAGAGTGTTTAAGTATGTTTTCATACTGCCAAAATGAAACTTAACTACTAGTGAATGGAGGCGTAAGCCGGTGCTTATACCTGTGATCCTGCAGTGCAATTAATCTCGCAAAAGAGATTATTGCATTATGGGATCTCAGGTGGGTAAGTTCTCTGTGGCCTCAGGGTATTGCATTGCTTTTACTGTTTTTACCGCTTGTGTATCATTCTGTTTATAAATCTCTCTTCTCAGGAATATCTTCATCACTTCTTTCACTTCACACTGAACAATTCCTGACCTTCTCTCCACGGCTCAGACAAGGCGCCTCGAAGAGCAGAGCTGAGTTTCTCCACAGAATTCCAGACCAAACGGCATTTTTCCCTACCTGTATCACGCAATCTATCCCTACTTCAGATGAAAGAGGGCACTTATGGAACTCCACCGCCGCGTGGAGGATCATGGACTGGAAGAAGTCTCAAAAAGAAACCGCCTCCTTTAAAAATACCAGCCCAGGAGGAACTTTACAACACCATTATTGGGATCAGGTAAATGGGTACAACTGTGATAAAATAGGATTTGTGCCTGTAAAATTATAAAGATTTGTAAAAATACAAATTCTTTTGTGTCCCAGAGAACATATATGGAGGAAAAATAGGGCTATTTTTTTGTTGAAAATATCAGCATATCTGTGTGTGGTAAAGAGAGATGGATTAAGATCAAATTGGGCCCCGGACTGACATTAGGGCCCCCCCTGTCTTGCATTGTATGGCTGTAGTACTGTAGCACTCTACCAGGTGTTATTTTACACTACTGTCCTTATTACAGAAGTAATTTACACTAATTGAAGTTATTTATTATAATGTTTCGACCACATAATTATTTTACATTGTACAATAAAGATAAAGGTAATTATTTCACATTAAAGGGCATCTCCACTGGTATAATCAAAATTACCTCCCGTTCTTCAATAAACTGAATACCAAAATTTTTATTATATCAGTGGAGATACCCTTTAACATTGTAAATAACAATTACTCTCATTACAGCACATGGTATGGGTATTGTATAATATGGACCAACATTTCTGTAGTATAAGGGGACGACTGTGATTGGTAGGTTTGTGGCAGCCCGATACGATCGCTATACCCAGTATATATCACAGCGGTGAGTAGTCACATGTTAGCAGATGAAAAATGGAATTTCTAAATATCTGTGGTGTGTGTGTAGCCATCTTTATATTTATGGAGGCTCCAAAAATTCTCAAATTGTCTTAAAGAATAATTCACTGGAAACATGAACAATGCAATGATTGAAGACCAGGATAAGGAGCTATGTCTTACCTCCCATTCTTCAATATCTTCTCCTTCGTTCGGTTCATGAGAAATTGATTGAAGATCTGGAGGAAAGGCTTAGCTTAATGACTTTCCTTGCTTTTCGTTTTACCAGCAAGTACAGAAACTGGGTAACAGACCTCAATAGCTTTTTTATTTGGACCTTTTTTGTTTTGGGAAAGGAGAGAAAAAGCTGCTTACAGGATAGGTAAGAGGAGGGTTTAAACATCTACTATTTGAAATGTTTGGTTCAGGAACCCCCTTAGGCGGGTCACATTTTTCAGGCCGACCGACCAATACACGAAAATATTAGCCTTGTGTGTACCTGAGAAATATTTACCCCTATGGTAAAACTATGCCTGAATCTGACAGAGTCAATCGAGGATAATGATACTGCCCAATCTAATCCCCATTGTCTAGAAATCCCAACATGCACAGTCCCCCTTTGATTGATAAACTGACCAATTTTTACCAGGAACATATTGATCTGAATATGGGAAAGAATCAATGTTGCCAGATTCAATCAAAAGTTTCCACAATGGGGAACGAGTGCTAATAATAAATTGTTATTGAGTACATCTTTATTTTAGAACGTACCAATTGTAAAATTAAATTAGAGAATTGTATAATTTTTACAAAACATACTGAGAGATGTAAAA
Source organism: Hymenochirus boettgeri (assembly GCA_019447015.1). Classification (NCBI taxonomy): domain Eukaryota; kingdom Metazoa; phylum Chordata; class Amphibia; order Anura; family Pipidae; genus Hymenochirus; species Hymenochirus boettgeri. The sequence continues at coordinate 129,258,739 of CM033470.1, forward strand.
TTACTCACCATTCTTATTCATCTGTAAATGGTACTTGCTCTGCAAAATGTAAAAACCACGCCAACCTGATATTACATAAACTACATTGGTTTCTCGTGTCTTAGTTGGGGGGAGGAGTTTTTTGAGCTATCACAATTTTAGACCTTTTTAGGGAAGTAGATTAGACCAAGATCGTCACTGACAATTTTATTGGCAATGGTGTGCTGACATGAGTCTAGGATTAGATATGTGCCCAGGAGCAAACCAAGATTTCCAAAGGTAGGATTACTGAAAGGTTTGTTATGGACAGTGATAAGTAAGCACACCATCAACATTTAACTGCACCCTCCTTTATAATCTATATATAGAGACAAAAAATATCCAACTGTGGAAGATGGCACCTATGGTCAAAATCTATAATATAAAAAATGCCAATTATAAAGTGGTTAAATTCATAAAGTGCTAGTAAAAAAGTGCAAAAATTTTGAATTTAAGTGCTACAAATATCATAATAGTTCCACATTAAAAAAAATATTAAAAATCTATACTGTATGTATCGCTAAGGAAGAAACATATGAAGACAAAACATCCTAAGGTAAACATTTTAGGATTAAACAAGACACTCCTCGAGACACTATAGTTCAGAAAATAACGATACATATATGTGAGAACACAATCAGCTCAATAGATACTCTGTATCAAAAACATGTAACATTCAAACAAAATGATTTTTATCGTTTAGGTAAAACACGAAAGTCCCAGGTTCATATTGAGGCCTTTAGGTTGAACTGCATCAGGTTCGTATATCCATCTTGCCTCTTACATAGAAGACTATTGTTCCTATCACCCCTCTGGGATCCACTGGGATCTGGTCAATAACCATGGCCCTCAGATCAGAAACCTGATGTTTCATCAAACAAAATGTCTACTCTAGCTGTATCAGTTTCCCTATTTGCAAGTGCAATTCTGATGTCCTTTTGTGACGTTGCAGTCTCGTTTAAATTGACTGATGGTTTTGCCAATAAAATAGGGAACACGGAAATTTAAAAGGTAAATACAAATTCTGTGTTGCAGTTAAAATAACCTTTTATCAAATATTCTTTGCCCGAATATGGATGGACAAAAGTGTTCCCGGTAATCCTCGAATTGCAAATATTGCAATTAAAACACTTGTAGCAACCAGTGTAAAAGTTTTCTGTTATATTTGGTAACAGGATCTGCCTGTATGAGGGCACTACGTAGGGATTTACCCTTTTTATAGACAGTGAGAGGTTTATTCATGGTGACCTGGTCTAATGTATACTGGATGATAGGCCAATATTATTAATGTTGTGCTTGATATAGTCAGAAGAGGTAGTGTAACTTTGGACAAAGGGAATCCCCTTTCCATAGTTACTTTTGGGGACATTTATTCGTGTCTGTCTTGCTTTTTCCAAAATTTTTATATGATGTCCCCTTACCTTAAATTTGTTCATCATTCTATTCTACAGAGTATCTATTGAGCTGATGTGTTCTCACATAATGTATCGTTATTTTCTGAACTATAGTATCTCAAGAAGTGTCTTGTTTATCCTAAAATGTTTTACCTTAGGATGTTTTTTATTTTTAAAATTTTTTGTGGAACTATGTTGATTTGTAGCACTAAAATTAAAATTTTTGCACTTTTTGAGGGGGCGTGGCTTGCAGTCCCAGAGAGCAGTCGCATGGACTGAGAGCTCCTGGAAGCTGCCGGTGTAAAACTCCACTTTAGACCCACTTACAGGGCTGGAAAACTCTCCAAAAGCGAGTTTGATAAACCTAGAATGAGGAGAAAGAAAACTGGAATGAAAAAACAACAAAACAAAAACATATGGATTCAATACAAAGGTTGGAAATGGCAAGCAGTGAGGAGGATTGCTCGATTTACCAGATGAATCTATGATTAGCAAAAGTAAGCAAATTTCCTCTCCTCATATGATATTATAATACATGAAGATCAGGAAATAGATCTCACAAACAAAGATAATATCTCACCAACAATCTTTACACAAAAATCAAAGTGACTCCATTCACAAAATGAAAGTGAAACTAAAGCAATTAACCTCTTACAGCCATTTTCCAGCCACAGATAAACCCATATGAAGCAGTAATGAAGGAGTTACTTATATCCCAACACAATGTATTTAAACTGGATATATCTGAAATGCTAATTCTGTAAAAAAGGACATTACGAAAATACTCAAAAACCTCACACATTGAACATAAAATGGAACAGTTCACTAATTCATTTAATGAGCTAGCAGATGCTCATACCAACTGGATGACTCAGTATCCTACTTGTAAATATAGTTGCAGACTTGGAAGACCGTTCCAGAAGGAACAACTTAAAGTAAGAGGAATACCAGAACAATCCAAAATAATGAACTGGAACAATATGTGCAAGACTGCTAGAGATCATCCTACCAAAATACTCCTCCAATTAGCACTCAATTGGACAGAAACACACAGGTTGTTTAAATCTAAAATGCACCTCCTAAGGCCCCAAGGGACGTGATAACGAGATTTCATTTCTTCCAAACAAAAGAACTATTTCTCAGATCAATCAGAAACAAAAGAGATTTGCCAGATAAATACAAGAATCTACAATTTTTGCAGATCTCTCACAAAACACAATGCAAAAAAGAAAATCATTTAAAACAGCTACAGAGTTCTCAACCACAACTCTATTGTATACAGATGGGGATTCCAGTCAGTCTAACAATAATGAGAGAGGAAAAGTCACCAAACTTACTCACCTAGAGAGCAATACAAAAATTCCAAGAATGGAACCTAGAATCCCAGAAAAAATAATTAAAATTTAAAAATGGCAGAGAAGAGAGGAAGATCCCACAGGATTGGATTACAACTCCCAAAGAAGGGAAATAAAACCACAAATGAAAAAATATCAAAGACAAACAACCGGATTCTTAACAAACTGGGACATTTTAAAGATAAATATCCAGCCCTAAACCTCTAAAAATCAAACTCACTGTATTTGCCTCCCACAGTTTTAATAATGAAACCTGGAATGGAGAATCCCCCTCCACCATGTCTGGGATCATTATAATATACAGGTTATGTTTTATATGTTTTATATGTTATATTTTGTTAACTGTTTTTATAATCTATAGAGTTGCACTGTTTAAATATGGTACCTTGAATGCTGAATGTAAGGAAAAAAAATAAGAGAATAATGTGGCCGAGAAAGTCCCTGATTGACAGCCAAAATCCAAAGCAAAATTTAAACCCTCTAAAAATGGTTTTAACAACTGTAACTTATAATGTAAGAGGGTTAAATTCCCCACAAATGAGATTCTCACAAATAAAGAACTTAACGAAATAAAAGCAGATGTAGTATGTCTCCAGGAGACACATCTGCTGCACCAAGACAGCATACTGCTGAAAAATAAAAAATACCCTAATATATTCCGGCTACTTTTAAAAAAAAAAAGAGGAGTGGCAGTCTTGATCAGGGACTCTGTGGCATTCCACTGAAAGATAAGTTATAGATGATAATGGAAGATATGTGATAATGTCTTGCAAGGTAAATAATTAACGTATACAAAATTAGAAATCCCACACTTACAATTAACAATCAGAAGAATTAAGTAAACCAATAACAGAGATAGAGATATTTCAAGCAATCAAAAACATTAAACCAAAAATAAATCGCCAGGACCGATGGATTGAATATTACAAACAATTCCAAACAACTATTAATACCATCCCTAAAAGCTACACTCAATAAAGCAATAGAAACTATATATTCCCTCAAGAATGACCAAAGCTCTGGTTTCCCAATACATAAACAAGGAAAGATCCAGCACTAACCACAAATATAGGCCAATTTCATTATTGAACACAGATTTAAAAATTTACTCCAAAATTCTAGCTACCAGACTAACAAATACTTACCTTTACTCATTCACTCCAATCAAGTAGGATTGTACCAGGCAGAGAATCTATAGAAAGAAGAAAAATAATCAATTTAATACATAATTTAATAAACACAATATACAGCCTTGTTCATCACGCTTGATGCAGAAAAAGCGTTTAATAGAATAAATGGAATTACATGCAAATGGTACTGGAGAATTTAAGTTTCCAACTATATTTAATAACGCAATACTAGCACTATATAAAAATCCATCAGCTCAAGTATTAATATCCCAAATGCTTTCGAGTCCATTTAATATAACCAATGGTACTACACAGGGCTGCCCTCTGTCACCTTTAATTTGTGCTCTACTTATGGAACCTTGGCACAGGCAATAAGACAAGACAACAATATCATGGTATCCAATACAAACAATTCAACCCATAAAATAGCCCTATTTGCAGATGATATCATACTTACAGTAAGAAACCCAATCCACATCACTACCACATATCCAAAAACAAATAGAAACTTTTAACAAAATATCCTACTACAAATAAACAAGCAATACCAGTAAATATATCCATAACCCTCAATTATTCTCACTAGTAATACCAATACAAATGGAATAAAAGAAACTACTATCTAGGAATAAAATGACAGAGAACAACTCCACTTTATAGCAAAATAATTATTTACCACTCCTCAATAAATCCAAAAAAGAAACAATTAACAGAGGAAAACACGCCTCCTTACTTTAACAGGCAAATAAATATTATTAAATGATGGTTTTCCACAATTCTTATATATATTCAGAGCAGTGCCAATACCCATTCCCACCAACATATTTCTTCAAGCCAAAATATAATAACAAAATTTTTTGGGAATAATAGAGAACTACATTTCAAGTCCAGTTGATCTAATTGAATACAACAGATATAGATTTTTTGAAAGTTCTGGATATTCAAACGTGTTCCCCAGGCATTTTTATTAAGTTACCATTGATATTTTAATTGTATTTCATTAGAAATTTTCAAACTATTTGACTCCCATTGACTTTAATGGGTCTGTTTTCGAACTTTCCTTAGAGTTCGAATACGGACCGAACTTGCGGAAGTTAGCCCATCTCTAGTCAGAATATTAGATTTAATTGTCTCTGTGCCTTTAGATTAACATGTTATATTTATTCTTTGTGTCTATGGGCACAGCTATAGACAGGAAGTGGCTGATTCAGTGCTAAAAACAAACCTGCCTGTGGAACAAGACACACAGAGAGGAGGGGGGATAGAATGAACGTGATACTGGGTCTCATATAGAGAAAACGGAATACATTGAACGGATTAACTGATTTTACAGGGCATTGGCTCAGGCTGTTTGCTGTGCCACTGGAGTTCAGGGCAGGTTTCTAAATACACAAATGGTCAACTTTCTGCCTTGTGTATAGAGAATGGAGACAGGGACAGGAAATAGACACAATGTTTAATATGAAAATTTAAAAAGAGAAATGGGGAAGTGTAATGATGAGAATAATATAATAATATAAATGGACATATACAAATACAGTATATATAGGAAGAAGAGTGAAGATCATTCTGTGGGTATTTTATTTGAAGTTGTTGGTTGAATGTAAAAAGCTTCCAGGACATAGGGTTTGTAGGTGCAATAGGGCAGAGAACGAGAAGCCGAGAGAGGAAGAGAGGAAGAAAAGAGGAAGAGTATGAGCGGAAGGAGAGGCGTGAGGGGAAGTGACAGCTTAGAAGAAGCTTAGAAATAGACAGGGGACAGCTCCCAAACTGTACGAGAGACACACAATAAGAGGTGAGTAGACTGTTCCTGTGCTCGGTAATCAACATCCTTCCAATGTACAAGAAATACATTTATGCCACTTAGCAATAACATCTGTATATGTGCATCTGCTGCATCAGCTAACAGTACTTTTCCTGCGTGTTTTGAAAACACAGTCATGATAAATAGTCACCCATACCTAAGTGCAGCCTATAATATAGACCATGGCTGCCATCACAATTTTATGGGTCATTCTAGGCAAATTACTGGCCTCCTGTTGCACCATAACCTCTAAAACACAATTTGGGGTAAAACTCTTCACATCCAACCCCAAGCAATACAAAGAGAAGGCAATTGCCCTTCCCCCACTACAACCAAAAGCCAACTGCCCCACTGTACAAACAGAAACAATGCCTCAGTGCATCCATAAGTTAGTTGGCTCTTTTCCCCAATTGTATAAGGAGAAGCCATTTTCCCCTTTCTGCCCCACTAGTAGAAACAGGAACTAGGTGCCCCATTCTCCTCATAGTAGAGGGGGTGCTTCAATTCTGCAGCCAATTACAATCCCCTACCTCCCTATTGGAGAGAGGTAGACACCAGACTTCTGAGAGACCAGGAAAAGCAGTGGTCCATTCAACAGCATTGGGTATAGCTGTGTTGGGACTAAAATAGAGCAGCAATAATGTCCTAGCTGCCTGTACCCAAGAGGTGCCCTCGCTGCCCAGCTAGCAGTACCTCCTGTACCACTTAATGGGGCCCTGATACAGACAGAACATGCAACTTTATTTAAAGGGCATGTCCACACCCAAAACTAACATTTCCCCCACTACTGGCCCCACTGTGCAGTGTTAAAAAATCCTTACTTTACCTCTCTGCTCCAAATGGTTCTCCTGTAGTGTCTGTCCAAAGTCCCAGAAAGTGAAGAGCAGGAGCCTGTCTGTAAGTAAAAATGTTTCAGACTCTTACCTTTCCTCTGAGAGGTTTCTGGCATGCACAGTGAAGCCCCTCCCTCCCTTTGGATCCCTCTTTGATGCCTGGTGCCCTAACTATAAAACATTTTTCTATAGTGTAGGGGACCCTATCCCACCCCCAACTGCCATGTTTGTTTGCAAAAATACTAATCAGTAATGTACCTACAAAGCTTCGTTACCCCGGTGTTCTGCACTGCTGGCAGCCATGTCAGTGATTGGCTGCCTCTCAGCCAATCACAGACACAGCTGCTGGTCTGGCCCCCTGCTTGCAATTTCCTGCAAGCAGAGAACTGGATCAGAATGCTGGGAAATAGAAGCTCTGTTTATTTATTTTTTTGCACATAAACATGACGGTTGGGGGTGGGATAGGGTCTCACCCTACACTACAGAAAAAGTTTGTCACGAAGGTGGAGATAGCCTTTAACCAAGAATGGACAGAATCTGTTATTTACTCTCTTTATGAACATAAAGTCCACCTACTAATATACAAGGAAGGATACAAGATGGTCTACCATATTTTGAAATAATAAATGTTAAAAAAATAATAAAATAAAATATTAAAAGTTACCGTAATTACTTAAAAATTTTTGTATATTTTTATATAGTGCTACTTGGGTAAATCACATAGTAAATTTAAAATACAGAGGATAGAGAAAAGTTAATAAGTGCAAGGAATTAAATACATAAAGGAACACGAGGAATAGGTCTGTGGTAGTGTTCAGCAGGTAAAGGCACAGTTATTAGAGAGGCTGCAGAGAAGAGGGCTTGTGAAGAAGAAGAGGTATATCCAGAAACACGAGGACATTAGAGAAGATGGGAAGAAGGGAAGTGCAGTGGAGTAAAGGGATTCAATTGTTAAAGAAGGTATTTGAAAATATATTCTTTCATTGATAGGGTTCCACCCTAGGTACTGTAGTAGCAAGCATGAAGTAGTAGCAAGTAATCCCCATATAGCACTCACAGCCATGCCTAAATAGATTTAGTGAGCCCTAAGGCATCAACATCAGATACACCAAAGGGCCACAGTAAACCAATAGTACACCCACACACATAACTTCATATTCAAAAATATTTAATACTGTATGATCCTATACATCAAATAGTTAAACAAAAATATGTAGGTAAGGTGCCACTTAGTACGCAAAATGTTCAGTGCTAGTTAACAAACCGGGTTGGTAATGTTTGGAAATCTCCCACTGTCAAACGCCGTTTGAGCTAACCGGGAGTTTGTTTGGTTCTACCGGGGGTGTTTGTGGCCTCTCAACAGTACGCTGTGGGGTTATTGTGTAACAGCTTCTGGATGTGAGTTGATGGGAGCAACAACCGATTGTGATGCTTGTCAATAAACATCGTCCATACTTTGGTAGGATCGTGAGTCGTGAGTATGCATACATTTTGTTAATCTGGGGGCGCCCAGTAATTTGTGTGCACCCTATGTACTGTGGGAGACATAACACTCTGTGGGCCATATTTATAAACCCCCGGTATCGCTTTTTAGCGATACTGTGGGCTAGCTATTTACAAACGTTCGATTGTAGAATGCTGTGTGGTAGTAGTGCAATGGTTTTCTATGGGAATTGTAAATCTACAATTTTCTTACTGTAGATTTACGATCAGTATTGTAAATTTACGATCGCTAAACCGATTGTTTATCTCCGATTGGTTTAACGATTGTAAATTTACAATACCGATCATTAAAGTCTCATATCGCTAAAAAGCAATATTGCGGCTTTATAAATATGGCCCTGTGACACTATTTATACCTACGGACATTTGATTTCCCAATATCCCCAATGATGTGGTTGTTAGCATGGTATATTAGTTTGAATTTTGAGGTTGAACTCATGAACATTTGTCACACAATGGGACTCTAATTACATTGGCCCATGTACCCTATTGAGATTTCCAAACATTACCAGCCCGGTTTGTTAACTAGCACTGAACACTTCCCCCTGGGGTAGTTTTTTAGTTGTTTTCCCTCAGCACTGTCTAATTTAAGACTGCCAGCATCCTTCTAATTTTTAGCAGGGATCCCCTTATTATAATTCTATGAAGTAGTAGCAAGCCTGTAGGTTATCTCATAAGTACGGTATAAACATCAGGGATCGTTGCCCGGCCGGGCGGATCTCGGAACGACCGTCCGTTTTGGCCGATAAAGTGCCCATACACGGGCCGATTATCCGCTGAAACGAACATTCTGACACACCCGCGATCGCACGTGTGTTAAGTGTAAGTACTTACATTTGTTTTGTACATTGTATCTGCAGTCATACCTCACAACATACAGTTCAGTGAACTGGTACATGGGCCCAAGCATATCTTGGCCCTGGACCCAGTGGCATAATTAGCAATCACTGGGCACCCCAGCAAAACTATGATGGGCCTCCTATCCGTGCTTCATTCACAGTGGTTTTCTGTGAGGAGGCTAAATCGGTCATAGGAAAAATAGGAAGATGGGCCCCCCTTGGCTCCCAGGGCCCCCCTGTGGTTGCTCCCCCTACTCCCCTGTAGTTACGCCCCTGTCTGGACCACCCAGACATGTCTCTGATGTGCCTCCAACATGCCTGGCTGTGCTCTGACATGGCCAGTTGTGAGGTATAATTCTTTCTAATATCTATACATAATACCTTATTAATAAAGATATAAAGATCATTGTATGCACATAGTAATATGACCTTGTTTCTTACTTATATAAATGTATTTTTTTATAGCTTTAGCCAAATAGTTGGAAACAGTAATAAAAAAACTCTATACTATAATAATACTAATAATAATATAAATAGACATAGTAAGGCATACGTTCTATTCACACAGGTTCATACAGACGTCACTCTATGATCTAATGTTTTTTATTTTCACAGGTTGCAAAACAAGAAACAAGAGAAGCCAAAACAAGGAAGCAAAGGCAGGAAATCAGTGAGAGAATAGAAAACTGTGGGAAAGCCATAGAGAGTGTATTGGAGAAAGAGTGTGTGTAAGTTAGCGATATACAGAACTTTCTATAAATATATGTAGGCGAGAAAGGACAACATAAGAGTGTGCACAATGAGTGACCAGTCTGAAAGTATAGAAGGAGAATCAGCAGGTACTCTCCCCAAACAAGGTGAGGCATTGGACCAAAGAGATGCAAGAGATAAGTCAGCTGAAATATTGCACATGGAAGACAAATCCCAAAATCAACAAAACGAGATGCAAGATGAGTCACAGCACCAGGTGAGTCTAACTGACTTTGAGTTACAAGGTCAAGAGAGGTTTGTTTACATCTAGGGGGTCTTTTCAGAAGACTATAGACTGTTTAACAGGTTGCTATTTTTTCCCTGTCTAGGAACTTTGTGTAAATGGCCATAGAATAACTGATGAAGAAGACAGTGCGTTCACAGATGATGTAAAACCATCTACTGATGGATTGGAAGAGAAACCACGAACCTGGAGGTCTGCTCCTCCTACCCCTATCAGTGAAAGACGAGGTCTGTTTTCCTGTTATGACCCCTTAGTATTGCCTAATAATATTTTTTTACTTTTAAATTGTCTTTACTAATATTAAATCAAATTCTGTCTGGAGGAAGATCTGGGCAGTCTGGGGGGTAAAGCATGGATAGGTCCCACCCTCATCCTGGTTCCCTTGTTAACATTGTTAAGGTATGAAGAAATAAACTGCATAGATTCATTTTCTGTATGAAAAGCGAAAGAATGTGTAATTCTTAGAGTGTTTAAGTATGTTTGCATACTTGCCAAAATGAAACTTAACTACTAGTGAATGGAGGCGTAAGCCGGTGCTTATTACCTGTGATCCTGCAGTGCAATTAATCTCGCAAAGAAGATTATTGCATTATGGGATCTCAGGTGGGTAAGTTCTCTGTGGCCTCAGGGTATTGCATTGCTTTTACTGTTTTTACCGCTTGTGTATCATTCTGTTTATAAATCTCTCTTCTCAGGAATATCTTCATCACTTCTTTCACTTCACACTGAACAATTCCTTGACCTTCTCTCCACGGCTCAGACAAGGCGCCTCGAAGAGCAGAGAGCTGAGTTTCCTCCACAGAATTCCAGACCCAAACGGCATTTTTCCCTACCTGTATCACGCAATCTATCCCTACCTTCAGATGAAAGAGGGCTACTTATGGAACTCCACCGCCGGCGTGGAGGATCATGGACTGGAAGAAGTCTCAAAAAGAAACCGCCTCCTTTAAAAATACCAGCCCAGGAGGAACTTTACAACACCATTATTGGGCATCAGGTAAATGGGTACAACTGTATAAAATAGGATTTGTGCCTGTAAAATTATAAAAGATTTGTAAAAATACAAATTCTTTTGTGTCCCAGAGAACATATATGGAGGAAAAATAGGGCTATTTATTTTTGTTGAAAATATCAGCATATCTGTGTGTGGTAAACGGAGATGGATTAAGATCAAATTGGGCCCCGGACTGACATTAGGGCCCCCCCTGCTCTTGCATTGTATGGCTGTAGTACTGTAGCACTCTACCAGGTGTTATTTTACACTACTGTCCTTATTACAGGAAGTAATTTTACACTAATTGAAGTTATTTAATAATGTTTCGACCACATAATTATTTTACATTGTACAATAAAGATAAAGGTAATTATTTCACATTAAAGGGCATCTCCACTGGTATAATCAAAATTACCTCCCGTTCTTCAATAAAACTGAATACCAAAATTTTTATTATATCAGTGGAGATACCCTTTAACATTGTAAAATAACAATTACTCTCATTACAGCACATGGTATGGGTATTGTATAATATGGACCAACATTTCTGTAGTATAAGGGGACGACTGTGATTGGTAGGTTTGTGGCAGCCCGATACGATCGCTATACCCAGTATATATCACAGCGGTGAGTAGTCACATGTTTAGCAGATGAAAAATGGAATTTCTAAATATCTGTGTGTGTGTGTAGCCATCTTTATATTTAATGGAGGCTCCAAAAATTCTCAAATTGTCTTAAAGGAATAATTCACTGGAAACATGAACAATGCAATGATTGAAGACCAGGATAAGGAGCTATGTCTTACCTCCCATTCTTCAATATCTTTCTCCTTCGTTCCTGGTTCATGAGAAATTGATTGAAGATCTGGAGGAAAGGCTTAGCTTAATGACTTTCCTTTGCTTTTCGTTTTACCAAGCAAGTACAGAATACTGGGTAACAGACATCAATAGCTTTTTTATTTTGGACCTTTTTTTGTTTTGGGAAAGGAGAAAAAGCTGCTTACAGGATAGGTAAGAGGAGGGTTTAAACATCTACTATTTGAAATGTTTGGTTCAGGAACCCCCTTAGGCTGGGTACACATTTTTCAGGCCGACCGACCAATACACGAAAATATTAGCCTTGTGTGTACCTGAGAAATATTTACCCCTATGGTAAAACTATGCCTGAATCTGACAAGAGTCAATCGAGGCATAATGTATACTGCCCAATCTAATCCCCATTGTCTAGAAATCCCAACATGCACAGTCCCCCTTTGATTGATAAACTGACCAATTTTTACCAGGAACATATTGATCTGAATATGGGAATGAATCAATGTTTGCCAGATTCAATCAAAAGTTTCCACAATGGGGAACTAGAGTCTAATAATAAATTGTTATTGAGTACATCTTTATTTTTAGAACGTACCAATTGTAAAATTAAATTCAGAGAATGTGTATAATTTTTACAAACATACTGAGAGATGTAAAATTACTCACCATTCTTATTCATCTGTAAATGGTACTTGCTCTGCAAAATGTAAAAACCACGCCAACCTGATATTACATAAACTACATTGGTTTCTCGTGTCTTAGTTGGGGGGAGGAGTTTTTTTGAGCTATCACAATTTTAGACCTTTTTAGGGAAGTAGATTAGACCAAGAATCTGTCACTGACAATTTTATTGGCAATGGTGTGCTGACATGAGTCTAGGATTAGATATTGTGTCCCAGGAGCAAACCAAGAATTTCCAAAGGTAGGATTACTGAAAGGTTTGTTATGGACAGTGATAAGTTAAGCACACCATCAACATTTAACTGCACCCTCCTTTATAATCTATATATAGAGACAAAAAATATCCAACTGTGGAAGATGGCCACCTAGTGGTCAAAATCTATAATATAAAAAATGCCAATTATAAAGTGGTAAAATTCATAAAGTGCTAGTAAAAAAGTGCAAAAATTTGAATTTAAAGTGCTACAATATCATACATAGTTCCACATTTTAAAAAAAATATTAAAAATCTAATACTGTATGTTATCGCTAAGGAAGAAACATGAAGACAAAACATCCTAAGGTAAAACATTTTAGGATTAAACAAGACACTCCTCGAGACACTATAGTTCAGAAAATAACGATACATATATGTGAGAACACAATCAGCTCAATAGATACTCTGTATCAAAAACATGTAACATTCAAACAAAATGATTTTTATCGTTTAGGTAAAAAACACGAAAGTCCCAGGTTCATATTGAGGCCTTTAGGTTGAACTGCATCAGGTTCGTATATCCATCTTGCCTCTTTACATAGAAGACTATTGTTCCTATCACCCCCTCTGGGATCCACTGGGATCTGGTCAATAACCATGGCCCTCAGATCAGAAACCTGATGTTTCATCAAACAAAAATGTCTACTCTAGCTGTATCAGTTTCCCTATTTGCAAGTGCAATTCTGATGTCACTTTTGTGACGTTGCAGTCTCCGTTTAAATTGACTGATGGTTTTGCCAATATAAATAAGGGAACACGGACAATTTAAAAGGTAAATACAATATTCTGTGTTGCAGTTAAAATAACCTTTTATCAAATATTCTTTGCCCGAATATGGATGGACAAAAGTGTTCCCGGTAATCCTCGAATTGCAAATATTGCAATTAAAACACTTGTAGCAACCAGTGTAAAAGTTTTCTGTTTATATTTGGTAACAGGATCTGCCTGTATGAGGGCACTACGTAGGGATTTACCCTTTTTATAGACAGTGAGAGGTTTACATCTGGTGACCTGGTCTAATGTTATATCATCCTGGATGATAGGCCAATATTTATTAATGTTGTGCTTGATATAGTCAGAAGAGGTAGTGTAACTTTGGACAAAGGGAATCCCCCTTTCCATAGTTACTTTTGGGGACATTTTATTCGTGTCTGCTCTTGCTTTTTCCAAAATTTTTATATGATGTCCCCTTACCTTAAATTTGTTCATCATTCTATCATTCTACAGAGTATCTATTGAGCTGATTGTGTTCTCACATAATGTATCGTTATTTTCTGAACTATAGTATCTCAAGAAGTGTCTTGTTTTATCCTAAAATGTTTTACCTTAGGATGTTTTTTATTTTTAATAATTTTTTGTGGAACTATGTATGATATTGTAGCACTTAAAATTAAAATTTTTGCACTTTTTGAGGGGGCGTGGCTTGCAGTCCCAGAGAGCAGTCGCATGGACTGAGAGCTCCTGGAAGCTGCCGTGTAAAACTCCACTTTAGACCCACTTACAGGGCTGGAAAACTCTCCAAAAGCGAGTTTGATAAACCTAGAATGAGGAGAAAGAAAACTGGAATGAAAAAAACAAACAAACAAAAACATATGGATTCAATACAAAGGTTGGAAATGGCAAGCAGTGAGGAGGATTGCTCGATTTCACCAGATGAATCTATGATTAGCAAAAGTAAGCAAATTTCCTCTCCTACATATGATATTATAATACATGAAGATCAGGAAATAGATCTCACAAACAAAGATAATATCTCACCAACAAATCTTTACACAAAAATCAAAAGTGACTCCATTTCACAAAATGAAAGTGAAACTAAAGCAATTAACCTCTTACAGCATTTTCCAGCCACAGATAAACCCATATCTGAAGCAGTAATGAAGGAGTTACTTATATCCCAACACAATGTATTTAAACTGGATATATCTGAAATGCTTAATTCTGTAAAAAAGGACATTACAGAAATATCTCAAAGAACCTCACACATTGAACATAAAATGGAACAGTTCACTAATTCATTTAATGAGCTAGCAGATGCTCATAACCAACTGGATGACTCAGTATCCTACTTGTTAAATATAGTTGCAGACTTGGAAGACCGTTCCAGAAGGAACAACTTAAAAGTAAGAGGAATACCAGAAACAATCCAAAATAATGAACTGGAACAATATGTGCAAGAACTGCTAGAGATCATCCTACCAAATACTCCTCCAATTAGCACTCAATTGGACAGAACACACAGGTTGTTTAAATCTAAAAATGCACCTCCTAAGGCCCCAAGGGACGTGATAACGAGATTTCATTTCTTCCAAACAAAAGAACTATTTCTCAGATCAATCAGAAACAAAAGAGATTTGCCAGATAAATACAAGAATCTACAATTTTTTGCAGATCTCTCACAAAACACAATGCAAAAAAGAAAATCATTTAAAACAGCTACAGAGGTTCTCAACCACAACTCTATTGTATACAGATGGGGATTCCCAGTCAGTCTAACAATAATGAGAGAAGGAAAAGTCACCAAACTTACCTCACCTAGAGAAGCAATACAAAAATTCCAAGAATGGAACCTGAGAATCCCAGAAAAAATAATTAAAGAATTTAAAAATGGCAGAGAAGAGAGGAAGATCCCACAGGATTGGATTACAACTCCCCAAAGAAGGGAAAATAAAACCACAAATGGAAAAAATATCAAAGACAAACAACCGGATTCTTAACAAACTGGGACATTTTAAAGATAAATATCCAGCCCTAAACCTCTTAAAAATCAAACTCACTGTATTTGCCTCCCACAGTTTTAATAATGAAACCTGGAATGGGAGAATCCCCCTCCTCCCACCATGTCTGGGATCATTATAATATACAGGTTATGTTTTATATGTTTTATATGTTATATTTGTTAACTGTTTTTATAATCTATAGAGTTGCACTGTTTAAATATGGTACCTTGAATGCTGAATGTAAGGAAAAAAAATAAGAGAATAATGTGGCCGAGAAGTCCCTGATTGACAGCCAAAATCCAAAGCAAAATTTAGAACCCTCTAAAAATGGTTTTAACAACTGTAACTTATAATGTAAGAGGGTTAAATTCCCCACAAATGAGATTCTCACTAAATAAAGAACTTAACGAAATAAAAGCAGATGTAGTATGTCTCCAGGAGACACATCTGCTGCACCAAGACAGCATACTGCTGAAAAATAAAAAATACCCTAATATATTCCAGGCTACTTTTAAAAAAAAAAAAGAGGAGTGGCAGTCTTGATCAGGGACTCTGTGGCATTCCAACTGAAAGATAAAGTTATAGATGATAATGGAAGATATGTGATAATGTCTTGCAAGGTAAATAATTTAACGTATACAAAATTAGAAATCCCAACACTTACAATTCAACAATCAGAAGAATTAAGTAAACCAATAACAGAGATAGAGATATTTCAAGCAATCAAAACATTAAAACCAAATAAATCGCCAGGACCCGATGGATTGAATATTACAAACAATTCCAAACACTATTAATACCATCCCTAAAAGCTACACTCAATAAAGCAATAGAAACTAATATATTCCCTCAAGAAATGACCAAAGCTCTGGTTATCCCAATACATAAACAAGGGAAAGATCCAGCACTAACCACAAATTATAGGCCAATTTCATTATTGAACACAGATTTAAAAATTTACTCCAAAATTCTAGCTACCAGACTCAACAAATACTTACCTTTACTCATTCACTCCAATCAAGTAGGATTTGTACCAGGCAGAGAATCTATAGAAAGAAGAAAAATAATCAATTTAATACATAAATTTAATAAAACAAATATATATCAGCCTTGTTCATCACGCTTGATGCAGAAAAAGCGTTTAATAGAATAAATTGGAATTACATGCAAATGGTACTGGAGAAATTTAAGTTTCCAACTATATTTAATAACGCAATACTAGCACTATATAAAAATCCATCAGCTCAAGTATTAATATCCCAAATGCTTTCGAGTCCATTTAATATAACCAATGGTACTACACAGGGCTGCCCTCTGTCACCTTTAATTTGTGCTCTACTTATGGAACCTTTGGCACAGGCAATAAGACAAGACAACAATATCCATGGTATCCAATACAACAATTCAACCCATAAAATAGCCCTATTTGCAGATGATATCATACTTACAGTAAGAAACCCAATCCAATCACTACCACATATCCAAAAACAAATAGAAACTTTTAACAAAATATCCTACTACAAAATAAACAAGCAATACCAGTAAATATATCCATAACCCTCAAATTATTTCTCACTAGTAAATACCAATACAAATGGAAAATAAAAGAAACTACATATCTAGGAATAAAAATGACAGAGAACAACTCCACTTTATAGCAAAATAATTATTTACCACTCCTCAATAAAATCCAGAAACAATTAACAGACTGGAAACACGCCTCCTTAACTTTAACAGGCAAAATAAATATTATTAAAATGATGGTTTTACCACAATTCTTATATATATTCAGAGCAGTGCCAATACCATTCCCACCAACATATTTCATTCAAGCCAAAATATAATAACAAAATTTATTTGGAATAATAAGATTCCTAGAATTAATAGAAAAACATTAGCTAAAACAAAAGAAACAGGAGGCTTGACATTACCTATATTGAAAGATTATTATCAAGCTGTGATAATGAACCAATCAAGAATATGGTGGCAGCAAAGATCCAGTGCTCAGGAGTGGTACAATATAGAACAGGAAGAGGTAAAACCCAACACCTTAAAACAAGTGTTGGGAGCGATCCTGTTAGGATATAAATCTAGAAGGAAAGTGTTATGGTCTCCTACAGTACAAGCTACTATATTAATATGGGAAAACCTCTCCAAAGAAACACAGTTATTTACAGATTATTGTGGTGATATTGATATTTCCAGCATTGAACTGTGCATTCCCAACCTAAAACTCTTATGGGATAAATATAATCTAATCTCATTACATCAATTATTTGAGAATGACCAATATATACCATTCCCAAAATTAAGAGAAAAATATAATATGCCTACAACAGAATATTACAAACATATACATATATTATCTTATCTGTCCAGTAATGCATATTTCAATGTAAATTTTGAACCAGAACATATAGAATATCCATTGGGACTACTGTTGAAACCTAAAACAATCAAAATATTTTATATAGCTATAGAAAAGAAAGATGTAATAGAATCTATGAGTTGGTCACAAAAATGGGAATCTGATCTTAACCAATCATTCACAAATGAACAATGGCAAGATGCTCTATCAATACCTTTTCAGCTGTCTAAATGTGTATCACATTGGGAAATGTCAAGGAAAATTACATACAGATATCACAGAACCCCAGAAACTTTAGCAAAATGGTTTCCCACATACTCACCTTTGTGTTGGAGATGCCAAAAGGACATAGGAACATTCCTACATATCTGGTGGTCCTGCGCAAAAATACAAGAATTGTGGATTCATATACAGAACTTCTTGGCAGATCTATTTCAACATCTCTTCCCAATGAAACCGGAACTATCATTACTATTAATCAACCTCAATCTATTTCCCATAGAACAAAGGACGATAATTTATCACACTATCACCATAACTCAAAATAAAATTGCCAAAAACTGGCTATCAACTAATGTTCCTAAACTACAGGACATAATAACTAACCTAACAACAAATATGCAATATGAAGAAATGTTTTATATAGTAAATAATAATTTCCCTAAGTTTTATAAAAACTGGGAATACTGGTACATTGATAACAGATCCCAAACAAGACCTTCATATTCAATGATGTCTTTGTTAAAACAATATATTTTGTATGTGCAAATTTAAGGTACCTTAAATTAAGTTATTGCTATATTAAGATAAAATATACTGTACTAGATCATAATGTTTTATTTTATGTTAATTTTATATAAATATAAGATCTGTAAAGTTGAGTTTCAATATGTATTGAATATTACTTTTACAGAAAAAATCTCAATAAAAATTAATGATAATAAAAAAAAAAATGTTTGCACTTTTTTACTAGCACTTTAGGAATTTTACCACTTTATAATTGGCATTTTTTATATTATAGATTTTGACCACTAGGTGGCCATCTTCCACAGTTGGATATTTTTTGTCTCTATATATATCAATTAGCTATGTTTGTCTTTGTTTGCTCCTTGATGTCTGCCTGAGGAAGGAACCACACCTAGGTTCCGAAACGTTACAAATAAAATTTGTTCACGTGTAAGACTGGTGTGCCCAGCTATCAATTTTTATCTGTACTTGGATTGTCGACTACAGGGCCGCCATCAGGGGGGTACAGGCGATACTTCTGTACCGGGCCCGAGAGGTTTCTGGGGCCCGGAGAGGGAGACCACATGTGGGGCCCTGCGGGCCCGCTATGTTGAACTTTTTTTTCAGCTGCCGCGACTCCGCGAGCATTGTCCGGGCCTGCGCAACTTAGTTGAGTCCCCGCGAAATGTCCGCCGGCACCGCCCGACGCATAGCCGTGACGTCACGGCGCCGCGCAAGTACAGGGACTGGCTGCCTAGGACGCGCGGTCTCTGACCTATGGGGAGACCGGAGACGGGCATCACTAGTTAGGAGGAGAAGGAGGACTCGATAAATTCCTATTCCTGGCTCAGTGCAGATAGATAGATTAGATTATAGATAGATAGAATAGATAGATAGCAGAGTTACTTAGATAGATAGATAGAAGATAGATAGATTATAGATAGATAGAATAGATAGATAGCAGAGTTACTTAGATAGATAGATAGATAGCAGAGTTACTTAGATAGATAGATAGATAGATAGATAGATAGATAGCAGAGTTAGATAGATAGATAGCAGAGTTAGATAGATAGATAGATAGATAGATAGCAGAGTTAGATAGATAGATAGATAGATAGATAGATTAGCAGAGATAGATAGATAGATAGATAGCAGAGTTAGATAGATAGATAGATAGCAGAGTTAGATAGATAGATAGATAGATAGATAGCAGAGTTAGATAGATAGATATTCAAACGTAGTTCAATGGTATTCTATATGTTCTGGTTCAAATTTACATTGAAATAGCATTTCTGGACAGATAAGTAATATCTGTATATGTTTGTAATATTCTGTTGTAGGCATATTATATTTTTCTCTTAATTTGGGAATGGTATATATTGGCCATTCTCAAATAATTGATGTAATGAGATTAGATTATATTTATCCCATAAGAGTTTTAGGTTGGGAATGCACAGTTCAATGCTGGAAATATCAATATCACCACAATAATCTGTAAATAACTGTGTTTCTTTCTTGGAGTGGTTTTCCCATATTAATATAGTAGCTTGTACTGTAGGAGACCATAATACTTTCCTTCTAGATTTATATCCTAACAGGATCGCTCCCAACACTTGTTTTAAGGTGTTGGGTTTTACCTCTTCCTGTTCTATATTGTACCACTCCTGAGCACTGGATCTTTGCTGCCACCATATTCTTGATTGGTTCATTATCACAGCTTGATAATAATCTTTCAATATAGGTAATGTCAAGCCTCCTGTTTCTTTTGTTTTAGCTAATGTTTTTTCTATTAATTCTAGGAATCTTATTGTTAGTTTTTATATATTCTGTATAATCACTTAGCCTAATAGCAGCCATTTTGTTTTTCGACTCCATTTTGTGTGCATATTACTTAGTCTGTTTTTCTCAAAATGTACCAAGCTGTACCTAGCCCAAGCTGTTTCTCATGGCCATAGATAATACGTTATCTCAAGGTCTTCTGCCTCTATGTCAACTTGTCTCTATTCTCGCATTCCAAGACATGTTTTATTATATTATTTGCAGACATAAAGTCTGGTAAAGCCCATTTTCGTCATGCAAAGTTTTTCCTTTGTTTCATATATGCCAATGTATGACCTAAATAAACTGAGATAGTTTTCAGTACATGCCCTGTGTGTGTGTGAATTCTGTCTCCCGCAGCTGTGAGGCTTTTTCAGTGTTCTAGACTAGGCATCAAATAATGGTTTGGACCAGTGTAGGATATATTTTCTTACACTTATTATTCCAATAAATTTAGTTATTATATTTTGGGCTTGAATGAAATATGTTGGTGGGACTGGTACTGGCACTGCTCTGAATATATATAAGAATTGTGGTAAGACCATCATTTTAATAATATTTATTTTGCCTGTTAAAGTTAAGGAGGCATGTTTCCAGTCTGTTAATTGTTTTTTGGATTTTATTGAGGAGTGGTGATAATTATTTTGATATAAAGTGGAGTTTTTCTCTGTCATTTTTATTCCTAGATATGTAGTTTCTTTTATTTTCCAGTTGTATTGGTATTTACTAGTGAGAAATAATTTGAGGGTTATGGATATATTTACTGGTATTACTTGTGACTTTGTGTCGTTTATTTTGTAGTAAGATATTTTGTTGAATGTGTCTATGTGTTTTTGGATATGTGGTAGTGATTGGATTGGGTTTCTTATTGTAAGTATGATATCATCTGCAAATAGGGCTATTTTATGGGTTGAATTGTTTGTATTGGATACCATGGATATTGTTGTCTTGTCTTATTGCCTGTGCCAAAGGTTCCATAAGTAGAGCAAAAATTAAAGGTGACAGAGGGCAGCCCTGTCTAGTACCATTGGTTTATTAAATGGACTCGAAAGCATTTGGGATATTAATACTTGAGCTGATGGATTTTTATATAGTGCTAGTATTGCGTTATTAAATATAGTTGGAAACTTAAATTTCTCCAGTACCATTTGCATGTAATTCCAATTTATTCTATCAAACGCTTTTTCTGCGTCAAGCGTGATGAACAAGGCTGATATATTTTTTTATTACATTTATGTATTAGATTGATTATTTTTCTTGTATTTTCTATAGATTCTCTGCCTGGTACAAATCCTACTTGATTGGAGTGAATGAGTAAGGTAAGTTTTTTGTTGAGTCTGGTAGCTAGAATTTTGGAGTAAATTTTTAAATCTGTGTTCAATAATGAAATTGGCCTATACTTTGTGGTTAGTGTTGGATCTTTCCCTTGTTTATGTATTGGGATAACCAGAGCTTTGGTCATTTCTTGAGGGAATGTATTAGTTTCTATTGCTTTATTGAGTGTAGCTTTTAGGGATGGTATTAATAGTGTTTGGAATTGTTTGTAATATTCATTAGTTAATCCATCGGGTCCTGGCGATTTATTTGGTTTTAATGTTTTTGTATTGCTTGAAATATCTCTATCTCTGTTATTGGTTTACTTAATTCTTCTGATTGTTGAATTGTAAGTGTTGGGATTTCTAATTTTGAGAGGAATTCTTCAATATCTTTTGTAATAGGTTTTGGGGGTTGATTCTTGGAGGTTTAAAGTTTTTTGTAGTATAGGCTGAATTGATCAACTATTTTCTGTGGGTTAATAATTTTTTCTTTAGTGTCGATGTTATGTGTGTTATTTTTGTTTTAGCAGCTTGATATTTCAGTCTGTTAGCTAAATTTTTGCCTGCTTTGTCCCCTTGTAGGTAGTGGTTGGATTTTAGTCTTCTCAAAAGTCTATCATATTCATAAAGATTTACTTGATGTAGTTCGGTTCTAACTTTTTGGATTTCTTTTTTTATTGATTCTGTTTGGTTGTGTCTTATTTTTGTTTCTAAGTCTGTGAGTTTTTGGAGAATATCCATTTTTGTAATTCTCCTCTTTTTTTTTTGGATTGAGGCAATTTTTATGCATATGCCTCTATATTGCTTTGTGTGTGCAACCAATTGAATTGATATCTGTTTCAGGTATCATATTTGATTTGGAAGTATTGTTCCAATTCTTTTTAATTTGTTCTTTAATTTGTGGTTGAGATAGGAGATATGAGTTTAATCTCCATGGTGAAAATGGTTTTAGATTGTATGTTTCTGTTATGTCTGCTGTTACTGGGGCGTGATCTGAAATTGTTATATTCTTCATGGATGATTTTTGGATTTTTTGTAGAGTCCATTTATCTGTCAATATTAAATCTATTCTTGAGTATGTATTATGGGTTTGTGGGTAATATGAATAATCAATATCTGATGGATGGGTTACTCTCCATATATCATAGAGGTTCTTCTTTTTTAACCATTCTCTAAATTCCTTATTACCCTTGGTTTTTATATTTTTGGAGTCTCTCTCATGATCTAGAATTAGATTAAAATCTCCAAATACAAGTATTGTATTGTTCTTAAATTCTCTAGCCCTATTGATGATAGTTCTTTTAATAAATCTGAGTTGATTCTGGTTTGGTGCATATAATTCACAATTGTATACTAAATTATTTACTTGCAGACATTATCACATTCTTCCATTATCATCTATAACTTAATCTTTCAGTTGGAATGCCACAGAGTCCCTGATCAAGACCGCCACTCCTTTTTTTTTTAAAAAAAGTAGCCTGAATATATTAGGGTATTTTTTATTTTTCACATTATGCTGTCTTGGTGCAGGCATGTGTCTCCTGGAGACATACTACATCTGCTTTTATTTCGTTAAGTTCTTTATTTAGTGAGAATCTCTTTTGTGGGGAATTTAACCCTCTTACATTATAAGTTACAGTTGTTAAAACCATTTTTAGAGGGTTCTAAATTTTGCTTTGGATTTTGGCTGTCAATCAGGGACTTCTCGGCCACATTATTCTCTTCTTTTTTTTCCTTACTTCAGCATTCAAGGTACCATATTTAACATGGCACTCTATAGATTATAAAACATTTAACAAATATAACATATAAAACATAACCTGTATATTATAATGATCCCAGACATGGGGGAGGGGGGGATTCTCCCATTCCAGGTTTCATTATTAAAACTGTGGGGCAAATACGTGAGTTTGATTTTAAGAGGTTTAGGGCTGGATATTTACTTTAAAATGTCAGTTTGTTAAGAATCCGTTGTTTGTCTTGATATTTTTTCCATTGTGTTTTTATTTCCCTTCTTTGGGGAGTTGTAATCCAATCCTTGGGATCTTCCTCTCCTCTCGCATTTTTAAATTCTTTAATTATTTTTTCTGGGATTCTCAGTCCATTCTTGGAATTTTTGTATTGCTTCTCTAGGTGAGGTAATTTTTTGGTGACTTTTCCTTCTCTCATTATTGTTAGACTGACTGGGAATCCCCATCTGTATACAATGGAGTTGTTTTTGAGAACTCTGTAGCTGTTTTAAATGATTTTCTTTTTGTGCATTGTGTTTTGTGAGAGATCTGCAAAAATTGTAGATTCTTGTATTTATCTGGCAAATCTCTTTTGTTTCTGATTGATCTAGAAATAGTTCTTTTGTTTGGAAGAAATAAATCTCGTTATCACGTCCCTTGGGGCTTAGAGGGTGCATTTTTAGATTTAAACAACCTTGTGGTTTCTGTCCAATTGAGTGCTAATTGGAGGAGTATTTGGTAGGATGATCTCTAGCAGTTCTTGCACATATTGTTCCAGTTCATTATTTTGGATTGTTTCTGGTATTCCTCTATTTTTAAGTTGTTCCTTCTAAACGGTCTTCCAAGTCTGCAACTTAATTTAACAAGTAGGATACTGAGTCATCCAGTTGGTTATGCATCTGCTAGCTCATTAAATGAATTAGTGAACTGTTCCATTTTATGTTCATATGTGAGGTTTTTGAGTTATTTCTGTAATGTCCTTTTTTACAGAATAAGCATTTCAGATATATCCAGTTTAAATCATTGTGTTGTGGATATAAGAACTCCTTCATTACTGCTTCAGATATGGTTTATCTGTGGCTGGAAAATGCTGTAAGAGGTTAATTGCTTTAGTTTCACTTTCATTTTATTTTGTAAATGGAGTCACTTTTATTTTTGTGTAAAGATTGTTGGTGAGATATTATCTTTGTTTGTGAGATCTATTTCCTGATCTTCATTTATTATAATATCATGTGTAGGAGAAGAAATTTGCTTACTTTTGCATCATAGATTCATCTGGTGAATCGAGCAATCCTCCTCACTGCTTGCCACTTCCAACCTTTGTATTGAATCCATATGTTTTTGTTTGTTTGTTTTTTTCATTCCAGTTTTCTTCTCTCTCCCCATTCTAGGTTTATCAACTCGCTTTTGGAGAGTTTTCCAGCCCTGTAAGTGGGTCTAAAGTGGAGTTTTACACGGCAGCTTCCAGGAGCTCTCAGTCCATGCGACTGCTCTCTGGGACTGCAAGCCACGCCCCCCCAATTGTTTTATAGAGTATTTTTTTACAGCCTCACTTTATGATAAAAACAGCACAGATTGTATAGCACGTTGCACTTTATGAAGGAACAGCACACATGGAAGTATGTATTTATGTGTTTATGTATTAATTTAACTGGGGGGATGGACTAGAACTCGAAATCGAGCCCGAGTTCGAGCCGAACTTTATGAGTTCGGATGAACTCGAACTATTCGAACTAGTTCGTTTTTTGGACTCGCGGCTGTATTTTCGTTAATTATTGAGAATTAGGTAATTATCTAATTTACAGGCCATTCGCTAACCCTAGAATGTACCATTGGTTTTGCTAACCCTCGAATGTACCGTTCGCTAAGCCTAGGAAGGATCGTTCGTTCTGTTCAATAATCCTCGAATGTACCGTTCGCTAACCCAGGAAGGATCATTCGTTTGTTTTTTTCGCAAGCCTTCGATTGTACCATTCGTTAACCCTAGGAAGGATCGTTTTTTTGATAATCCTCGAATGTACCATTCGATAACCCTAGGAATTATCGTTCGTTTCGTTTTCACAAGCCTTCTAATGTACCGTTCGCTAACCGTAGTAATTAATGTTGTATTAAGTCCAGTAGAGGGCAATATTGGAACAAGCACCTTACTTAAAGTTGGTTGAACACTATCACTTTCATTGTTGTCTGATGAAGATATCACATGATATCGAAATGTTACATGTGTGAATAAAACATGCAAGTTTGGAGTGCACCTGGGGTGTGTCCAAGATGGCGGAGGCATAAGACGTGCCTGAGGAGAGCTCTGCAGGTGCAGTTATTCTGTAATCCCTTAAGCCAGTAGTGTGGATACCGAGTAAACCCCAGAGATCAGTGCCGCACCCCTCATGGTCCTTGACAATGACCAAGACCAAAAATAAGGAAAACGTGGCAACCGCTGTGTCCGAAAAACTGTCCCAGTTCGCGCACGAACAAAATCAAGATGGCACCCAGACACCCGGAGCTCAGTGGCTCCAACTAAACTGCAAACACCAGATGGAAACCCTACTACCCACAATGAACCGATGGAACCAAGTACAGCAGACCCTCCAAACTTGAAACAGGTATAGACTTTAATTATATCGGAAATTGGACTTCCGGTTCCGGTGCCTGATGTAACGGCCGCAAAATTGGAGAGCTCCGCGCGCCCGCTCTAAACACCTGACCGGACCCACACCCGTGCCCACCGCCGCAGCGCAAACCTCCTCCTACACGTTAGGAGAGCCCCAGGCGCTATATGGAGCGCTTCCTGTCACAACAAATGGCAATAAAAACAACAAAAAAAAAAAAACAGACCACAGAGGAGAGGAATCCAAGATGGCGCCGGAGGAAACTCACATAACCTGCCCGATGCAGCCACACCTTCAGCCACACATCACAGAGAACCCTATCACCTCAAATATCTCCACTAAAGACTGCATGGAAATCGCACAAGAGGTATGAAAATTTCTAATTCCAGACCTATCTGAATGCATAGATAAGCAATATCAAAACACTACAGACAGTTACACAAGAACTTAAATCACATACAGCCAGAATAGAGGAGGTGGAGCAACGGGTGGCGGGAACGGAGACGGAAACATAAACCTAGCTACAGACCTGGGGAAACTACAACAGAAAACTTAAGACTCCACGATAAGTTGGAAGACTTAGAAAACAGCTCAAGACGTAACAATCTGCGCATAATAGGTATACCAGAAAAAGTCAAGGGCTTGGAACTACAATCCTGGTGCTCCAAACATATCCCACAGGCACTGGGTCTCGACATAGAACCACCTGTAGAAAGAGCACACAGACTGGCCAACCTCGCCAAAACCCCAACAACCCAAGACCTACCATAGCCAGATACCTAACTAACTGCACACAAACGCAACGATCCTAAGAACATACAGAACCGAGAAGGACTTTATCTGCCAAGGCCACAAAATATTACTGTTCGCTGATTATTCTATAGAACTGTCAAAAAACGCAAAGCATACCAAAAAATATGCACCGAATATACACGCACGGAAAATTAACTTTACACTACTATATCCAGCCACCTTATCCATCCGCAACTCGGACGGAACAACAACAACTACCAATCACCAGAGGAAGCAGAATTGGCCTATATGTCACATACAAGCTCCCCACACCACGTAACAGAAAATCTACCAACTACCCAAAAACGACAAAACATACCCAGATCTAGAGAATCAACACCCCCAAACACCATCTAAATAAAATATTTAACATAAAATCACACGGGCAGCACACGGACTGCTGACCCATCGACAACGACATCAGGAAAAAAGGAAAGTCTTCGGGGATCAAATTCCAACAAAATCCCCCAAAGGATGGTAATTAGAAGTAATTCTGAAATGCTCCATAATCTAACAAACAAAACTTATAAACATCCCGACCCCACCAACTGTAAGGTCGAAATGTCAAATACATGTTTAATTATGATTCAAATAGTTATATATGTCTGGCTGTCACAATATAAACCTTCCTACATCCACTTTCATATATACCTGGATGAGATTTCCTAGTGACCCACTGTTTAAATATAATGTGACGTCTTTTTTAAACCGTATATATATATATGATGTCAGGGTGTCATGGGCCTGCGGGTGACTACCTGGAATTCAAGGGACTTAGATCCCCCATAAAACGAACTAAAATACTACGCCACCTTAAACGGCTACATACTGATATAGCCTTACTTCGAAACACACCTGGTCCAAGAAGACATGTTTCGTATGCATAGATTCTGGGTAGGGGCAGGTGATGGGCTCCCACAATAGGCAAAAAAGCTGGAGTCATGGTCTTACTACACAAAAATCTCCAGGCCCAGATTGTGTCAAGCGAGCATGACACAGAAGGTATACTTCAAACTAGTATAAAACTCCAAGACAAAACCATATCAATCCATAATATATATGCCCCCCAACAACCAACAAGCCCAATTCTACCAGGTGCTCACCCGCAGGATCCTAACAGATAACTGTAACAATATAATTTGCAGTGACTGTAATCAAATAATGTATGCGTCTGAAGACCGCTCCACGCCAGAGCTCCACTCGCAACCACACACCACCTCATCAATCAGATCTACACACCACCATAACCTCCACGAGATTAATAGACACATGGAGAACACTCAACCCAGAAAGCCGAGAATACACGTTCTTCTCGCACGCCCACCACACATTGATCAGATTTTTTTTTTAATTTTTTTTTACGTCCCCACAACTAATAAAACAATTACAATCAGCCCAAATTGAAGACATCCTGATATCAGACCACGCCCCAGTATCAATACAATCAATCTACACGTACACCTCTAGACATCTCCACTTGGAGACTGCCCACATATCTATTGAAAGATGAAAAATTACAACTCCAAACAAAACTGGTGGTCAATATACTCGAAACTAACCAACAACATATAAACAATCCAACACTATTGGGAAACAGCCAAGCAGTCCTCAGAGACATTTCATATCATACTCAGCAAACATATACGAAAACAAACAGAAATAAACTATTTTTCGGCTAGGAACGAACTACGTAAACATATACAAACTTCAAATCAACCCCTACCCCCAATACCAGAACACAATGGTTGAACGCCAAACAAATATACGAGCTCTGGCTGGACCGATATAACATGCAAAGAGGACAACACTACCTACTGAAACTACAGTTTGGGGACAAAGCAGGAAGGCTCCTGGCAAACCTAGCAAAAGGAAAAAAACACACCTGAATATCGCCAACAATCAGAAACAAACAAAACAAACTAATCCACTCCCCAACAGAATTAACAAACTACTTTGCGGATTACTACAAGAAACTCTATGATTTATTTATATAGTTTTTAGATTAATACTTTTTAATCTCTCTTTTTATATTATATTATTATTATATATCTTATCATCTATTTCTTATCTATCTAACTATCTATCTATCATCTAAAGTAACTCTGCCTATCGAACCTAAAACAATCAAAATATTTTATATAGCTATAGAAATGAAAGATGTAATAGAATCTATGAGTTGGTCACAAAAATGGGAATCTGATCTTAACCAATCATTCACAAATGAACAATGGCAAGATGCTCTATCAATACCTTTTCAGCTGTCTAAATGTGTATCACATTGGGAAATGTCAAGGAAAATTACATACAGATATCACAGAACCCCAGAAACTTTAGCAAAATGGTTTCCCACATACTCACCTTTGTGTTGGAGATGCCAAAAGGACATAGGAACATTCCTACATATCTGGTGGTCCTGCGCAAAAATACAAGAATTGTGGATTCATATACAGAATTTCTTGGCAGATCTATTTCAACATCCCTTCCCAATGAAACCGGAACTATCATTACTATTAATCAACCTCAATCTATTTCCCATAGAACAAAGGACGATAATTTATCATACTATCACCATAACTCAAAATAAAATTGCCAAAAACTGGTTATCAACTAATGTTCCTAAACTACAGGACATAATAACTAACCTGACAACAAATATGCAATATGAAGAAATGTTTTATATAGTAAATAATAATTTCCCTAAGTTTTATAAAAACTGGGAATACTGGTACATTGATAACAGATCCCAAACAAGACCTTCATATTCAGTCTTATAGATGATGTCTTTGTTAAAACAATATATTTTGTGCGTGCAAATTTAAGGTACCATAAATTAAGTTATTGTTATTTTTTTGTTTTTGTTCTGAAATATAGTGTATGCAGAAGATAAAATATACTGTACTAGATCATAATGTTTTATTTTATGTTAATTTTATATAAATATAAGGTCTGTAGAGTTGAGTTTCAATATGTATTGAATATTACTTTTACAGAAAAAAAATCTTCAATAAAAATTAATGATAATAAAAAAAAAAAAAAAATTCAAAAAATGTGCAAAGAAGTTAAAGGTTAAAAACATTATTGCCATATACATATAAATCATACTTTTATCATATTCATATATACTGTTTATGACCCACTCTAAATTAAATAATCAATATATTAATCTTGGAAAAGGTATAGCAGTGCTATTATAAATTACAGTGCTATTATAAATAACATAAGTTGGTATTGAGTCCCTTTGGGTATATAGTATCCAACGTATATATCCTGTAGGACTCCTAAGTAATGCATTGTTACGGTCTACCCGTCTTGTTAATATGGGTCTATGATCATACCCCCTAAGCTTGTGTGTTTGATGCTTAGCCTCAATGAAATGCAGTGCTATGGGAGACATTTCAGTTTTATCTGATGTCACTCCTGTGCCTCTGAAAGCGTTTCTTGAACGGACCTATGTTTTTACCAATATAGGGTTAGACATTGAGATATTGGACACAGAGGCACAGTCCTCGAGTTGTTCCACGATGGAGGAGCTGCAGTTATACAAACAGAAGCTGGAAGGCAAGATCCAAGCATATCAGCAGGAGGGAGAGCTGCGGAAAAGAAACAAATTCGGGACACACTGGATTATTGATCCAAAGGCCAAAGGTGGAGAAGATGGCGGCGGACTTAGGAAACTAGAAGTCAGCCAAAGTGGGAGACAATACAAGCCCAGGAGAGGCAGATAGTCTATAAACTTTCTGTGGCAACACGGTCACCCACATAAGTACAGGTACTATTTAAGGGTCTTAACTTTAAGGGGGATAAAGTTCAAACTGATATAGATCTATATAGATTTTCCGATCTTTAAAGGGCATCTACACTGAAAAATAGGTTATTTTAAATTGACCATAACTGGAAACTATAATTCTTCCCAACCACCACTGTATCATTTTTTTGTTGACCTGCCTCCTATTTCTTTAGATATATAATCTAAAACTTCTGATGTTTCAGCTGTCAATCAAGTTCCTTGCGCTCAAAAATTATTCTTCTTTGAGCAGTTTTACTGTAGCTGGAATACTGACAGTCGGAATGCTGTATGCTGTGTGCAGGCTTGACAGTTGGTTTGTGGTGAAAAAAAGTCAGGTTGGATAGAAGTGGGAGTGGTTAAAAGAGGGAGGGGGGATACTGCTCCTAAACAAAATGTGTGCTGAATTTAAGTCATGAAGCAACACACGTAAATCAGAGTAAGTGCTACTTACATGTATTCAATTATAGATTAAGATAAGGCAAAGTTATTTTTTCAGTATAGTGTCCCTTTAAGATTGAAGGCACATTTTAAAAAACAGATCCATGTATCAGAGTGGGGTTACAAAGCTGACTACCATCAAGGAGGGTGAGACCTAGAGGAATTGGGGTTCAGGAAGAAAAGCACATTTGTTCCCTCCCAATATTGTATGCCCCAGTAGAAACTTTTATCCAGTGCATACAAAAGGCTATGAAGCCCTGGACTATGAACCCATTAAGCTATGATTATATTAATATAACCGATGCTGAAAGATTGTGAGGGAGCTGGGTGCCAACTCCATGAGAATTATTAAGCCTTCTGATTAGGGAGGGGCAATACTGGTCACAGACACAGTATTATGTAGGAGAAATCCTACATTAAATGAGTATGACTGAGGTGTACCGAAAATTGGATAGGGATCCCCCTTTCTGAAATGTGTATAATTAATAATTTACTCATCATGTTTGTAAACGGGTATACTTACTACAGGAGACAAAAACTACTTACTGGGAAGTATCCACAGGCCACCAACTCTTTGTACTCTACAAAAGATACTTTGGTTAAACTTGGTCGCCCCATGGTATCGGGTTTGATTGATAAAGTGTTGGATCTGCAGATTCGTATCACACCATCATACATTAGAGACAGCATGGATTTGCTTGGAAAACAGAAGGATGTGGATACACACTAGATATGTAGTAGCTGGGAGCGTAATCCCCTTACCCCATCTATAGCAGTCACAGAGCTCCAAATGTCCATAGGTATCTTCCAGCCAAAAACCTTCGGCGACCAATGGTCAATCCATACATAAAAAACATAGGACGGGCATCTCGTGGATGAAAATTTTTTTTATTAGGTACAATAGAAAATCATCAAACCATCCATAATCGGTCCGACTACAAACACAAGGGAGAGGCGCGGGGCAGCCTGACACGTTTGGAAGAGACGTAGTCCCGAAACGCGTCAGGCTGCCCCCTCCCTCCTCCTGTGCCTCTCCCTTGTGTTTGTAGTCGGACCAACTATGGATAGTTTGATGATTTTCTATTGTACCTAATAAAGAAAGTTTTTTAGCCAGGAGATGCCCGTCCTATGTTTTTTATGTATGAAGCATATGTGAGCAGTGTGATTCTGTCAGTGTTTTTGTGTAACTGTGTGATTCTGTGAGTGTTTGTGTAAATGTGTGAGTCTGTGAATGTTTGTGTAAATGTGTGAGTCTGTGAGTGTTTGTGTAAATGTGTGAGTCTGTGTGTTTGTGAATACGTGTGAGTCTGTGAGTGTGTTTGTGAATACATGTGAGTCTGTGAGTGTGTTTGTGAATATGTTTGAGTCTGTGAGTGTGTTTGTGTAAACATGTGAGCCTGTGAGTGTGTTTGTGTAAGCGTGTGCCTGTGCATCACTTTCAGTATGGCATAATGTAGGTAGCAAACAGTCATCCAGCACTCCCAGCCCTTTCCCCCACCCACAGTGCCTGTGCATCACTTTCACTGTGGCATAATGAAGTTAGCATGTTGTATTATGAGTATGTGTGCATTTTTTTGTGTGTGTTGTACTATGAGTATGTGTGCATTGTATTGTGTGTGTTGTACATTGAGTATGTGTGCATTGTATTGTGTGTGTTGTACATTGAGTATGTGTGCATTGTATTGTGTGTGTTGTATTATGAGTATGTGTGCATTGTATTGTGTGTGTGTTGTATTATGAGTATGTGTGCATTGTATTGTGTGTGTGTTTTATTATGTATGTGAAGGGCTGCAGCCTGTCCCTTTGCTATAAATCTTAAAAATCTTCTTCCTCCTAAGATAATAGAACTACTGTACAGACAATGGTGTAACAGTAACCATACAGGTTTATCATGATGGAAACCCTAACTATGAAATCAACTGTGACCCTAATCAGAAATCAAGCCCACTCCCCGAATTAATGGATATAGTTCAGGACAGAGACAGGCAACCATTATCCCTCCAGATGGTTATAACTACATCTTCCAGCATTCCCCAGTAGCCCTCCTGATCATTATAACTACAACTCCCAGCATTCCCCATTAGCCCTCTGGCTTAAGATGGTTATAGCTACATCTCCCAGCATTCCCCACTTAGGCCCAGAAGCCCCCAAACAATCCCCCTCCCACTTT
This sequence comes from Hymenochirus boettgeri, assembly GCA_019447015.1. NCBI lineage: Eukaryota > Metazoa > Chordata > Amphibia > Anura > Pipidae > Hymenochirus > Hymenochirus boettgeri. Next base: position 129,291,823 of record CM033470.1, read on the forward strand.
ACCCAAAAATACTGCCCCAAAACTATGCCACAATCTGGTCAAAAGTTTAGTTTTTTTGTTTTTAGGAATGACACACACACACCAGCTTGTGACATGTGTAGGGATGTAGGGTACAGATTGCACCCATGATCCCTGCACTGCGTTGTATTCATGTGACATGCACAGATTGCACCCAGGATCACTGCACTGTAGCCATGTGACATGCGTAGGGATGTAGGGCACAGATTGCACCCATGATCCCTGCACTGCGTTGTATTCATGTGACACGCACAGTGTCACTGCACTGTAGTCACATGACATGCATTGGGCTGTAGGGTACAGATTGCTCCCAGGGTCACTGCACTGTAGTCATTTGACATGCATAGGGCAGTAGGGTACAGATTGTACCCAGGGTCACTGCACTGTAGCTATGTAACATGTATAGGGCTGTAGGGCACAGATTGCACCCAGGGTCACTGTACTATAGCTATGTCACTATAGCTATCTCACAATGTGATGTGATGGACAATTGAGTAAAGATTGCATCAGGGGCACTGCACTGCAGCCATGTGATGGGTATAGGGCAGTAGAGCACAGATTGCACTGTGCACAGGGGCACTACACTGCACTGTAGTCATGTGATAAGCCATGTAAGGCGCAATGGAAACTGTACTGCTGTAACCACTACAAGGGGCACATGGGAACCCACAGCCTCTTTATTTAAGGATGGGCCACTGGTAGCACACCCCAAATGTCATGTCTACATATAGCAGCAAAGTTGTAGTGGGGTTGGCAGCAGGTATGAGGTCACATTACAGCTTTATATTTTGTTACATGGAATGATGGAAACTGTAGTTCAACATCAGCTTTAGGTTAGGGAAGAACAAACAAAGACACAGAAAACAGCTGCTGAAAGTGCTTGTGATTCTGGGATTAGAATGTAAGCTCATTGGCCAATTCTCCCTTCCCTATGTATTTAGTGAATTCTGGTCTCTGTAGTGGGTGGACACACACACACACACACCACACCCCCCCCCCTACCTTCTCCACTTGCCTGTTCTGTTCCATGACCGGGAAGCTGGCTTCTTATTAGCTGCACAGGTCGAGATCGCACGCACGTGCTAATGAGGAAATCCCATCCAGGCTGGCCAGAGAGGTCACTGTTTGCGACTGCAGGGGCCTCTCATTGCGCATGTGCGACGGAGCATAGTCGCGAATTGCAGGAGAGGGGGAGCTGCAGATTCAGGACCAGGACTGGGGGAATCAGTTACCAGCAAGGATTACTGGGGATAGGGGCAACACATGGACAATCTGGAAAGAGGTATTTGCACTGTGTAATTTATGTGTTCTGCCTATGCAGACTTGGATTTAGCACTGAACTATTCCTTTAATTGCATGTTTGTTTGTTCCAAATGTATTAAAGGCAATGAATTCTCTTATCCAGATACAGAACAGGTTTTCAAGATATGTGGAGTACCATACATGTGACTCCCATTTTTCGTTTATGCCCTTGTATGGACTTATTTATGTTGGGGAAACAACACCAATATAAATTGTTCATTCAACTAAAACATTTGTCTCTCCCTGTGTCCAAACATTATGCAGAAATGGGACATGGGGCGGGGTATGTGATGTGTACAGCTTTGCACAAAACAGACAGAACGCTAGGTGCTATGACCTTTAACAAAAGTGTGCCCGTGGTGCAAGGTGGAAATTATGTATGTATGTTTTGCTATGTGTGGATATAGAATCTTTACACAGGAATATTTTTAAATGTTAATCAGACAGTCACCAGCATCCAGGGGAACCAAATATGATAATCCTGCAGGTCTGAGAATAGACCCAGGCAATCCTGCCACACTGTGTGGTTCAAACTAAACAGCTCCATTGGGTGACTTGAGACAGGATCTAGATAAACATGCTATAAGTATTCACCACAGCAAGTTCTACATTTATAGCTGCTTATGTTACGACTTGGGAGTGGTATTATCCTTTATATCCTCTTTCATACAGATCTAGTTAATAACGGATAACTGCTTTTTATTTCAGTATTAAATCCTTGGTATATCTGCCTGGCTTTACCACTAAGCAAAAGGCTAAGGACTTGCAAATAAGCTCCTTTATTCCAACCATTAACAGTGGCTGCCAATTCAAATTGTTCTAGCTAATCAGTCCACACAATCAGTTACCCCATCAAATGGATCATGTTTAAAAATAGGTTTGGCAATTGGGCCTGAGTCTAATTGGGGCATTTCATATGCAGGTACAAGGACAGGAGGATTTAAATAAATACTTTTAGTAGCAGCCTCCATAGCTTAATACAGAGAACAAATACCGTATACAGAGAAAACAAGGAGAATAAATGGTATTACCAGATCTGTTGCCACCAATTAGTACCAGATCACTGCTTTATGGAATGATTATGGGTAGCATGCATGGCACATAGTGGGTTACTCTCGTGGTCCAACACAAAGCAGACAGTTCACTTTCTTTAAACAAGATAAACCAGTTTTAATTATGTTTAACAGTAAGTATTGCAATGATTTAATAACAAAACAAAGTTTCCCCACATAACATGCAGTAATGGATTACTCCCTGCCTGTGGTGCACCACTTTGGGATCACACCAAATAGATCAATCCCATCAGGAGCACGCACCTCTTTCTACTTTCACTTTCTAGCCATAGAGCGCAGAGATGTCTTGTCATTTTGACTATCCCATATTAAAATGGGAATCTCAGCTCCGTAATTAAGTTTATGTGTTTTTGTATAAGTTGTATATTTTGTCTTGTACCTAATATAAATCAGTGCTATACATATATACACCACCACCTCATTGGTAGCTCCTAAAAACTCAATGCAGGGCATGGCATGGCTTGAAGCAGGACACGTAGGCAGGTAGCTCCGCTCCACAAAAAAATATCCTGCAGTGATCCTGAGGGGGGAGAGAGACCCTAAACCCACACCTGCACTCACCTTGAGAGCCATGGAAGCTCACGGCAGCACCAGCCGAGCCGGGGAGCGGATCCCTGTGGCTCCCGAGACACGTGGCCGAAACAACGCAGGTGGTCCCCACAAGAATACCTGAGGCAAGCAGCCCAACAAAACCCACCCAAGGATACTGCCTGCGGTCACTGCAGCACCCAGAACCCCTGGGCCGAAAGGTGAGGGACAGCGGCGGGAATAAGCGGGAGGGGTTGGGGGCCTAGGAGGCCTGAGTGGCGTGTAACTCTCCCGTCCCCCCAGAGGCCAAGCCCGGCCTAGGCCACCCACCAGACAGTTACAGGCCAGGGGGTAGAACAAACTCCTCCTCAGCAGTCTGGGGATTTGACCAGGGTGAAAGACCCAGCAGCCACAACTACCAACCTGTGCACTGGTGTGGAGCAGCCCCTGAAACTACACCCTGGTAGGTACATCAACCCGACCTCCACAGGAGGCACCCAGCCGAAGCCCCAGAACCCTGGTAGGAGACACTGCCCCTTCAACAATAACTGACAAGGTGTTGGAAGCCATAGCAACCTGCCAGGCGACCCTCACCTCTAAATTGGATGAGGTCAAAATAGACCTCTCGCTCCTCCGGCAGGACATGCACTCTCTGAGGGCCCGCATGACAGAAACAGAAGGCCGCATTAGCAGCATTGAGGACCAGGTGGCGCCACTCCAGCAAACCACAGATGGCAACAAACTCACCATACAGGCCTAGACCCAGCCAGATTCCTTGAGGGACTCATAACAGCATATGGTAAAGAAATGTTTTCTCCTACATTCACGGTTGAACGAGCACACCGTACCCCTCCGCGCCCCCCCCCCCCCCTCCGGGAGCCCCCTCCCTTCCCATCCCTCCCCGACTCCCCCTCTTCCCCTCCCTAACCCCTCGTCCAGATAAATAGGCTGTGCACCCTGGATGAAAGCATATGCTTACTGTTTGTTTATATAGTTTGACATTGGTTAATATGTTTTGTGCTTTGACTCCTTTGAACTTTTTTAATACCGCATCATGCATTTGCAGTTTGTACCAACAAGATAGGTCTGCCACACCTATCAGGTGATGCAGCTTCAACAACCGCCACACATGACACACACAACCATAACATGTCTTACCTGGAATGTCAGGGGACTACAGGATAGGGCAAAACGCACAGCAGTCCTCCAACACCTTAAACAACAAAAAACGGACCTAACTGTCCTCACAGAAACCCACCTGGTGGGCCAGCAAAAATTACACCTCAAACAACCCTGCGTCGGCTGGATGTACCATGCCTAACAAACCTCTGCCTCCAGAGGTATTGCAATCCTTATAACCAAAACAAGGCAATTCGAACTACACGAGTCGAAGCTGGACCGCCAAGGCAAATTTGTGTTTTTATATGGCACTTTACAATCCAAGCCCATCATGGTGATGGGCTTCTATATCCCCCCACCTTTTGATATATCAGCTATCCGTATAGGTATCCAATATATGGCGGATTACCCTGATATACCCGTAATATGGCTAGGGGACTTTAACACAGTCATGGAACCTCACCCACGATTGAATGCACTCCAACGACTGGTCGCCACTGCCTAACCCCCACACAAGGTTTAATAGGTTAATGACAAGTATCAATATGGTCGATGTGTGGCGCCATCAACCCCCCCACGATAGGGCCTACTCCTGCTTCTCCCCTACCCACCACACTATGTCCAGGATTGATATGATTTTAACCAATGTGCAATTACTCTCCATATTGCAGGACTCGGGGTACTCAGCAAGACTCCTCTCTGACTATTCCCCAAGCTGGGCAACCCTATATTGGGCAAGACGCCCCACACCCCCTCACTGGAAGCTAAACCCATTTTGGTTTAATCTAATCTCAGAGGACTCTTACCTCTCAGAAATTTGGGAAGAATTTTTTCAATTCAACAAAGACACCAGCAGTCCCATAGTGGTATGGGAGGCGTTCAAACTCCATGCACGCATGACCCTCACAAACGCAATTAACCAAATTAAGCGCCAGTCATCAGCAGCCTGAAAAAACAGCTACCCAAGCATTAGAAAAAGTCTCACTGGACTTTCAAACAAACCCCTCTCCCGAAAACACACAAGCCCTCAGACTCCAATCTAAAATAACAGATCAAATTCTCTTGGCACGAGCCAACAAAAAATTACTTTTCAAAGCCCAAAATTTCTATGAGCAAGGAGACAAATGCAGCAAATTACTAGCCTACATTGCTAATCATGAGCATAAACCACCTATAACTATCACCCTTAAACCAGCTGACGCACCACACATTACAGATCCCCAAGGCATAATAGAACACTTCGCAACCTACTACAAACACATATACTCTTCAACCCTTTCCTACACGAATACCGAATAGACAGGTACCTCAGCAGTATCACCCTCCCTTGCCTATCCACACAGCACAAACAACTACTTGACTCCCCGATCTCCGTGTTCGAAATCCAACAAACTATCTCCCTCCTTAAAAGACACAAAGCCTCTGGCACAGACCGGCCACCGTCTGAGTTTTACCAGTGCTTCTCTGAATCCTTAGCACCCCAATTACTTGATTTATATAACCGTATGTTTATAAAAATGGTTCGACACCAACTGTCTGCCATGTACAATGCTGTTTTAACACCTTACTCTGGGCGTTCCTATAACACCTCTTAGCCACTATCCAATCACACCCTTAACACCTGGCTGTGATATGCTTATTGGGATTTTCCAGGGTACATAATTGCCACAGATTCTTGTATTCTGAATTGAGAAAGCCAGTCGGATGACTAGCGAAACGTCTTCAAGAACTACATTTCAAGTCCAGTTGATCTAATTGAATACAACAGATATACCATGACCTGGATGAATGAGAACCTTCACAAGCGTATGCTTAGTACCCTAACCCTCCCACACACACTGTCAGAAGCATTAATAATTCTAATCCCCAAACTGGACGAAAGCCCTCATCTCCCCGAATCCTACAGGCCGATTTCATTACTACAGGTAGACGTTAAAATCCTGGCTAAATTACTCTCCCTCAGACTGAACAAAGTTATACACTCACTCATACACGCTGACCAGACGGGTTTCATCCCTGGAAAAAATACCTCGTTAAACACCAGACGCCTATTCTTAAACCTCAATGCCCAACATGAAACGATGGGAGCCAGATGTGTTGTGACCTTTGGATGCGGCGCTGGCCTTCGACTCGGTGGAATGCGCCTTCCTATGAAGGGTCCTCCACCAGTTCAGTTTTCGGCCCCGGCTTCATTAACTGGCTGCAAATACTCCCAACCCTGGGCCAAGGTGACAGCTAATGGCTGGACCTCAGAATTATTTCCCCTTATAAGAGGCACCCGCCAGGGAGGCCCCTTATCCCCCCTTCTATACGCCCTAGCGGTAGAACCACTTGCAACTAAAATACGGAATGACTCCATGATTAAGGGCATGTCCCTAGACACGCAAACTGAGACAATCAGCCTGTACGCTGACAATATGTTGCTCTACCTAACAGACCCTGATATCTCACTACCACACACTCTACAAATAATCAACGAATATGGAGGCTTCTCAGGTCTAGCAATTAATTGGAACAAATCCCAAATACTCCCCCTAGATAGTTACCCCCCCACCCTGATGAGCGCACAAACCCCCCTTAATAGAGTAGCCGCCATTAAATATCGAGGCATTCACATTACAAGGAACCCACAAGATTACATAGCCCTCAACAAGGAACCCCTAATTCAAACCATTAAAGGCAAAATACAACCTAACTTATACTATAAAGCCTTGCAAATATCCCATCTGTATCACTGGAGCCAATCAGATTCAACAAGGTTGTTAACACTACTCAATATCCCCCAAAACAAACTACTCCCAGACATACTGTATCTTATCTCCTGTGGTAAATCTGGCACAACCACGACATCACTTACACACCCACTCCTGCAACAAGCCCTCAAAATCTGGGATATCACCCTTAAACATTTAGACATACCACAGATCAACAGTAATACTCTTTAGACATACCACAGATCAACAGTAATACTATGGCATAATAAAATCCTCCAGGAGTTTGTATCGCTTCCCCATGTGAAAGCATGGTTTAATCATGGAATGCAATTACTTGCCCACCTCATAGACGAGAATGCCCTAAAATCCTTTGAGGATTTTGAGCTCCCTAACTCCATGCTCTATACATACCTACAGATTAGGCATGCATGTGTAACCCAATTCAACAACCTGATCCCTGATATGAAATCTAATCCACTCCTAACAACTCTGAGGGGTCAATCTTCCGCTAAACTAATCTCACGTATTTACCTTGCATTACAAAATTAAATGGTCAAAGCTCAATCAGAAGCCAAAAAAATATCCTGATGTGGGCCCCCTAGAGGGTGAGGGGTGGGAGGAGGCTCTGGAGTCCTGCAAAATGGTATCCCCCAAAGCGTCAGACAAACTCACCCAAATGTCCAATATAAATAAACCCAAATTTCAAAGTACAAGCCAGAACGTAGCCCACTTTGCCCAAAATGCCAAGCACCCCCTGGCACTTTCTATCACATACTGTGGTCCTGCCCGCAAGTCCAGGGCTTTTGGCAACAAATAATCCAATTTCTCCATGACTATGGGTTCACCGGTAGGTTTAGATCCTAAGGCTTGCATCCTAGGTATACTGGATGATACCCCTGCTGATAAGTATCTCAAAACTTTTCTTATGACAACATTATTTCTAGCCAGAAAACAGATTTCCCGCGTCTGGATTCAACCAGCGCTCCCACAGCTGGACTCCTGGAAAACAGCAGTGAACGCCATTCTCCCATATCAAAAAATAACTATATACCCACCGAAGATGTCTGGCCAAATACATTAAAATATGGAGCAGGTGGGAGGAATCCCCAGAAACAAATTGAATTTGGTTTCCTCTCCTGGTTTCTGAGTGTGGCAGCCCCCCCCCCCCCCCCCCCCCCCCCCCACCAGAAGTATATATTCAGGGAGATTCAATAAAAGTTCTTCAGTGAGATTCTTATCGTTTAAAATGGTGCTAATTTTGCCTCAACCAATCAGAACTTTTGTAACAATGTAACATTTGAAAGCTAACATCTGATTGGTTGAGGCAAAATTAGCACAATTTTAAACGGTAAGAACTTTTATTGAATAACCCCCTTATGGTTAAAAATGGTGCTAATTTTGCCCCAACCAATCAGATGTTATTTAATATTTGAAAGCAAAAATTAGCACCATTTTTAATGATAAGAACTTTTATTGAATAACCCTTGTCAGGAAAGTGTGTAGTGACTTGGGCAAGAATGGGTTAACTATTGCTATTAGTTCTTGCAAAGGACCAATAAAAATACCATTCCACCCTGGAACAGTCTATTGTTTATATTACGATTAGTGAAGCATGGAACCAGATCTTCTTTTCCAGACAATGTGGGGCCCAACCGTGTATCTGGAATTCTCTTTAGCTAGGGGTCTGGTGGGACCTTAAGAGGTCATTTTAAGGACAGTCCTTAAAGTCATACATGTAAAATAAATGTATTTCGATATTGGAATATGTAAGACAGAAAACAATATTATATATGATACCCAACATGGAGCCCTTATTCCCTTGCCAAGGCGAGTTATTAATATCTTGGGAAATATGGATTACACACAGGTCATATTTGGTATTGGAGGAATTGATAATTAATACTGGAAAGGAATATATGATCAATATCCCAATACAATGTACATATCTACATTTATATGGAATCTGCCTAACTGAGGGGGAATGAATGCTTTTGGCTAGTCGTAAATCTGGACATTCCTAGACACTCCCACCTCATGCAATAGCCCATAGGATGGGGGTGGTTCAACATGGAGTTTACAAATCCTTGTAGCCCCTATAAATTTGTTCATACTGATGGGACATGCTAAAACAGTGTTTATGGACCCGATGTTTCTTCCTGCCCCGGGATACAGGACTTCTTCTAGTGAGTAGGGTCTGTGAATATTTTTATTCTTTTTATTTTATATAACTGTTGTACCTATTATGTCATTTTATTATAACACCATTTTCTTTTATTTTTTGTATTATATGCGCTTTCCACCTTTTGGAATATTAAATCTAAAATGTCATAAGTTTTGTCTTTGATGCTCTAAAAGAACTCAGTTAGCCTCTGATAAGTTTATATGTGGTTGAGTGTTTGGCAGTGTAAATGACTGCTTGTGAAGGACTGATGCTAATTAACCAGTTAGTTGCTGGAGTGAATGGTGTAGTGTTAACCATTTAGCTGCCAGGACAGGGGTGTGCATAGTCAGTGAGAGTCAAGAGTGTTTTTGAGGCGTCTTTAAGGCAGTAACTTATAGTGGTGGCAGCGAGTACCAATTGATTGGTCAGATCACGTGCCCAGCGAACTGGCGTTCGTGACAACCCTGATTACATATCCTTATATATATAGGGGTATATAATATTACATATAGGAAACTAGTATCTGTATGGGTGGCATTTCTCACTATTTACCATCTAAATGAACATAAATATATGCATATAAAGTATAGTACTCACTTATATTTGGTACATGGCAAAATTTATGATAAATATAAGTTTATCAATGTACTTACATTGCTAGTACCCCTATTTTAATATGGCATAATCAAAATGGATGGTTTAGCCACACTTCTGTCACTGCTACAACCTCTGCATGTGTTCTGTGAAAAGAAATGGGAAGTTCCTATATTTTACCCAATTATGTGCTGTTTGTAAAATATGTGACAGTCTTAACAAATCAAAAGATTCTTCAGACTCACACATTCACTCTTAAGGTTTGTACACACGTGCCCGCGATGTGTGCAAATGGACATTTTGGTCAATAATCGGCCTGTGTATGGGCACTTTATCGGCCGCTTGTTCAGATCCACCTGGTGGACAAACAGCTCTAAGACCTGGGGATAACTATGTACATCGAGGCACGACAAGTCTCCTGACAATCGGGGGCTTGTCTATAGGTGAAGTGAGCTAGAAGGCCTCAGAGTAACCATTCATTTCTCTTCATAACGCTCTCTGAACCTAAGGTCAATTTTGATGGTCAAGGGAATCAGAGGGTGGATTGGGGTATAGGCGCTGAAGGTATACTAGGGGGACTCTGGGCATCATTATAAAAGGTCATGGAAGAAATCCAAAAGCAACTACGGCTCTTAACTGGGGCTGTTAACCAACTAGCCAAAAGGGTAGCGGTCCAAGAAAATAGGTCTCCAGTTGCTCCACTTGCTCCATTAAAGATGCTCTCTTGAATTATCCACCCTCTGATTCCCTTGACCATCAAAATTGACCGTAGGTTCAGAGAGCGTTATGAAGAGAAATGAATGGTTACTCTGGGGCCTTCTAGCTCACCCCTGACAGCTTCTGTTTTCTCTCCACCTTCTGCAGAGGTTTGTCCAAACTTTCTCTGGCGGAAGAGAACAGAAGGCTTTAGGAAGGGCTCTGTCTTAATTGTGGCACGATTGGTCACTTTGCTAAAGTGTGTCCTACAAAGAGGTCCAGGAAGAAGGAAAACTTCAGCGCCTAGGTGGCTTAGAGGAAGACCATCAAGGTGATCAGGTAATTCCTCCCAATGTTCAACCCAACAAAATTTTGTTACCTGTTAAAAATTCCTGGGGTTCTAGCATTTTCCATTCTATCTTTTTGGATAGTGGAGCGGCTGGTAATTTTATAGATCGTACTCTGGCCATATCCATTGGTATTCCATTAAAACCTCTCCCTACTCCTATTCAAGACCTTGCCATTAATGATACTCCCCTACTTTCCAGGAGCTCTGTATGTGTTACCCCAGAGCTTACTATTCAAGTAGAATCTGGTCAGACTGAAGTTTTAACATTCGTCCTCTTAGACATTCCATCCAATCCAGTCATCTTAGGTTTACCCTGGTTTCATAAAAATAACCCAGTTATAGATTGGCCTTCTGGTCAGATCATCAAGTGGGGGGAGCGGGGGAAATCGTAAAAGTCTTTTCTATTTATCTTTCTCATACTGACTTGAAAACGCTACCTCCACATCGCTCTTATGATTGCCCTATAGATCTGTTACCTCGTACTATGCACCCACGAGGACATCTGTATAACCTCACTGGTCCTGAGACTCTTGCTATGCAGGAGTATTTCAAAGAGAATTTGGAGAAAGGTTTTATTCGGCCACATATTAATTTTTGTTCTTTAAATAAAATTACCATAAAAAATAGGTACCCCCCTGCCCTTGACTGATTTGTTTTCCCAAATAGTCGGGGCTTGTGTCTTCTCAAAGTTACACCATAGAAGAGCGTAAAATTTGATTAGGATACAACAAGGGGGCGAATGGAAGACTGCATTTAACACCAAGGATGGCCATTATGAATTACCATGTCATGCCCTTTGGCCTATGTAACGCCCCAGCAGTCTTCCAGAATTTCATCAGTGATGTGCTTTGTGAATTTTTAGGCACATTTGTCATTGTATAGCTTGATGATATTTTAAACTTTTCCTCCTCTTTATAACAACATTGTCAGGAAAGGTACTTACCTTTCTAGCCGTTCCGGTCCCTCCAAGATGGCGGTGCCCAGCGAGTCCGTGCGCCGACGCCATCACACCTTGCACGTGACATCACGCAAGGATGCCAGCACTTCCACATTGATGCACAAGGCGTGATGTCATCAGAAGGCGCTGGTAGCGCAAAGATTCATATTGACGGTGTTCCGGTGCCCAATTATAGCATTCCAAATCTTCTGTCTGCAGTGCTGGGTTTCTGTTTTCTGCATTATCCTGATCCTGCCTTGTACAAAATGGAAAAATGGTATGCAGGTGCTTCCAGACTAAGAAGTAAGAAATATCTTTTGGTGCTTTATTGACACAACATGTTTCGGACGTGAAGTCCTTTATCAAGTGTGTGTCTGATCCTTCCTTGTACATAGGCTCTACTGTATCCTGCTTTCAGTCTGGTGCCTCTGCTTCGAGTTCCCTGCTTTTCCTGCTGGATCATTTTCCTTTTGGATCTTCTTGGAACTGTTCCTTGTCCTAGGCTGTATCCATTCATTCCAGTTCTGCTGGGCCTCCAGACCTCATCTGGAACCCTTGTTGGTCCTGACTTCTACTGACGATGGACCCACCTGAGGGAACATCCATAGATTTGGGGAAGATTTTAAAACATATGGCAGCATGAATGGATGCCTATGAAGACCGGCAAAATAGAATTGGTGAAACGCTGGATGCACTCCTTGCACGCACCCTGGCTGCTACTCCTGGTACCAGCGAAGCTCCTGTGGCCCAACCAATTCTCTTGCCAGTGGGGAACTCTAAAGAGCCATGAATTCCACCTCCTTCTTGTTATGCTGGGGATCCTCAAACTTGCAGAGGGTTTGTTAAGCGGTGTGTGATCCAGTTTGTGTTACAGCCATCCCACTTCGTATCTGAATGTGCCAAGGTGGGCTACATCATTTCCCTACTGGAGGGAAAACCACTGGAATGGACTTCACCTTTGTGGGAAAAGGACTCTCCACTTATAAACAAATCCTCAGATTTTTTGTCGACCTTCAAGTCTTTCTTCAACGCCCCCGGTCAAACTACTGCTGCCACTACATGTCTTTTGCAGTTTACAACAAAATAACCTCACTGCGGCTCAATTTGCCATTGAGTTCAGTACCCTGGAACAATGAAGCTTATGTTGCTGCCTATTGGCAGGTTCTTTCTGACAGTGTATTCAATTTCAGATTTCAGATTCAGATTCAGATTCTTCACGTCTTATTCTGCCAGTTCAACTTTCTTTTAATTCTTCAACTGTAGAACTGTTGGCATTTATTGACTCCGGGGCAGCTGGCAATTTTTTGAATTCCACTTTTGTCAAGCAAACAGAGATTCCACTCCTACCTCTGACTACTCCCATCCGAGTGTTTTCTATTGATGACAAGCCACTATCTACCAATGTCATTTCTCAGTCTACTATTAAAATACTTTTACAGCTTGGTTCCCTTCATCAGGAATACATTACATTTTTTATTATTGACTGTCCTTCTACTCCTATTGTCCTGGGCCTTCCCTGGCATACTAATCATATTTCCCTGTGGAGTTCCTATTGTCAGAACTGCCTTCATCCTTTTTCTTCTCTTCTCATCAACACTATTAAAACCATTCAGCTGCCTACCAACTCAAGACAAAGAATTCTCAGGCATATTCTGTAAGAAGGCTGCGGAGAGACTTCCTCTTCATTGAACATACGACTGCCCCATCAAGCTTCTTCCAGCAACCTTACCCCCCAAGAGGCCGTACTTATCCTTTATCTCCCACTGAAACTCAGTCTATGAAGGAGTATATTCAAGAGAATTTACAACAGGGATTTATCTGGCCTTCCTCCTCTCCTGCTGGAGTGGGTTTTTTCTTCGTTGAAAAGAAGGATGGGGATCTCCGTCCATGCATCGATTATTGAGATCTAAATAAAATCACTATCAAAAAACGATATCCTTTACCATTAATGAATTGTTTGAACAACTACGGGGAGCCAGAATTTTTACTAAACTGGACTTACGCGGTGCCTATAATTTGATCCGCATCTGTCCCGGAGACGAATGGAAAACAGCTTTTAACACACGGGATGGGCACTACGAATATGTTGTTATGTCCTTCGGCATCTGCAATGCCCCAGATGTTTTTCTCCTGAAAAACAAGGATCTTCTTGGACCTGTTCCTTGTCCTAAGCTGTATCCATTCATCTAAAGACTGTTCCAGTTCTGCTGTGCCTCCAGACCTACCCTCGTTGGTCCCAACTTCGCCTGACAACCTTTACAAACATCATCTGCATGTGAAATTTGTTCTTGAAAAACTAAGGGAAAATCATCTGTTTGCCAAGTTGGAAAAGTGCTCCTTTGAACAGATTCCTTTTCTTGGTTTCATCAGTTTAGATAAAGGACTCACCATGGATCCCAAAAAGATTTCTACTGTTCTTGATTGGGAGGTTCTTACCAGCCTTGAAAATAGGTCCCGACGAAACAATGTGCGTCTGAGAGGGATCCCTGAAGATACCCTAGATCTGGACGCCTACCTAATAAACCTGTTTAACTCCCTTGTTCAGAAGGACCAAACCGGCGATATCCTCCTAGATAGAGCCCATCGGGCCCTGAGACCGAAACCCGCCCCAGGCGAATAACCAAGGGACGTAATACGTAAGTTCCACTACTAGAAACAGAAGGAACTAATAATGGCGGCATCCAGAAACTCAGATGGAGTGACACACGAGGGAACCCGGATCCATTTGTACCAGGATCTCAAACACAACATTAGCAAGAAGAAGGGAATTCAGGCCCCTTACAGACCTGCTGTTAAAACACAAGATCCGCTACAGGTGGGGATTTCCCTTCAGACTGTCGGTGCTGCGAAATGGCCGATCTCGATCACATCGCTGGAACAGCGAGGAGTTCCTGAGAAGACTCGACTGACCTGCTCCGCAAAACTACAACCTCACACCTCCACGTTGCGACCGTGTTCCACCTCCCGGGCCCGAATGGACCCAGATCCAGACCAAACAACCGAAACACCCTCTATCGGGCAATCGCTTTTCTCCTCTAAAAGAAACAACTTTACCCTAAAAAAACCTACAGGATCACATCAAAATGCATAATAGGAAGCAAAGGGTAAGGCACAGATCCCTGGAACTCAACCAAGATCGACCTGCTCTACATCCGTAAGTAACAGACAGGGGTCAATCCCTGGCTCCTGCACCCTCTGACCCCCATGAATCAACCGGTACGTACCTACCTTGTGTCATGGGTCCCCCCACTCCTTGTCTTGGTGAATATATGTGGCGGCCGCACCCCCCCCCACCTGCAGATACACTGCTACCCCTGTGGAAAATATGGGTGCGCCATTCCCCCCCCTTAATCACCCCCCCGATTTGGCTTACTGGCACCACAAACTACCATAACTTTATTGAGAACAATAACCACACAGGCTGGCCGGATGACAACAAGCCCCCCCCCTCCCCGCATATATGCAATGGACATTTACACGCAGCCGAAGCAACTGACCCCATTCTATCATCCCATGCCCCTCCCCAGACCCCTATGCACCCCCAAATGTCACAAACCCATGGAGTCCTTACCACCATCAAACTCCCAATGTGACAAAATATGTGCGATCACTTGAAACAGAGGGGGGGCACTAAGCAATAGCAACAGCAACTTAAAAAATAAACGAAGGAAACAGTCCGCCACAAAATATTATCATAAACGCTATAGACTAATGGCAGACGGATTCAAGGACCCCTACCTGAACTACCTGGTGGGATACCACCCGGGGGCTGGAGGGAGGGGGGGAGTGGGGAACAACAATTTGCGGGGGGGCCGGGGGGAGGGGGAGAGGGGGTAAAGTCAACTGCAATTTATTAATGTATAATGTTGTGATGTGAAATTCGGGAAATGTCTATTTTATATGTCTGGTGGGTGGGGGAGAAACTCGGGGAGTAAACATGATGTTCAAAATTACTTTATCAGAGCGAACGCTCCAAGTATTTGCTCACCACAATATAAATGCTCTAACTGCACTATCCTACAAGGTAAACACAGTACAATTGTGGTGGAGTCCCCTGTCGGTGTGCTTCGTGTCCCACCCTCGCAAACAACTAACTAACCATTGCTACCACCAACCACAACCACTACTTGTGGGGGGGGGGGCAGCCGGGGGGAAACTACTACAATACCAAAAAGTCGTATTTTACGAGACCCAGCATGTGACCTACCCCGAAACAATCATAGTTCCTAACCCATTCAACCCAAAACTATATACACTCCCCGGAGGAGGGCCCTCATCACAGTACCACAGACGTAACCAGATACATGGCATCATAACGTAGGGGGAGCTATCGTCCGGGGAGAATCATACTGGGTTTATCTGCTGGGTTTGTTCTCCCCCCCCCTTTTTTTTTTTTTCTTTTTCTTTCCCCTACAGCACTTACAGGCCTTGGTGTTATGTGGAACATCCACTTTCCCACATGCCTGAACTGGCTCCCTCGAGGAGACAACTCTCCATAAGTATTTAATTCTATCTGTGTGGCTAACTTCCCACACACCTAGTTATCCAGTTAAATGGTTGCAGGCTATATACGCCTGTAAAGTTATTGTATGTTTGATGATCCTTTCGCAACTGTCTGGCATCGTGGATGCGGGGCACAGTACCACTCCACCAACTGAAAACAGATTACTATATTTTACCTTTAATCAAATAATCTATATAACCCCACCAACCTCAGAAACTACTAATATGTACAACTTACTTTTTCACCAAACACAGGCTCGTCAGTATACTTATATAATTGAAAAACTCATGTGGCGCCCTGCCACACAATATGACTTGAATCTACAGAGAAATCCCGCCTGCGGAGCCTGTACGCCCACCCCCTGGTCCACCTTCCACGATATCTCTCCACCACAACCAGTAACAACAGCACAGGTAGGAGCTCTTCCAAAATTTATACGGTATGGCTTCTAAGTTACCGTATATACTCGAGTATAAGCCGACCCGAGTATAAGCCGAGGTACCTATTTTTACCTCAAAAATTAGGAAAGCCATATTGACTCGAGTATAAGCCGAGGGTTGAAATTGACCACTACTACTGCCTTCTGTAGCCATGTGCATTTTATTGCATACTGGTAGCCATGGGAATTGCCTCACATACTGGTAGCCATGGGAATTACTTGTAGCCATGGGGATTACTGGTAGCCATGGGGATTACTGGTAGCCTTGGGAATAACTGGTAGCCATGGGAATAACTGGTAGCCATTGGAATTACTGGAAGCCATGGGAATGGTACTTACAGTTTGGTGTGCAGAGCCTTCTGGACACCTTCCCAGAGCCTTCCGGACGCCTTCCCAAAGCCTTACAGACGCAGCCGCAAGTCAGGATGGAAAGCCGGCAGTTCCCAGTAGTGCTTTGTGGGTGCGCGATGACATCATTGCACCAACGTGCGCAAAGTACTACTGGGAACTGCCGGTTTTCTTACCTGACTCGCGGCTGCGGACGGAATGTAGGTAAGTCCCAGCTTGACCCGAGTATAAGCCGAGGTTCATTTTTCAGGTAATTTTTAAGACCTGAAAACCTCGGCTTATACTCGAGTATATACGGTACATATTATTTCCCACAATGTAAAGGGACTTAACTCTCCCAACAAGTGCACCATGGCTTTACAGTACTACAAAAAATTGAAACCCGATGTCCTCCTTCTCCAAGAGACACATTTCCTTAAAGGAAAAGAACCAGCCTATTGGGGTAGAAACTTCATATCCCACTACTACGCTTTCAATTCATCTAAAAGTAGTGGAGTAGCTATCCTCATAAATAGAGCAGTCTCCTTTGTAGAAGAACATTGCTATCGTGACCCACACGGCCAATACATAATTCTGAACGGATATATACACTCTACCAAAATAACACTAGTCAATATATATGCCCCCAACCAGCAACAACAGCACTTCCTCCAAATACTAAACAATAAATTAACCGAACTCCCATTTGGCACAATAATCATGGCAGGGGACTTCAATACTAGCTTAAATCCCAAGATAGACAAATCACACAACCAATCGATAAGCCAGGAACCAACTTCAGCCAAACACCTCAAATTATTCCTAAACGACAATAACCTATTTGATATCTGGCGTCTCACTAACCCAACTGCTAGAAAATATACATTTTATTCACCTCCACACAAACTGTATACACGTATTGACTATTTATTTCTACCCCAACAATTACTACCATAAGTCACAGATCCTAAAATATCAGAAATCTCATGGTCTGACCATGCATACATATCAATAAACATACACGATATCCTACTGACAAGACCATCCCCCAGATGACGCATCAACGAACAATTACTAGCCGACGAAAAGAATAAACAAGCACTTGCAAACAAGATACACAAATATTTCAGTTTAAATTACACCGCGTACCACCCTTACAATAATCAAGAGCCACCCTTTGGGCAGCTCATAAAGCGGTGATACGCGGTCACCTCATCTAACTAGCAGCCAAACAGAAAAAAGATAAAATAAACCAAATTGGAAAACTGACACAACAAATTAAAACACTCGAACTCCAGCTACACAACAAAAGTGACACGACTCTACAACCACAACTAGATTCTGCCAAAAGGGAACTCAGCTCAATACTGTCCCTGAGAGCGGAAAAAGCTCTAAGACTTCTAGGACAACACTAGACACTACACCAAAAAACACTACACCAAAAAAGACGAGCCCGACACCATGCTGGCCAGGAAACTAAAACAGAAACTGACTCAAAACAAATTTCTCCCACTACGCACCCAAACGGGCTCCCTCCAATACGATCCACGTAAAATCACCTCACAATTCGCCCAATACTACCAAAAACTATACAATAATACCCCCTCAGCAAAGCATACCCCACAAGTAATAGACATGTACCTAGCAAAAACAGACCTACCCACAATCTCGGAAAACCAAAAGCAAACACTACAGTTCCCATTCACAGTTGAAGAATTTACAAGAGCAATCAAAAGTTTCCCTACCAGGAAATCCCCTGGCCCAGACGGCTACACAAACCTCTACTACAAGATTTTCAGTGAAACTCTGGCACCTCACTTTATCAACCTATCAAATGGTGTAATGAGGGGGCGAGGAGGAGTTCCAAAAAGATATGTTAGAAGCACATATAATTGTGATTCCCAAAACAGAAAGAGACACAACACAACCAACAAACTACCGCCCTATATCCCTCATAAATACTGACATAAAAATATACGCTAAAATACTCGCGCTTGAGCCTCAAACAGTAATGCCTGTGAGTTCCGTGCACTCTCCTGCTTGAGCCTCAAACAGTAATGCCTGTGAGTTCCGTGCACTCTCCTGCTTGAGCCTCAACCAGTAATGCCTGTGAGTTCCGTGCACTCTCCTGCTTGAGCCTCAAACAGTAATGCCTGTGAGTTCCGTGCACAGAACAATTCAAATATGAATTGTGCTCCTTCATCTTTTTTTGCTTTTGGAGCAAGGGTGGTACAGAGAGCACTTGGTGCTCAGAGAGAACAATAACAGAGTATTATATCATTGGTCAGAAAGAACAAAGCAATGTAAGTGATACATCAATTTAATTACCATTTTTTTGGGTTATATTTTAATGGAAAATGCCTGTAAAGGTAAAGACTGGCTATGTACTCGAATTGAAAAACTGAAAATGAGCTAACTATTAAACAACCACCAATATTTAATTATGAAACTAATGAAATGAAACCAAAATTCTGGATTTGTCATTTTAATGTTAAAATCAACATTGAAATTTCAGAGTACGGTATCTGGCGAGCCCACCGGTGGAACAAAATTGGAGGGTTTATTCATTTCTAGTGATCGCTATTGATGTTCGGGCAAGCTGGTGTATTTTCTGCCTAGTCAATGAGCAGTTATGTTCTTGACCATTCTCCAATCACAGCTATTGTTTGAAGTACCAAACACCTGGACATAAAAGTCTCCATTCCAGGCATCATTTGTTAGTGCATTAGAGTGAGCAGTAGGGAGACCTCACAGTCTCACAGTTGATGGAGAGTGAGAAAGGAAAAGTCTATTTCAGGGCCAACCAGCGATGTCACTGAAACTGCTGCCAGTCCGGGCCCTTCTGCTGTTTCCCTGCATGGAATAGGCACTTAACAGCAGCAGCAGAGAGCTGATGGAACAAGAGCTGGTATATATATTTAGAAGCCTTTCATGGAACTTTAACCCATGCGCGATCTAGGTTTGGGGGGATTATAAAGCTATACACAAATATTCGTTTTGGGGTTAGACATTATCTTTAAGATCTTTTTCATTTTTGTCTTTTTAGGCCAATTGTTGTCAAAATATTAAAGCTGGATACACACGATGAGATATTTCGGTCCGATCGACCGATATTTCAGTGTATCGGTCGATCGGACCGAAATTATCGCATCCGAAAGTGCCCATGTCCGATCGACCGTTCGTCCGAATCGGACGAAAGGACGATCGGACAGGGTGGAAAACCTCGTCCGATCGTGCGGTCCTCTATGGACCGCACGATCGGTCGCGGTGACTATCGGACGCGACTGCTTTTGCCGCGACCGACAGTCCTTCCTCCTGGCCGACCGTTCGAAAGTATCGAACGGTCGGTCAGGAGGAAAAATCGATAGGTGTGTACCCAGCTTTAGGCTTTTGGTTCCCAAGGCCATTTTCCAGGTCCCTGCAATGTTTCTTTTTAAATGTCAACTCCCATAGACTTCAGTAGGGTTGACGTGGAACTTTTATTTTACAATTACAAAATTATATCTCAAGATATGCAAAATCACCAGCAGAACAAATACGAATTGTTTCAGGCATCAATAATTGTCATGAGAAGCTTGTTCTAGATAGTCACATGATTTAGTTTTGTGGAGGGTGAGAAACAAAGACGGAAGGCTTTTGTCAGAACATGGTAATATTGGTCCTGGTCCCAATGGAATCTGCCATAGAAACCAATCAGCAAGAAGATTTATATGGAGGTCATAATGAGTATCTATGTAGTAGGCATTCATCAGACCCTACCCAACAAAGAAGGCACATCCTATTAAATAGCATTACCCAATAGATGTACACATTAAATCCTTAATTGCCATAATTGTGGGCAGAGACATATAAGTCCCTTTGTCCAATGTATGTATTGTGGCTAAAACAGATCCATTTATTCTCTTTTGTGAACTGATTTTTAGCTAGAATGTCACACAGTAAATATTCCACACTGCAGCCTTTATCCCAAGGCTTTTGGAGACCATTATGAAATACAATCGTGGCTTTTCCATCTCACAGGAGCTGTTTCATGTCATTTGGTCTAATGAAACTAATAAAGACATTATCGTTCAGGAAGTTGGTTAACATGAAGCAGAACAGCTGGGAGGGGGAAAATTAAGTATAGAAACAGAGAAGGCAACTTTTATTTGGTTAGTAACTAAACCGTATATGGACCTATAAAGTAGATCAATCACTGATGGGGATGAAAACATGTTGGTAACAAATAATGTTGGTGATGTATTCAAGGATAATTAACAGTTCAGTAAATATGAAGGCTAGAAATTATAGGCCTTGTGCATAGTCCCCGTAATCCTTTAAAGGAACACTAAACTTAAAAAACAAGTATTTGCCATTCGTTTCTATTATTCACAGGGAGGTGAGAACGCTTATTCCCATCTCCCTGTGAATAATAGTTTGCTCAGGGGACCTGGAACTTACCTTACCGCACTCATCTCGCAAGCTGCTCCTTCACTGACAGCCGCTCTGTCCCGACTGCGCGCCCTATCTTAGACGCATGCGCGCCCATACAAAAGATAGGCTGCGCGATCAGGACAGAACAGCTGTTCTGTGCAGGAGCGGCATGCGAGAGGAGCGTGGTAAGGTATCATACATGCTACTTCGCCTAAAACGGCAAATCTGTTGGGATCAACCAGTTGGAAAGAATCGTCCCTATCCTTCCGTCCCCTACTTCCCCTGGTGACCCTTACAAATCTATCTTCCTTTACCACCACCCTATCTGCCCCATTTCCATCCTCAAGTTTACTGGCCCCTGCCAGTACCTTCAATTCCCCCAGATTTGTCAAGCTCTGCAATGCTGCAAGATTTAGTAAACGTTTCAATAGTAGTATAGTAATATGCAAATAAGGAACTTCTGGGAATTTACCATGTTTCCATGGAAGCTCTTAGGAAAGCTATATCTTTAAAAAGACTTTTACAAGCTACAAATCCAGAGCACCAACTACAGACCGGTTTCGGCTTTATTTATAAAGCTTCCACGGAAACATGGTAAATTCCCAGAAGTCTTTGTTCCTTATTTGCATATTGCTGAAAAGGGAGTTTAAAAGCCTGCACTCTCTCCCTATCCTATTTAATGTATTAGTGACATAGTATAGTAAGGATGAGTTCAGCACATAAAATATACGACCTCTATAAATCCTTTTCACTTTTAAAATTCCTGTGCATTCCTTTTCATTGTTGATCAGAGTTGTGTAAAATCCAGTTTGCACTAAATGTAATGTGCTTAAACATCATACCTGTGATAATGCCAACATTTAAAGGGGCGTTATACTTGTAAAGTAACTCACTGCTCCATAAAAAGTGTCCCTGACAATCCTTCTATCTCTTAAACAACGGCTAGAATATGCTAAAGAGGCAGACTGTGGGAGGGGCCAGAGAGCTGTCAGTTACTACATGATTATAATGTCCATTCAATTTTAAAAAAAGTCCAAGGATACATTTACAGTAACAGCAGCATGGAAATCACATTTTAAACACTCTCTTTATTAAATGGCTGCAACCCCTTAAAGTGCACTTCCATCTTCCATGTTTTATCTTCAGGATTTGTCCTTCCCATTACTAGGCAGATGCATTATTTTATTTTTATCTATGGTGGCACTCCAACCGTGGGGAAATGTTGGACCGCCCCACAAAATCTAAGACTCATAATGTAATGCAGCATTGACAGGTAACGGAAACTGTATCCTCACCGCCGATAAACTGAACTGTGAAAAACTGCCGAATGTTTAGCTCAATGTATGTTCTCAGCTTTCTCACTGTATAGAATGACGCGCCGCCTACTTCAAATATCTCTTTATCTTCCTTTTACAGAACAACTGTACATCCTGATATAGCACTGTAATTTAAATTACCTGTCCTCTCAATTCCAGCTACGATGACAGCAATATGTGACAGTCTCAGTTTTTTTGTGACAGTCTCAGTTTTTTTGCATCTGTAAACACATTTCGTCTCCTCGTAAAATATAAATGCAACTGAAACATACCGAATGTATTTAGCAGGTCTGGACAACGTTGGCTCCTGAGGGATCCTAATGAAGGGCCTTAGGCAAATTCCAAAATCTTTGACTGGAAAAATGCAAACGCACTGACCAAACACTCGCCGTCAGGCAGAACTGGGAGAATGCTGCGATCTCAGGCAGGCTAATTTATCAGCTATGATCTAGTTTGACGGAGAGGGTTTCAGGGAAAAAATATAATCACGTTACCAATGCTGTAAACACTGGGACTGCTGTACATAATAATGTGGCATTGTGCACCTTTATTCATTGTAAGAGAATTGGGGTGAAAATAGATTTGCCTTTTTTTTTTTTTTTTTTAAATATATAAACTGAACACTAAAGTGCCCAAAACAAGAATAAAAAAAAAAGGCAAAGTATAATTTCCAGGGAGGTAGGAGTTGCATCTTCTAGCTCCCTGAACTGTACTTGGCCTTTATTACTTACAAGTGCTGATATCCCTATTGAAACATGGCCACTCATGGTATGTCTGTGAGCTCTTCTGTCCCATGTCATCCCCGCATTCTTCTCGAACTTATGGTGCATCCAACCCAGGTCAGAGATGAAAGGGATGTTGGGGGGGGGGGGGGGGGGGGGGTTGGAGAGCTGTTGGAATGGCCAAGTTTAAGTACAGATATCGTCACTTTAAAGTAAAAAAAGGCCAAGTATAGTTTGCAGGGAGGCTGGAGTTGCAACTTTTCCTACCTTTCTGGAAATTATAATTGGACTTTTTTAGTTTTTGTTTTTGGGCACTTCAGTGCCACTTTCACTTCAGCAGCTACTTTAACTTCCATTTCAACCCCTTACCAAGGGGTTCCTTAGGCACACAATGATACAAAGTAGCTTATTAAACATGGCCTCACTTTTGTCCTGGATAAATAGGAATTGCTTGGAAAGAGACGTAATATATTGTTCCAGTAGTAGTTTCTCGGCTGTAAATCAAGATAGAACCATAGTTCCCTTTTAATTCTGAGCATGCTATTACCTGCAGAAGAATGTGAAAAATAGCAAGTTTACAAAAGTGACATTAGTAGCCCATTTCCTGACAAATGTCCCATTGACACCTGACACCCCAACATATAGGGGACATTATTCTGTCTGTTCCCTGTTCATCATGAAATGTCCTTGTTCCTGCATGGAACATTTTGCTTCCTGTGCTGAGAACTTTCTAGTTTCTGTGTGTGGAACATCCTGTTTCCTGTGCTTAGAACTTCCTAGTTCCTGTGTGTGGAACAACCTGTTTCCTGAATTTAGAACTCCCTAATTCCTGTGTGTGGAACATCCTGTTTCCTGTAACAATTAGACAAAGTTAATATCAATAAAGCCCCGGGACAGATTAAATACATCATCGGATCTTAAAAGAGCTTAGTACAGTTTTATCTAGAACACTGTTTCTTATGTTTTCAGATTCGCTTTGGTCTGGGGATGTGCTGCTGGATTGGTAAAAAGCCAATGTAATACCAATATTCAAAAAAGGTAGTCGTTTACAGCCTGGTAACTATAGACCTGTAATCCTAACATCAGTGGTAGGGAAGGTGCTGGAAACTTTGTTACAGGAACATATCCTTGACTTTGTCTCCAGAACTGATCTTATTAGTAGTAGTCAGCATAGATTTATGAGCAATAGGTTGTGCCAGACAAATTTACATTGTCTGGCAATGGATTAGATTCAGGCATAGCAGTATACTTGAATTTTGCTAAAGTTTTTGATACTGTGCCACATATGTGACTAATGTATAAACTGAGGACTGTTGGCCTAGAAAAAACCATTTGTTCATGGATAGAGAATTGGTTATTGGTATATTGCAAACAGAGAGTGGTGGTCAATGGGGCTACAACTATGTGGGCTAAAGTTCTAAGCGGAGTGCCTCAGGGTTCTGTACTGGGGTCGCTTCTGTTTAATGTGTTTATAAATGACTTAGAAGGGGGCATTGAGAGCAAGGTCTCTGTCTTTGATGATGACTAGAGATGGCCGAACTTCCGAAAGTTCGGTCTGTTTTCGAACTTTTGAACTATATGGAAAGTTTGAAAGTTCGAAAGTTCGAAAACGGACCCATTAAAGTCAATGGAAGTCAAATAGTTTGAAATGTTCGAATGAAATACAATTAAAATATCAATGGTAACTTAATGTAAATGGCTGTGGGACCTGGGAAATGGTCTGGGGAACGTGTGAATATCCAAAATTGATTTTATTCTCACACACGCTACTTTCGAGCTCCCGCATTCGATTTTTGATAATTATCCCATGAACGATTCGAAAATTCGATAATTATCCCATAAACGATTCAAAGATCATTCGATTTTCAAATTCAATCATTATCGAAAGTCCAAGAAGTCCGGGTCTGGGATAGTTTGAGAAGTCCGAGTCCTTTCGAACTCGATAAGTTCAGTTTGAACTTTGGTTTCGAGTTCGAGTTCTAGTCCATCTGTAATGATGACCCAAAACTATGCAGAGCTTTGGAAACCTCAAATGTTGTTCAATTGCTGCAAGCAGACCTAGATAGATTATCAAAATGGGCAGCAGAATGGCAGATGAGATTCAATGTTGATAAATGTAAGGTGATGCATTTGGGGTTTAAAAATCCTTGTTCCACCTACACCATAAATAACTCTGTGTTAAGTGCATCTGTAATGGAAAAGGATTTGGGGGTTCTGGTAGATAATAGACTTAGCCATAGCAAACAATGCCAGGTAGCAACGGCTAGAGCTAGCAAGATATTGTCTTGTATAAAAAGGGGAATAGATTCAAGAGAGAAAAATATTATTCTCCCTCTTTACAAGGCACTGGTAAGGCCTCATTTGGAATATGCGGTGCAGTTTTGGAATCCTATATACAAACGGGACATCTTGGAAATGGAAGCAGTTCAGAGAAGGGCAACTAAATTAATAAGGGGAATGGAGAGGCTTAACCATGCAGGTAGATTAGACAAGTTAGGAGTTTTTACAGTGGAGAAGGCATATTTGCGTGGGGATAGGATCACTTTATACAAATATATTAATGGGCCATACAATAAACTCTGTGGTACATTGTTTACTAATTGGTCATATCAGAGGACACATGAACATCCTTTAAGATTGGAAGAAAAGAAGTTTCATCTTCAGGTTAGGAAAGGTTTCTTTACAATGAGAACGGTGAATGTGCAGATAGAAATATGCACATGGAACAGCTTATACAGGACTTTACAAAACAGGGATACAGGCAGTCAACTACAGACACACAAATCAAGAAAGCAACCAGCATCCCCAGAACCAGCCTTGGGGGATGAGACCCAGCCGCTAACAATAAGACCAACATGTTTACCTTTAAACTATTAATATTATTCATACTCAAAGGAATACACGGACAAGATGTTTTTCGGGTGAAAACCACAGTTTATTTTTTTAACATAACATTATTAAAGGACAATTATACTCACCTCCCCCTCGTTCCTTTTCCCCCCCTCCTGCAAAGTACCCAGGGTGAGGACCTAAAACAAAAATCCTGCTCCGGTCCCATCCTCCCCACTGGCACTGTCAGTGACAGGTCGCGAGGCAGCCAATGGGAAGACGCGCTCTGCGTGGAGGCGATATCTGCACACAATTACATCCAAATATTGCATTGTGTGTACCTAGTCTAAGAATGGAACTTTGGGTAAGAATTTGTAGATCTGGAAAAGTGTTCTGGTTAAGGAGAGTAGGAGAGACCTGTGCCCTGGGACTGATCAACCATTGGATGTCTGCCACATATACGATGTACTGGGAGATCAGAAGGCTGTGCGGTGTCAGATTTTTGTCAATAAACCAGAATTTTCATCGCTGTTTATATTCTCCTTAAGTCCTGCACTATTTTATTAATATATCCACTGGGAGTGTTCCAAACCTCTGGAATTGTTCCAGTGCTTTTAGTTATGTCTCATAATAATTGTGTATTTCAAATACTAAGCAAATTGTATTTGGTTTATCTACAACCTGATGTACATTTAATTAAACAAGCCCCCTGAGGTACAAACCATTAGGAGCTTTTAAAAAGTTGTGCCTGTCTGTAAATTTCAGAACTGCCAAGACTCAGACGTCTAAGCAAATGGGATGTGAAGTACAGATGTACAATATGATATTTGTTCTGCTGAATGTGATTATCATTTCAAAAAAAGACAAAACACCAGTCTTAAACAAGATTAAAGTCCAGATCCAGAGTAATGCGGTACAACAGTTTTTTTTTTATTTTAATCTTTTGCTGTAACCAAAGATGTTGATTATCCTTCATTCTGGCATAAATTTGGTAATATATATTTATGACTATGATTTTAATACACAAGCACCAGTAGAATATATCCAGTAGATTATATCCTTTTAAATGGTGTATAGCTATGTCACCAGTTATAATTGGTGCATAGCTATGTCACCAGTTCAGGGGGAGGGGGGCATTCAAGATGTTTGGGAACTACAACTCCCAGCATGCTTTATTAGCTGGGAGTTGTAGTTTCCAAACATCTTGAATGCCAAGTGAGGGTGGCATTCAAGATGTTTGGAAACTACAACTCCCAGCATGCTTTATTAGCTGGGAGTTGTAGTTTCCAAACAT
The DNA here is from genome assembly GCA_019447015.1 of Hymenochirus boettgeri. Taxonomy (NCBI): domain Eukaryota; kingdom Metazoa; phylum Chordata; class Amphibia; order Anura; family Pipidae; genus Hymenochirus; species Hymenochirus boettgeri. Next base: position 129,319,158 of record CM033470.1, read on the forward strand.
CTTGAGTGCCAAGTTTCTACCCTCGGTTTATACTGGGGTCAATAACTTTATTAGGATTTTTAGCTGAAATTGGGTACCTCGGTTTATACTCGGGTCGGTTTATACTCGAGTATATACGGTATATTGAAAGTGCCAAAGGTTAAAGTCTATTTTCTTTTCCAGATTCTACATAGAATCACGTACAGGCCAGCATCTAAGAATGTCTTGTATTTTCTGATTCCCCTTCCAATTCTGAAAACCGTACCAGAACCCTTATTCCTCCCATCTTGTTTTTGAATGCCTTGTCCACTTCTCAGTTATTTCCTAATCTTTCTGATCTTTTGTCCTTTCAGATCGATTTCCTCCTGGTAAACCTTCTAGCTGTTTATTTGTTCCTCCTAATCTCCATTTTCAGGTCATTTAGCAGTTCCATGATTCTAAGTTATCTGGGCATCCTGGGGAGAAAACTACCTGCAAACATCTGTCCCGTCATGTGTGGTAGCCTTCTATGTCCAGAGATGCCGAAGCCTATGTCAAAGCCTGTGTAGTATGTGCAGGCAGTAAGACACCTTGAAACACTCTTCGTATATTATATGTTAACAGTTTTTTGTTACATTTTATGATCTGTATCTGTCAATATAGTATACGTACCTTTTGGACAGCATTAACTATTAAACATATACTTTGAGGAAGGGAAAACTGAGGGAAGGGGTAAACTGATAGTTAAAGCCTGGGAGCATTTTAGATTATATATGTATTCCAGAATTTACATCTACATTTACATTTTTAATGGTTTGTTCCAGTTGAGATACTCATACCCACATAGTTGTGCCACAGTTCCCAGATTTTCACTAATTTTTCAACACAACCTCTTCCTACATATGTCAGTCTGATGTATGGAGTAGCTTTAATGATAATTTATTTCCATATTTTGATCCTTGGGGACAATAGTTTTCCTTGCATAAAATATTAGATGATATCTAATATGCCCGGGTGACACTTTAACACAAAAGGTATATAGTAAAGGGCAGAAGAGGCACTCACGGGTCTTGTAAATAAAACATAACATTTAATGAAGCATTAAAAGTGAATCAACGCATTTCAGCTCAGAACGAGCCGTCCTCAGGATATTACATCACTGCAAGTGAAGGTACTTAAATAGAATTACATGCAACAGCTGAGAAACACATCACAGGTAAAATCAATTTAAACCAATCTTACACAAAATCTTAAAACCAAGTAACAGAATCTAATAGAGGAAAATGATAACTTGATACAAAAAATGAACAAGACACGAATAGTATCCAAAGCAATACATTGTTACATGTATTTACAATGCTATATGAAAGTAAGTATGTTTTTTTACGAATAAGCATAGGCTCAGAGAAAAGAGTGTAGCAAGAGTTGTTCATTCAGTCTTTGATTGTTTTAGTAAGATGGCTCACTTTATACCATGTAACAAACTTCCCTCTGTCTCTCTTATTTATCAAGCACATTTTTCAACTCCATGGGATTCCCGAAAACAGAGTCTCAGATACTCAGAGATACTTTTGTACTCGGCTGAGTATCTCTCTGTCTTTTTCTTCCTCCTTCCAGCCCCAGTTTAATAGGCCGACGGAGAGAACCAACCAATCATTAGAACAATATCTCCGTAAAACCCTTTGCCGAGTTTGCATATAAAAATACTATTCAGTCTTCAAAGGGCACTCCTTTCTGCTGCATTTATGGCCATCATCCCAAAACATCTTTAACTGGACCTACTTCTGACTTCCCTCTTCTAAAAAATTGGTTTCAACATATGTCTATCTGGCACCAGGTACAAGAAAATCTCAAAAAGGCCTCTTACCATCAAATAGAATTTGCAGATAAACAGCAATCCAAGGAACCTTTTCTCCTGGTGATCTTGTATGGGTCTCCACTCACAACCTCTCTCTTCGTCAACCCTGTTCCAAGTTGGGTCCTAAATTCATCGGTCCATATCCTGTTCTTCAGAAGTTTAAAAGAGTAACCTATAAAGTGGCCTTACCTCCATATAACAAAAGTACCAACTCATTTCATGTTTCATTACTAAAATCAGCTGCCTTTGCTCTTGCTACGTCTGAACCTCCTCCTCCAGATGAAATCCAGGGAGAAACAGAATTTAAAGTTGTCAAAATCTTGGTCTCATGCTGGCTCCAAAATTCTCTACAGTATCTAATTGACTGGAAAGGTTACGGTCCTGAAAAAAGATACTGGGATCTTCATCATCAGGTCCGTGCTCAAGAACTGATTGACCAATTTTACAGGGATAATCCAGAAAAACCTGCCTTAAAGGGTCCAGTGGCCCCTCGTGAGAGGGGGGTAATGTCGGGTAAGCACTTACCTGCCTTGTGCTCCCACGTTGGGTCCGTCGGAATCTTCGGTCAGCTCTGTCGCTGCTGACATCATCAATCGGCATCTTTGTGCGTGAGTGATTCCTCTTCTTCCTGCGCACCCATCCAGTCTTCTTCTGGTGCCTTTCATGCCAAACTGGCCAATCCCTGCTCCTGACTCTGTCACTCCATTCCCATTGGTTTCTCTCCCTATTTAAGTCTGTCACTGTTATTCTTTCACTGCCTGTTATAGTTTTGCTTTGCCTAACTAGTGGTTCCTGCTATTTTTCTAGTAGCTAATCTTGTTCATTGTCTTTTCTTATTATCATTGTTTTCTTGTGCTTTTGTTCTCTTCTTTGTCTTCCAGCTTCTGTGTAGATCTATTGGTGTTCTGGTTTTCCTGAGTATACCCAGCCTGTAGATTGGGGTAACGGCGCTGAAGGTATACTAGGGGACTCTGGGCATCACACCTTGCTGTTATATGACGATGGAGCCACACTCCATGCATTGAGTAAGCCAGTTGGGTGACTAGCTAAACTTCAAGTCCAGCTGATTCTAACTGAATACCAACAATATACATTGAACTGAATGAATGAGAACCTTTACTAAACCTAGTTAGTATAAGTAGTATTTAGTTGGATGGTAGAGGCAGCTCCCACAAGCATCCATAGGGAGCTCCAGGCTCTAGTCCCCCTCGCAGCACCATAAGCCATAAATGCCCAGGAATGTATATAGCTGCCTATTAGTAATTATGGAATTTTAAACCTATCTAACCTATGTATTAAACATTAAGCCCATGCATATAATTACCATGTATATACTGTGATAGTGATGGCCAAACGTCCGAAAATCCACATGAGGAAACATTTTTTAAATAGCAATGGTAACTGAAAGGAAAACATTTGCATGCCCATTTCTCTGAGAATGCTAGGAGTGAGTTTGATAATCATTTATTACATTATTTAAGAAATATATTAATAGGATGAGGCTTTGAAGAACCTTCTGTTTTAATAAGGCTCTGTTTCATTTTATGCTTTGTGGAGGGCTTTTCCCCCCTTTAAACACCACCTCACTTTAAGCTAAATAGCAGTCTGGTATCTTGTGCTCCCAAGTCCTATCCCATAGAAGCCATGAACCTGTGTCCTGTACTGATATCTAATAAGATTGAAATATAGCAGGATAGTCTTGGTTCTTTATAGGACCCAGGGCCGGATTAATGTTTAGGGGGGGGGGCTGGGCAAAATATTTTGTGGGAGCCCAAACTATCCACAACATCAAAAAATGTAGGCTACTCTTACCTCCCCCAGGAGTGCTTGTAGACCCTTTGGCACCTGAGGCAAACTTTTTAAAGATATTGACCACATCTTCATGTGGAGCGCACTGCTGCAAAAGTACTTGGCATGGTTTGTGCGTGTGCATGTGGCTGGCTTGTGGGGGCGGTGGGCTGACATAACAGTGGCTGTTGAACTACAGGGTTGACATAGCAGTGGGTGATGAACTGAAAAGATAACTTAACACTTGCTGATCACTTTTAGGAGGGCTGGTTTTAACCCTGACTGGAGGGCTGGTTTTATTCCTGTCGGGAGGGCTGGTTTTAACCCTGGTTGGAGGGCTGGTTTTAACTCTGGCTGGAGGGCTGGTTTTAACCCTGTCTGGGGGGCTGACTGTAACCTTGACTGGAGGGCTGACTGTAACCTTGGCTGGAGCACTGACTGTAACCTTGGCTGGAGGGCTGACAAAGTAGAAGAGATGTCTGTCAGACAAAGTAAAAAACTGAAAATCTAAACTAGAACTAATGTGCTGCTATTATTCAGGAGGGCTGACTGATACTGGTTTGTGAACAGGAGGGCTGACAGACACTGGTTTGAACAGGAGGGCTGACAGACACTGGTTTGTGAACAGGGGGGCTGAAAGACACTGGTTTGTGAGCAGGAGGGCTGACAGACACTGGTTTGGGAACAGGAGGGCTGACGGACACTGGTTTGGGAACAGGAGGGCTGACAGACACTGGTTTGTGAACAGGAGGGCTGACAGACACTGGTTTGTGAACAGGAGGGCTGACAGGTACTGGTTTGTGAACAGGAGGGCTGACAGGTACTGGTTTGTGAACAGGAGGGCTGACAGATACTGGTTTGTGAACAGGAGGCTGACAGATACTGGTTTGTGAACAGGAGGGCTGACAGACACTGGTTTGTGAACAGGAGGGCTGACAGACACCGGTTTGTGAACAGGAGGGCTGACAGGTACTGGTTTGTGAACAGAGGCTGACAGTACTGGTTTTGAACAGGAGGGCTGACAGATACTGGTTTGTGAACAGGAGGGTGACAGACACTGGTTTGTGAACAGGAGGGCTGACAGACACCGGTTTGTGAACAGGAGGGCTGACAGACACTGGTTTGTGAACAGGAGGGCTGACAGGTACTGGTTTGTGAACAGGAGGGCTGACAGGTACTGGTTTGTGAACAGGAAGGCTGACAGATACTGGTTTGTGAACAGGAGGGCTGACAGATACTGGTTTGTGAACAGGAGGGCTGACAGACACTGGTTTGTGAACAGGAGGGCTGACAGACACTGGTTTGTGAACAGGAGGGCTGACAGACACTGACTGGAGGGTTGGTTTATGGCATTTCCCCTCTCCGAGGCAGTACAACTTTAAACAGGGCAGCAAATCTGTGTCTCCCAAACCTACTGACCTCAGCTTGCCTTTGACTAGGACTAGGCAGTGAACATCTGTAGTATTGAATCATTTAGTAAAAGCTGAGCATAGTATAAAACACTAATGGAAACTTACAGGGCAGCAGTGAGCACTAGGAAGGCTACCGTGGAAAGATGGAAATTACCCAGAAGTCTCCATTCATTTTTGCATATTGCCCATCATGGAAGGAGTGTCATCACACTGCATTCTGGGAAACTACATTCTCAGTTTGTAACCAATCAGATGAATTTGGGATATTACAAAAATGTGGAGCCAGACTGATCTGCTCTAAAGGTTTCACATTTTTGTAAGTACCAGTTAATATCTTTACAAAAATACAAGATGTCAGTGTTTTGTATTGCACAGAGCTGTGCTAATATCAGGGTTCACTTTATTATCCTCCCCCTACACCTCTGCACCATGTTGTTTCTATAAGTGTAACTAAATAAACATGCAACTTTAATAAGTGTAATAGTTACAAAGGGCAAAGAGACAACTCTGTCTGTCCATCTATATACAGTATTTTACTTATAGTGAAACATGTAGCGACACCTATTAAAAACAAATACAGCATGAATGGATGAATTAGAATTAATGCTGTTTAATTGCTTTCTCTTTAAAATCAGTACAGCCCTGTTCACCAAGGGACAAACTCGTCTTAATAGTGAAGCAATATAGTTGCGTGGATGTAGTGAAGGGTTTGCGCTGGGTTTTTCGCGGTTTAGCGTCATTTGCGCTGGTGCCAAAAATTTTGCGAAGTTACATGGCGCTAGCGATGCAATATTACTTACGTCAGTATGTGAGTCAGTTTCTTGCGTGTGTCTTTTCGCCAGGATTTTGGAAGCGTAGAAAATGACGCTACATTATTCGCGCACTCCATAGCGTTACACACGTGCAACTGCTCTTAGCTCCTCAATTGCGGCAATTGGACATCCTAGAAATTTCGCGAGAAACCTTTGATTACGCGTATTACTTCCTACGTTGGAAAGGTGGAACACCAATGCTGTGTAAGGGGATTGGCTAGAAAATGGGTCATGCGCAGTTCTTGGATTTGCATTGTTATTTATCAGATTCTCAAAATGTTTGTTGTTTCTGTGTCTTTGGCTTGTTCCCCTTATGCGGTGTCTCATCCTGGCTTACTGCATATGTTGTTAATGATAAATTATTTACATGAGTTTGATATTATGTAGCACATACGGTAATCAGATATGTAATGTTATTATAATATACCTCTGTAGTGGATATCTATGGGAGGAGCTGTAAGATAATAGATCTTAGATATCCACTACAGAGGTATATTATAATAACATTACATATCTGATTATGTGCTACTTAATATGAAACTAATGTAAATAATTTATCACTTACAACATATGCAGTAAGCCAGGATGAGAGTCCGCATAATGGGAAGAAGCCAAAGACACCGAAACAACAAACATTTTGAGAATCTGAAAAATAACAATGCAAATCCAAGAACTGCGCAAGACCCATTTTCTAGCCAATCCCCTTACTTATAATCTTACAGTTCCTAGCGTAGCTGGAAAGCTGAAGGCACAAAGGGGTAGGTTATAATAAATAATGCACCCCAAACTGTAAATTAAAGGGATATTAGAAGTCACCTTTGACTTCCGTGCCTTGTATAAAAGGTAATTGGCCTGTGGCCGCGTACTTTTATATGGTCACAGAACTACTTATTGACTTATAATATCCTTATAATTGACAGTTAGGGTGCATTATCCACTCTAATATGTCCAACCAAGCACCTTATGTTATGTTAACTTTAGCTAATTGTTTGCTTTGCATGCATGTGTGAAATACTAGGAAGTAGGTATTTTCCTATCCCTGTAATTTTGGATGGTAATAGGATACACATTGCTTTACACATAGCCATTAGCTTTATATTATGTGTAACAGATAAACAAAGCATGGTTAATGTGGCATATAGATGTAAAAGTTTGGTGTGGACTTATTGGGACAGTTATGTGTTTTACTGTTGGGTACAGTAGCATTTATGTTAACATATCTGTGTGGCAAAAGCAAACAGCCAAGGTTTCAATAATCACAAAAGCAATGAAGTCTGGAGTTAACAAATTTATTACATTGCATACATTTTGTGCACAACTAATGACTGAAACATTGTGAATATTCACAGACATTGCACAAGTAGCAAATGGTATGTGTAACGTGCTATTTACTATCAAAAACTGCTTTATCATTCACTACTACAATTGACTAAGTGAAATCTATGCATTTCATACACATGTCAGATTACTGCATTTCAAGCTACCTTGGTTAATTACACTTTGTAGCAATAAACTACAACCTGAAAGTTCTGCTGCCATGTACCAATATTGGGCGCAACTAATTATTTCTGTACATGTGCATCTTTTTAAAGTGCTACATATGACCTTTCTAAATAAACCAAGAATGTTTGGAATAGTTTTACACACATAGCTTCACATCGAGATGTTTAGCAAATAAGTAGAAATAAACTCTCTCTCGTGTGATCTATCTCTCTGTCAACAGAAAGAGAAAGACATAAAGACACACAGACAGATAGATAGCTCAAGAGAGAGAGAGAGAAATAGACAGATATAGGGGTTTAAGTCTCTGTCACTTAGTGAAAGCCCATGTAATACCATGGGAGATACTTTTGACTTCTTTTTTGGTTTTATTTTTTACATGGTGGTGTGATAAATTTTGCCTTTAATCTCGATGAACGCATACGTGAACCTAGGACTTTTTCCATTACCTTGCAGACGCCCATAGACTGAACCTTACTTACATTGTCACTTGTGACTTTTGGACAATCTGCGATTTTATGTTCAATGGTTTGCACATTCAAGGCAGGTACCTCATAGTCAATATTGACTGTTTGGGCATATTGGTCAGCAAAGGTAACGCGATCAACGTTAGGTTTGGATGTGACCGCATTGGTCAGCTTATCTATGGAGGGGATTAATAGTTGGGCAATAGTGTTGTTAATGTTGCTAAGCTGTGTGCATACATTACTGCTAATTTTTTCAAGGCTCTGTAAGTAACTGCAACTAAAAGTATCCAGTTTATGTACAAGTTCATCGTTGGAACTGTTGTGCTTTTCCTGTTGATTTCAGGTTGGGTCACTTCTGTCTCAATGTTCTCCGTGTCAGAAAAATCCATCCCAAGAGACTCCTCCACATTCACATCTGCATCTGGAAAAAGTTCAATCTGATAATGAGCAATGTCAAAAGCTTTAAACAAAGCATGTATGTATTGTTAATGTATACATGAATGTAACATAATGTTTGTGCTTACACACCAAAACTACATGCATGGTGCATTGTTGCCAATATGTGTAGTGTGTGTGTATGTAAGGCATTTTTCTATTTAACAATATTTCTATACCAGAATGTAGGAGTGTCATCATAGTGGCTGGGCATCTTAGGCTGCCAACATGGCTATGTTGTAGCTACATCAACACTAATTACATGTGTGTCTACTCCACTTAAGAATAAAGTGTCAGGTCCCACAGCTGTTCGTGTCGATTGCCTGTGTGTCTGCCTTAATTATTGGGCATGTGTCATCATGTGTTGGAAAGCACTGTATGGTAATAAATTCAACAGCAATACAACTCCTATGTGTTTACCAGGTAAGTTGCTTGTGTCCAACTCCGATATTCCACATATTTGACTGGGGTTCAAGGTTTGCATTACTCTCTCCTCATCAACACTGAAAGCTTCAAAGGATGGTTCCCCTCCACCTGTTTTTTTGGCTTCTTTCACATTTTTTGCCATTTTTTCTTTGGTCCGCTTACGGCTGTCATGCCAATGTTTTTTTAAATCCACAATGGTTCTCACACTCACACCCAAGGCATTAATTTTGTTTTTTATTTCAGTCCATATTTTCGTCTTTGTTAAAGGGCACGTCCACCCCCAAAACTATAATCCCCCCAACTACTGGCCCCACCATGTAGTGTAGTTTAATCCTTACCTCACATCCCAGCTCCATATGGTTCTCCTGTAGTCCCCCCCCAAAGTCCCAAAAACTGCCCACCAGGAGGCTAGCAGGTCCAAATAGGACACTGCCTGCTACCTGGCCTCCCGGAGATCTTTGCCATGCGTATTGCATCCCTTCTCCCCCCTCCCTCTCCTTCTGCTATCCCTCCCCCTAGCGTTAACCCCCTTTTATACACTATTCCCCCATGTCTCCCAGCCCCAACCGCATATTTTTTATTTTTAGAAAGCTCCCCAATCTTTTACTTACCTCTCCGCTTTCCTACGTGGAAGTGAGCTGCCGGCAGCCGCGTCCGTGATTGGCTGCCACTCAGCCAATCACAGACGTGGCTGCCGGTCCCGCCCCTCTGCTTGCATTTCCTCGCAAGCAGAGGGCCGGGAGCGCGGCGCAGGAAAGAGGGGAGGTAAGTAGAGTTTGGGGGGCTTTCTAAAAAAAAAAATAATGCAGTTGGAGCTGGGAGCCCAGGGGGGATCGTATATAAAAAAATCGATTTTAGGGTGGACATACCCTTTAATAATGATGTTTTCTGAGACATATCCCCAAAGAGCTGTCGCTAGTATTTGTGAACCTGCAACAAAGTAATGTACATTATTTCCATGCTGTGTTGTATGTTACATGTCCATAGTTTTGGTCATATATTAATCTCCCTGATTGAGTGCGCAAATGAGTATGATGGTAAAATTGGCAATGATGTGTCATTATGTTTGGTGCATGTGAGAGCTGTGACTGTCATGCAAGACTGCAGTTAATTAAGCAATGTTTTTGCCCTTCGTCTAAGTTGTGCCAATTGGTGAGTTTAATTTGCTTCCATCATATATGTACAAATAGTTTTAGTATAGATGTATGCATGTGAACCTCCTCATTCGTTGAGTTGCTATATCGTTTATAATCAGTTACATTTAATTTAGTACCACGGCAGTTGTTTAGCTACATGTTTCTTTTATCAGTCATTCTGAATTGAGAAAGGCGGTTTTCTGAGTAGTGCAAACAATTAGGCAAACAAATAGTAATTGCAGTATTAGTAGCGTCAATCTGCAAAGTTCTACGTGCATATTGTGACAATCCCATACATATTAATGTATTGGTGAAAGAATGCTTTGGCCTACTCTATGTAAATATGTACGTTTCCGTAATCTTCCAATGAGATGGTGGTACTTAGTAATTGGCTTTTTTGTATGTGATATACCTGAATATGTTTATTGTGTTAGGAAAGTACACAAGGGAGATTAATTAAAAGTTCTTATCGTTGACAATGTTGCGTATTTTGCAACATCCAATCCGGTGTTAGCTTTCAAATGTGAAATAAGACCAGATTGTTTGAGGCCAAATTAGCACTGTTTGTATCAATAACAATTGTTTGAATACCATTGTAAGGCATGAGCTTTATTACCTGGGTAGTTAATATTTCAATTTCTTGCGAGGTGAAGCGTTGCTTTCTACTTCTTTTGGCTCCTTCGGTAGACTTTTCCTTAGATTTAGAGTTGTTACTGTATGAAGGTTCTGCTGGGTCGTCGTCAAAATCATTATCAGAAGCAATAATTTGGCTATCAGTTGTGGCTTCCGGTGTGGGGTCACACATGGTAACTATACCTTTTAGAGGGATCTGGTTTGTTTGTAGAAATGTTTGGAAAGGTCCATACAAATCAGGTGTGAGAATATATCGCACATCTTCCATAATTTATTCGCATATATATGACACAGCACTTGCGAAGAAATATTAGAAAAGTCGTCAATCCGCCTCCTTCAGTGTGAGAGACTAATCACGTGATGTGCGACAATTCCCACGCACAATGCTCCTCATACATTCGCATGCGCAGTCTATGTACCTGTATGTTCCCGCACTTTTTGCTCCGTGAACTTTCGCACACGCCTAAAACTTCGCTCTGGTGTTGGTGGCTCGACCACCCAGAGAACTTGATACCTCTACCAATATACAGTTGATGTCCTCCTCACTACATCATGCATTAATGTTTTGGATCATGTTTGGTTCCTTCAAGCTGTACATGTGTTCCATGTCATTCTGCAATATTAACCTGCTAATATAATAGTCATATTATATATAGTATATAGTTATTTATATAGTATATAGTTTTCTGCAATGGAAGTTGTATTTCCTACTATCCTTTTGTATAGGTTACAAAAAAGGCAAAGGGATCTTCCACATGCCACGCATGTTCCCCGGGCAAAACGCAAGTTTGCAGTACGTGTTTCTCTACAGAATTTGACTGAGATGGAAATTATTGGACGCTACAGATTGAATAGTGAGCAAATTTATGTTCTATATGGTCATATTCAAAAGAATATTGACCCTGTCAACAAGCGCAACAATGCAGTCCCTGGTATGGTACGTCTGCTATGCTGTTTGCATTTTTTTGCTTCAGGCTCTTTCCAGTGAACCGTTGCCATTGTAGGAGGCATCAATCAAGGAACTTTTAGCAGGAACCTTGATATTGTTGTTAAAGCACAACTTACCCAGTGCAAGCGATATATACACTACCCATCTTATGACCAATCTCTGGCTGCATTAAAAGCTGGTTTTATAAGTTTGCTGAATTCCCTAATGTGGTCGGGGCAATTGACTGCACGCATGTAGCTTTATCACCACCCAAAGAAGAGGAAGAAATCTATCGTAATCGCAAAAGATTTCACTCAATCAATGTCCAAGTTATTTGTTCTCATGACCTAAAGATATTGGATGTAGTAGCCAAGTTTCCAGGCACAACACACGATGATTTATTTTGCGAAACTCTAGTATCTGGGATCGTTTTCAATCTGGAGAATTTGGAGATGGTTGGATGATAGGTAAATAATTATTGTTACATTCATTCTATTGGTCATTTCTTGCAGTCATTTTGTAAGTCTCAATGGTCACACCACTAACACACATCAAGTGCCTCTGTGCTTTACAATAATGCTACATCTGTGACAAAACATCCATTTTGGTCACCTCCGTTCACATTCGAGATATCTGCCCATTTTGTTTTAACCTCAGTTCTAGATAGTATGCCTGTGTCCTGTCTATTTAAACATGCCCTCCCAAAGGTTAGGCAGAAATGGAGTCTGCAGCATGTGCAGAGGACATATTAGGCTTTCTATAGACAAGAGCATGCACAGAATGATAATGTCAATGTAACTCCAAAAATAGTTTTCTCAGGCAAGCTAAGTACCATTGAGTCCCAAAATCAATTATAATGTACCCCAAATTTTAATGTCAACTCCATCAAGGTGTGTGTGTGTGTGCGCCTTTGTGGGATGTTAATTACACTTAATAGGCTGTAGTGCTACATAGGGTACCAAATACCACACTCACCCTCAATGTCACCAACTGTGTATATACACAGACGAATATGGCTAGTAAACAGCTTTGATCCTTTCTACATGTTGTGTGGCAGAGTGTCTATTTTCTAAATGGACAGTTAGAAAGTGGCCAGCTGGAACACACACGTCCCAAATGCTCTATCCACTTTATGTAAAAGAATCCATAGTAACAATACAGCTGAATAAAAATGTACATGTAGGATTAGTGACACATAATTATATGATGTGGGTGATTTATAGAAACAAAGTTGTCAGCATTTTACATGTCGTTTAATATGCTGTGAATATTTTTTTTAGGAGACAGTGGATACTCCCTTTCACCATGGCACATGACACCCAGGCAAAACCCACATACAGAGGGAGAAATTAAATACAACTACAGTCACATTCGAACACGTAATGTGGTTGAAAGAACTTTTGGATTGCTAAAGAGCCGTTTCAGGTGTCCAGATCGGTCAGGAGGAACTTTACTATATAGTCCGGAGAAGGTGTGCCAAACAATTGTCTGTTGTGCTATTTTGCAAAACATTGCGATATCCAATCGGATTCCACATGAAATTTCTCCAGATCTGTCCTCTGAAATAGATAATGGAATCCATATGCATGGAGAGGAGGATATGCAGGGTAGACATGCACGTAGCAATCTTATTATGACTCATTTCATGTAGCCTGCCACTGTATGGATGCCACTTATGATGGTTAATAGTCCACTTATAATGTCCTGGCTGTCAATAGTAATGCTCCCTATCGAACTGTACCCCACTTGGTTAATGTGATCGTTAGGCCATACAAAATGTCATGAAAATAAACATAAATTAAAAAAAATCTAGACGACTAAATACATTCAGGGAGATTCAATAAAAGTTATTACAATTTAAAATGGTGCTAAATTCGAGCCAACCAATTAGATCTTGTTTAACATTTGAAAGCCAACATCTGATTGGTTGGTGGCAAATTAGTTGCATTTTTAAGGAAAATAATTTTTATTGAATACACCTGAGTGTGTTTGCAAATACAGTAGTGTACTTTACAATCTTACTTGGCAGTAGGTGGACGTAAGAGTCTTGAACATGTACGGTAAGTATTAGCTAAAGGGTAAAGAAGTTGCCATAATAAACCTGCTATACCACTGATATTCACACCATATTCCTCTGTATGTAAAGGCATTTAAACTTAAGGAAGAACCTCACCTTGTCATTGCAACAAGAAAGGCACAATCTTGACATTACAAATGGAACATACATACACACATCTATACTAATAAAAGGCAAAGCCCTCACTCACTCACTCATCACTAATTCTCCAACTTGCTGTGGAGGCAGACGGCTTAAATTTGGCAGGCTCATTCATTGCACCTTACTTACAAAAGTTAAGCAGGTTTCGTTTCGAAATTCCACCTGTAACGGTGAGTATCTGACATTGCACAGACTTATGGTTACCTAGCTTACAAGCTATACAAATCTATATGGTTGGTCCGATTTCAACCAAATTTTGTATGCATATACTCCTTTACCAGTAAAAGGTTAACGAAATATTTTTTTTTAGGGTGGGGGTGAATGGGGGGGGAATAGAATTTTGAACTGCTGCACACTAACAGCTGGACCGATTTTTACCAAAATTTCAGGGTGTGTGCGGGGACTGGCTGAGGTGTAAGGGTAAGGGTTTGGAGGGTGGACAGAGAGGAATAGTGGGGGGTATTGGGGGCGGACGGGGAGGGGTGGTGGGAGTTATTTTCACCAAAATTTCGTAGCTGAATAAAAAATATAATATTAAAGTTAATGAGTGTTGCATAATCGTAAAGCTTATTGGATTGTCTTTCTTTAATATATCAAGTGCCGAGTGATTACAGCAATCTTGATACATTATTGCTTTCTTACTAAAAAGGTTATTTGAATACAGCTCCGCTGTGAAGCGCGGGTATTTTGCTAGTTGACAATAAAGTGCAAATAAGATATGAAAATCATGCCACTTTTTTGTTAGTGTGTTTGGTAGAATTCCAAAATAATAGTTAGATATTTATATGTGACCAGATGACATGTTCTAACAGAAGACACATTTTAGAACATGATTATTTATTTTGCTATGCACAGTAGCAATGTAACATTGCATAGCTATATGCATGTAAGCAACATTATCCAATTGACACTTTGAAATTATTCTTAATAATGACTGACATTCAATGACACATTATCAATGGTATGTTGTATGCATCATGCAGCCTTCTATGCTGCTACATTAATCAACATTAGCACTACAAGGTATATTTTAGTGTGAATGTGTCACAATGCCATCTGCTTACAAATACGCTTCTGTGACACTCAATGACTACATTACAGTGCTATCGACACCACACAAAAGATTACTGACTTGGATTCAAATGTAATAAAACTAGATATTGGCATAGTATTTCTGACTGATGGTGGCCATATATATCAATTTAGATTACATTTCCTGCTTGAGGTAGGGAATTAGTTTATTACACTCGATGTGTAATAAAGTCCATCCGAGGGACTACAAATGTAATGGGCAGTTAGCTTGCTCCTGGATTAATTAACTTTGCCATAGACCTACAACAAAGGGCATTATATGGTGAAACGCTTTACACCTACAGAATGGTTCTGACATGATTATATGTTTTTTTTTATCCAAAAAAGCAAAGCATGTTTTTGGACTAGATACCAAGTGCTAAAGTAGCTTTTATATTATAGTGAATGGGTGTGTCAAGGCAAGGTGGTGGAAATGTCACTTAGGTTCTCATGTGTATGGGCAGCTGTGTTATGGTTAACATTGATGGTCTTTTGTGTAGTGCCAATAAGATTCAAACATTTGCAGGGTAATGGACATTGGTATGATAGTGCCAAATAAAAAGGCATCATTAAGTACTGGGAATTTTAACAATTGTATAGCAATAAAACAGTTTACACATCATAACAGTCATATATAACTTAACACTCATTTAACATTATCAAACCATCTAAAAGAATGTTCAAACACAAGCACCTAATGTTGGAACATAATTGTTTGTAAGGTTACATTGCGTAAAAACATATAACATGTTGTAGAATCTAGATCAACAAGGGGTGTGGCCAGGTAATAACAGTGTGCAGTTAAGTAAATGTATATTCTCATCTAGGTGACCCTGCCTAATTTATAGGAGGGAAATTGAAGAGATAATTTGCAGTGATGTGACAATATTGTTTTGGGTACATCTTTTACGCAACATAAACACCTGTGACACTACATAACTGAGACAAGATTATTAATCAATTGCAAAGGGTTTTTTGGAACATTTGTGTTGTGCACATGCTTGTATGAAAGAAAACATGATTGCTTACATATGATGTATGGCAAAAATATGGCAGCCAAATAAGGCATTAATGTTAGATATGCTGATAGATTTCAGACATAGCTAGCAAGCACTGTCAGAATGATATGTCAAACCACATGCAGAGTTCTGTGTCAATTACAGGAGAAAGAGCAGATATATGTATTACCTGGCCAAACCTTGTTACCCTCACACAGCGTTAGAACATACACACTAAAACAATAACATTTTCCACATGTCCATATGTTCTTGGGCTACTCTTGCTTTTTTAAAAACATAGATTTGAAACACTGAAAGGAGGATGGTAATTTGTGCATATCGCGTTCCAAACATGCAAATAATTCTTGCTCTTTAACAGAGTGTGAAGGAGTTTCTTTCAGCAACACATCCCTAGGTTCTGTATGCTGTGGGGTGGAAACTACTTCCTCAGTAATCAGATAACTCAGCCTGGTGTGGTATTTATCTGTAAAAACAGTGGGAAATGTCACTTACCAATACAATTACATTATATAAGGATACGTACGCTGTTAGGAAAACTGCTACATGGCTGCTCATGCAATTCACAACATGAATGGATGTTAGATTACCTATTTACACAAGGGTCCATATACCAGATAACTATGTTTCTCGACTATCTATAGACTATCATTACACACATATACTCTGCCATACTTTTTAATTCAGATATGTACAGTGAAAGAACATTGCACATGATAGTTACATGTTGCATAAACTGAACACCTTATATACTGTGTGTGTCAAAAATATAGGTGGAAAGATAAGTTATTTTTGCCACTTGACATTTTAATATTTGCCACTCAAATTCTCTATAGTCTTGTGTACGCCATCACAAGCATACTCTAGCAATTCTTGAGTCAACAAACCTTTGTGTTTGCTAATATTAATTGTTTAAGTATGTTTACAATTAGCCATCTTCTGGTGACTTGCAATATGTGCACCTTTACCACTTTTCTTGGCCAAATTTGTGTTACTACTAGCAACAAAGGGAGCCATTACACTCTTCGCTTTTGGCTTGGCTTTATGTTTCTTTATGTCTAAAAATAATAACAATATGAGTATAACTATTAATAACATTGAGAGTAAATGGAGGGCTATTCCACACATTACAAACCTACCAAAATTCACCACTCATACAACATGTCAATTGTACTGCCCTCGCTGCACTGTACTGAGTGTGTGCAACTAGACAGTCAGCTAAACAATAATCAGAATCTTCAATAAACAGAAGAGGTTGCTTTCTTGTAATGTTTACTGGTCAATTCTATAGATTACAGAAATTCTTTGTGAAAAGACAAGTGATCTCTAAGCTTTAGGTAAGAAGTTTGGTACACCATGAGGATAGATCACCAACATGGAGGCTGACCTTGCTAGACATTCAACTTCCTGGTCCTGTAGCTATAAACTTTATTGATAACTTTACAACTGTATTACCTAGTTGCAATAATGAGACTGGACTATAGGTGGCAACATACAGATGAATACACTAACACATATGATTTAACATAATCTACCTAGAAGGCAGCACAGTCCCTGCTTGGCATAATATGTTATTCCACTATAATTCTAACATAACAATACAAAATACATATTGTGCTGACAACTCTAACTAGTCTCTGTAAGAAGAACTATTATATCGGTAACTGGTCTCAAATAAACTTTAGAAGTTCCTTGCTTAACAACTTTTACATCTAATGTCCTGACTCTACCATCTGTGCTTGGCAATGTATTAAGAACAAGTTATCTTTTATCAACACAACATCTCCTACTTTAACACTTGGCCTTTCTTGGGTCCATTTTCTGCGACTTTGTAATGTGGACAGGTATTCCCTTCTCCATCTTTTCCTGAACGTGTCAGCCAGACTTTGCACTTGTTTCCATTGCTTTACATGAAGCTCCTGTGTTTTGTAGCTACCAGAAGGAGCTAACAAAGGGTTTACCTTTTGAGTCAATAACATGGAAGGAGTTAGAACCATGTGTCAGAGTCTGTAGATACTGGTACCAAGGGTCTTGCATTTATGAAAGCCATGACTTCTGCCATGAAAGTACTTAAAGTCTTATGGGTCAGATGAAGAGGTTTAGCTTGGAGTAACATTGCATCCAAAACACCTTTAGCTACACCTATCAGTCTTTCCCAAACCCCACCCATGTGAGATGAGTGTGCGGATTAAAGATCCACATCTCTCGTATCTCTGTGTCATTCATGCAAATATTTAGTTCTTTACAAGCTCCCATAAAGTTCGTACCTCTATCAGAACAAAGTAATTTGGCTGGGCCGCGAATAGAAAAGAATCTTCTTAAAGCATGTACAGTATATTTTATCTTCTGCATACACTATATTTCAGAACAAAAAAAAAAAAAAAAATAACAACAACTTAATTTAAGGTACCTTAAATTTGCACGCACAAAATATATTGTTTTAACAAAGACATCATCTATAAGACTGAATATGAAGGTCTTGTTTGGGATCTGTTATCGATATACCAGTATTCCCAGTTTTTATAAAACTTAGGGAAATTATTATTTACTATATAAAACATTTTTTCATATTGCATATTTGTTGTCAGGTTAGTTATTATGTCCTGTAGTTTAGGAACATTAGTTGATAACCAGTTTTTGGCAATTTTATTTTGAGTTATGGTGATAGTATGATAAATTATCGTCCTTTGTTCTATGGGGAATAGATTGAGGTTGATTAATAGTAATGATAGTTCCGGTTTCATTGGGAAGGGATGTTGAAATAGATCTGCCAAGAAATTCTGTATATGAATCCACAATTCTTGTATTTTTGCGCATGACCACCAGATATGTAGGAATGTTCCTGTGTCCTTTTGGCATCTCCAACACAAAGGTGAGTATGTGGGAAACCATTTTTCTAAAATTTCTGGGGTTCTGTGATATCTGTATGTAATTTTCCTTGACATTTCCCAATGTTATACACATTTAGACAGCTGAAAAGGTATTGATAGAGCATCTTGCCATTGTTCATTTGTAAATGATTGGTTAAGATCAGATTCCCATTTTTGTGACCAACTCATAGATTCTATTACATCTTTCTTTTCTATAGCTATATAAAATATTTTGATTGTTTTAGGTTTTAACAGTAGTTCCAATGGATATTCTATATATTCTGGTTCAAAATTTACATTGATATATGCATTTCTGGACAGATAAGATAATATCTGTATATGTTTGTAATATTCTGTTGTAGGCATGTGGAGGTGCATTTTTAGATTTAAACAACCTGTGTGTTCTGTCCAATTAAGTGCTAATTGGAGGATTATTTGGTAGGATGATCTCTAGCAGTTCTTGCACATATTGTTCCAGTGCTTTAGTTTCACTTTCATTTTCATTTTGTGAAATGGAGTCACTTTTGACTTTTGTGTAAAGATTTGTTGGTGAGATATTATCTTTGTTTGTGAGATCTATTTCCTGATCTTCATGTATTATAATATCATGTGTAGGAGAGGAAATTTGCTTACTTTTGCTGATCATAGATTCATCTGGTGAAATTGAGCAATCCTCCTCACTGCTTGCCACTTCCAGCATTTGTATTGAATCCATATGTTTTTGTTTGTTTGTTTTTTTCATTCCAGTTTTCTTTCTCCCCATTCTAGGTTTATCAGACTCACTTTTGGAGAGTTTTCCAGCCCTGTAAGTGGGTCTAAAGTGGAGTTTTACATGGCAGCTTCCAGGAGCTCTCAGTCCATGCGACTGCTCTCTGGGACTGCTCCGTTATCCTCTGTGTTTAGATCCAAAATTTGCCCACTTTTCTTGAAGGTTGTATGGTAACTTTTCCAATATGGGGTTATTACCGCAGGCAGATCTAGATATGCGAGTCCCTGGTAAGTAACCTTCCTCTTTGGCACACTCTATTTTATAAGATGTCACCAGTTCCGTAATCGACATTATCTTTATTGCTAATTTGGGGAAAAGTTCTAGTGTTTCATTTAGCGCCTTGTTACCTCTGGTGCTCCATATTTTCTTCTAATCTTTGCCAAGGTCATATTGAGTCCTGCTGCAGGATTAAATATATGTACTCTGCGCATTCTTTTCGCATATTTACCGGACTCCACACCAAGCCATTTTATCATTAAGTCTAGCACCTCATGCTGATAAAGTTAGGTCTCTAATGGCATTAGAAAGGGAGGACTTCCATGGCCAGTAATTTTCTGGGCAATCATCAAACGTGAGGAATCCAGAGTTAACCACTTCTACTACGAATAAGGTATTTGTGACGTCCTGTGCGCTCTTGTTCTCAGCTATGTAGCTCTTATACAGAGGTAGTGAAAATCCTCATTTTTGATTCGGGGAGGAAATTTGACATTGGTCTGATGCTATTGGACTCATAAGCTTGATTTGGTACATAAAGGCCTTTGGTTTATTGTCAGCTTGTTCACTTTTAGGAGATGATCATTTGCCTGCGTGATAGTGAGTTTCTGAATGTGTCACTTGTGCGTTTCTGCAGAGGAAGAAAGAGGTTTTCTGGAACTTTGGACTTACAGGCTCTCTCACTAAGATTGATTGCTTCTGTGTATGTTGCTGCTTTCTGCTGCAGCAGCAGCAGCTACTCTCTTCTGGACACTGAAGAATTGGCATTTTTGCTTCTAGTTCTACTTTTTCTTGCATTATTTTTGCTTACTTTTCGGCAAATGCTAGTTGCACATGTGCCGCTTCTGCTTTGGCACGTGCTTTAATTGCCAGGGAACTCCTTGAAGATAGTTTACTAGATCGTGAAGATTGGTGCTATGTGACCAGGCATCATCCTGCCGCCACTGGGGTTTTTCTCCCTGCCATGCTGTGTCACAGGCGCGTATCCTCACTTATATTTCTGTCCCTGATCTCAGGCTCATGTTGCTGTGCAGTGACTCTGTATAAGCCTGTTGCTTTTGTCTTTTACTGTAGCCCTCGCGGCACTGTTACTGAGTGTGTGAACTAAACAGTCAGCTAAACAATAATCAGAATCTTCAATAAACAGAAGAGGTTGCTTTCTTGTAAGTTTACTGGTACAATTATATGATTACAGAAATTCTTGTGAAAAGACAAGTGATCTCTAAGCTTAGGTAAGAAGTTTGGTACACCATGAGGATAGATCACCAACATGGAGGCTGACCTTGCTAGACATTCAACTTCCTGGTCCTGTAGCTATAAACTTTATTGATAACTTTACAACTGTATTACCTAGTTGCAATAATGAGACTGGACTATAGGTGGCAACATACAGATGAATACACTAACACATATGATTTAACATAATCTACCTAGGAGGCAGCACATCAATAGATAGACAAACGGTATGATGTCCCTGCATAGCAGAACAGGTTCCAAAAGAAAATAACAGTAATAGCAATTTAGCAGTTTGACATTATCTTATCCTAACAATTCCTTATGAAGTAAAACCTTGTAAAATGTCCATCTAATTTATTGTTAGACATTTGTTTGGGTGCTGTCCACCCTCCTAAAAGGCTGCAAAAGAGATAGACATCATACCTGCTAAAGGAGTCTTGACAATTCCTGGTTATGTACACAATGTGAATTTGCTACTCTGATGATGTGGGGAAGGTTGATACGGATAAGCACAGCAGTCCAAAGAGCAGTGTGGAGCGAAGAATGATGTAAGCAAGCAATATAAGAAAACTTACAAATGCAAATAATGGTGATAATTCTTGCCACAACAAACTAATATTACTTATAATATAAAAGCTGCCCCATTTTATACCATATCAACTTGTATAACATTGCCATGCAACAGGAAAATGTCATAAAAGTTAATATTGTTTTAACTATAGGTAATTTATACTGACCCAATCATAAGTTAGGTTTTCAAGGACTAGAAATATTTGATTACTTAAGGCAAAAATTAGCACCATTGTTAACAATAATTATTCTATTCCATCCATGCTCTTTGCATGTTAATCAAAGGCTACTTGGACATAGGATACTACATTATTGTGCCTGATGTGATGTTTAACAAATCGTACATTTGTCAGTAAGCCTGCCACATGTAAACACACCTACATGTTACGACATTAGCAAATAAAATCAAATTCTGCCAATTACTTAAGTAATGTATCATCACACTGATTTACTTACCATTCTCAGATGTCTGCAGCATGTGGACAAACTTGTGTTTCTCCCTTCTTTTTAAATCACTGTATCTCTTCTGCAACTGTTGGACATTTCTTGATATTCCAAACTTCTGAAACATCCTATGGCTTAATTGTTTCATCAATTGTAGTTTACGAAAGGTGCAGTGCCGTCTCGCTAATGAGCCAAAATGAGACAATGATGCAGAGCGGCATCATGTCTCAGGCTCAAAAAAGCGGCCTTTTTCTCCGATTTTTTTTAAATTTTTATTGCTGCCCTGCCTCATGCCTGCTGCGGCGCTGCCGCCTGCCAGGCCAGCAGGTGCAACAACAAGTTGCTTACGTCCCCACCCGCCCGTCCGCACCACGCTCCGGTTACCTGGCTGTGCCTGTGATGTCTGTGACACTGACAGCCTGCCTGCCTTGCTGAGCCAGTCAGCCGGAGGAGAAAGAACTGGTGCTGCGCTACTGCGCAGCCGGGCGCCGGCTGCGCTCATGATGATGCACTGGCTCTGGCTGTCTGGCTGCTAGAGGCCGCCGGTCGCCGGACTTGAATGTAGGAGGAGCCGAGGAGCAGTAGTGGTTGTGGTTGTAGCGCACCGCGCGCGCCAGTGAAAGTTGGGTGGGGGCGGGGTGTGTGGCTGTGATCAGCTGGGAGCCTAGGACAATAGGATCATAGAAGCACCGAGCACATTAGCACTTGCAAGTTGCAATTGTAATGCAGATTAGGAGCTGCTGCTGGCTGTTGCCAGATCTTCTGTCACCTCACCATATAGAGGCCACTTGTAGTTTTAATTAAGGCATGTGAGAGAGAGAGAGAACAGAGACTGTAGAAGAGAGAGTAGAGGATAGAGACTGTAGGAGAGTGTGTGAGAGATAGAGGATAGAGACTGCTGGAGAGAGGGGGGATGTGAGAAATAGAAAACAGAGACTGCAGAATAGTGAGATATAGGAGGGTGTGTGTAAGAGATAGACTGCAAGAGAGAGAGAGAGAGGTTAGAGACTGTAGGAGAATGTGTGTAAGAGATAAAGGATAGAGACTGCAGGAGAGAGAGAATGTGAGAGAGATAGAGGATAGAGACTGCAGGAGAGTGAGAGAGAATGTGTAGGACCTTTACCATCTGTTCTCACTGTATGGGACCTTTACTATTTGTTCTCACTGTATGGGACCTTTCCTGTCTGTTCTCACTGTATGGGCAGGGCCGTCTCGCTAATGAGCCACATGAGACAATCGTAGCAGAGCGGCACTTTGTCTCTGTGGCTCAAAAGCGGCATTTCAAAGTTTTTTTTAAAAAATACAAAAAACGATCTAACTGGGCCGGCGCCGGGTGGAGAGGGAGGAAGCGCCGCATGTGAGAGGCGGAGCTTCCTTAAGGACCCTTCAATGTGCGCCCGCAGCGCCAACCCCGAGTCCCCGACATCCACAGACCACTAAGTACAACTACTTCATACCCTGTAACTTTGTAAGTGCCCCGTGCCCAGCCCGCATACACTGGTCCGGACTGCCTCTGCCTTGTCTGAGGATGAGGAACGAACAGGTCCGGTGACCGGATCTCTTCTCGGCTTCTGCTCCCTGCTGCTCTGAGTCCTGCCCACCAGTGCCCGTGGCCTGCCTGCTGCTGTGTGTCCCATCGGGCTGGGGAAGGAAGGTGAGCGGGGAAGTCGTTATGGGGGCCAACTTGGGCTGGCACAAGAAATTACTCAGGGGAGGGAGCCTCATGTTCTTCATACTCCACTCCATAGCATACTGGGAATTGTAGTCCCATCTGGGACTACCATTTTACCCATGATCCTCCCCCAGATACAATCATCCTCCAGTGTAGGGGGCCCCAGCCTGAAGAACATGAGGCTCCCTCCCCTGAGTAATTTCTAGGGGGTCATCTACTGCCCCTCCCCTGTACCACCACCCCAGGGTATGTACAGTATGGGAGAGAGTGTGTATGTACAGTATGGGAGAGAGTGTGTATGTACAGTATGTGTGAGACGGTGTGTATGTACAGTATGTGTGAGACGGTGTGTATGTACAGTATGGGAGAGAGAGTGTGTATGTACAGTATGTGTGAGAGTGTGTATGTACAGTATGTGTGAGGAGAGAGTGTATGTACAGTATGTGTGAGAGAGTGTATGTACAGTATGGGAGAGAGAGTGTGTATATACAGTATGGGAGAGAGTGTGTATATACAGTATGTGTAAGAGAGTGTGTATGTACAGTATTGGAGAGAGTGTGTATGTGCAGTATGTGTGAGAGAGTGTGTATGTACGTTATGTGAGAGTGTGTATGTACAGTATGTGAGAGAGAGTTTATGTACAGTATGTGTGAGAGGCTGTGTATGTACAGTATGGGAGAGAGTGTGTATATACAGTATGTGTAAGAGAGTGTGTATGTACAGTATTGGAGAGAGTGTGTATGTACAGTATGTGTGAGAGAGTGTGTATATACAGTATGTGTAAGAGTGTGTATCCTGGCTGCTCTTTTTTATAGGAAAGGAAAGGGCCAGGTCTTACTGCAGAATTTTTTTTTTTAATGACTGGTTTGCTAGTTAGATTGGAGTGGTGGGGAGAAATAGATACACACACATTGGGACACACATGGACATACACATAGGCACACATAGAAACGTACATAGAAAAACACATGGACACAACCACATGCATTAAAGGGGAGTTACCCTCTGAATGACTTTTTCCCCTACCTTAATGTATCTCAGTAATACTGGTAACAAGCAGGGCCATCTCGCTAATGTACCCATGGGAATCTACTTCCGCGTATGGCCCATTTACTACGTGACGCCGACATCATCACATAGTGATGTCTGACGTCACTCTCTAGGACCGTCCATTGCGGGGCGATCTACAAAGCCTGGTGGCTGTCTGATGCGGCACGAGGAAGGCAGCCTCTAGGACCTAGCGTAAGTGTATCGATCTTCCAGCGACAGAAAGTGGTGTGTATGTGTGCTAACCCTAAATCAAAGTTTTGCCAATGATTTTACCTGTATCTGTGTGACAACTATTTATATGTTTGTGCCAATGTTTCCAGATGGGTGCCAACCATTTATTAGAGTCGGGTGCCAACTCTTTATCAGAGTTTGGCCAATGATTTCACCAGTATCTGTGTGCAAACCATTTATGAATTTTGCCACTGATTTTACCATTATCTGTGTTCCAACCATTTATTAGCATCTGAGTGCCATCCCTTTATCAGAGTTTGTGCCACTGATTTTACCAGTTTTGTGTTCCAACCATTTATTAGAGTCTGGCTGCAAACCATTTATCAGAGTTTGTGCTGCAGATTTTACTAATATCTGTGTGCCAACCATTTATTAGAGTCTGGTGCCAACTATTTATCAGAGTTTTTGCCAACGATTTTACCAGATTGGTGGGCCAACCATTTAGGTGTGAGAGAGGGTGTATGTACAGTATGCAGAGAGAGAAGGGTGTGTGAGAGATAGAGGATAGATATGTATGGGACCTTTACTGTCTGTTTTCACCATATGGGACCTTTACTGTCTGCTCTCACTGTATGGGACCTTTACTGTCTGTTCTCACTGTATGGGATCTTTACTGTCTGTTCTCACTGTATGGGACCTTTACCGTCTGTTCTACTGTATGGGACCTTTACGGTCTGTTCTCACTGTATGGACCTTACGGTCTGTTCTCACTGTATGGGACCTTTACGGTTGTTCTCACTGTATGGATCTTTACTGTCTGTTCTCACTGTAGGGACCTTTACGGTCTGTTCTCACTGTTGGGACTTTACGGTCTGTTCTCACTGTATGGGACCTTTACGGTCTGTTTACTGTATGGGATTTTTACGGTCTGTTCTCAATGTATGGGATCTTTACGGTCTGTTCTCACTGTATGGGATCTTTACAGTCTGTTCTCACGTTGATCTTACAGTCTGTCTACTGTATGGGACCTTTACTGTCTGTTCTCACTGTGTGGGACCTTTACTGTCTGTTCTCACTGTATGGGACCTTTACTGTCTGTTCTCACTGTATGGGACCTTTACTGTCTGTTCTCACTGTACATGTGTTAGATATGTGAAAGGCATTTCTATGGTTAGATAGCTTTAGATAGTTTGTTAGGTTAGGCTAGGTTAGACTAGTTAGGTAAGTTAGGGCCTATTAAAAGAACCTTGACGTGGTGGCAGGTTATTTTGGGAAAATGTTTATTCTTCTGTTATTATGGTGTTGATTATTGTCTATTTAAAGAAAATGTACAAATAAATGGTGCCAAGTTCAAAATGACAAAATGGCTAGCCGCACTCCCACCGTCAAAGCCCCGCCCACGCACAAGCCACACCCACACACAAGCCACACCCACAAACAGGCCACACCACTTGCTCCGCCGGCACATAGGCGGCAATCTGGGTTTGCCTCAGGTGGCAAAATCCCTAGAGACACCCCTGGAAAGGTGACATGCTCAACGCCACCTTTTACTTCATAACTGTGTCTATGCAGAAACTGCACCATATATTGAATCTCTCTCAGTGAATTTTTGATTCCGGGACATATTACCAACTGTAATAGGGCGTGCCACAACTTTACCTTGCTTTGATGAGTGATTAGATTTACCAGGAGATATACATGTTTAGCCCTCAAAATTGTGTATCACTGCTACTGTAGGTGCCGAGCTGGATGCTGTGCTGTGTCCTTTGATTTTGGTGTGTATAATGTGCTTGGGGCTTTCAAATTTTTCCTTTTTTCACAAACTTGGCTTCAACACGTGCTGCATATATATTTGGCGGTACCTTAACTTTCGCCATTTTTTTCCCAGTGTGTTCAATTAAATCACCCTTGCCATCTTCAACAACGATGGATTGTGAGTCTTGTTTGCTGGTAATTTCCACCTTGCTGCCCTGGGGAAGCACATCGTGTTGGAGCTGTAAAGTTTGAACGGAAAGCAAAATTTGCTAAACCATACATGAACAAACACGCAATACTTCTGTGGTATTCGTTAAAGCAACTGGTAGCAGTTGCTGAATATCTTCGTCCTGCTTCAATTCCATGCAGTCGTTGCCAACAGTTGCTACTTTTCCTTCACATGTCGACGCTCCTTGCACCGCCATCAATAGCATCCTATACCACGTGAGCAGCGTCGGAAGCGGATGTGTAATGTTGATGGCTCATGAAAAATACGCCACATAAACACGTACAACATTGACACATACGTCACACGTACGCTCACTCGCTTCTGTGTTCTCATGAAAAAGGCGCAATGCTCGCGGGATGTTCGCAAAATGACGGTAAGAACAGCACTAACTAGTTTGCGCTAATGTCCAGGCTGATGTTCCAACAAAAGTAGCGCACGCATGTTCCTACATTAACACTCCATTCTTCTTGATGCCATATTAGGTGCAAAAATGCTTACTACATTGCACATCTTTTCGGGACGCTCTAAAATCACGTAACATTACGGCCCTTAGTGCATCGGGCTGATTGTGTCCCTACTAGACCAAATGATCTGGCAACCCAGTTGTCCACTTTCGAATGCATATAAAATCTACACGCTTTAATATGGTTGGTGTTTATACGTAGGCTTCCATTTATCCATACATCATGTATTTAATAAACAGCTACATACCCTTGTAATATATAGATTTCATACTGTAAGTGCTCAGACTCAATCTTACACTCTAGCATCACCACGTTAATCGGTATACTTATAATAAAATCATAGCACAGAGCTTCATGGGGAGGACAATGACACAAACCCGATCTCAGCACACCTCTGTGCAATGTGTTTCTTAATAGTGTACTGATTAAAAGGTGAATGTTGGAGGGTAGACAATCTCTTACAAACTCAAAAAGATTGCTTTTAATCTACTCAAATCTCTTATTAATTGCTTCAAATCTGTCACCGTCACTTATTTCTTATTTTGCGCTGTTTGTGTTTTGCACTAGCAATTTAGTGTAATGTTCCTGTTGCGTTAATGCATTGCAGCGGCCATCATTTTCAATGGCATCACTGTGCGTTAACACACAAAACTGCTGCATGCAACGCACTGTATCGCGGCACATAGGTGTGATTTCACTCCTAGATGCAGAGCATTTGGGTGTATGTAGAAAATTGCACCAAAATGTTGAACATTGTGAATGAAGCCCTACAGATTTCATTCCATCCACATACTATTACACTTACTTTGATACAGTCCTGTTAAGTTATAAGTTAAGATCTGTTGGTCTGAGGAAGCACATTTGCACATAGATAGAAAATTGGTAAATGAATAGGATGCAGAGTAGTTGTTAATGGGGCTTCATCATTATGGACTAAAAGTGCTAAGTAGGGTGTCACAGGTTTCTGTATTGAGGCCCCTTTTATTTAATCTATTTATTAATGATTTGGAAGTGGGTATTGTCAGCAAGTTTCTGTGTTTGCTGACGACACAAGTTAAGGTCTGCTGGTCTGGGGAGACACATTTGTACATGGATTGAAAATTCGTTAATGAATAGGATGCAGAGAGTAGTTGTTAATGGGGCTTCATCATTATGGACTAAAGTGAGGTGCCACGAGGTTCTGTGTTGGGGCCGCTTCTATTTAATCTATTAATGATTTGAAGTGGGTATTGTCAGCAAGGTTCTGTGTTTGCTGACAACACAAAACTTTGTCGACCATTAACAGTTTCAGAGGATGTGCAATCGTTGAACAGGGGTCTAGATAGATTATCACATTGGGCTGCTAAGTGGCAGATGAGATTCAATGTTGATAAATGTAAGGTGATGCATTTTGGGCTTAAAAATCCTTGAGCTGCTTATTCTATAAATGGCTGGCTCTGTGTTAAAGGAGAACTAAACTTCAGTTTTTCAGATCCTAATGTGAAAGTTTTTCTCCCCAGAACACCTACACGTTGAAAGACTCTTCTCTAGTTATTTGCATTTAGTAGATATGAGTAATAGATTCTGTAACAAAGGAGGCTTCCATCTTGTTGCCAGTACAACTCATAGCCCATGTTGGCTTCAAAGAGCCACGCCCCCTGGAACCCCAGCATTCACTGTCTCTATGTGCAGAGTTTCTAGCATCTCTTTCTAGTGAAAGATAAAGCCTCTAAATGTACCTGGAATCACAGTTGATTTGCTGGTGGCCACCACATGTAAAATGCTGTGTGTTTAGAAACAATCAGACCAAGAAGTCGCAAGTTTAAATCCCCTAGCTTACTTATGAAACAATATAACATGGTCTACTGTCTGAATTTAGTGCTTTTTTTGTTTGTTGGTTTCCATGTTTCTAGAAAAATATGAAGTTTCTACATATGTACAATCTTTATATATAGCAGCTCTGTTATTTATTTACCAACCAGTGTGAATTGCTGACAGTCTTCCAGTAGCAACACAAAACAGTGTACTGATTTTACTGACATTTACTTCTATTGATTGAGAGTTCACCTGTGGCGTGCTCTGCTAAAGTGCTGGGTTAGGGAAAAAAATCAGACTATTGGGACACAGGTTCGATTGTGGCCTAGTGGTAGAAAGCTTTCTTTTTAGAAAGACACAGAATAGAAGGTTGCTGGTTCGATTCCCCATACTTACTTTTATTTTTTTGCTGAAATGTTAAATGTTCTGTTTCTTTCATCCATGCTAGCAATGACATACACTGCAAAGATTACTTTTCTTTTTTGTATGTAAAGCATAGGAATTTATCATTGTTAGGGACAGGAGCATTTCTAATGTGTTTACACAAAAACTGCACTGGTATCTGTGTTCTGTGTCAGAGGGAGGGAACTCTGAGCTGTAACATGATTGGCTGTCAGCTTCCAGGAAGCAAGACTGCAGTTTCCTGTGAAGTGTCCGGCGGACACTTAGATGGGTGTTCCCAGATAAGGTGAATTATGGGAGCTGACCCTTAGTACACACAGGCTATTTTCATAAATCACCCAGCATCCACAGCAAAGGGAGACATGAGACACAGCTTGTTGTTCGTTTGTGAATGTGCTCTCTCTATTGGGACTATGTTGTCTTGGGACTTTAGTTCTCCTTTAAGTGAATCCCTGTTGGAAAGGGATCTTGGAGTTTTGGTGGATAACAAACTTAAAGGAAGCAAGCAGTGCCAGGCGGCAACAGCCAGAGCCAGCATGGTATTGTCTTGTATAAAGAGAGGTATGGATTCAAGGGAAGAAAATGTTATTTACAAAGCATTGGTAAGGCCTCATTTGGAATATGCAGTGCAATTTTGGAATCCTGTGAACAAAAAGGACATCTTTGAAATTGAAAGGGTTCAGAGAAGGGCAACTAAATTAATTAGGGGATTTGGGGGAACTTGAATAAGAAGAGAGACTGGAAAAGTTACAATTATGTACGCTGGAGTAAAGGCACTTGCGTGGGGATATGATTACTTAGTTTATTGTATCGCCCGTTATGTATTTATAAAATCTGGGGCATTGATCACCAATAGAGCATGTCAGAGGACACGTGGAGATCCCTTAAGACTTAAGTTCGGAAAGGGTTTTTCACTGTGAGAATGGTAAAGTAATGGAATTGTCTTCCAGTGGACGTTGTTATGGCAGGTTCATTGGTCAGTTTAAAAAAAAAAGCTGGATGAGTTTCTGCAAAAAAGGAATGTTGCAAGTTACTGGTATTGACACAAAGTCCAGGGAAATTTCCGATTGCCACTTGGAGTCAAGACGGAATTGTTTTCCCCTTCATAAATTTGGTGGTTTTTTTGCCTTCCTGTGGATCAACAGTTAGGCAAGAAATGAGGATATTGCTAGATCGGTTGGATAAACGTATGTCCTTATTCAACCTCAAATACTATACCATAATTAAACATGACCCCTTTAATACTTACACAGTTCAGAGCTCAATCTGGCTCTCAAACCCGGCTGACTGGTTACAAACTGGGATACTGTATTCTGCAGTTTTCCAGAATACAGTATCACAGAATGCAGTGCTCCCTCCTTGATGAGGAAGTAAGACTGGAAAAAATACACATAACCTACTATTTAGAAAGAAAAGGGAAAATGAAGGTAGAAAAAAGATATACAGTGAGTGAAGAAATGTTGTACATGTACTTTAAGTGCCTTTCTCTTCTAAGGGATATTGAAAGTATCCCGTAGATACTTATTTATTCTTACCTTAAAGGTAATGAAATGGATCCTCATCTCACCCCTCTATTTCTGCTTCTAATTTCAGATGAGAGAGATTTTATACAAAGAACGGCTACTGAACACAACACAAAAAAAAGACAGAGATTTTCTTTGAAACTTGGAGGGGCTTTATTGAAGAAATTTTCTCACTGATATAATAAAACTAATCAGAGCCTCCAGATACACTGCTGACATGTTCTGCACTTATAAGTAAATTAAAAATTCCAGAAAATGTGTGAATGATTATATTAAAGGGCAAGGTCTTCCCCAAAATAAGGTTCATATTTAGAAGCATTACCCCCCAAAACCCGACTTTCCTTCTAATCTTTCCTTTTATTTGATGCCCCCACAACCCAACTTTCCTTCTAATCTTACCTTCTTCTTCTTGAGTTATAGCTACTTACAAACAGCTTAGATTACAACAAAAGTCGGGTTTGGTGGGATGATCCTTCTAAGTTAAACTGGGCTCGGTAGATTACATTAGTATCTATACATTAGCAGGGCCGGATTAAGGTTTGTGGGGTCCCTGAGCAAAATGTTTTGTAGGGGCCCCAACTATCCACAAAATCTAAAAATTTAGGCTATTCTCACCTCCCCCAGGGGTGCTTGTACCCTTTTGGCACCTGAGGCAAACTTTTTACAGATATTGACCACATCTTCATGCGGAGCTGCAAAACTACTGGGCATGGTTTGTGTGGGTGGGTGTGGCTTGTGGGGGTGGTGGGCTGACATACCAGTGGCTGTTGAACTACAGGGCTGACCTAGCAGTGGCTGATAAACTGAAAAGCTGAAAAACGTAACACTTGCTGGTCACTCTTAGGAGGGCTGGTTTTAACCCTGACTGGAAGGCTGGTTTTAACCCTGGTTGGAGGGCTGGTTTTAACTCTGGCTGTAGGGCTAGTTTTAACCCTTTTTGGGGGATGGTTTTAACTCTGGCTAACTCATATCACTAAGTCCTGCTTGTAAGGACGAAACGCGTTGGGGTTTCTTTGTGTATATATATTTAACTTGTATGGACCTAGCAATAGCCGATTTAGGACCCTTCTTACCATGTTTATAGGAAGAGGGGCGTAATCCAGACACCTGGGCTATTTCTGAGCATCTGAAACTGCCGCATGCCTGAGCTTATTATTTGGTCCCATACAACCCGTTTTTATTCAGATTAGGGGGTCCTGTATTTCAGGATCCAGCTCACCATATATGTGTGAGGCTATACTAGCACCATTGATTTATTGAGTGCCTCTGTACATGGATGGACATTGTAGTGGAGAGAATTCTCCCACTCTATATTATTTGGTAAGAGTTAGAGGGACTGAGCGTAAGTCCATCTCCTACCACTATCTCGTGTATATCTGGAACAAGAGTTGGACTTTTTTGTCACTAGTTTGTAAATTTTAATGTATATCTAATAAAATTTGTACATATTAATTTTCACTATCCTTGGTTTGCCATAACCGAGAGGGTATTACTGAGGGGGATACTTTTGTGTCCTTTATTATATCTAATGTATCTTTTATCCCCATGTTCACCCTCTTTTAACTTCCTGAATGATAGTGCACCACACTTTATATTTCTAGATACTGGTTTGTGAACAGGAGGGCTGACAGATATTGATTTGTGAACAGGAGGGCTTGCAGACACTGATTTGTGAACAGAATGGCTGACAGACACTAGTTTGTGAACAGAAGGGCTGACAGACATTGGTTTGTGAACAGTAGGGCTGACTGACTGACAGTGTCTCTCCTCTTCAAAATCCAGTATCTGTCAGCCCTTCTGTTCCAAATCCAGTGTCTGTCAGCCTTATTGTTCACAAATCATTGTCTGTCAGCCCTCCTGTTCACAAACCAGTGTCTGTCAGACCTGTTCACAAACCAGTGTCTGTCAGCTCAGACAGCTCTTTAATTCACAATTAGTGAACAGGAGGGCTGATAGACACTGGTTTGTGAACAGGAGGGCTGACAGACACTGGTTTGTGAACAGGAGGGCTGACAGACACTGGCTGGAGGGTTGGTTTGTTGCATTTCCCTTCTCCCAGGCAGCACAAACAGGGCAGTGGACATCTGTAGTATTGAATCATTTAGTATAAGCTGAGCATATAGTGTAACACACTAACGGAAACTTACAGGGCAGCATTGAGCACTAGGACCCAGCAGCAAACAGAACTACAAGCTGGAGGCAGTTCACTACTAGCAGCACAGACTGTCAGCCAGCTGATTCAATGTGGGAAACAGATATGATAAGAAGATTTACTGAAACAACTATTCACTTATCTTACTGTCAGTCTCAGTCAGATGACATCCCTGCTGAATGAATCTGATGATGCTTGACGATCACTGCAAAGTTAAGCTGGGTACACACATTAACGATTAAGCCCCGATACCGTCGGATCCGACGGTATCGGGGCTTAATCGTTACGTGTGTACGTTAGTTTCCCGAACGAGCTCGCGGCCGCCAAACGATCGGGTCGGCCGAACGCTCGTTCGGGAAAGGCCGAAAATTTCCATCGGCCGCGCTAGACTCCCTATAGAGGAGTCTAGCGCGGCCGATGGAAACACACATTGGGGGGGGGTGGGACGTTGGTGATAGCCAGAGTGTCCAGTCCCGAGCGTTCTCACATAGGAGAACGCTCGGGACTGTGTGTATGCAGATCTTTGAAAGATGACAGACAGATCTTGCAGATCCTGTCTGTCTCTTTCAGAAATCTGTACAGTGTGTACCTAGCTTTGCTAGCATGGTGAACGGATCTTTCTCTCATGTCTCTCCAGAGGAATCAAGCTGCTCCACCCCCCAAACACCCGGTAACAAATGATGGAAAAGGAATGTGTGCAAACGGGGAGGGGGGGGAGGAGTTCTGAGTGCATTCTGAATGTCGTATGAATGTAGTTAGTTACAGAATCCTTGTATCCGGCGAAATATAACGGCCATATAAAACGGACTTCAAGGACTCTCGGGTCTGTGGGAGGCAGGGGATTGGCAAAATATATATATATATATATATATATATATATATATATATATATATATATTTTTTTTTTAAACAGGAAAAAAACAATTATGGTGGGGGCCCCTGGGCAATTGCCCCATTTGCCCAATGGTTAATCCGGCCCTGTACATTAGTACTTAACCCTCCCCCACCGATCCACAACATTCAATTAATATTTTTGGAACCACCTTTTTTGTGACCGTCATACGATTGCTAGGTCCCGCCTGGCCCCATTTATTTTGCGATCGTATGTCGGTCCCAAGAAGAACAGAAAAGGCAGTTCCAGAAATATTGATTGAATGCCGCAGATCGGTGGGGGGGTATGTTCTAATGTATTGGTACCTAAAGTTTATTTTTGTTATATAAACAGGTAATTGTAAACATTACATTGAACTGGCTCTGTCCTATGAAAAACAGTTTTAACAATCAGTCTTATATAAAATTTTATGCAGTGCAACTGTAATTTCTTATTCATGTATTTCTGTTTTTGTATTTGTCAAATACTATATAATGCATTTCAATATATCAAACTGTTATATGCCTTACAACTGCTAAAGAAAAATTGTAATACATTTTATTTAGAAAAAAAAAAGACATCACAGTCTGAGGATATGTCGCTTATGTAAAATAACAATATCGCCAATATCGTAACAATGCAATTGCTATTTTACATGGTGGTCATTATTTTACACAGCGATTGTGTAAATAAAAATGCCATATTTAAAAGAAACCAGCAATAAATAATAAAGACACAAAGTACAAGCTTATTTACAACACCGAGTAAGGCTAAGGACACACTGGACATTGGACTGTCACTCAAGAAGACATTCTCTAATAATGATGAGAAATGCATTTCACAGGGTTCAGAAGTTTGACATCATCCTCTGCACCATGATGTTTCTTTAAAGAAATAGTTCACTCCCAAAGTCATAGTCCGCATTATCGCACATGCCGGCTATAGCTGTACAGAACAAGAGGTGGTTGGACCATGCTGGCACTATAAGCTGGACTTATTACCATAAGGTGGTTCTAGGCTGGAAGAAATGATATTGAACTGTACATATTATGGGTGATCCAGAGCAAACTCAGGGATGAGGACCTAGCAATCTATTTTGACTGTAGATCTATATAGTCTCCTTTAATATGCATAGTAATGTATGTACTATAGTGTATGTTCATGTGTTCATTGGAGGCCTAATCCTTTACAAAGCTTGCACAGTTTCATGCAATAAGACCCTTTTGTACCATTAAAACAAAAACAAACCTAAATCCAGTTTCAGAGGCATATATGACATTATTATTAATACGAAAATAGAGTACCCCCTCAAACTAAATGCACTACCACATTATAAAAAGGTTTATTTTGACAGGACGTGCCCTTTTATACGACACTTGTGGCTCTGGGTAAATTTTTTGTGAATCAGACTGAGACTGACACTGACAGCCCAGACACTTCAGTTCTATAAACACACATGCCCACGCTAGAGAAGGAGAGATGTTATCTGTTAGCCCTGCAAAATTATCTTTCAATATATCGAAAAGTATTTATGAACCTCCCACCTCATTTTAAATTGTTATTAGTATAGTAATTATACTATTACATTATTATTAGTAATTATACTATAACATTCCTTAAACTTACGAGTTGGTGCATCTTTGCTAATCATTAGCCTTTGTTTGCTGCGGTATAATTTAATAAAAATAACTGAAAATTTAGGGGAGTGTTCATAAAATTCTCTGCAACCACTCTGATTAAATAATCATTCCAGCATTCTGTGAACCAGAGTGTTCAGCTTTTAGCTTGCGTTATATAAATTGCGCTATATGTAGTACTTATTGAATTACTTGTGGGGGTTAGTGCAACTTTAAAGGGCATGTCCACCCTTTCTACAGTCCATGTTCCCCCAGCCCCAACCGCTATAATTATATTCTCAGAAAGTCCCCCGATCATACTTACCTTACCTGTCTCCTTCACCGCACTGCCCAGGCCCTCTGCTTGCACGGAACTGCAAGCAGGGGGTGGGACCGGCAGCCGCATCTGTGATTGGCTGAAAGGCAGCCAATCACGGACGCGGCTGCTCAGAATAGTGAAGGAGAGAGGTAAGGTAAGTAATGATCGGGGAACTTTCTGAGAATATAATTATAGCGGTTGGGGCTGGGGGAACATGGACTATAATATACTAAAAGGGTATTATGCTAGGGGGAGGGAGTCCAAAGCAGGTGGGATAGGGAGGGGGAGAAGGGCTGCAGTGCATGCCAAACTTCTCCTGGATGGGAGACAGGAGGCAGAGTCCTATATGGACTCTTCTATCCTCCTGGTGGCCACTTTTTTTTACTTTGGGGGGGGGGGGAACTACAGGAGAACCATGTGGAGCTGGAATGGAAGGATATTATTACACTACAGAGTGGGGGGGATTATAGTTTTGGGGGTGGACATGCCCTTTAACTCCAGAAAAGAGCGCTGCATCTCCAGTGTGTTTTGCTAATTTATAAGCTAAGCTGTAAATACAGTTCAATGCACAAGCCATGGTCAATGTTATGTTGTATCACCTAGCATTAATGAGGAATTTCCCCACGTTCTCCATCTTTTAGTGCAGTATCTTTTCCATCCAACGTCTGTAGATATTTATTTGATGGATTTCTGGGAGTGAAATTTGCAGCACACAATCCTTGAAATCCAGTAGCAGGAACTGTATGCTTCTCTGTATATGAAAATAATGAATATAAAAATTTTGTGATTTAGTAAAAGAAGAACAAAAAGCTTTTCTGGTAAAAAGAGATGTACAGCATAAAAACAGAAATATAAAGGGGTGAAATAAAAGCAGAAAAACATGAGGTTTCCTGTCCTATTTACTAGGCCCATGTTCAAGAAAATCATTCTTGCAATGATTCAAGCCTTAACATTTATGGATGTTAAAGTGTAGGCAATACAAGTGGAATTGGAGGCAATATGAGTGGAACATGAAGTGTGGAAGTTGTTTGCTACAAGCCACCAAATGCTAGCAAGGAGGAAGCGAGTCCGCTTCATATGAAGATGGCAGGGTTTGCAAGTTGTTCTGATTATGGGGGGCTTTAATAACCATGGTGGACACATAGGTAATTAGAAAAACAGAGCTGACCTTTCCACTCATAAACAGATAGGGAGAGCACACAACCAACCACATGGCAGCTGGTGATCTGCCTAAAAATAAGTCATACAAATGAAACAAAATGGCTGTGTGGGAGTTCAATCCCCATTATGCTGGG
Organism: Hymenochirus boettgeri; assembly: GCA_019447015.1. Lineage (NCBI taxonomy): Eukaryota > Metazoa > Chordata > Amphibia > Anura > Pipidae > Hymenochirus > Hymenochirus boettgeri. The sequence goes on from CM033470.1 coordinate 129,356,231, forward strand.
ATTTTAGTTTTATAGACACTTACAGCAGATTTCAGCAGATCTCTTTTACTCATAGGGATTGAGCTTCCACACTGCCTTTTTATTTTCTCTTGAATAACTTTAATTACCCTGACATTATTGATTGTATTGGTGGAACTGTCAACACATTAAGACTGTGGCCACACTGTGATGGATGGCAACACGCCACCTCTTGGAGGTATAGGTGTTCGGGGCAGCCAATTGTGTGAGTCCCCACTGAAAAAATGGTGTAGGGCAGTATCTGGATATTTCACGTTCCTGTATAGTAATCCAGAGAAGCTGTATAATAACACAGAAAATTCCCGCCAATTACTTCTTTACCGTTTTCAAGCCCCACGTTGGGCGCCATATGTAAGGCTATAGTAAAATGGGGGTACTTAATTTTGCTCCAGCGATTGTCAGCCTTATCCAAATTCTATGCACAAGACTCTTATTTATCAGGAGTGGGCCTTCACATATGTTGGTGTTGCTGAACTACCACTCCAGGAAGAATGCAATAAATGGACGCCAGTGGTTCTTGAACTTAAACAGTATCTTAACAATAACAACAACAATATTAATTAGGCATTGCAATTAGCAAAATAGAGGTGACATAGCATGGCACAGATATCACAAATACTCACAAACCAAAGGAATCAGAAACAGCATAAATATATGTATGTATGTATAGTTTATTTAAACTTGGGGATGCAGTGCTGTACAGTAACAAAATACAATAAAGTTGTAAAATGGGGACAGATATATAAATAGTTCAGTACTATAGAAGTGCTAGAGCTTTACCACAAGAGGAAAGGAGGTCCCTGCCCCATAGAGCTTACAATCAGCTTGTTAATGCTACCCAACAATCAGCTTCTTAGTGCCACCCCAGCTCTCAGGTCACTTTTGTGGAATCTTCTACCTCTATGTCTGATACTATGTCCCTATTCTTGAATGGTATACCCAGGACTCTAGTCCTTGCTAAATCTCCATGCTAGAGCTCAGGCTGCTCACTAGCTACCCTACTCCTATCTATCACTCCTGGGGTAATCTATAACAGAATCTAATCTCACATTAACTGGGCCTATCTGTTATGTAAAGTCACAGGCTCATCCCCTCTCCTCTGGGGAAACTCCAGGAAGTAGAAAGAGGCTGAGCACACGATTGCCCTCCATTTTATACTTTTACCCAGCGACCCCTACTGGCCAAAGCCCGCCAGAACAAGAAGACGTAACTAGTAACTAGTAACTAGTAACCCTTCTTTTGGTGGAGCCTTGCTCAGAAAGGTCTACTCAGTACATGTCACAGGAATCTACAGCCTTGCCCCTAGAAGCTGACATAATATAACAATGCAAAGACCCACCTTCTGTTTGTCACAGATCATTCTACAGAAGATCCTGTCTTTTAAACACAAAGATTTAACAGTGTTTAACAGCCTCTGTTCCCCCACACATTCCTTTGCATGTTATATAAAAAACAAAATTAATCTTTGCAGTTTATTTCCAATCAAGCACTGAGAAATTATTTTTTGGGGGGGGGGATTTGAACCCGTGACTTCATGGGCTGTGTTTTTCTAAAACACAAGATTGCTAAGCCACCATAGCATAAAACAGGCAGTATTGTAGGCAGGACTCAGTGCATGCTGAATCGAAAATAATCTGCAGGGTAACAAGCAGCTTATATTGATTTGGAGAAAAAGGTATAAAAATATGTGTATCAAAAAATTGAATGTGCATAGAGGCTTTGATATGACCTATACTGCTCATTCATCATTTAAGCAGTGTGTAATCCAAGCAGGAATAATATGATCTTCTGGAAGTTTTTTATACTTTTCAAGGCTCTTTGAAGACTACATGTGCTGTGAGTTGGCAACAACATAGCAGCCTTTTTAGCTATATAATCTTACATGTACATAAATTACTTTCTAGAGAAGAATCTTCTCAAGGTGTCCGGGGGAGGGGGGGGGGGATTAAAGGGTAGGGGACTCCCCCAATGCTAGGGGTTTTTAAAAGTGCACAGAAACCAACTTACCCAACTTCGTTCTCTCTGCCTCTATTGCTAATTTCGGGAACAGATGGAGGGGATAGAGAGAGCTCCACAGCACATACCAGAGTCCTCCAGGAGGACAGGGAAGGGGAAGATACAGATTACACACAGGAAGACTCATACTCTTGACTTTTCTGGACTTTCAGCAGCCAGTACAGAACTGACATACCTTTCTCCTCTGCTCCTTATTGTTATAAGAAGCAAAGGAGAAAGGTAAGGATTTTTCAACACTATACATTGGGGCAAATTTTAGTTTGGGAGGTGAACACGTCCTTTAAAAAGGTTTAAGTTAAGTTCTCCTTTAAAATTCACACAATTTAAAAAATACATCTAGTTCTTTAAAATTCACATGATCTATTTAAATTTTTTCATACAATCAACAGCAATTTGACTCATCTAAATTTTATCACACAAACACTGTTACATTCTATCTGTGACTGGTTTTGTTAATTCAGAATTGAGAAAGCCAGTCAAGTGACTAGCAAACCATCTTCAAGAACTAAGTTTAGTTGATCTAACTGAATATCACAATACCTATGGCACACTTGCCAGAGGAGCCTTTTCTGTGATCACTCATGCACAGCAGAGTTCACCGTTCACCGGAGTTTGTTACCAGAAAGCCAGACAGGTCTGCTCCACTTTCTGAAATCTAGAGCTTGAGAAAGTGTTAGCACAACAAGCAGGCAATTGCCAATAATCAGTATCCCAATAACCCTCTTTCTGTGTTATTGGGATCTTAATATGGAGCTGGGCTCAGGGCTGCAGCACCCTGAGTGAGTAGTCTTTTTATTTACTCCACTGTGGGTTCTACTGTTGGTATCCGATACTGGGGCTTATGCACCTGGACCACAGGAACCATAAGGTGGCTATAGTTACCCTCTATCTAATTTTCTATATTTTTTTCTATTTGTACGCCGTTCTGGGCATTAGTGACTGTTCATTTTCCCTTTGAAATCCTTCTTCCCACTTGTACATATATGGCAATAATCAGTAGGTGCAATCCTCCAAACAACATTCCCCTGGCACCAAACAAGCCAGGGGAAAGGGGATTTCTAACCCAAAATCAGAGTAAATTAATTTTATGTTTGTGTGTAAAGTTCAGCTCAACTTAACTTTACAAACAACTTTAACAGACAAGAGTTTTAGACAGAATCTCTTGTCTGATAATGTAGGGGTCACGGTTTTAGATCTCAAATTCCTGTGTGGTAATGCAGAGGTTAATAAGTAATCTATTATATTATCGATTCTATCAACTGTATGTGTCTATCTGTTTAAGTTGTTTTTTTCTAAAGTAAAACCATGTAAAATTCATGTTAAACTATTGTGTTGGCACTATGCAATAAGAAAGTGGGCTTTGGGTTGCAGTTTGGGCACTAAAAAGCTCGCCATTAATGACCTAGATGAATGAGAACCATCATAAACTGTTACAGAGAAGTTTACTAATTAACAATTCATGTATTACATTGCATTGTATATTTTAAAATGTAATTTTTAAAATCTAGAATACCTAAAACATGTTCCGTGTTCCTTTAGGGAGAGGTCCCACTAATATGCGTTGCATATGCAGACAATGCATTTTGTCCGGGTTCCAGTCCATGTGCTTGGTGAAAGACATGCAATTTTCGTTCCAGTACGATTTCTTGACAAAACGCAGTTTTCAAAACCCTGTGGTGTCACTTCCTGGGTTTGTGGGTTTATTAGCGCATTTTGGAGAGAGCAGTCATGTTTTGCATTGTGGTTAAGATTTAGTGCTAAACTATTCTTGGCAAAATGTTTTCGCAAGAGGTTGATTTTATGTTCGAGATTCTGGAGATGTTGGTTTTGATCCTTATAGCTGCTATGATGGATAACAGAAGGATTACCGTATATACTCGAGTATAAGCCGACTCGAGTATAAGCCGAGGCACCCATTTTTGCCTCAAAAATTAGAAAAGATGATTGACCCGAGTATAAGCCGAGGGTATACAGTAACCCTAATACCTTTCCACTGTAGATGTTTGGAAACTACAACTCCCAGCATGCTTGGTTGCTGGGAGTTGTAGTTTCCAACCACCTATAGTAGAAAGGTATTGGGGGTTACTGTATGGCATACTGTCCCCCACCCTAATACCTTTCCACTGTAGATGTTTGGAAACTACAACTCCCAGCATGCTTGGTTGCTGGGAGTTGTAGTTTCCAACCACCTATAGTAAAAAGGTAATGTGGGTGTCTGCATGGCATACTGTCCCCCCAGCCCTCCCCCCAGTACCCCCAGCCCTCCCCCCAGCTCACTTACCCGTACCTGGTCTTCAGTCTTCCTCTCTCTGCAATCCAGAAGCAGCCCGAGTCCGGCCGGCAGTTCCCATTACTGCTTCGGCTGCGCGATGACGTCATCCCGCCAGCGTGCGTGATGACGTCATTGCGCAACCGCAAGAACTACTGGAACTGACGGCCGGACTCGCGCTGCCTCTGGATTGCAGGTAAGTTCCTTGTGACTCGGTATAAGCCGAGTCAAGGTTTTTAGGTTAATTTTTAAACCTGAAAACCTCGGCTTATACTCGAGTATATACGGTATCCATCTGTTAAGAGAGAGAGGGAGGGGAATAGCCTATTCAGGACCCAGTATGAGGATCTACATCAGCATCCAGAGTTTTTTTCCTACACCAGGATGTCTATTCAGAGGTAATCACCTTATGTATCTGTCTATACTGATGTGATATAGTATATTGTGTACTGATACACAATATGGAATCAACTCCCCTCTGATTCCTCTCCTCATAAATCATAGACATTACCGATTTCAGTGAGAAAGCAAGATGTGTTTCTTGCTGTCTCAGTCACTTAGTTTGTGTGGCTGCAGACTCAGGAAGTAACCATTCATCCTTTTCAATTAAGGGCTCCAGGCTTGCAGCAAAAGTGCATTTTCTGCTTCTGGAATCAACTCCTCTCTGATTCCTCTCCTCATAAATCATAAACATAACCAATTTCAATGAGAAATGGTGCAATGGCCTCCGTGAGGCTTGTATCCTTGAAGGTGGAGGTCCCTTGTGTGCTAACCTCTACATGCCGGCAAATCGGTGCTGCTATTATGGCATTTGTCATAAAGTTCTGGTTGATCCTGAACTATTGTTATGAGCCTCAGACTCTTAGGTGCTGGCTAGATCATCTGACCACTCCAAAAACACTCCTGCAGTCCCACTCCACTCTCCACTCGGCTCCACGCTCCTTACTGCGCCAAAGCTTCCCCCTCAAAGGTAAAGGAAGTACATTATAGGAAATAATGGCTCTCTGGGAAAAATGCAAAATAAAAAAAAAAACGCAAAAAACTGCCTGTTTACATTTGGAATGTAAACCATGTAGTGGGAATGGGAGCGATTTCCATAGTGGGACCTAGTCCTTAAACCTAGAGACATAACTACAAATTCCAACCTGGGAGCATATATAATTTGCCCATTTCATAAACCAACCAGAAGTAATGCAGTTATACAATATACAGTAAGCTATTTTAATTACATTAATTACAATTACAAATATTGTACAGAGCACACACATACCTATATAGATGTTGGCAACTGACACTTAACACTAATTTAGTAATTATTTTTTAGCTTAATTTTATGTTATCTTACCCAGGTCTAAGGCTGGGTACACACCGTAAGATATTTTCGTGTATTGGTTGGTCAGCTGAAAATATATTACCATGAGTGCGGGGCAGCGTCGACCGAGCTCGGTCGAGCAAACTGTTGGCTGCGGCCATTATTGCCTCAACCGACTACATCTAGTAGCGAGGACAAATAATTTTACCGTGTGTACCCAGTCTAATTTCAACATGGAGCTCTGCAAGCACAGAGACTAATCTAGACAGGGCCGTCTCGCTAATGAGCCACATTGAGACAAAGTAGCAGAGCGGCACTTTGTCTCTGTGGCTCAAAAGCGGCATTTCAAAGTTTTTTTTAAATACAAAAAACGATCTAACTGGGCCGGCGCCGGGTGGAGAGGGAGGAAGCGCCGCATGGTGAGAGGCGGAGCTTCCTTAAGGACCCTCAATGTGCGCCCCAGCGCCAACCCCGAGTCCCCGACATCCACAGACCCCTAAGTACAACTACTTCATACCCTGTAACTTGGTAAGTGCCCCGCCCAGCCCGCATACACTGGTCCGGACTCTCTTGCCTTGTCTGAGGATGAGGAACGAACAGGTCCGTGACCGGATCTCTTCTCGGCTTCTGCTCCCTGCTGCTCTGAGTCCTGCCCACCAGTGCCCGTGGCCTGCCTGCTGCTGGTGTGTCCCATCGGGCTGGGAAGGAAGGTGAGCGGGGAAGTCGTTATGGGGCCAACTTGGGCTGGCACAAGAAATTACTCAGGGGAGGGCCTCATGTTCTTCATACTCCACTCCATACATACTGGGAATTGTAGTCCCATCTGGACTACCATTTTACCCATGATCCTCCCCAGATCAATCATCCTCCAGTGTAGGGGGCCCCAGCCTGAAGAACATGAGGCTCCCTCCCCTGAGTAATTTCTAGGGGTCATCTACTGCCCTCCCCTGTACCACCACCAGGTATGTACAGTATGGAGAGAGTGTGTATACAGTAGGGGAGAGAGTGTGTAGTACAGTATGTGTGAGACGGTGTGTATGTACAGTATGTGTGAGACGGTGTGTATGTACAGTATGGGAGAGAGAGTGTGTATGTACAGTATGTGTGAGAGTGTGTATGTACAGTATGTGTGAGTGTGTATGTACAGTATGTGAGAGAGTGTATGTACAGTATGTGTGAGAGAGTGTATGTACAGTATGGGAGAGAGGTTGTATATACAGTATGGGGAGAGTGTTTATATACAGTATGTGTAAGAGAGTGGTGTATGTCAGTATTGGAGAGAGTGTGTATGTGCAGTATGTGTGGGAGAGTTGTATGTACGTTTGTGAGAGTGTGTGTACAGTAGTGAGAGAGAGTTTATGTACAGTATGTGTAGAGGCTGTGTATGTACAGTATGGAGAGAGGGTGTATTACAGTATGTGTAAGAGAGTGTGTATGTACAGTATTGAGAGAGTGTGTAGTACAGTATGTGAGAGAGTGTGTATATACAGTATGTGTAAGAGTGTGTATCCTGGCTCTTTTTTATAGGAAAGGAAAGGCCAGGTCTTACTGCAGAATTTTTTTTTTTTAATGACTGGTTTGCTAGTTAGATTGGAGTGGTGGGGAGAAATAGATACACACACATTGGGACACACATGGACATACACATAGGCACACACTAGAACGTACATAGAAACACACATGGACACACACACCATGCATTAAAGGGGAAGTTACCCTCTGAATGACTTTTTCCCCTACCTTAATGTATCTCAGTAATACTGGTAACAAGCAGGGCCATCTCGCTAATGTACCCATGGGATCTACTTCCGCGTATGGCCCATTTACTCACGTGACGCCGACATCATCACATAGTGATTTCTGACGTCACTCTCTAGGACCGTCCATTGGCGGGCGATCTACAAGCCTGGTGCTGTCTGATGCGGCACGGAGGAAGGCAGCCTCTAGGACCTAGCTGTAGTGTATCGATCTTCCAGCGACAGAAAGTGGTGTGTATGTGTGCTAACCATTAAATCAAAGTTTTTCCAATGATTTTACCTGTATCTGTGTGACAACTATTTATTATAGTTTGTGCCAATGATTTTACACAGATTGGGTGCCAACCATTTATTAGAGTCTGGGTGCCAACTCTTTATCAGAGTTTGTGCCAATGATTTCACCAGTATCTGTGTGCAAACCATTTATGAATTTTTTGCCACTGATTTACCATTATCTGTGTTCCAACCATTTATTAGCATCTGAGTGCCATCCCTTTATCAGAGTTTGTGCCACTGATTTTACCCAGTTTCTGTGTTCCAACCATTTATTAGAGTCTGGCTGCAAACCATTTATCAGAGTTTGTGCTGCAGATTTTACTAAATCTGTGTGCCAACCATTTATTAGAGTCTGGGTGCCACTATTTATCAGAGTTTTTGCAACGATTTTCCAGATTTGGTTGCCAACCATTTTATGTGTGAGAGAGGGTGTATGTACAGTATGCATGAGAGAAAGGGTGTGTGAGAGATAGAGGATAGAATATGTATGGGACTTTACTGTCTGTTTTCACCATATGGACCTTACTGTCTGCTCTCACTGTATGGACCTTTACTGTCTGTTCTCACTGTATGGGATCTTTACTGTCTGTTCCACTGTATGGGACCTTTACCGTCTGTTCTCACTGTATGGGACCTTTACGGTCTGTTCTCACTGTATGGACCTTTCGGTTTCTCACTGTATGGGACCTTTACGGTCTGTCTCACTGTAGGGATCTTTCTGTCTGTTCTCACTGTATGGGACCTTTACGGTCTGTTCTCACTGTATGGGACCTTTCCGGTCTGTTCTCACTGTATGGGACCTTACGGTCTGTTCTCACTGTATGGGATTTTTACGGTCGTTCTCACTGTATGGGTCTTACGGTCTGTTCTCACTGTATGGGATCTTTACAGTCTGTTCTCACTGTATGGGATCTTTACAGTCTGTTCTCACTGTATGGGACCTTTACTGTCTGTTCTCACTGTGTGGGACCTTTACTTCTGTTCTCACTGTATGGGACCTTACTGTCTGTTCTCACTGTATGGGACCTTTACTGTCTGTTCTCACTGTACATGTGTTAATATTGTTAAAGGCATTTCATATGGTTAGATTAGCTTTTAGATAGTTTGTTAGGTTAGGCTAGGTTAGACTAGTTAGGTAAGTTAGGGCCCTATTAAAAGAACCTTGACGTGGTGGCAGGTATTTTGGGCAAAATTGTTATTCTTCTGGTTATTATGGTGTTGATTATTGTCTATTTAAAGAAAATGTACAAATAATGGTGCCAGATCCAAATAACAAAATGGCTAGCCGCACTCCCACCGTCAAAAGCCCGCCCACGACAAGCCACCACCCACACACAAGCCACACCCACAAACAGGCCACACCCACTTTGCTCCGCCGGCACATAGGCGGCAAATCTGGGTTTGCCTCAGGTGGCAAAATCCCTAGAGACCCCCTGAATCTAGATGGTGTTTTAACTATACTTTCTAGAAGAAAATACCTGTTGGGCTGGTTCTGGTCCTCTGTTGTTTTGCTTCCTTTATCAAAAGCTTTAAAAGGAGAACTTAATCCAAGTTTGTACATCATAATCTAAAAGCATCTACATTAATTATCACACTAATTCACCATTTTAATCAAATTTTAATTGATAGTAATCATTGCAGGTGGATTTAGATAGATTGTCACATTGGGCAGAGGAAATTCAGTGTTGATAAATGTGAGGTGATGCATTTTGGATTAAAAACCCCTTGTACTGCTCTGTTTAAAGGGGACAGACACCATGTTCCAATGGAAGAAGCAATCCACAAAGAGACAAAATCTGTGTCTCCTCTCGAATTACTGTAATGCTGTGTGATTTATGAAATAACCTGTGGGTACTAGGGGTCACAGATTGCTGGATCCTGGAAGCTGACAGCCAATCATTGTTATGGCTCAGAATCATCCCTCTCTGACAACGAATACAGATTTCAGTGCAGTTTTTGTGTAATATGTGTGAGAGGGTGTGTATGTACAGTATGGGAGAGAGAGTGTGTATGTACAGTATGTGTGAGAGTGTGTATGTACAGTATGTGTGAGAGTGTGTATGTACAGTATGTGTGAGTGCGTATGTACAGTATGTGAGAGAGTGTATGTACAGTATGTGTGAGAGAGTGTATGTACAGTATGGGAGAGAGAGTGGTGTTCCTTCCCTCTGGCGCGCGTGTGTATTCGTACAGTTTCTAGAGTGTGTACTGTAACGTTATTGGAAGAGTGGTGTATGTGCAGTATGTGTGAGAGAGTGTGTATGTACGTTTGTGAGAGTGTGTATGTACAGTATGTGAGAGAGAGTTTATGTACAGTATGTGTGAGAGGCTGTGTAGTACAGTATGGGAGAGAGTGTGTATATACAGTATGTGTAAGGGTGTGTATGTACAGTTTGGAGAGAGTGTGTATGTCACGTATGTGTGAGGAGTGTGTATACAGTATGTGTAAAGTGTGTATCCTGGCTGCCTTTTTTATAGGAAAGGAAAGGGCCAGGTCTTACTGCAGAATTTTTTTTTTTTAATGACTGGTTTGCTAGTTAGATTGGAGTGGTGGGGAGAAATAGATACACACACATTGGGACACACATGACATACACATAGGCACACACAAAACGTCCATAGAAACACACAATGGACACACCACATGCATTAAAGGGGAAGTTACCCTCTGAATGACTTTTTCCCCTACCTTAATGTATCTCAGTAATACTGGTAACAAGCAGGGCCATCTCGCTAATGTACCCATGGGAATCTACTTCCCGTATGGCCCATTTACTCACGTGCGCCGACATCATCACATATTGATGTCTGACGTCACTCTCTAGGACCGTCCATTGCGGGGCGATCTACAAGCCTGGTGCTGTCTGATGCGGCACGGAGGAAGGCAGCCTCTAGGACCTAGCTGTAAGTGTATCGATCTTCCAGCGACAGAAAGTGGTGTGTATGTGTGCTAACCATTAAATCAAAGTTTTTGCCAATGATTTTACCTGTATCTGTGTACAACTATTTATTATAGTTTGTGCCAATGATTTTACCAGATTGGGTGCCAACCATTTATTAGAGTCTGGGTGCCAACTCTTTATCAGAGTTGTGCCAATGATTTCACCAGTATCTGTGTGCAAACCATTTATGAATTTTTGCCACTGATTTTACCATTATCTGTGTTCCAACCATTTATTAGCATCTGAGTGCCATCCCTTTATCAGAGTTTGTGCCACTGATTTTACCAGTTTCTGTGTTCCAACCATTTATTAGAGTCTGGCTGCAAACCATTTATCAGAGTTTGTGCTGCAGATTTTACTAATATCTGTGTGCCAACCATTTATTAGAGTCTGGGTGCCAACTATTTATCAGAGTTTTTTGCCAACATTTTACCAGATTTGGGTGCCAACCATTTTATGTGTGAGAGAGGGTGTATGTACAGTATGCATGAGAGAAAGGGTGTGTGAGAGATAGAGGATAGAATATGTATGGGACCTTTACTGTCTGTTTTCACCATATGGGACCTTTACTGTCTGCTCTCACTGTATGGGACCTTTACTGTCTGTTCTCACTGTATGGGATCTTTACTGTCTGTTCTCACTGTATGGGACCTTTACCGTCTGTTCTCACTGTATGGGACCTTTACGGTCTGTTCTCACTGTATGGGACCTTTACGGTCTGTTCTCACTGTATGGGACCTTTACGTCTGTTCTCACTGTATGGGATCTTTACTGTCTGTTCTCTCACTGTATGGGACCTTTACGTCTGTTCTCACTGTATGGGACCTTTACGGTCTGTTCTCACTGTATGGGACCTTTACGGTCTGTTCTCACTGTATGGGATTTTTACGGTCTGTTCTCACTGTATGGGATCTTTACGGTCTGTTCTCACTGTATGGGATCTTTACAGTCTGTTCTCACTGTATGGGATCTTTACAGTCTGTTCTCACTGTATGGGACCTTTACTGTCTGTTCTCACTGTGTGGGACCTTTACTGTCTGTTCTCACTGTATGGGACCTTTACTGTCTGTTCTCACTGTATGGGACCTTTACTGTCTGTTCTCACTGTACATGTGTTAGATATTGTTAAAAGGCATTTCATATGGTTAGATTAGCTTTAGATAGTTTGTTAGGTTAGGCTAGGTTAGACTAGTTAGGTAAGTTAGGGCCCTATTAAAAGAACCTTGACGTGGTGGCAGGTTATTTTGGGCAAAATTGTTTATTCTTCTGTTATTATGGTGTTGATTATTGTCTATTTAAAGAAAATGTACAAATAAATGGTGCCAAGTTCAAAATGACAAAATGGCTAGCCGCACTCCCACCGTCAAAGCCCCGCCCACGCACAAGCCACACCCACACACAAGCCACACCCACAAACAGGCCACACCCACTTTGCTCCGCCGGCACATAGGCGGCAATCTGGGTTTGCCTCAGGTGGCAAAATCCCTAGAGACACCCCTGAATCTAGATGGTGTTTTAACTATACTTTCTAGAAGAAAATACCTGTTGGGCTGGTTCTGGTCCTCTGTTGTTTTGCTTCCTTTATCAAAAGCTTTAAAAGGAGAACTTAATCCAAGTTTGTACATCATAATCTAAAAGCATCTACATTAATTAGCTACACTAATTCACCATTTTAATCAAAATTTTAATTGATAGTAATCATTGCAGGTGGATTTAGATAGATTGTCACATTGGGCAGAGGAGATTCAGTGTTGATAAATGTGAGGTGATGCATTTTGGATTAAAAACCCCTTGTACTGCTCTGTTTAAAGGGGAACAGACAACATTGTTCCAATGGAAAGAGCACATCCACAAAGAGACAAAAAGCTGTGTCTCACCTCTCGAATTACTGTGAATGCTGTGTGATTTATGAAATAACCTGTGGGTACTAGGGGTCAACAGATTGCTGGATCCTGGAAGCTGACAGCCAATCATGTTATGGCTCAGAGATCATCCCTCTCTGACACAGAATACAGATTTCAGTGCAGTTTTTGTGTAAACACATTACAAATGCTCATGTCTCCTAACAATGATAAATTCCTTCGCTTTTTTATACAAAAAAAGTAATTTTTGCAGTTTATTTCTTTGCTAGCATGGATGTAAGAAACATTAACATGTAAGAGTATTAACTGTTCAGTAAAAAAGAAAAGTAAGTAAGTATGGGGAATCGAACCTGCAACTTGCTAAAAAGAAATATTTCTTCCTCTACGCCACAAGAGCTGCACAGAAAGGATGTATACTTATTTTGTAAAATATAGTACAGATTGTATCATGTATTATTTGTCTGTACATATGTACTTCAGCATTGAGAATGATTATTCAAATAAACGATTATTAAACCAAAACAAAAAACTGTAGCCTGACCTAGATTTTCATTTTCTGTTAGCCAGCTGTATACACACATTTATTAATCTATATGTGCAATGAGAATATATATATATATATATATATATATATATATATATATATATATATATATATATATACACAGAGAGAGAGGATGAGAGAGATAGATATATAGATATTTAGGTATACAGTATGTTATAAATTATCCTGCGACCTGGGTTTTTATCTGATGCATCTAACCAAGTCCAAACTTTTAGAAATGTATATAGGCATTTTCTCTTAGCATACATCACTCTTTCGTAAGGGAGCATTAATATTCTAGAATAGATTCTATGCTAGAAAGGCTATTTCTAGACGGATGGCACCTGAACCTCCCCTCACCTGTGAGGAATTGTATCAATATTCTTTCAGAAGTAGTTTGTTTGGGTAACAGAGTTCTGTATATATCAAAATTGTGAGTCTAGGTAATACATCTGATAGTTTTAGGCGACTGTTTTTCCTTTGTTTGTTGCTAGGTGGTAAGTTTAATTCATGTTCTACCTGAACCCCACAGGAATCCAGACATCATACTACTGTATTTATTGATATGAAAAGGTGTTTCGGTATGTATATCAGGGAGTGCTGTATGTTATCTTAAAGTTTGGGCAGCATTATTATAAGATACAATATCATCAGACGTCCATCAATTCCTTCCTGGCAATCGGAAAGTATCCCTGGAACAACCACAACTGCAGTATAAGAAAACTTATCTAGCCCACTTTTAAAACTATTCAGTGAACTTGCCATTACATCTGCTGGATGTTTTACCATTCTCACTGTAAAGAAACCTTTCCTAACCTGAAGATGAAACTTCTTTTCTTCCAATCTTAAAGGATGTCCATGTGTCCTCAGATATGACCGATTAGTAAACAATGCACCAAAGTTTACTGTATGGCTCATTAATATGATCATATCCCCACGCACACATCGCTTCTCATAAGTTAACAAGCCCCTCCATTCCCGTTGTTATTTTAGTTGCCCTCTCTGCCCTTTTCAAGATGTACCTTTTGTATATGGGATTCCAAAACTGCACCACATATTCCAAATGAAGCCTTGCCAGTGCCTTGTAAAGAGATAGAATAATATTTTTTTCTTTTGAATCTATTCCCCTCTTTATACAAGACAATATCTTGCGAGCTCTAGCCTTTGCTGTCTAGCATTGTTTGCTACAGCTAAGTCTGTTATCTACCAGAACCCCCAAATCTTTTTACATTAGATTCACTTTCCATTAGATTCACTTAACACTTATTTATGGTGTAGGTGGCACCAGAATTGTTAAACACCAGGAATTAATAGGCTAGAAAGATTTTCTGGACTGAGATAGAAATCTTTTGCCCAATCTTAAGTACAAGTTCCTACAGTACTTAAAGGGCATGTCCACCCCCAAAACTATAATTTAACCCACTACTGGCCCCAATATGTAGTTTTCAAAAAACCTTACCTTACATCTCTGCTCCAAATGGTTCTCTTGCAGTGTGTGCAAAGTTAGGAAAACTGAAGAGTAAGAGCTGTCTGTGAGTCATCCGGATTTACTTTTACTTTTACTTTTGTTGAAGTTTCAGCATGCGCAGGGGAGCCCCCCCCCTTCCCCCTCTAACTTTTGTGCCTGGTGTCCTACCTATAAAAGATTTTTCTGCATGTTTGTTTAATTAAAAAAGCAGCAGGACTCTGCTTACATTATATTGTTTACCTGGCATTCTGCAATGCCAGCAGCCGCATTTGTGGTTTCCTTCCTCTCAGCCAATGACAGACATTTCTGCTGGTCTGGACCCTTGCTTGTAGATCTGGCAAGCAGAAGACTGGGAGAGAGGGTGATTTAATCATAGGAGGTACATTTTAAACAACAGAGCGCCGGGGGATCGAAAGACTGTAAGTAGAGTTCTGCTGCTTTTTTAACTAAACAAAAATGGCGGTTGTGGGTGGGCTAGGGGGCTAGGGTTCACTGCAAAAAAAAAATATCAGTGTGTGGTGATACCCTTTAAGGCTGAGCAACTGTGAGAAACATAAGTCCGTGACTAAAAAGTGGTTTCGCTTCATTTTAATAAGTTAAATTTGTAAACAGCCACAGCAAAATGTTAAGTGACTCTGTCTTCAGATTTAATGTTGTTTATAAGCTAAAGGAGGCAGTGACTATGGTTCATCACTAGTGAAACTAGTTTCATGGCAGGCCCTTTCCTCTCCAGGTACTACAATCAGTTGTTTTTAAACACCGGTACCAAACCAGCAGCCTCCACCGGAGGCAATATGGGTGGAATTAGGCAACAGGAAAGTGTATAATGTCATTGTTGGTGTCTGCTATAAGCCGCCAAATGCTAGCAGCGAGCAGCTGAGTCAGCTTCATATGTTGGCAAGGGCTGCAAGTTTGGGGAGTACTCATTATGGCGGACTTGGTGGAGTGGAATTGCCATCACAGAAAAGAGCAATGAGTTCCTGAGGTTACTGCAGGATAATTTTTTCTCATAGGTGGTTGAAGTTCCGAATAGAAAAGGAGCTCTGTTGGATCTGGTAATATCTAACATCGTGGAGTGTATTATAGATATAAAGGTAACTGGAGGCTTAGGGAATAGTGACTATGAAATAGTGTTGTTTAGTGTATATTATCGAAATTAAAAGTGCGCTGGGTTAACAAAGACTTACATTTCAGGAAAGCAGGTTAAAAGTAGCTCTTCAGAATGTCATGTGGACTGTGTTTAAAGGGATTTTAAGCAATTTCACATCTAAATTTATACCCTTGGGAATTAAATGTAAAAAAAATAAATCAGTGCACATGTGGCTGAATTCTGGAAAGGAAGAAAAAGGCATTTAAAATCAAAAGTTAGAGGGAACGGAAAGGGCCTTTATTGATTATAAAAACTGTAACAAGGAGCAATCAAGCTAGCATGTCAGAGCACATCACTTAAAGGAGAACTAAAGTCCCAAGACAACATTGTCCCAATAGAGAGAGCACATTCACAAACGAACAACAAGCTGTGTCTCATGTCTCCCTTTGCTGTGGATGCTGGGTGATTTATGAAAATAACCTGTGTGTACTAAGGGTCAGCTCCCATAATTCCCCTTATCTGGGAACACCCATCTAAGTGTCCGCCGGACACTTCACAGGAAACTGCAGTCTTGCTTCCTGGAAGCTGACAGCCAATCATGTTACAGCTCAGAGTTCCCTCCCTCTGACACAGAACACAGATACCAGTGCAGTTTTTGTGTAAACACATTAGAAATGCTCCTGTCCATAACAATGATAAATTCCTATGCTTTACATACAAAAAAGAAAAGTAATCTTTGCAGTGTATGTCATTGCTAGCATGGATGAAAGAAACAGAACATTTAACATTTCAGCAAAAAAATAAAAGTAAGTATGGGGAATCGAACCAGCAACCTTCTATTCTGTGTCTTTCTAAAAAGAAAGCTTTCTACCACTAGGCCACAATCGAACCTGTGTCCCAATAGTCTGATTTTTTTCCCTAACCCAGCACTTTAGCAGAGCACGCCACAGGTGAACTCTCAATCAATAGAAGTAAATGTCAGTAAAATCAGTACACTGTTTTGTGTTGCTACTGGAAGACTGTCAGCAATTCACACTGGTTGGTAAATAAATAACAGAGCTGCTATATATAAAGATTGTACATATGTAGAAACTTCATATTTTTCTAGAAACATGGAAACCAACAAACAAAAAAAGCACTAAATTCAGACAGTAGACCATGTTATATTGTTTCATAAGTAAGCTAGGGGATTTAAACTTGCGACTTCTTGGTCTGATTGTTTCTAAACACACAGCATTTACATGGTGCGCCACCAGCAAATCAACTGTGATCACAGGTACATTTAGAGGCTTTATCTTTCACTAGAAAGAGATGCTAGAAACTCTGCACATAGAGACAGTGAATGCTGGGGTCAGGGGGCGTGGATCTTTGAAGCCAACATGGGCTATGAGTTGTACTGGCAACAAGATGGAAGCCTCCTTTGTTACAGAATCTATTACTCATATCTACTAAATGCAAATAACTAGAGAAGAGTCTTTCAACGTGTAGGTGTTCTGGGGAGAAAAACTTTCACATTAGGATCTGAAAAACTGAAGTTTAGTTCTCCTTTAAGACTTGAAGAAAAAAAGGTTTAGGCTTCCAGTGGACGTTGTTATGGCAGGTTAATTGGAATGTTGCAGGTTACTGGTATTGACATATTAAGTAGAGTTGATCCAGGGATATTTCCGATTGCCACTTGGATTTTTTTTCCTTTCATAAATGTGGTGGGTTTTTTTCTGCCTTCTTCTGAATCCACAGTTAGGCAGGAAATGAGGATATTGCTAGATGGGTTGGACTGGATGGACGTATGTCTTTATTCAACCTATACTAAAAATAGCTAATCCTGCACACCTTTACTTCAGCTGTTAAAAATAGTTATACGGCTGGTCAGTTCTTTTAAAAAAAAAATCATTATATATATTTGTGAAAAACTATATATTTCCCACCATGGGTGTTATTTTACAACATGGGCATTAAAATGTATTTATTAAAGTTGTTTATGAGCATTCTCCAACTACTAAAAATTGCTCAGTGTGGCTATACAATTCAAGCATGTCAACCACTGCAGCGCGTCCGCGTCACGCTTCACCATCCAACAGGAACAAAAGTAAATGCATGGAGGCACAAGCAAAACACAGTTTGCGATCCAAAGTGATTTTAATAGCTGCTTAACAAGGTCACAACATGTTTCGAACGTTCGAAACATGTTGTGACCTTCTTAAGCAGCAGACTGTGTTTTGCTTGTGCCTCCCTGCATTTACTTTGGTTCCTGTTATTTATGAGCATTATTAGTCATTTATAGTTAAAAGCTGTAACATTGTTTTGGATATATGGAGCGATATTGCTCTTTTCCAAGGTGTCAAACTTTGGTAAGCGTGGTCACAAAATAGCTATACAAACTCAGCAAATCAAAATCAAATAAGAATAGCACAGAATCAAGCCTGATGTCTAATCCACCATCTACTGATGGATAGGCAAAATTTTGTCTTTTTTATGGAAGTGTCCTTTTAAGATGATTCTTACAGATAAATTATTATTATTAGCTTGCAAGCTAATACACACAATACAGTGGACAACTTGCATTTCAACTCTCAACTAGTCAAAAAAAACAGCAGTGGGTGCAAGTATTTTCTGTTTTTAGCAATTGGTTTGTTGTTTTCCCACCTCATAAAGTTCCTCTGTGTCTGGCATCTATTTAACCCCTTTATTTTAGTAAAAAAAAAACAACTTTAAATAAAAGAGTAAAACTTACCTCCAGGAGATATTGGATGCATTAATCTGTTCATTTGAATATTCCAGTGTCTGACATTTGTACTGGCCTGTTCGAGCCTTTTCTGTGCCACCTATAAAAAATATAGATATTCAGATTGCTGCATGGTAAGCATTACTTTTTGTCAAGTAAATTGTTACTTGAGAGGTGAATTTGGGGGAAGCTCTGCATGTCGATCAAATGGGGAAATCAGCAATTTTAATATCCCACCTTAAAGCCACACTAAGGGCTAGCTCCCACTACTGTGTGTTGGAATGCGATTTGTTGGAGTTCGTGCTTGCCAATGCGACCGGGTAGCTCCCACTAGGTGCGCTGCGGTCCGGTCCATTATTGGTTTGCATGCGTGCACGACTTTTCGTGCAGATCGCATGTGTGCCAATAACATTGATATGGTCCAGAACGCAGCGCACACGAAAGTATCACGCAAAACAGCGTATTGCAAAATCCTTCATGCGCTGCTGCGCATGATAGTAAGACCTAAGCATTACTGAAGTGTTAGCCATACCAGTGGTGTAACTGGGCCCTCCGGCGGGCCCCTCCCTACATCATCTATAGCTGTTTTCAGTGCTTCATCCTCAGCACTTATCTGTTTAGGCTGTTTCTGTATTTGGAAAAGTAAAAAGTTGTAGCTACCTACCCTAGCCCCTATTGCCCCTTACAGAGAAGTTTCACAGTTAAGTGTGTGTAATAATTAGCTAATTAAAACCTTTCTTTATCTCTTTTCTCAAGTTAAGCAATTTAACAATCTAACATTAAAAGGACAACTATACACACCAAAACCACTGTTCACCGATGTGTAGTACCCAGGGTGAGGACCTAAACCACCAAGTCCTCACCACTGGGATCAAGTAATACTTACTTGATGTTTTCTTCGTACTCCACTTAGTTGGCGACTCTGGCCAATGAGAAGACACGCTTTGTAGAAGCGTGTCTTCTCATTGGCTAGGATCGTGAATGCAAGTAGAGGTTGTGAGCGGCAGGAAAAGACTTCTGCTTACCTGGGCAGCAGTACCGGACCATCGCCATTAGCACAACCTTCCCTTTCACCCTCTTTGTTATGAATTTTTTTTCTAGAATTTTTTTAAATAAATGATACAACCATAATACGTATAATTTTATGATATTACATTTTGCATATGTATGACCAATGTTTTTCTATTTTGTCGCAGCTGGAGGTGGAAAGAATGGAATGAGAAGGTGGAAGTAGATTATAACGCTATAGCTGAGCCAAAATAAAGGGTTAAGGCAGTCTGCTGGTTATCGGGGGCTGGCTGGTAAGTTTTGTGGAGGAAGCAAGTAAATCATGTTGGTAAATTAAAGGGCAACTGTGGTCTCCAAACAAGTTGAGTTTAAATTAAAGGCCAGTTTCCTACCTTTAAAATGAGCCACCAACCACCTCTCTACGTCCTCCACAGCCCAAGATATAAAGAAATAACTGACCAGAAAGTTAATGGGTGGGAGGCTGACATGTAACATTCCTAAGGCTTCTCCTGCACAGTGCCGCCGGTGAGCACAGCCCCAGACTCCATCAGTGTGTGAGGGAGACAGGAAGACCCTCCTCCTCTCTGCTGTGTGCAGTCCTGACAGAGAAGGTAAGGGAATTTTACAGTCCTTCTTTCCCACTATGTGAAAACAGCCCTTTTCTCACTCTGCCTGAAAAGGCTGTTTCCACAGAGTTTTTCTTTAGGGGGTGGGGTGTCTGAGTGGCACACGGCACCCTCAAGTGGGCTGGGCTTGTGCACCTGTGAGTGGGCGGGACTTGTGTACCTGCGAGTGGGTGGGGCCAATGCATCTGTGAGTGGGCAGGGCCACATGGGTCTGTAAGAGAATGGGCCAGGGGGGAGCCCATGGGGTCCATGAGTGGGAGGGACCAGGGGGGCTGCAAAGGGGAGAAGGAGACACAGGGCAGATTGACTGACATGGTTTCAGAGCAGGAAGCAGGAAGTGCAGGGGACCTGGTGATACAGCTGCCATATCACACACAACCCATATAAGTCTATTATGTTGTTTTTTAATATAAGTGTATGGTTGGTATACATGCTGCTACATATGGCTCCAGTGAAATTGATTGAAGAATGGAAGGTTGCCTCCCAATGTTCAAGCAATGCATTAAAGTAATAGTTCACTTTTCAGTGAATTCTTCTTTTAAGCAAATGTCCATTTAGGCAGAGAGCTACATTTGTACTAACTGCTACACTAATTTACTTCTTCTCTTTTATTTCCATGCACCAAATAGGGTCTGCCCCTTCATATAAATCATTCAATGTACAAGATAGATGGGCAGGGAAATGAAGGAGTAGCAGTAAATCAGTACAAATGTAGCTCTCTGCCTAAATGGACATTAATCCAGCCTTCTCCTTGCATACCTACGTTCACTATTTTAAGCTATTCAATGAATTTGCCATTACCACATCTGCTGAAAGACAGTTCCACAGTTTCACTGTTCTAACTGTAAAGAAACCTTTCCTAACCTGAAGATGAAACTTCTTTTCTTCCAATCTTAAAGGATGTCCACAAGTCCTCTAATATGACCTATTATTGAACAATCAAGGCAGTATGGTGGTTTAGTTGTTAGCACTGATGCCATGCAGCGCTGAAGTCCTGAGTCGAAATCAACCCATGAACACATCTGCAAGATGTTTGCATGCTTGCGTTTTCCACACAATCATAAAGACATACTAATGGGTTGTATATGTCAATTAAATGTGCTTAGATTGTAAGTTCTTCTGGACAGGACCTGGTGTGAATGTATCCATGTAATTGTTAAAGCACTACAATAAATCCACAATAATAATAACAATGCACAGAGCTTATTATATGGTCTCATAATATATTTGTATAAAGTGATAACCATGCACAATTGTCACTTCTCCAATGTAAACAGTCCTAGCTTGTCTAATCCGCCTACATAATCAAGCCCCTCCTTTTCTCTAATTATTTGCCCTTATCTGAAATCCTTCCCGTTTGTATATGGGATTCCAAAACTGACTGCACCTTATTTTACAACAATTAAGAAAAGTAGTCTGAGAGCATCAGGCAGAATTATACTTCAAAAAACACATTTTTTTTTTTTTTTTTAATATCATTGCATTCTTTACCACTGAGGACTTGAATCTTGAATCTATTACCCTCTTTATTCTCCTCTCTTCTGTTTTTAAAAGTCTTTGCACACAATAAGATACACCACCATTACCTAGTGCTAAATTTAGGATTCAGGATCCTGTAGCCGCAGAAGCGTTGTCACATAAAGCTGCCTTGCCCTTGGTTTACAAAGCCAACCCCAGGGCAGGACTGGGACCTTTTGGCCTGTGGGGCAAATACAACCAAGTGGCCCTTTCATGATAGATCACAAAATGTTTGACCATGCCAACTTTACCAAGGTGACACACGCTTTGTTTTAGTAACGCCCATTTTTAAGACTACTATTTGTCACGAACTTACCTGCCGCTCCGGTCCCGCGCCGCGAAATTTGAAAAGCCGGTGTCCTCCTGGACCCGGTGCCCGATTGTAGCATTCTGCTACCTCCCTGGCTCCTGTACTTACCTGCCTTGGATCCTGCTCCTTATACTTACCTTGCCTGTATCCAATACTTACCTTGCCTGTATCCAGAACGTACCTTGCCTGTTTCCAGTGACTTACCTTGCCTGTATCCAGAACTTACCTTGCCTGTTTCCAGTGACTTACCTTGCCTGTATCCAGTGACTTACCTTGCCTGTATCCAGTGACTTACCTTGCCTGTATCCAGAACTTACCTTGCCTGTTTCCAGTGACTTACCTTTCCTGCATCCAGTCTCCAGTTACTTACCTTGCCAGCATACAGCCTACAGTACCCAGCAGCACCATTGGTCCAGCATACAGCCTACAGTACCCAGCAGCACCATTGGTCCAGCATCCAGCCTACAGTTCCCAGCAGCACCATTGTTCCAGCATACAGCCTACAGTACCCAGCAGCACCATTGGTTCAGCATCCAACCTACAGTTCCCAGCCGCACCTTGTTCCGGCATTCAGCCTACATTTCCCAGCAGCCTCTGTATCCTGCACCTCCCGGACTATCAGCCTCCTCCTAAAAGCGTACTGTGAGTACCCGGCCGTCCGGCCATTTATTACACTATTCTCATTTTACATGGTTGCCTGTAACATTTTCAATTGTATGATGTGGTTTAGATAAACCACATCATAACACTGGGCTGACTTAACACTGGGTAATGAACTGGAGAGCTGATAACACTGGCTAATGATCTGGCAGGCTTACAACACTGGGTAATGATCTGGAGGGCTGACAACATAGACTAAGGATCTGGAGGGCTTACTAACACTGGGTAATGATCTGAAGAGCTGACTAACTGGCTAATGATCTGGAGGGCTGATGTAACACTGGGTTATGAACTGGAGGGCTGATGGAACACTGGCTAATGATCTAGAGGGCTGACTAATACTGTGCTGCTTCTATGAATTTGACAGAGGAGAGGTCTTCTGTTCCTTGCCCATGTTAGAGGTAGAGGCACTACCAAAGTGAACTATTCCTTTAATCCATTGACTGAAGACTCGGAGGATAAGGAGCTATGCCTTACCTCCCGTTTGTCAGGAAGGGTACTTACCTTTCCGGCTGCTCCGGTCCCTCTAAGATGGCGGTGCCCAGCAAGTCAGTGCTCCGACGTCATCAAACCTTGAGCGTGGCGTCGCGCAAGGTTGCCGGCATTTCCGCATTGACTTGCAGCAAAGATTTAAATTAACGGCTGTCCTTAGCCCAGTGCCCGATTATAGCATTGCTAAACCTTTGTCTGCTGTGCTGGTTTCCTGTTTTCTGCAGTATCCTGATCCTGCCTTTGGTCAAATTGGTCAAATGCTGGATGCCCTCCTTGTGTGCACTATAGCTGCTACTCCAGGTACCAGCGCAGCTCCTGTAGCCCAACCAAGTGCGTTGTTAGTGGGGAATCCTAAAGAGCCACGAATTCTCGTTATTCTGGGGATCCTAAAACTTGCAGAGAGTGCAGAATTTTTCCCCCAGAATTCCCTTTCGTTTAATTGCAGCAGCATGGGAAAGTTGTGCAGGTTCCTGGGGGTGTGTCTTCCCTTGTGCTGAGTGTGCTGTCACTCAATGTGCATCATCATGGTAGCAGACACACCCACTTGGCTGCAGTAAGAAATCCTTTCCTCCCTAACTCTCTAAGTTAATTTTTACAGCTAATCATGCAGAGAGAGACAGGGGAGGAAAAGTTAAAACCCTCTTCCCACACTACTGTAACAAAGGCAGGGGGACTTGTGTTGTTTTTAATAAAGATTTTTTGTGTCTAACTCTGATCAATGATTGATTTCATAGGGGATGCTGGGAATATGAGGTAATCTGGTGTGGGAGGGAGTGGGAGAGAGAAAAAGATACTCCTCCATTAATTAGTGAGGTCAGCAAGCTGCTGTGATGGTCATGTGATTATTCCTCCATTAAGCAGTGAACTCAGTAGCGTGTGTGTGTGTGTGATCGACCAACCAGTCAGATCACACAGAGAGCAGTCCCGACGGATCCTCTCACGTTCTGCGCATGCACTAAAGGAAAACGCGCGTCGGACATTTCCCAGACAGGCAGTCACTGAAAGTGGGCGGACCTGCACCATCCACAGCGTTCTGGGGGAAACTCATTGGATTTCTTCTAAACTACTGCTGAAAGACACAGGATACTGCAGGTACATATCCACCTTACACATATCTATCCTTACAACCCAGGTGACTTTTATCAGTGGAGATACCCTTTAAAGTACTCTCCCCTTATTAACAATTCTTCAGATTTTTTGTCAACCTTCAAGTCTATCTTCGACGCCCCCAGGCGAACTACTGCTGCCTCCACACGTCTTCTACAGTTACGTCAAAATAACCGCACTGCAGTGCAATTTGCCATTGAATTCCAAACCCTAGCGGCAGAATTGACCCGGAACAATGAAGCTTATGTTGCTGCTTATTTGCAAGGTGTTTCTAATAAATTAAAATATGATTTGGTCTCCAGAGAATTACCTACCGCCCTGGATGAACTTGAGTATTAAGATTGACACCCGCTATAGAGAATGGCTTGCTGAGAAGGAACGCAGTAGGAGGCCCTTTCCTCCTTTGGGCTCCACACTTTGTCAACCCCCCTCTCCAAGCTTCTGCTTCTGGTTCTTCATCTACCACCTTGGAACAACCCATGCAAATTGGTAGGGCTCACCTTTCTGAGGAAGAGAACTTGCAAAGATGCAATACTGGCCACTCTATTGTGGTGGTAGGGGCCACTTTGCCAAACTCTGTCCAGCAAAACTAGGAAACACCAATGCTCAGAAATGAAAGGGGTGACTCATCTGGGTAGTGTATCCAATTTTATTCACATTTTCTCCTGCCTGTGCAACTTTCTTTTGATTCCTCAACTTTAGAGCTGTTGGCGTTTATTGATTCCGGGGCAGCTGGCAACTTTTTGGTTTCCACTTTTACCAAGCAATCCAAGATTCCACTCCTACCTCTGACCACTCCCCTCTGAATGTTTTCTATCAATGACAAGCCTCTATCAACTAATGTCTACTATTGAAATGCTTCTACAGGTTGAAGAATATATTACATTTTTCAGTATTGACTGTCCTTCTGCTCCTATTGACTTGGGCCTTTCCTGGCTTAGGTGCCATAACCCCAATATAGACTGGCACACTAATCATATTTCCCAGTGGAGTTCCTATTGTCTGAGCAACTGTCTTCGCCCTCCCTCTTCTGTTCTTTTCAACTCTATTAAGACTATTTAGCTACCTACTCAATATCAAGAATTTTATGATGTATTCTGTAAAAAAGCTGCAGAGAGTCTTCCCTCTCTTCAAACATATGATTGCCTTATTGAGCTTCTTCCTGGAACCATGCCCCCAAGAGGTCGTGTGTACCCATTGTCTCTAGCCGAAACCCAGTCCATGACCGAATACATTCAAGAGAATTTACAACAGGGTTTTATTAGGCCTTCCTCCTCTCCTGCAGGAGCGGGTTTTTTCTTTGTTGAGAAGAAGGATGGGGGCCTGCGCCCTTGCATCGATTATCGTGATCAAAATAAAATGGTATGGTACCCCATACCATTAATATCCGAATTGTTTGAGCAGCTTTGGGGAGCCAGAATTTTTACTAAACTGGACTTATGAGGTGCCTATAATTTGATCCGCATTCGTTCCGGAGACTAATGGAAAACAGCTTTCAATACACGGCATGGGCACTACGAATATCTTGTCATGCCGTTTGGCCTCTGCAATGCCCCAGCTGTTTTTCAGGAATTAGTTAATGATCTATTTCAAGACCTTCTGGGTAGTTCTGTAGTTATTCATTTGGATGATATACTGATTTTTTTCTAAAGATCTTCAATCTCACAGAACTCAGGTCAAGGAAGTACTCTCTCGCCTCAGGAAGAATTCCCTGTATGCCAAGTTAGACAAGTGTCTATTTGAAGTCTGCAAAGTCCATTTTCTAGGTTATATTATTTCTCAGGGAGCATTTGAGATGGATCCTGCCATTGCTGCTATCAGAGATTGGACTTTACCCACTTGCACCAAGGCCATTCAGAGATTTATCGGTTTTGCCAATTATTACAAACAATTCATCAAAGGATTTTCTGCTCTCATCTCTCCCATTTTAACCTTAATCAAAAAAGGAGGGAAACCTGGCCTCCACAAGCTTTAAATGCTTTTAAAATTCTGAAAGACTCTTTGTTCTGCTCAAGTTTTTTGTCATGCTAATCCTCTTCTCCCTTTCTACATCGAAGTTGATGCTTCAAATATTGGAGCCGGTGCAGTCCTGTCTCAACGCCTTGATCACAAACTTCATCCATCTGCCTACTTCCACCGAAAAAGTAAAAAAATTGTGATATAGGTAACAGGGAACTTCTTGCCGTCAAATGGGCATTGGAGGAGTGGGGACATCTTCTAGAGGGTACCTCCCTTCCGACTACTATGTTATTATGTTTAGACCGAAAATGAGAATCTTGAATTCATTCAGATGCTTAGAAGACTAAACCCCAGACAGGCCAACTGGGCACTCTTTTCCCCCCGCTTCAATTTCATTTTGACCTACCGCCCTGATGCCTTGTTCAGAAGCTTCTCCCCTTCCAAGAACTCAGTCATACCAGATGAAACAATCATTCCATCCTCCAAGATTATTGCCACTGTTAATTCATCTCTGGCCTCCCAATTATTTGCCACTGAATCTTCTGCTCCCATTGAACCACCCATCAGGATGATTTACATTCCTCCTGGTCATTGACTCACTATCCTTCAACAAACACACAGTTCTAAACAAGCCGGCGACCCCGGGGTTCTCAAAACTCTACAACTTCTTAACCGACTGGTATGGTGGCTAACCATGCAAGATGTGAAGAACTACCGTATATACTCGAGTATAAGTTGAATTTTTCAGGCTTTAAAATTAGCCTGAAAACCTAACCTCGACTTCTTCTGCAATTGCGAATAGTAACCAGTAGGTGGCGCTGTGTTAACCTGCATAGAAAGTTACAAAAGCTTATCTGCCTTTACACTTCCTGCTTCCTGTAGTCTGGCTGCTGGACTCACTCAGCACTGTCACTGCTCATCTGGATGCTGTAAATCTGATGAGTCTCCTCAGTTTGGGGCAAAAAACTGCTGCTAGTTTAGTGAAAATGGCAGCTTGAAACTTCAGCTCTCAGGTGACATTTTTAACTATTGGGGTCAGAGAGTCCTTTACTATATGGGGTCAGAGTGCCCTTTACAATATGGGGTTCAGGAGAATTGTAAATGATGGTAAGCTTAATTAAAAGTTTACTA